>CM041013.1:4748453-5948453 GCA_022984855.1 Dimocarpus longan | reverse complement strand
GAAAAGGAATTAATGTTCGATAATGTGAAAAAAGTCAATAAATCATCCATTTATAAAAGTAAGCAGCATCTCCAGACACATTATGTGCAGGTTTATTAATTTACCACTCTTTGCTCCGTCCTTATTTTCCATGTTTTCCCTCTTCAAAAAATTATAAGGTACACCACATTATACACACTTCTATTGATATATTACATCTATTAAAACATATTGCCATCTTTTATGATGTAATTTCCACAAAGTTCAAAGATGTAAACAATAGCGAGAAGGAATTTCATAGGCACAATATTGTTATACTCTAAATTGTCGATGCTTCTCAATCCTAAAGCACTTTTTAAAATGTTCAAAACTAAAGATCTTATCAACAGAACATCCAATGCAACCAAAAATAAATTAAAATACAATAAGTCTATTAGGAAAAGCACCTGAAAATTGCAGACTGCATGTTGTTTGATCTGTTTTCTCCCATCACCTTCTCCTCTAAAACTTTCCGACCATAATGGTCTTATCCATTCTTGCATCTCACTTGGTTTCTAACTTTAGGGATAACACCATAAGTTGTAAAATATATCCCCACATATTTCAAAAATATATATACATATATCTCCCCATAAAAGTAGTTACCCCATACTATATCTATAATGAAGTTCAACATTTAATAACAATACTTAAATTAATAGTTGATCAGATCCTAAAAGTACAGATACACGCTCATAAGGAGCATTTTGAAAAGACATTTATCAAGGACTACTAAAATGAGGGTGAATATGCTGCAAAGCAAACCGATAAAGCATGCAAATTCAAAAAGAAGCAATGACTACATTTTCCATAAGAATTTTTTTAAAGAGATGCAAAACACAGAAGATGCTTTATAGTTAGTAGTTACTTCCTCCTAACCAATTTCATCATCCAAGTATATGCTGAGAATCAAAGCCTGTGAAGGGCTAGCTAGTTGTTCCATCAGGGATGTCTCCAAGACTTAAAAGTGCTTGAGCATTTTCATGTGCCATACTCTAGCAAAACCTATGGCCACCACCCCTCACACACTCTGGTAACATTAGTGGTCATATGCATAATGATCATATGTTTAAATTCTATCACTAATCAACGATATGCATAGCATTCCCATGTGTATTCTAATTCGTTTATTTACCACACTGTTTGGTCTTCCTATTTTCCCTTGTGTCCCTCTGAAAGACTATATGTTATAGCATATTATAAACATTTCTCCAAATACGCTAAATCAGTTGACACAGATTGCCATCTTTAATGCTGTATTCTCATAAACTTCAATCACAGAAGAAAGTTCATAGTATACACAAACATAACTCTAAATTCCAAACACCTCCACCATCCCAAAAGCACATCTAATATGTCTACAACTTAAAAGGCCAGATCCAACAGAACATCTAATGTTACCAAAACACCAAAAACGTACTAGCAATAACTTTTGGAGATTGCATAAAAACATTAAAGAGGTTCTCATACCACGAAGAAAACAGAAAAAAAAACATTAAAGACTTGTTCCATTCATTCACTACTACTCTCCTTTGAAGCACCATTGGAAAGCAACTTGGCGGGCAGAGAATCTTCAGAATTACCAAACAATTGCTTCCTATAAACTTGATGCAAGCGGCCGAAAAGGTCTTTCTTAATGGCCTCAAAAGCCATATCCAATCTCTCCAACTGCTCCAAAGAGTTCTTATTATACATAAACAAACCATAAGACAAATCAAAGCTATCCCCTTCGTGTTTCCAACCAAACTGAGCAACGTCTCATACCCTTTGGTATTAATAGGCGAAGACTGGAGGTCGAACCCCTCAAGGACGAGGCCCATTGTATGCGTAACAAACTGTGAGCCAGCTGCATACCTATCATGCTCCCCACAACTCATCTCCACCATTCTACACCCTTCTTTCGCGAAAATGTCAAGAAACCTCTCGACCCTCCTCACTCTCTCCTCATCATCTCCTACTCTAACCTTATCATACACGAAAGGAAGGCCAACCCAGGAATGCTTACCACTCTCAGGACCAAACATGGGGTGCGTACACAGGATGTCGAAGTCAAGAGGCAAGAACTTGAGGAAGAGATTCCTGGGGAATTCTTTGACGGAGAGGACGTCGACGAAAAGGGTACTCCTCTTTAGCCTCTGAAAGGGTATTGCTTTGAGGACGGACTCAGTCGAGAGAATGGAAGTGGAGATGAGAACGACATCTGGGTGCTGCTCACAGAGGTCGTGGATGTCGTTGTAGAAGATGGCGTTGAGTTGCTGGGCAATGTGGGTGTAGTCGGAGCGCGAGTCGAGGAGGAGGGTGTGGCTGTGGCGGGCGAAGGCTTTGCCCAGGAACTGCCCGAAGTTGCCGAAGCCGACGATGGCGATTTTCAGTGAGGCGGTTTGCAGGTACTGGGATTGGAGTTGGGACTCGTAGTCGAATCGAATGGCTGGGCGGCGTCGATGGCGCGTATTGGGGGCAGCAGCCGCCATGAAGAGCGTTTGAAAGCTGGTTTCGGTTTCAATTTGATGGATTGATGATTGAAAGCAAAAAGGCATGGGTTGATGGTGGTGGTAGTTACGAGGGGTTTGACGCAGGAGATTCTCCGCTCCAATTCTACCAGAAACCTTACTACCCTTCTACATTCACACCTCTTCATTTTTATTTTTCATTTTCAAGCAAACCTCTCCTTATGTTTATTTTATTATCATTTTTTTATTAATATATACATATAATGTTTGTATAACCAAAACGTACTACCTTTAAAAAAACAACTATGAATAAATTAAATTTATTCATTACATTATCTCTCATAAAATAAATTTTCTCTTATTTAATTCAAATAAAATAGATGAATTTGATTAGTTGGACCTTACTTTTTAAGGTTAGAACGCCCTGATTATAAAAACTCTATATATATACACATTAAATCTTTTTGAAATATTATAATTGAATGGGGAATAGGAGAAAATATGCGAACTCGTAATCTTTAAAATATAAAGATTGTGATAAAATAATTGAAATAATCGAGAATGTGATAACAAAAATACAAAATTAAAAAAGGGTGTCTAAAGAGAGAAGAGATCATTCAATTTTGAACTTCTATATCTTTCATACAAGCATTCTCAAGTGAAGGATTTGGACTATCATAATCATTTATATAAATTACAACAAAGTGAACTATAATTATAGATATAAATTATAACATAATGAACCATAAAATTGATCAAGATGATGGAGTTGTTGGGAAGATGAAAAGTTAAATGTTATTTGGGAGAACTTCATTTTAGCCCATACGTTTTAAAAAAACTTCTTATTTTTAAATGCGAATTCATTTATAGTTTTCATAGTCCCTTATGTTTTAAAAACTCATCAAATTAGTTCTTTTGACATCATTTTTAACGGTTAATGTTAACTTAAAATAGTAAAAGACTGTTTTGCCCTTAACTTTATATGCACGCGTTAAAATGACGTGTTTACCCTCTTAAAAATTTTAGAATTACAATTTGACTTGAATTCTTTATGAAAAAAATATCCTTCATATATAAATGAAAATTTTTAAAATCATATTTTATTATGATAGTGTCTTTATTGATAAGTTGAGTTATTTTACCATTTTAACCCTAAGTGTAAATTGATTGACTAATAGTTGATGGATCTATATGACATTTGAATAGGTGAAATTTTAATCTTGTCTTTCAACTGTAAATTATTTTCTTTTTGTTTAAAAAAGCTATTTTACCATTGGGCAACAATAATTCTTTTTTTTTTTTTTTTATAAATACTTGTTGCTACAGTACGCACACTTCCACACTTCTAATATTGATCATATATATATGCTACAATATGTCAGTATGCTGAAATTGAGTTTTTTTTTTTAGGCGAATTATGCACACTTGCTGTTACTTATTGCTGTAGTTTTTTTTTTTCAAATACAATATTGGTAAGCACGCTTCCAAACAAAAGTGAATCAAATATACAGAATGCAATAATATATATGGATTGTATCCACTAAACTACGACACATGATAATGTAGCAAGAGAAAAATAACAATACTCAACAATAAAAAGCTTATGGATAATGGGACCACTTCAAATATTAAATTCTATGTCAATGTTTTTTCCAAAAACAATTAATCAACATGCTCATGTCATTGCCCATAACATGCAGAACAGCCAAATATTGTCAAAAAAAAAAAAAAAAAAAAAAAGAAGAGCAGCTGCTGCCATGACATGCATAACAACCTAAAAGTAAGCAAAATAAACATCATATACTGCCATGGCATGCACAGCAGACAAGAAGTCCTTAAAATAAACTTCAAAATTAAAACCAAGTCATGTATATCATATCTGCATAAAAGTGTGCAAAATAAATATAGTAAATACCACTAGCCTATTAATTCTTTATAGTGGTGAGTTTGAACTCATCCGCAAGCAGCGTTCAGGTATCTGTGACAGGGAAGGCCTACTTGATGTTTCATTAAAAGAAATCCCTCCACGTGAGTTGAAGCTGCAAATATTAAAAACATTAAATAATTTGTTGGTGCATATCTCCATGCACTAACATAAGAAAAAGAAAGTAGGCAAAAACATGTATAAAAATTGTTTAAAGTTTAAAAATGCTAAAAGAATTAAACCTGCTTCTAGTAGTTTGTTGATGAGTTTGAACAGAGCTGGTATGCTCAATATTCTTCATGCTTGTTGAACCTTGATAGCAATGCTGAACCAGTGATTCATATTGACTTCTGCTGGATGCTATATTGGAAGAAGTGGCTTGATAGCCTCCATAGGTTTGCATACTAGAAGAAATATAAGTGAGTCTTAAGAATTAGTAAATTACACATTAATTATCACTTTTATACAACTTGAAAACTGAACTATTTATGCACCTGATATTGATAGATTGTTGTTGGGTAGACCTAATATCACTATCCTTGACAGTAACTTCGATAGTTGCATCATGTGTATTTATTTATTTATTTTTTTGCTTCTTCATTGCTGGTTTTTCTCTTTGCTTCTTCATTATTAGTTGCTTTCTCTGTTTCTTCAATGCTGGCTCTTTTCCCTATATCATCACAACAAAATAATACAATACATTTTATTTAAGAAAGTACATGAAAATGTGTAAGAATATATTACTGGTGTAATTACCTTTGTTGGACAAGTACGACTATTATGTCCAAGTTTTTTACATATTTTGCAGCAACCAGTCCAAGTTTTGAAGGATGCAACACGACTTTCATCAGGTGCCCTTCTTCTAGCCTTTTTTGGTCTACCTACCTTGGCTCGTATCTGAGGTGGTAGAATTTGTTCAAACTCAAATGTAGGCCACTTGCCTTCATCTGGAATTGGGTTTATTGACCCACTATAAGTTAATTGCATAGCTTCTTTGGTGTAGTACCAATGCACATAATCATGTGGAAGCACTTTTCGATATATTAAGACAGCAATGATGTAAAATCCAAATCCTCATCGTCGATAAGGGAATTATTTTTCTGATTGGATCGTGTTCCGATCGGAAAAATATAATTTTCAAGTCCGAAATTATTCGGAATATGTATTTTCGAGTAATAAAATTATTTTACAGTGTAAGGCGGATGCGAGGTTAGTAAATAATAATAAGAATAATAATAATAATCCCGAAGATAAAAATCAAGTCGTAAGCAGATTTCCCGGACGGGCGGACGAAATTTCATTCGAACTTGGAATTGGAATGGGAGAACGCATGAAATATCTAGTGGGCATAAGGGACACGTGTCAAGCATGTGGAATGGAATCAAGACAAGTGGATTAACATTTAAGGCATGCATTATAAGTGTCTTTTTGGAAAGTAATTAAAATATTTTTATAATTGTGCATTGAATGAAATAAAAATGTTAATTAATTGGTTTTCAATATTCTTGTCCGTGAGAGGATATAAAAGGAAATGCAATTTCAGTCTTCTTTTAAGTGCAAACCGATAGCCAGCTAATGAGATTAGAGAAGCAAGACCTGTCCTTCATCAAGAGAGAGTATTCGACCATCTTCTTCTTCATTTCCAAACTGAACCAAAAGCAAAGAGATGCTGCTCGTGGGTTTAGAGAGACCAAGAAGGGAGAGAGAGCTTGATTGTGCAAGCTGCTGACCGTGAAGAGCAAGAAGAGGCAGTTGCGAGCTGGTGAAGAAGATGGAGCTTATCCCGTTGATGCATGTGCTTTCTAAGCCCCAAAATGATCAGATCTGATCATGCATGCAAGGGCAGAAGCAAGGAGAAGTGAATCTAGGCTGTGAAGTGAAGAGCAGCAAGGAGAGTGAGCTGCTGGCGTGAAGTGAGGCTGTCGCTGCTGTGCGTGGGCTGTTGCTGCCGAGCTGGAAGTGTTCTGCTGCTGGCGTTTAGGCGTTGCTGCCGCGAGAGGTGCTGTCTTGCTGCCGCGAGAGCTGCTGTCTTGCTGCCGCGAGAGCTGCTGTCTTGTTGTTGCGAGAGCTGCTGTCCTGCTGTCGCGAGAGGTGCTGTCTTGCTGCCGCGAGAGGTGCTGTCTTGCTGCCGCGAGAGCTGCTGTCATGCTGCCACGAGAGGTGCTATCATAAGAGCTGCTGCCGTGAGTTTCCGTTGGCATTAAATTGCTGTCAAGGAAGTTTGGGTGCTGTTTTTTTTTGAAGAAATCAGCACATGCAAGGTAAAATGATGCTTTAGCAGTTCCTTTTAGCTGATTTTGAATGATCTTAAAAGCTTGCATGTCTATTTTTGGATTGAAGGGAGCTCGGACGAAGTGATTATATTAGGATAGTTTGTGTTGCATGTGAAGTTAGTGTGATGGTTACTGAAAATGTGATGACAAATGTTTATGTTGGTTCACTTATGGTAGTGACTTTATGGTTGAAAAGTTAATTGTTATGGAACATAGTGTATTGGAGTGTTATGGAAGAATTTGGATGTTGAAAAGTTAGTATATTTTGGCTAATTAGGGGCTGTTATAAGTTCAATTAATTATCGGATAATGGACAGCTCTTCGCGTATAAGTTTCGAAGCGTGTCGATTGTTATTCGTAAGGTAAGTTTGTGTTTTAAGATTTTCATTTTTGTTGGAAGTGTTTAGGTTGTAATAATGAATGAAAATCGTGATGAAATGTGTGGGGTTTAGGATCTAGAACCTTGTTAGTGCGGAGGTTCGTTCGTTTGTTTCGGTGTGTTGATGCTTGATTGTCGATGTTGAAAGTTCGCGAAATCTTCATTATATGGGCTGTTATGTTATGATTTAGGGACTGCTATGTTGTGCTTTTATTTCCAAGTATGTTATCATGAAGAGATGATGCTTTTTAGTGTATGTTAAAGTGTCGAAATATCGTTCGGGTGTTGATAAATTATTTTCAAGCGATTCGGTTAAGTTTTCCTCGATTGCGAATGGTTTTAGTTTATGATTTTAGTTGTCGATTAGGCAAGTGTGTATGATGTCAACTCGATGCTTTGAGATGTGTTTAAGCCCATTATAGTGTTAAGTCAATGTTAGGAAAGTTGAGATACGTTTATGTTAATCGGATAGTTTTAGTTTTTCGCGAAATCGTTAAATTGTCGAATTTGGAGTTGAATTGGAAAATGAATATTGTTTAAGCTTGCTGCCATATTTTTCATGTTTGTGCTTTAAAGTGTTTGAATCTTCGTTTGCCATGTTTTATGTAAAGTCGAGTAGAAATTGATGATAAGTTTAATTGGAAATCAAGGAATCGTGCGAAACGTTAAAATCGATAAGTCGCGATAGTTAGTTAAATCGCGTAAGTTTTATGTTGTTCGTTTAGCTTCGCTTATTCTTTTTATTGAATCCATTAGATTATGGCTTCGATAATGTTGCTCTAGATTCGATTAGCGTAGTTCCGGCATGCTTATGTTAGAATGTTAATTTATATAGGCATCGATAAGGCGAAGGAAAGTCAAGCTGAAAAAGTAGCGCAAAGTAGAAAGTTCGATCGTTTCCGTGAATTAGGAATCGGTGAGTGTAAATTGTTTTATGAAATGATTATTTCACTATGATTCCTATGCTTTCATGAAAGAATTAAACGTTTTAACATTTAAATGAATTTATATGAATGATATACGCTTTACAGGAATGTTATACGCTTCGAATTGTTTATATTTGTATTTAAAGTAATATTGATCGTATAACTTGTTATTGAAATGTGCTTTTATGTTTCGTTTTATAAGCGAAGGAACATGTTTTACAAATATTATTTTAGCATGATAATGGATTTCAAAACCAATGGCTACCCATCCCTATTATGACTGAATTATGACTGTTATGCGGCCGAAGTGCCTTATTGCGCGTATGGCATGTCTGTCGGGGGAAAGTCCACTAACTATGGGGGGATCGAGTCTGTCATGAGTCTGTCATGTCGCCCTCTACGCGTATGTAAGGTACTATCATGAATGATGCCCTATGTGCAGCGAGGTAACATACCGCGGCATAGTGGTTATGACTGAGATTGCACGTCCCCACCACCGGTGACCTAAGACCGGGCGGTGATCATGATTTCCCCGGGTCCCATTGGATATATGTTTTATGACTGAGGATTGATTTATGATTTTATGAGTTTATTTATGAACTTATGATTATGTTATGAACGAATTTTACGATGCTTATAATTTTGTATCTTGTTTTCAAGTAAATTATGTATAAAAATGACGGTATACTATTATGAAATGCATGTTTTAATTAAGTTATTTTAAAACTTTGCATTTTGCCAAAAGGTTTTAGAAAGGAAATGTATTTAGAACTGTATAGCACTCACTGAGCCTTTTTAGCTCATTATTTTTCTTGTTTATTTTGTTTTAAAACTCCCCAGGCGCAGGATCGAGTCCTTCAGGCGGCAGATCTCCAGCTCAAGAGTAGGCGAGTTTATCAGGCGACCGAAACTGTGAAAACAAAGTAAATTTTTGTTGTATAACGGATTTTAATGTAATGTAAATATTTTAGTTTTATAACTTTAATTACGTTAGCATGCATGTGGAATGTTTTCTTTAAGTTGAAGTGGTTTTAGTTGTAAAGACTAGAATTGCATCGAAATGTGGATTTTGCGATGGACCTGAGGTCCCTTTTGGAAGTGGAAATGAATGTATGCATTTTGAAATTATTATTAATTGTTTTACAGGTGTTTTGAAAAAGTTTGAAAATGTCGGAGAAACAGCCGTTGTGCTGCCGAAAATTTTTCACCCTAAATTTTTAAGTAATAAGAAATTAAATTGTTTTACGGCTTAGCTTCACGGAGTCCTTTTAAGTCACCTGCATGAAGACTGTAAGGATTCTGTGGGGTGCCGGGAGGGCTCCGCTCGGATCTCTTCAGGGGAAATCCGGGTCGGGTCCTTTCAAATGACATGCTTGTAGGGAAGTCCATTGATCTGCCACTCCCCACAATCACATGTTTTTTCATCAATGCTGACCAATATTCTCTTGTACCCAGTTTCAATGGTTTCATACCACTGACCTTTTCCATGTACAACTTTTAGTTTCCTTGCTTCTTTCTCATTTTTGTTCAACACTTGTCTTGCATATGGAGTAATATTTTCAATCATTTTGTCTATTTCATCAGATTTATTACAAAAGTTCACCATGTATCTCCTTCTCAAATGCTCCAATAAAGTTAATATGGGTTTTTCCCTTTCCTCTTTAACCCATTTGTTGAAGCTTTCTGACAAATTATTTGTGATATGATCTGAAACAATCTGCTCATCAAAGGCATGTCTTGCCCATTTGTCAACTGGCTCCTCCTCAACCAACCACTTATACATTTCGTATGAGTCTTCTTTTATGTCCTCCAAAATTGCATTGAAATCAGCAACATTGCTTGCCTTTGCAGCTGCCCATAGTTTTCCATTTATGGAGTCATTTATAAAAACAGTTGTAAAATTAGCTAGCATATGTCTGAAACAGTACCTTTTCCCAGCATATGGCCACTCCTTTGCTAAAGTTGAAATACAACCCTTTTGACGGTCACTCATAAAGCAAATGGGTCTCCTATCATTCCATCCCAAACACTCTTTTAGCAAATGTAAAAACCAAGTCCAGGTATCAGTATTTTCAATCTCACATACACAAATTGCAATATGAAAAATCCTAGAATCCCCATCTAATGCTACTGCTGATAGCATAACACCCTGAAAAGGACTTGTGAGGTGGTAACCATTAACACCTATAAATGGCCTACAACCCTTTGTGAACCCAATGATGCGCATTGAAGCTTAAGAAAAATCTTTGAAATCGAGGACTACAGCTAATGCTATGGTCAACCAAAACCTTAGCACAAGACCCTGGATTCATTTTTAGAATCATATTTGCATACTTTCTTACCTTAGCATATGATTTCACATGGTCCTTCTTCAAATTCTTGAGCACTTGCTTCTTTGCACGGTAGATAACTTGTAAGTCACAATCAACTGCAAATCTCTCATGAACTTCATTCTTCAAAACATCCAAAGTAATGTGCGGGTTAGCTTCTATTGTCCTGTCTAGCACAGAGGTAACCCAATTTGCATTAGCTTCCTTATTTTTTGCTACCCTTGGACACATAATATGTCTCCCAGTAATACTTTTCACCTCAAACGTGACTCCATCAGGAAGTCGGGACACATGTACTCTCCAGTCACATGTTGCATTCTTACAAGTGACCGTGTATCTACATAAGTCATTCTTCACCTTTTTGAGTTCAAATCCCTCATGAATTGCATATCGCTTGACAACATCACGAACAAGTTTTGCATTGCCAAATATATGACCCTCTCTCAAGGATATGGAACCATCTGGATTCAAGGCCCATTGATGTTGACAACAATATCTAGCCATTCTAGCAATCCCATTATCATCCTCATCAGAGGATAGAATAGTCACCATATCCTCACCATTTGGATCACAATAATCTATGTTTGCATCCTCACTTCCATCATCCATTAAACTTAAGTTTAACCCATCAATTGACTCATCCATTGACTGATCATCTATCTCATAATCCTCATCACCCTCACTATTAGAAGCCTCCATATTTACTGCTGGTTCAATTTCTATTGCATGTTGTTTTCTAATTCGAGCTGTTTCAACATGTGGTTCTGTTTCAGTTGATAGTTCATTGAAAGTTAGCATTCCATTTGTTGGTTCTGGGAACTCAATTGTAATAGGCATCAATTGTAGGTCAAACATTATTTTTGATATGTTATGCTTATTGTACTCTTAAAAAACAAACATCAAATCTTTATCGGATAGCAGAACATGTCGATACCCATTCCATGGAAAAGTAATTGAAAGCTGCCATTTTTCCCATGGTTTAATACCATTAACATTTGACTCCTTTTTAGCATCATTGATGATGCTAACAACACTGCAGTCCCCAGGTTCTAATAACATAAGATCGAACACTTCATCTCCAATCTTAACATATACTTCAAACGAGAGCATTTTATCTAGCAAAATAAGCAAACCCAAACATCAGTTAACCATATTTGCAATTTTAAAAGCCACATTTGAAGAGTAGAAAATAGAAAAACAGTGTGACAGTTTTTAAGAGTAGAAAATAGAAACCATAGTGTTTAAAACCACATTTTAAAGAATCGAAGCAAATTTCAGTAACATAAATGCAAACACAAAACATCAAAACCATATTCATTGAATAACTTTAACACTATAACAATTAAAGAGAAATCATCTCGATAGTAGAAATCATCACAACAACCAAGAAAACGGAATTGACCTCCACTATCATTACATCAACCAAACCTATAACAGTACCATGCAAACCCAAAACTAACAGTTCAACAAAACAACCAATTTCATTATCAATAGATTTTGGAGACGAAAAGACTAAAACCCTAAAATTGTAAAAAACAAAACAACAACTAAATAATGTAATTTTTTTTTTTTTTTAAAAAAACAACAATCACTTAAAAAACATAGCCATGCAACAACCCCCCGAAAAAAATCCAAAACCTCACTTACTCGTATCCAACAAATTTCAAAATCGTCAAATAATTGAAACAGAAGCAACACAACTTAAAAACAGAGTTAAAACAAACTTTTCTTCAACCAAAACACTTCATTCATACCATTAAAACACACCCACAAGAAACCAACAAAAAATTTTAACCATAAGCAATTTTTACAGAAGAATAACAATGTCAAACTTCAAACATATGAACAACTAACCTTTAAAACACCTCGTCTCTTCCTCACCGTTCTCAGAAGTGTGTCGTCGAAGTCAGTCGTGGTAAGGTTTAGGGTTGGTAATGAGGGAATGTCATCGTAAGATATGGTGTAGTCTGAGACAAAATGTTTAGTTAGTGGGGACCAAACACTGTATCAAATATTTGGTTTACGGGGATAATTTAGTCATTTTAGGTTATACTTTTAGTTATTGTTTTTATTTAATTTTTCTAAATTTTTTTTTCCAATTGACACCTGTCCTCATGTTACTAACTTGTGTTAAAAGACGAAACTACCCTTATGTCACTAACGTTTGACCACCTGTTGACTGACAGTAGGGACTAATTTGATGAGTTTTTGAAACGTAAGGGACCTTGGAAGCTATAAATGGATTCGTATTTAAAAACAAGAAGTTTTTCAAAAACATAAGGACTAAAATGAAGTTCTCCCATGTTATTTTTATGGATTTATGGAGATTCATTCTAATATATTTATTATATTCATAACACTCCATCTTAAATATCCATCATATAGTGAATATGCTCGATTAAATCTTTACTAGAAAAAAGCTAGTGGGACAAAAAACTTAGAAAATGAAAAAAAGTACATTATTCATTTGTAACACTAACTTTTGGTGATATAAGGGGTGCAAACTACTTCATGAAAACATTAACAGGAAAACCCCAATGAGATAAAAACCTATTAAAGAAAAAGAATATAGTCAAAATATTTCCTTCAAATAATAACTCCCCTTGATATATACACTACCCCTCTTTTTAATGTGTATATGTCAAAATTCTTATTAAATTATTTTACATCAAATATCATGCTGATTAGTACCTTTGTCAATCGGCAAGAAAAAAGGAGGAGGAGTGTACGATGAGCGGTTTGTGGAAACATGGAATTGACATAAGTATGTGTCATGAACATCAAACCGTGACCACAAGTCACGTTATCTAGGTAGAGTCAATCACGAGTATGAGTCACGAGATGCGTTTGGCGACCTCAAGTTACGATGGTCAGGTAAAAGGTATTGCGAGACAATGTTGCAAGCTACGTCCAGCAATTGTAAGTCACGATGAGTGGCCCGACAGTGTCCCAAGAGTGGATTGCGAATCGTAACTCACGATCATCGGTTGCAATAGAGACTGTCAAGCATAGATCAAAAGCTGGTTAACTCCGATTGGAATTAGGATTTTAATTAAGTTTTAATTTCATACCTCTTTTGTTAATTGGGTCCTCTTAGATACACCTAAGATACTTGACAAACAAAATTTTTATTCTAAAATTTGTGATTATAATTTATTATATATTTATTATATCTGATTATAACTAAATGAGTTAGATCACATTTACAACAATTGACAGGTAAAATCACATTTATTGATTGTAATCAGCCACGTTTATTTGTAATCAGATATAATAATAGTATGATAAATTATAATCCGTAATTTTAGAATGCAATCACTCAATTTTTTTTTTTGTCAAGTATATTAATATCCTAGGTGTATTGTAGAATGTGCCTTTATTAATTTAGGATTTTTAATTTGTTTCTTATTTTAGTTGACGTATTTCCTTTTATTAATTAGGTTAATTCTTTTTAGGGATTCTATTTCCGTAAGTTGTTTAGTTATTTCCTTTAGGATTCTACTTCCTAAAGAAGGTTTGTTTCCTTGTATTGATTAGGGTACTTATTTTTAGGGATTCTATTTTCTAAAATTCTTTAGTTTATTTCCTTTTAGAATTCAATTTTCTAAGGAATGTTTGTGATACGGGCATTTTTAGTCAAGATTTAAGCCACCAAATTTGTATCTTTGTCATTGTTCTCAAGTATTTTTTTTATGTGTTTTGTTAGTGTTTTTCAGGGAATAAGTCTTTAAATGGTTTATATGCTTAATTAGAAAGGATTCGATTTGAAATAAAGTCAAATAAGTGTTGGGTTTAGGTTTTGTGAAAAAAAGGGCATAATCATGGATTTTCAGGCCTGAAAGATAGGTTGACTTGTGAAAGCTTGTACAGATCCATCAGTTTGAGTTATGTGAGCTTCAATATATCAAATTAAAGTTACAAATGTCTAGTTTCCATAGCAACTAGCCATTTGTGAATCAGAGGTCTTCGTAGAGAAAGATATGACCATCTTAGTGAGCAAGGTTAGAGCTGGCGAGCCCTAGAGCACTCCCTCACCAATTTGCACACCAACCAGTGCACCCTTGTCATCTAAGCGCACACACTAGTATGCTTACACATTAAGTCATGGACCAAGAAGTGCCACACATTGCCAGCCCACTCCAACAACATTAAAGAGAGCATTTCTTAGGGCATTTTCGGCTCTTCACCCTTTAATCCATGCCTTAACTTCCACACCTTTAAAAAGGGACTAAAGCTCACATTTTTAGTAATTTTTGAGTGGCTGAGAATAGGGCTCTCATGCCCTTCTCTCACCATTGATTCTTAACCCAACTCACATTCATCTTACTTTCAAACCTCACCTACCAATATCCAACATCCGTTCTTTGGAGAGAAAGCTTTGCATGAGCATAGAAGAGGACACAAAGGTTCAAACTCGGAAGAGAAGAGCTCTATGAATTCAAACTCGAGAGAGGGAGATTCATTGGTTGTTTTCTCAACTTCTCTTATGTATTTGCAATGTTTCCTTTATATGTATCCATGTATTTCATGTTGTGTTAGGATAATGATAGATTTTGATTATTAATGATTTTGATTATTAATGTTAATAGATTTAATTATTATTGAGTAAGGATTTTAGAACTTAATGCTTGTATATGATTAGCCATCATATGCATGATTTGAGTTTATGTTTAAGACCAGAAGGAATACACACAAAGTGCTTGATAAAATGCCTATACTTGATTAGGAAATGGAATGGGCCACTCGTGTGATAGTCGGGTTGCTATGAGGACTTGAGTGATAGCCAAGTATCTCATAAAACTATCAATCCAACTTAGATAGTAGATTATCTTGAACCTATTGTGCTCTCGTTCATTCAATAGGCATCAGAAGATAAGTATTGGTGGATGAAAGTATGTATTAAGAGGATTAGTGATAAACTAGCGACAAATACAACCAATAAATCTTCGATGCTTTGATGATTAATTTCTATATCCAAGCGAAATCCAGAATCCTAGCACACTTTACTTATTTTTATTCATTTATTTTCATCTAGGACTAGTTCGCTAATCAATTTCTATATCCCTATGGTGACGATCCCGTAACTGCTATACAATATCTATACAATTCGTATGCTTGTGAGATTTTGTTACTAAATATGAACTAAAAAGTAATCAGCAAATTTTTAGTGCTGTTGCCGATGATGTGTTCGGATTAGTTGCTAACTCTTATTGTTTTTGTAGGTTGTTATTTTCATGCAAAAAGGACACAAACTCAATAATGAGACTTAGCTTCAAACTCCAAATTTGTTCGTCTAGCCTAGACGTTAAATAGTGCACCTGGTGGGATGCAACCCACCTAGATATTTTCTTTTGAGTTTCATACACTCTTTATCATAAAATCTGAGGTTGTCTATGATGTTTGATTTAGGTTTAGGGGTGTGGAATTCAAAAGTTCATTAATGTGTACTTGTTGTTTTTGGTTTTATTTTTTTGAGTGGATTATTTGTTTTGCTTTTTGAAATTCATATCTCTTTTGCCATAAAATCTCACATTGTCTATAATGCTTGATTTAAGTTAGGGTTAGGGACTTTAGTGGTTTTAGTACTTGTGTGAAATTGTAAATATGTGTTATGTTTAATGTGAATATGCTTTTTACTTCATTAATTTGTTAAGAGTCGTTCGTGCGAATTGTACATTTAGATGTGTTACAGCTCCTATGAAACACTTAAGATTTTGTAGTTGACATTCATAGGCAGTGAGCAAAATATTGCTTTAGGGTGTTTTGTATATTTGTGCTTGTTTGTTCAACTGGGCTTGAGATGTGATGGTGATGATGACTTACTAAGAAGTGCCATGATTAATAGTGGAGACTTCCCAAATGAGTCATTGAGTAATAACATTTCATTTTGAGGGTTGTTTTTTCATTCAAATCTTAAACACTCTTCTTGTGCTTCAAATTAAGTAGATTGATCTCATATAGGCTTTGCATTGGATATTAATTATGTGTCTTGCATTAAATAAATTGTTTGATTTGCTTGTGAGTTAAACAAATTTTGAGATGTGATACTAAGTGTTGTGTGGTTAAAGTTGGTAAATGACCTAGACACTTCCCTACCCTTATATGTGTGCTCTAATAGCCAATTTGAAACTAAACACATAATAAGCCTAATTTTTGTTAATTATGACAAGCCCATTTTCTAACTATCCTAGCTAGGTGACCTGGCCGGCACCCCACGATGGCTTCCTAGTCGAGATTTGCTCCGGCTGAAAAGTTCCCGCGGAGCTAAGCCTCTTTTCTTACTTAAAATTCTTGAAATCCTTTTAGTTTTGAAAATGGGTGGGAATTTTATTCTTTGAAAATAAATTTATGAAAATAGGATTTTCACGGAAATCTGGCAGCACAACGGCTATTTTTCTAAAATTCCACCCTGTAAAATACTTCACAAAAGGTGTAGAAGTTTATACACAAATATCTCATAATCAATAGGCCTCAGGCTCTTTTTCAAACTCACAATCATGCAATAATACAGAAGCAATTTGAATAAAATCCTAAACATCATGCATGATATTCACATAAAATACTTTATCCCAAAACAATATTTATAAAACTTGAGAAATCTGAAAACCGATAATAAATGCAATACATGATAACGTGTTTACAACTAGTGCAGCGTGGTCGTGTCTACAGCTTGCCCGTACGTCCGATGAAGATACTTCCGCTGCGCTGCTCGCTCTTACACCTGGGAGGGAATTTAAAGAAAACAGAAAATAATGGTGAGAATAACTCAGTGAGTGCATATAATAATAAATTCTACTTTCATTAGTATTTTGAAAATGATACGGCTTATATAATCAAAAGATTTTTTTTATTCTAAACTAACGTCTATTGACGTATTTCAACTTAGAAGGGTAACTCTAGAACAACTCATTCTCTTAAACTCTTAAACTAAATATCTATATGACATGAAATACTCGAAATTTTCTGTTTGCATGTGCTCAGATGCGGGAACTTGGGATTATGATTCCCCCCGAATATTAAGCCGTATGGGAACTTGGGATTACGATTCCCCCCGTCTAATAGGCGTACGGGAACTTGAGATTACGATTTCTCCCTGAATATTAAGCCGTACGGGAACTTTGGATTACGATTCCCCCTGTCTAATAGGCGTACGGGAACTTGGGATTACGATTCCTCCCGTCTAGTACTATACACGCATAAGGTATCTCGGACGAGTTCTGCTAGAGGTCAAGATAAACTAAAGAGATATTAATTACCTTTAAAATTATCTCATAAGTGTCTCGTTTTCTACTTACCATTTAAAACCAAAAAAAAAAAAAATTGCTTTCTGGAGCGAAAACTCAATTATTGAAATAATATTCTCAAGTATCTTTATGACTAAATACATATATACAATCATATATGCATTATAGGGAAAGCGATAATATTCTAAAATGTTACTTGAATAACATAAATCATAAACTAAAAATAGTATCGCATTAATAATTTCATATAACAGAATTCGTGAAAGCTTAATAAAAATGCACACTCACAACTTGCTTCCAATAACTTATCAACTACTCCTGATATAGCTCTCGTCCGGTTTCCGATTCACCCAAAGAGCAAGTTGTTCTCTGCTTCAAAACAGCTTTCGAACGACTAGACGAACGGTAGCAAGCAATACTTGCTTCCACCAGCAAGTTGTCTCCTCTTGATGTTGTTTCGCTTCAGGTTTGCAATGGGTTCTTGGCCTGACCTGACAGCTTGGCAACAGCTTGTACAACTCATGCCAGCAACTCCTCAAGACAGAAGCAGCTCACAGCAGCACTCCACAATAGCGACAACAAGTTCATGATGGCAGCAACTCACTCTCTCTTGCTTGCATGCGCGATCTGTAGCTCTCAAATCTGTCTTGGGTGGTTTAGATGCTACATGCAGCTACTGGATTTGAAGAATTCCTCTCCGATCTGGTCTCGGTTCTGCTCTCTCTCACGATCTCTCTATCTCTCTTTCCATTTCTCACGCTCGATTCTCTCTCAATCTCACTCTCTCTCGATTTCAACTTGATGAGTGGAGGTCGAATGCTCTCTTGCAAGCTTTACTTCTCTCTCTCAAATGACATTTCGGTTTGAGATGATAAGAGTTAATGACCGAGTTTGGGATTTCTTTGCTTTTAATCTGCCACTAATCTTCCTTCCATTTTAATATATTGCTTATTCCACTAATTTATAAAAACATGAAATCTACAATGATGCCATTTGTCTTGTTCCTTCTTTGCATGCGCAACATGTGTCACTATCATGAATTATCTTTATTTTATTTCTCATGCATTCTCGCTTTTTAATTCCAAGTTCGGATTCCGTTTCCGTCCGTCCGTTCGATAATCTGCTTTTGATTAAATCTCGGGTTCGCACTCTCGGAATTATTTAATAAATCTCGAATCCGTCTCACGAACTCGAATTTATTTTTATTATTCTAAATTAATATTCCGATTAATTCCGGACTCGAGCATTATATATTTCCGATCGAACGCGATCCATCGGAAAAATATTTCGCTCTCCGACGAACGAGGTTTTGGGTTTTACACATTAATTTACAATCTCTTATTCCAAGCTTGAAACAAATATTGCCTTACTCTTTAGAGCTTGGATCCATTAGAGATAAAGGTAGGCAAGAAAGTGGAAAGAAATATAAAAAGTATGTTAGTGAATGTGAGATGTGCTTGCCAGAGTCAAAACAAAGGAAAAAAAATCAAAAGCAAACAAGCAAACATAGAAAATACAAAAAGAAAGAAAGAAAAGCAAAAACGAAAAGAAAAAAATTCAAAAAGAAAGTAGTTTTGAAGAATAGAATAAAAGAAACTTAGAAATGTGAAAAAGAAATAAAAAGAGACTCACGTTTTAAAGAAATCATCTTTTGATATCTCTTAAATGTGATCCTAAGTTCATTTATTGAACTACTTATCCTTTCTTACTTTAACCCATTCACCTTTGGCCATATTACAACCTAACGAAAAGTCTCAGTTGATCTTTTGAGGAGTTAGACTCACTTGAGATTATGAATAATGCATGATATGTTCTTGAGCTCTAATGTCCGTTCATGAGATCCTTTGCATACTTATAAGGTCTTTCTACATATTTATATCCATACATAATTAATATCTTGAAATTTTCTTGTGCATAACTTACAAATTGTATATGGTTGTGAGATAAGCCTAGGTTCCAAGAGCTTCAAAGAGAGAAACCTTATGAGTTTTAGAGTTGAGGGGAATTACATCATAGGCATTTTGATTGCATTATTGTTATTGGTTCATAACATCTTGAGTTTTGGTCTAGGCTTCTTGCATGAGGTACATGATTCTTTAGGTAATATTATGACAAATACTTTATGGACTAGTCGGCGTGCATCTTTGGGTTTCATTTGAGCTACATCGTATCATTTTTCTTTTTCTCGCACAAGTCCATTTGTAGGTATTGTAGAGTTTAAAACCCTCAGGTGACATAACTCCTTAACCAGAGCCACCTAGGGTTTAATGGTTTGTGGCATATGCTAAATGCCAGCGTGATAACCTACGGAAGTAGTTGAATAAATATAGTTCATTTCTTTGTTTTATGTTTTAGTTTTGCTTTACTCAAAGACGAGCAAATATTAGGTTTACGGGTATTTGATAAGGGCATTTTTAATCAAAATTTAAGCCTCCAAATCTGTATCTTTGTCATTGTTCTCGAGTGTTTTTCATGTGTTTTTTTTAGTGTTTTTCAAGGAATAAGTCTCTAAATGGTATGTACGCTTAGTTAGAAAGAATTCGATGTGAAATAAAGTTTAAGAGGTGGTAGGTTTCGATTTTGTGAAAAAAATGGCATAATTATGGATTTTTAGGCTTGAAAGATAGGTTTGTGATATACCCTTTCGATTCTTGTACTGTACATATATTGTATAAAGTATGCATTTATTTACAAGGTAATAAAGTAATTTAAAGTGGCCAGATGTGTTAATTGAGTTATGGTAGAATTTTCGGGTAGACCAGAGATGATTTCGAATACGAGACTTGGTATGATGATTAATTAAGACATAAAATGCAATTAGTATCAAGGAAATTACAAAAAAAGGGCATGATTATATTGATTATTAAAAGACATGTATAAAGGGCATTTTAGGAAATTTTAAATTATGAGATAAAACATGAAGTTGTGAAGTAAAGTGTGACATGTGTGTATAGCGTGTGAAATGAATAAATGATAAGTGAGAATGAATTATTGGAGCAATTTCTGTTACTGCTCTCTTCGTTCCCACCTTGACTGTTCTTCCTTTCTTGGTGAGAACTGTTCACTCCGTTCTTCTGATCGTTGGGTTTCTTTGACCCAAAAGCTTATTCCTAATAGATCTCATATACTGCTCGCTCATAAAACTCGCCAAGATCCTTTACAGGGGACTTATAAATACTCTCGTAGAGCTTCTCATCTTTCCTAAGCCCTGCTGAGATTGCTATTAGGATGCTTTCATCTGAGGGATTCTTCACGTTATTCACCTCACTTCTAAACCTAGCAATATAGTCTTTCAACGGCTTGTTCTGTTTCTGAAAAATCATCACTAGGTGGCAAGTTAGCGTGAGCTACTTCCTCAGTGCCTTATATTGATCAATAAACTTTCTTTGGCATTCTTCCTAATTATTGATGCTGCTAGCTAGAAGACTTATCAACCATGCTCTTGGCACATTTCCCAATGTGGTTAGAAACACTCGACACTTGATAAGAGGGTTGGATGTCTGCAAGTCCATCTGGACGTTGAAAGCATCAGGATGGTCATATGGGTCACTGTCCCCGTTGTAGAGTGGGACACTCGAGAGCTTGAATCTCGATGGCAATGGCTCTATCTCGATATCCCTCGAAAAAGGAGTTCTTTCTTACCGTAACTCCGTTTGACCCTGAAACCCAGGTCACGCCTCTAATTGTTGGACCCTTTGCATTAATTCTTCCACCATTAGGTCCTACCGCTCAATTCTTCTTATAAGGGACCGACGACTCCTCCTGCTCCTCTTATCTCCAGAAATCTGATCTCGTGATCTCTCTTGGTCAACGGGAATCCTTTCACATGACTTGTTTCTTCTACGCGAGCTCTCTACTCGGTGTGATTCTCCTTGGCACACACGCTCCTCATCATGTCTATGAGCTCGCTTATTACCACGACCAACCTCTACGTGGCGGCTCCCATCCTGGCTCACCCTTACCATCAGACTTGGCTGGTGAGGTTCTATCTCTTCCTCATGAATTTGACGTCTGCCTCTCCTAGAACGTATTTGAGGAACAGATCGAAGCTTCTAGCTGTGCCCTATCTCTAACAACTTCTTCTCTCTGGGCCAGCATCTCCTCAATTGGTCGGCGCTGAGGGTTTGCATTCCTGGGGACCGCTTGATCTTGGGCTTGTGTCAGAGCCTTGATTGCCTTTGTCAACTGCGCCACTGTATTCTCCAACGCTTCCTGACGCTGTTGCCAAACTGGTACAACATCTCCACCTGTGGCAACCTGATACGGGGGAAGTGGAGGCAAAGTCGCACTAGAAGTTTCTGCAGCGTGACCTTGGTCTTAGTGATCCTCTGGTTGGTCAGCCACTAACGTAACAATTCTGGTTGTCTTAATCTTGGCCATAGTAGCAAATAACTTCTACAGCAAACAAAAAGTATTAAAAAAGATTATAGAATTGCAGTCTGGGCCTTTCATCTAGCGCCAAAGATGTTAACACCATTTTCTGGTCAACCTGGTTCTTGAAGCCTAATACCTATGAAACAGCGAATAACAAAGAGAAATATGGTAGACCTGGATCAAAATAGGTTTGACACAATGATATTTACGTGGTTCGACAAAGTAATGGTCTACGTCTACGACTGTTACCCTTATTTCTGCAAAGCAACAATATATATTTTTCTTTGTCCTCTTTTACAATGAATTTGATTCCCTATTTATAGATGGAGATGTTACAATTTGAATTGGTTTCAGAATCTTATAGATAAGAAAAAAAATAAAAGATATTAAGTAACAAAATATTTACCAAGATTCTCTCCACCGTATCAGCAATTGCCAAGAATGTCATGATTTGATTTGCATGAAAATAGGCAAGTTGACTCCTTTCTCAACTGAACCACTCCAGGCTTTTAGAAGGTCAACTGATAAACTTTAGCGAGCAAATTATCCAAGTCAAATGAACAAGTGAACATCAACCCATGACTTGTCAAGCATTCAGGAAAGATCATGATATCTGGTCGCTTCATGGACGACCTCCTGATCTTTCTGATTGCCTCTAAAGACCACCATTGAACAGCTTTTGGACCACGATCAGATTGGCTCGGTGATCATAACCCGCAACCAGGCTACCACGCGATTAGATGTGCTTAGGTCTTACAAGCTGAGAACCAGCCACATATTTCCTCCTTTGATATTTGCCAAATGGACCAGTCTCTTGGGTTTTTTCCCATAAGACATCATACTGGGCTCATCCTTGGGCCTTTATCAGCCTATTTTCTCTGATCATAAAAATGCCCATAACAAGATTAAACCAATGATCTCCGTGGAATGGTCCTCCAACTCCAGAAGTCAGCTCTTCTTGCTTAATAACTTCCCATTGAATCTCTTTCTCCTCCTCTCGATTGGCTTCCAAAAACTTGATAAATACCAAAATGGATTATGGATTAAGAAATATATAATATGGATGAGGTGTTTTTCTCCCCTAAAGGTGGCTGTTGAAACTCTCCAAAAATCATCACTAAATAGCGGGAAAACCTAGCAAGCGAATAGACCAGACTAGTCCTTAGAGTTGATGAATTCGAAACTGCAATAGAGGAATTCACTAGCTTAATCCCCACCCTTGAGCTAGTAGATCTTCCTAGCGGGTTGAAAATAAAGAGAATTGTGACTTGAGGCCATGACCTAAAACTAGCGGCGCTTCAAAGCGGAAAGATGGCAGAGCAAACTATGACCTCAAGCCGTGGACGTGGAGCTAGCAGCGCTTCATAGCTGTTGCCTCTGCCAAATGTAGTCTTTGCCATATATTTTTATCTAAAATACACTCCTATTTTAACAACAACTCTTAAACAACATATGCACACCTGAAACATTACACAAAACACATCAAATCCAACATATTCACTCGAGAAATAAACCTAACCAATAGGAATTAGGGATCCAACACAAAAACAAAATAATCACAAAGCTTTTAACAACAGAATTAGAGAGGATAGGCTGCTTTAGCAAAAATTTGATTTGTGTTTGATGCATTAGCAATGTGGGAAATTATGTGTGAAAACAAAATATCACATCAAAAGCAAGTGTTAGAAAAATGGTTAATAAACAAATTTGACTTACAACAGTCTGATAAACTGGTTTTTAGCTTGTATATTGAATCAATGTATAGTAACTTGTTCTAAAATTTTAATTTCTAAGAAGCAAGTATTATACATCTTAAAATCCGTTAGTCCAAATCAATATAATTTCCAAGAAGTTAGGATTGTGTCATTAAAAGAACATGGCCCTTGTAAAATCCAAAAATGAAAATTCTTGTGATATACAGGCTCATTAAGAGCATTCCCAACGCACTTTTTCTGGGACAACAAAACTGTAGGTGAATACAGTGCAAACACATAGAAACAATCCAGACAGAAGCATTGTCTGCATTTTCCATAGGCTGTGAAGGAAAAGCAAAACACAATATATGTTTATTTGTTAATTTCCCCTAATAATTAATTTTATCATCCAATAATACACTAAGGATCTATGTCTTTGACCTGAGGTGAAATTAAAGGTAAAACTTATCAAGGAGAAAAGGAATCAATGTTCCATAATGTGAAAAATGTCAGTAAATCATCCACATATAAAAGTAAGCAGCATCTCCAGACACATTATGTGCAGGTTTATTAATTTACCACTCTTTGCTCCGTCCTTATTTTCCATGTTTTCCCTCTTTCAAAAATTATAAGGTATACCACATTATACACACTTCTATCGATATATTACATCTATTAAAACAGATTGCCATCTTTTATGATGCAATTCCACAAAGTTCAAAGACGTAAACAATAGTGAGAAGAAATTTCATAGGCACAATATTGTTATACTCTAAATTGTCGATGCTTCTCAATCCTAAAGCACTTTTAAAAAGTTCATAACTAAAGATCTTATTAACAGAACATCTAATGCAACCAAAAATAAATTAAAATACAATAAGTCTATTAGGAAAAGCACTTGAAAATTGCAGACTACATGTTGTTTGATCTGTTTTCTCCCATCACCTTCTCCTCTAAAACTTTTCGACCACAATGGTCTTATCCATTCTTGCATCTCACTTGGTTTCTAACTTTAGGGATAACACCATAAGTTGTAAAATATATCCCCACATATTTCAAATATATATATATATATATATATATCTCCCCATAAAAATAGTTACCCCATACTATATCTATAATGAAGTTCAACATTTAATAACAATACTTAAATTAATAGTTGATCAGATCTTATAAGTACAGATACACGCTTATAAGGAGCATTTTTAAAATACATTTATCAAGGACTACTAAAATGAAGGTGAATATGCTGCAAAGCAAACCAATAAAGCATGCCAATTCAAAAAGAAGCAATGACTACATTTTCCATAAGAATTTTTTTAAAGAGATGGCAAACACAGAAGATGCTTTATAGTTAGTAATGACTTCCTCCTAACCAATTTCATCATCCAAGTACATGCTGAGAATCAAAGCCTGTGACGGGCTAGCTAGTTGTTCCATCAGGGATGTCCCCAAGACTTAAAAGTGCTTGAGCATTTTCATGCACCACACTCTAGCGAAACCTATGGCCACCACCCCTCACACATTCTGGTAACATAATGATCATATGTTTAAATTCTATCATTAATCAACCATATGCATAGCATTCCCATGTGTATTCTAATTCGTTTATTTACCACACTGTTTGGTCTTCTTATTTTCCCTTGTGTCCCCTCTCAAAGACTATATGTTATAAAATATTATAAACATTTCTCCAAATACGCTAAATCAGTTGACACAGATTGCCATCTTTAATGTTGTATTCTCATAAACTTCAATCACAGAAGAAAGTTCATAGTATACACAGTGTTTGTTAACTCTAAATTTCAAACACCTCCACCATCCCAAAAGCACATCTAATATGTTTACAACTTAAAAGACCAGATCCAATAGAACATCTCCAACCAATTGCTTCCTATAAACCTAATGCAAAAGACCGAAAAGGTCTTTTTTAATGGCCTCAAAAGCCATATCCAATCTCCTCCAACTGCTCCAAAGAGTTCTTATTATACATAAACAAACCATAATTGTCAGGCCTTGAACTTGCTAAAGTTGTTACCATACAATCGCCGGCCTACTGGCAACTTTACATGAGCTTTCCAATCGATATCTGGATCCAATTGGGAAGTTCCCATAAAGTTAAGCAGTTTCCTATTCTAAAAACTTTTTTGTGAAATCATTTTTCTACGGAGGTGGTGGAAATTTTTCTCTTTTTAACCTCTCTCCCACAAAAATATTAGTTCAAATGACTTTATGAAATTTTCAATTAGTTCTAATCAATTGCAAATATGCTTTTGTTGACATCTGAAACTGGTTCAGTCAACCTGCTGGTTCGTTCAAGCCCAAGACTGCAAATCTGTGAAAAATACAACAAACAAAAAGAGGGAAAAAGAGGAATAAGACAAACACATGAGATTTACGTGGTTTGGCCTTAAGAATGACCTCTATCCACGGCGCTAGCTTTGATGGTGGAGAGGCAGTTACTGTTACTATGTCTATTTTATATTTACAGTGAGAGAGATCTCAAGAGTCAAGTCCCCCCTTACATTGATTTTGATCTCCTATTTATAGAAGAGATGTTACAATTTGAATAGGTTTAAGAATTTTACAGATAAGGCAAAAAATAATTTACATTAATTAAAATAATATCTTTTAAGATTATCTCCACTGTATCTACAATAATTGCCAAGAATATCATGACTTAATTTGCATGAAAATAGATAAGTTGACTTCTTTTCTGAATTGAATTGATTCGCCTTCTAGAAGGTCAACTGGTCAACTCTAACGAGCACATTGAGCAAACAGATTACTCCAACGATCAGATATTGCACCCAACGAGCAGACTCTGGCCTGGGCAAGTTGGTGCTCGGGTAATGTCAGCGATCTGATTGTTCGAGTAGAGATCGCGTAAGATGGTCACGTAATGTAGTCGAACAGGCTGGTTGTGCAGGATGTTCGAGCAGCGTGGGAGCCTGTAATGCTGTAATGAGCTCGTTGGAGCGTGCAGATTTGCTCTTATACGAGCTGATTATGTGAGCTTTGGTCTTAGTTGGATTCTTGCTCGTCCATCTGCTCATTCATCAGCTTGTTTGTATGCTTATTCGCGTACTGTTCATTTAGTGCCTTTTGACGCAAAATGGAAGAATAAGAGGATTGCAAGCATAAACCTCAAGACCACATTCACTAAAACAACAATTCTTAGGGTGTCAACGACATCAACCGGGAAACCCCATTGCCACATTATAGAGCACGAAAATTCCTTCCTGAAAACATATTATAATAGACAATCTGACAACCGAACACAAAGTTATGCTTGTTTTTTTGGACCAGTAACTTGGACCCTTATCTATTGGGACGGTTTTAACAGGTATCTTACTGGGCCTTTAGACTTTTACTAGCCCATTCGGGGCAGCCTAAAAACACCCACAACATAAGCCCCCTAGCTCCTAGTCCGTTTACGGGCTGGGAGTTTGAATCTCTGTTGGTAAAAGCTGATTGTGCATAAGGTTGTCTTGTCTCCCTTTAATTTCTGCTTTGTCACTTTGGCTTGTGAGAGATCTACTCGTGCAACCACACGATCAGACTTTGGATCTGGTCGGTATAGTCTGGTCGGTGAGGTGGACGAGCACTTAGGAGCATATTGCCAGATTCTCCTCTTTTACGAGGTCTGCTCGGCTCTCTGCTCACTTTGTTCTTATTCTTAACTTTGTGTTTTTTATTCCACCAAGTCCTTGGATTTCCCTGTGGACTCAAACATAATCGTTAGTAGCAATTGACCTCTCGAGCTACGCCCAAGGGGTGTGAGAACCCAGTGACATAGTGAGAGTTGAGGATGTCGGAAACTCTGTTGTGCTTTAGGGGATAGAAATCCGAGTTGATATGGCTTAATTACTCGTGAGCTGTCCAGGAGGTCGTACCCGACAACATAGTGCAACTATTTACAGGCTATGTTTAGGGGGTTGTACTCGACAACAGCATGAGCGGTTAAGGCTGTCCAGGGGGTCGTCACCCGATAACAGCGTAATAGGTCACAGGCTATGCCCAAGGGGTTATCACCCGACGACATAGCCCACATTGTTTGTTTAGCCAAGGGAATTTATCATAAAGACAATAATAATCACGGCACAGCGAATATAATTTATTCATATTCATAAATTGAAAAATGTTAACATATAAGAGCATAAGTTCAGAAAGTTACCAAACATAGAGCTGTAGGGATTTTTCTTACAGGAGGTTCATGTTCTGGATTGGGAGCTCGTTGGGACTGCTGCCATATTGGCCGTTGAGATTGTTGAGGTCGCTAGTTTATCTGTTGGATCACATAGTCAATCAGTCGACCTTGTTTGTTTAGATTTTCAATGGTGTTTCTCAACTCCCGGCAATCCGAGGTGTCGTGCCCAACCTCGTTGTGATACTCACAGAATTTCTATAAAACCCAAAATCTCGTTCGTCGGAGAGAAATATTTTTTCGATGGATCGCGTTCGATCGAAAAAATATAATTATCGAGTCCGAAAATATTTGGAATAATTATTTTAGAATAATAAAAATAAATTCGAGTTCGTGAAGACGGATTCGAAATTTTAAAATAATTTCAAAGGCGAAAGCAATTAAAAGCGGATTCCCAAACGAACGGACGAAAATGGATTCGATTTCGGAATTAAAGTGAGAGAATGCATGGAAGAATTTAATAAAATTAAATGGTGGCATGCAAGAATAAGCAAGGACAAGTGGCATAGTGAAAGTGTGCATGAATGACACTTGTCAAGCAATTATAAAAGGAATATATATCTTAAAGTTGAAAGAGTAATTAATGGATTAAAACCAATTAAACTTCATTCGGTCATCACTCATCATCAAGAGACAAAACCGATAACTTTAGATAGAGAGAACCGAGAGTGAGAGATTAAGAACGAGAGAGATAGAGAACGAGAGAGTGACGAGAAAAGGAAGAGAAGAACTTGAAGATGTTGAGAGCTGCTTGGTCTTGGAGATAAGAGCAAAATCGAGAGCTGATCCGAGCAAGAACCACCATCATTCTTCTCTCCCATTCCGTCTTCAACTAGATCTGGAAATGAATCCTTAAGTGCAGTAGCTGCATGTATCATCCAAGCAACCCAGGAGCGAATCTGATTGTGCATGCAAGTAAGGAGGGATGATCAACTGTTGTCAGACAGTGAGGAGCTGCTGTTGTTGCTGTGAGTTGTGGTCGCTGCCATGAGCTGCTGTCGCCATCATGAGCTGCTGCCGAGCAGTTGCTGTCAGGCCGAGAACAAACATTTCAGACCTGAGGTGAAGCAGAATGAATAGAAGACAGCTGCTGGTTGATCTGGAGAGGCAGACAGCAGGTAATTGAGAGCGTGTGCAGCAGCTAGGAGAAGCTTGAGTTGCAGCATCGATTGGTTTTGGAAGAGGAAGGCGACGACAGCTTGCTGGTAAGTGATTCAATTCTATCTTGGGCGTGAGTTAGTAGCTGCAGCAGCTTGTTGTTAATGGCAGCTCGAGCATATAGGTGGAAAGAGGTGTTGCTTGCTGCCGTGAGCTTAAGTAAGCGTTGTCTCACTGTCGCGATTGTTCGAGAGCTGGTTCAAAGCGAAAATCAGTTTGAGTTGAGGTAAGTGCTGTTCCATTTGGTTTTGTTGTGTTTGTCGAGTAGTTTTTAAAGCTTGCATGTCAAATTTTGGATTGAAGGAAGCTCTCGGATTATAGAAATGATATAGGCAGCTCATTCGAGAGTGATTTTCAAACCTTTTGAACGATTTTAGAGAGGTAAGTTTTGATTTTATGGTTTTAGTTGAATGGAAAATATTTAGAATTGAGATATGGATTAAATTGATATTATTATGATTGGGTTTTAGAATTTAAAACCTCGTTAGTGTGGAGGTTCGTTCGATATTGTTTCGTTGTGTTTGCGATTGAATTTTTGATGTTGTAAATGTGTGATAAATTCGTTGCATGGACTGTTCTTGCATCGGTTGCAAAGGGGGCTGTTTTGTTATGTATTTAAATTAAGTTACACAAAAGATTTTCGTGCATAAGAATATGTTAAGTTGATGAGAATTTTAGAGTTTAAGCAATCAAGCAAAAGCCGATGTGATTGAGTTTTGCGGGCTGCCAACTTGTGCAGTTTTTATGGTGATTCAGAATTGATTTTAGGTGCATTTTTTATGCTTGATTTAAGGTCGGATAATGAGCTGCTATAGGGCTATTTCGTGAGCTATAAATGTGCTAGATATGGGCTGTCAAAACGTGCTGTTACGTGCTGTTTTCGGGACCATTATGCGTGCTGTTTGTGGGCTGTTTGAATGCTACTTTTGCGTTGGTTAGTGGACTATTATAAGCTGTTTTGATGGACTAATATCCGTCGCTTTTGAATGAGATGTTTTGGCATAAACATTGTAATTAGAAATTTATGTAATTGATTTTTTTTTTTTTTTGCAATCGGAATCGCTTGCGCCGTTACCTAATAGCGTATCATTAAATGAATAGGTAACGCGAAGGATTTGTCAATAAGTAGTGAGCATTTCGAAAAGGTGACAGGTGAGTGTAAAAATTATTTTGTCAATGATAAAGTGCAATTCATTAAGTTTTCATGAAATGTTATTAAAGTTTTATGTTATAACAAGTAATGTAACATTTAAATTCCATGAAATATGTGTTGAAATGAATTTAAATATTTTACAATATCCTCCCTTACAAAATTTTATGTTTAAGCATGATATGTAGCTAACTTTATAAATGATTTGTAACGCCTTTGGTATTCCTTAGGATATTTTTATGTTATTGTCGGTAATGGTAGAATACTCGAAAAGTGATGTAGGATTCCGCTTGGGAGTTGCGATATGTGATTCCGCCTCTCTAGGGTATATTATGAGCTAGCTTACTACTTGAGCGATGTAAGATTCCGCTACTAAGTTATCGATCATATGGCCTTACGATGTAGGATTCCACTTTACCATATGCCTGGGTATACCATTTGGCGATTTAAGTATTGGTGGTTAATTCACTGTATTGTTATGAAATGAATTCTTATTAATTTGTATACTACCACTTTAATTTACAAGTTATGACATATATATTTTGAAAAAGGTATAAGCTGCTAAATATTTGTTCTAGAATTCATAAATTATGTTTTATGAATATGTTTCAAGTTAAGTGAAATGATTTAATCATGTTTTGTGAATAAATTTGTAAATACTAGAAGGTGACTACTTTGAGACTAGATTTTACTTAGAACATTATAACACTCACTGAAGTCATTGTCTCACTCTATTATTTGTTTATAAAAAAAAAATCAAACTTTTCAAGTCAAGGTGCAGCTTTAGGTGCTACGACTTCAGCCGTAAGAAGTCCGACTCACGAATAGCAGAACTTGGTTGCATTGTAATTGCTATGCGTGTTTATCTGTGACTTATGTTGTAAACATTTTGGGTTGTAAATATTAATACCGAACTATGTTAACTATATTTTGAAAGAATTGTAAACCTCTATATATTAGTTCTAAACTATTTTAAACGATGTTTTAAATTCCACTTGATGTCTTTTGTTTTAATTACTCGATTTGAATCTTACTTCGAAGTTTTGATTGTATGAAAACATATTTAAATTTTCACTTTTATATTAACCCTGGGTTACCAAAACTATTTGCACAGTTATCATTCAAGTTGTCAGGAAAAAAGGTTTAGCTTCACGGGGACCTTCTAGTTGGATCAAGTATCCTTTAGAGGTCCTCCGTAGGGTCGCTGGGTAGGTCGTCAGTCGTATTAGGATAAGGCGAATGAGGCTTGTCAATTTCTTCTAGTTTTTGCTACAGACTGAGGATCTCATGGGATTGGGCTTCCCAAAATCTTCCCCATCCTTCTCGACTGCATAAATCTTGTCTGGAGTATCCGACAAAGAGCTATAACTATCATGGTGAGGTCGCTTAGGCCTGAGCTCTTTTCTGACCTTCTTAGCGACCTGGAAGCTTGAACGATCTCTTTTCTTGGACTGATCTAAGCCATCAGCTTCATCCTCCTAGTCAGGCTTCCTTGAAGCAAAGGCTTCTTCCCATTTGACTTCCTTGGCAGCTTGCTCATAAAACTCGCCCAAGTCCCTGACTGGGGACTTATATATATCTTTATATAGCTTTCCATCCTTGCGAAGGCCAGCTGAGATCACAGTCAAGATGATTTCGTTTGAAGGGCTGTCTACCTTGTTAACCTCTCATCTGAATCTAGCAAGATAGAGCTCTAACGATTCATCTCATTGCTGGAAAACTATAGCGAGGTGACATGAAGGCGCGAGCTGCTTCTTCAGAACCTTGTATTGGTTGATGAACTTTCTTTGGAACTCTCTCCAGCTGCCTATGTTGCAATCTGAAAGACTCTTGAACCAAACTCATGGAATGCTCCCAAAGGTTGCTGGGAGTACACGACACTTGACCAACAAACAGGTGTTCTATAGATCTATCTGAATGTTGAACTCGTCCAGATGGTCATACGGGTCTGTGTCCCCGTCATATCGAGGGATGCTAGAGACCTTGAATTTGGGAGGCAGAGGCTGGAGCTCGATATCCAAGGCAAGAGAAGTTCTTCCATTATACTGACCCCTCTATTCGTTATCTTCTGGTTGCAACTCAAGTTGGTGGATCCTTTGGAGGAGCTCTTCTATCATCGAATTTTTCGGCCTAAACTCCCTTAAGTGCTCACGACTTGGAAAGCAGTGATTCGGTATGCTTCTATGGCCCTACGAGCTTTTGCTCAGTTCGACTCTGCTCGTCGCTGATTTTCCACTTCTTCTGCTCGAACTCGGCGATTGTCAGCTCTTACACGAGAGTTAGGGGGAAGGAGAGAGTTAACAGATTGCGAGGTTCTCTTGGTGGGCCTTTCCTGAGTTGAAACCTATTCTCGTGGTTGTTGGGAATTTTCGGGCTCAGCACTTTCAAGTTTGGGCACAGCACCTTCAGGTCTGGGCACGTTCTGAGCTTGAACCTGAGCCAATGATCTGACTATTTCTGCGAGTTGATGCATCATGTTTCCCAGCACCTTCTGTCGCTGGTTCCATTCCTGAAGCCCCCCAGCCACAAAGACGGCTGTCGCTGGCTAGCGAGAGGCTAGAAGGTTTTATCCTTCGTCGACTGCATCAGAAGGGAATGACATACGCGGTGTTGCTGCTCTATTTGCCTTTCAGGCCAATCAGCCGCTGAGCTACGACTCTTGGTTCTTCCTCCTGCCATGGCCGTCGAAAACTGAGAAAAACGCTGCAGTTTGGGCTTTTCCTCTAGCACCAAGATGTTGAAGTCTGAAACTGGCAATCAACTTGCTGGTTCATTCAAGCCTAAGACTGCAGATCTGTAAGAAATACAAACAAACAAAAAGAGAGGCAAAGAGGAAGAAGACAAACACATGAGATTTATGTGGTTCAACTTTAAGAATGGCCTACATCCACGAGGCCAGCTCCGATGGTGAAGAGGCAGTTACTGTTACTATGTTTATTCTGTATTTATAGTGAGAGAGATCTTGAGAGTCAAGTCCCCCCTTACATTGATTTTGATATCCTATTTATAGAGGAGATATTATAATTTGAATAGGTTTAAGAATTTTACAAATAAGATAAAAAATAATTTACATTAATTAAGATAATATCTTTCAAGATTATTTCTACCGTATCTACAATAATTGCCAAGAATATCGTGACTTGATTTGCATGAAAATAGGTAAGTTGACTCATTTTCTGAATTGAATTGATTCGCCTTCTAGAAGTTCAACTAATCAACTCTAACGAGCACATTGAGCGAACAGATTACTCCAGTGGTCAGATATTGCATCCAGCGAGCAGACTCTGGCCTAGGGGAGCTGGTGCTTGGGTAATGTCAGTGATCTGATTGTTCGAGCAGAGATCGCGTAAGCTGGTCACATAGTGTAGTCGAACAGACTGGTTGTGTAGGATGTCCGAGCAGCGTGGGAGCCTGTAATGCTATAATGAACTCGTTGGAGCATGCAGATTTGCTCTTATGCGAGCTGATTGGCTAAGCTTTGGTCTTAGCTAGATTCTTGCTCGTCCATCTGCCTGTTCATCAGCTTATTTGTATGCTTATTCGCGGACTGTTCGTTCAGTGTTTTTTGACGTAAAATGGAAGAATAAGAGGATTGCAAACGTAAACCTCAAGACCACATCCACTAAAACAACAATTCTTAGTGTGTCAATGGCATCAATCGGGAACCTTGGTGGCCACGTTATAGAGCACGAAAATCCTTTCCCGGAAACATATTATAATAGACAATCTGACAACCGAACACAAAGTTATGCTTGTTTCTTTAGACTAGTAACTTGGGCCCTTGTGTGTTGGGACAGTTTTAACAGGTTATCTTACTGGGCCTTTGGACTTTTACCAGCTCATTCGGGGTAGCCTAAAAACACCCATAACAACTTTCAATTTTTAAAGTGAAACCCAGAAAATTCATTTATAATTCAAGTAGTTAAATTTAAATTTAAAACAATTTGAAATCATTCATATGTCTTGCATATAATTTATACAATCACAGCAGTGCACCACTCAGTTTACTTACCATAGTATCGGAATCCCACGCCACTTGTGATCTTGAAGTTGCATCGATACCTATTCCTAGGGAGGTTTTTGGACAACATAAAATAATAGTATAAGCTTGAGAGCTCAGTGAGTACTTTAAGCTCCTGATTTTAAGTTTATATTTTTCAATCATAAAGAAATTACATAAAAGATTCAAGATAACATAAATCTCAAACACATGAAGCAATTTAACCATTATTAGCTAAAATGATCATAAACTCATTTCAATACGTATAAATCTCTAATGGAAGTATAATTACTAAAACATTTATTTTCTGGATCTTTCACAGTCTTATAGTTAAAAATATTCTTTCTTTTTAAAACTAGATATAAACTGCTAAATTGTCTTATTTTTAAATCTTTTCAAAATCTCATTTCTAAAAATGTTCTTTTCTTTCTAAAACTAAAGTATGAAATGTTAAAATATCTTATTTCAATATACATAAAATCTGAACATAAATCTTTTTCTTTCTAAAAGCACCATTTGTACCCTTAAATACTCTAATCCACACGATGACTGAACTATTGCCGCTCAATGTGGTATGTCACATGGTGATTTTCAACTGACACCAGCTGTAACACTACTAAGACATCTTGGCAACTAGGTGCAGAATTTTTTGCATCGTAAATCATAGCGCACGATAATCTATAAATCTTGGCAACTACGTGAAATTTTCTGCATCGCAAATTGTAGGGCCGGATAATATATAAATCTGAGGGTGAAAGGACCCAACCCGGATATCCCTTGAAGAGATCCGAGCGGAGCCCTCCCGGCACCCCACAGAATCCTTATATAGTCTTTAAGCAGGTGACTTAAAAGGACTCCGTGAAGTTAAGCCGTAAAACAGTTTCATTTCTTAATCATTAAAAATTCAGGGTGAAAACTTTTCGGCAGTGCAACGGCAGTTTTTCCGACATTTTTAACTTTTTCAAAACACCTGTAAAACAATTAATAATATTTCAAAATGCATACATTCATTTCCACTTCCAAATGGGACCTCAGGTCCATCGCAAAATCTACATTTCAACGCAATTCGAGTCTTTAAAACTAAAACCATCTCGGCTTAAAAGAAAACATTCACCATGCATGATAATGTAATTAAAGTTATACAACTTAAATATTTACATCACATTAAAATCTGTTATACAACAAAAATTTACTTTGATTTCACAGTTTCGGTCGCTTGATAATCTCGCCTACTCTTGAGCCGGAGATCTGCCGCTTAGAGGACTCGAACCTGCGCCTGGGGAGTTTTTAAAACAAAATAAACAAGAAAATAATGAGCTAAAAAGGCTCAGTGAGTGCTATATTGTTCTAAATACGTTTCATTTTAAAACCTTTTGGGAAAATGCTAAGTTTTGAAATAACTTAATTAAAAGTGCATTTCATAATGTTATAAAGTTATTTTTATACATAATGTGCTTAAAAACAAGATACGAGATTATAAGCATCGTAACATTTATTCATAACATAACCATAAGTTCATAAATAAACTCATAAAATCATAAATCAATCCTCAGTCATAAAACATATATCCAATGGGACCCGGGGAAATCATGATCACCGCCCAGTCTTAGGTCACCGGTGGTGGGGACGTGCAATCTCAGTCATAACCACTATGTCGCGGTATGTTACCTTGCTGCACATAGGGCATCAGTCATGATAGTACCTTATATACGCGTAGAGGGCGACATGACAGACTCGATCCCCCCCTATAGTTAGTGGACTTTCCCCCGACAGACATGCCATACGCGATATAAGGCACTTCGGCCGCATAACAATCATAATTCAGTCATAATGGGGATGGGTAGCCATTGGTTTTGAAATACATTATCATGCTAAAATAATATTTGTAAAGCATGTTCCTTCGCTTATAAAACGAAACATAAAAGTACATTTCAATAACAAGTATACGATCAATATTACTTTAAATACAAATATAAACAATTCGAAGCGTATAACATTCCTGTAAAGCGTATATCATTCATATAGATTCATTTAAGTATTAAAACATTTAAATTTTGCATGAAAGCATAAAAATCATATAGAAATCATATTGCATTTATCATTTATAAAACAAGTTACACTCACCGATTCCTAACTCACGGAAACGATCGAACTTTCTACTTTGCGCTACTTTTTCAACTTCGCTTTCCTTCGCCTTATCGCTGCCTAAATAAGTTAACATTCTAACATAAGCATGCCGGAACTACGCTAATCGAATCTAAAGCAACATTATCAAACCACAATCTAATGGGTTCAACAAAAATAATAAGCGAAGCTAGACGAACAACATAAAACTTATGCGATTTTAACTAACCATCGCGACTAAACGCTTTTAACGCTCGCGCGATTCCGTCGCTCCCAAATAACTTTAACGTCAATTTATACTTGAGACTTTACTTAAAACAAGACAACGAAGATTCAAACATGATTAAGCATAAAGAAGAAAATATGGCAGCAAGCTTATTGCATAATCATTTCCGCTTTCAACTCCAAAATTCCGACAATTAACGATTTCGAGTAAAACTAAAACTATTCCATCAACTTAAACGTATCTTAAACTATCCCAACATCAACTTAACACAATAATGGGCTTAAACACATCTCAAGGCAGCAAGTTGACATCATAAACATTTTCACAATCAACAACGAACAATCACAACTATAACCATTCGCAAACGCGGAAAAACTTAACCGAACCGCTTGAAAACACTTTCTCAATATCCGAACGATTAACCTATGCTTTAAAACATACCAAACTAACCATTATTTCATGACAATGAATTCAAATTTAAATTCACAACTCGACAGCCCCTAAGTCATAACATAACAGCCCATATAATGAAGATTTCACAAACTTTCAACATCGACAATCAAACGTCAACACAACGAAATAAAATGAACGAACCTCCACACTAATGAGGTTCGCAATCCTAAACCCAAACATACCATCAGCTTTCTCATTCATAACTTAACCTTATATAATTTCCAATATAACACGTTCATAAACATTACAACATACCTTACGAAACTCAATCGAAATCTTTCCAAAAATCTCACACGAAGGCTGTCCAATATCCTTTGCGTAACCGAAACTGCACCAGCCTTTAAAACTTAATTTCTTTCACTAATTCATGCATTTAAATCACATAAAACATGACATTAACACCAGCTAGGACAGCTCTTACCTTGGCGAGAATTGTTCTCCGCTTCGAAACAACTCTCAATCGTTCGCGACGACGACGAAACTCCCACGACAGCAAGCTGTCCCCTTCCACAGCAATAGTCTTCACTTCAGGACTGTGGAGTAGTTCTCGGCCTAACTTGGTAGCAGCTCGCACGACGTCAACTTGCGACGACAGCAGCTCACCAAGGCAACAAGACACGGCGATAACACTAGGCAGTAGCAAGGACCGCGTCACGGCAGCAATTATCACGGTCAGGCAACAGCAGCAGCTTCAACACTAGCCAGCAGCAGGGACTTCATCACGGCAACAGCAGCAGGTCGCGTCTGGCAGCAGCAACCTCAACTCCACGCCGACAGCAGCAACTACTCACCAGCAATCTGACGCCAACAACAGCTTCAACTCTGTCAGCACCTACCTTTCCTTAGATCAAACCTTGCATGCAAGCTCTAATCAACTCTCTTGGGATGGATCTGCACTTAGATTACACATGCAACACTCGGTCTCTCCCTCTTGCACTCTACAAAGCTCACGGCTACACTTTCCTCTCCAACTCAACTCACGAAATCAGCAGCTTGCAAAACCTATTCAAGCTTTTGGGTCGCCCACAATCAACTCTCGGATCTAGCTTGAACAAAGGAGGCCGAGAACTTGCTTGCTTTCCTCACTTCCCATTTCTCACGCTTAGTCTCTCTCAATATCACTCTCTCTCGGTTTTGATTGAAATGAAGAATAGGTTGACCGAATGGAGATTATGATTTTCCTTTCTTGTTTTTCTTCATTCAAAGATGAATATATATGCTTGATAGATTTCGGACACTTGTCACAACATTTCAAAATTTCTTTAACACTTGTCATGGCTTCCCATGCATGCATGACACGTGTCTTATTTCCATATCACTAGTCACATTCATTTCATGCATTCTCCCATTAATTCTAAACTCGAATCTGATTTCGTCCGTCCGTCCGGGAATCCACTTACAACTTGATTTCGTTTCCGGGATTATTTATTATTATTATTATTATTTTACTAATTTTGCATCCATCATTACACTCTAAAATTAATTTTATTACTCGAAAATACATATTCTGAATAATTTCGGACTTGGAAAATTATATATATATATATTTTTCGATCGAAACGCGATCCAATCAGAAAATGGTTCACTCACGACGATGAAGATTTTGGGTTTTACAGAGGGTGTCTGCATGGTCTTTGAAAATCTTTTCTACTAAGTGCAATAAGCATAAAGTAGTTTGTCTTTTTAAAACTTTAAGCTCAATTCTCATAAAAGCTACTTGTTTCTAAATTGCATTGAATAAATATGATGATTTTCTTAAACGAAGGATTATTAATCTAATTCATATAAACAAGAAAACAATCATCATGGTTTGTGTCATAGTTAAAGAACTTCATATATAACACACAGAGAAGTGCCTATGAATTAAAGTATCCAATAAATCGAAAGTCCTAAGTAATTAACAGGTATGCTATCCCCAAGCCTAATATCGATTGGCCTCCATCTAAAACAATACCTGCTACATGGTTACCATCATCCACTTAAATTTCTAGATCTTCGCAATACTTGTAGAAATAAAAGTAACTTATATAATAGATTCTCTCTTTAAAACAAGGTAAATTACTTTTCACAACAATGTCAAAATAAATTTTTCTATTTGAAGAAGAAGTTGTAACGTCTCATAATTCAAAAGCTCGTCAATTGTTATTCAATAAATCTTAAAACGGTTCACTTCACACAGTAGTTCCACCTTAAATGCAAACAAATAATAAATAAGTGAATATTAAAGTTGATTATAGATTCACACTCTAACATTGCGTATAAGAGAGAATATAACTCACTTCCGAACAACCAACATACAATATGTTTCCTAATTTAATAAGGAATGTGTTGGGCACGATAGTACTTCAAGAGTAAATGTTGCTCAAGATCTAAAAGCTTTGCCAAAAGCTTGAAATATTTATAATATAATCTTTTAATAATTATTCATGCACAATCATACTTTCATGCATGATTCAATAAAACTAAAATATGCAATTATAAAGCTCTATGATGCATTAAAGCATTCAACTTTCTTTATTATCGAAACTTGCACAACTAATAAGAAAAATAAATTCATGACTATTTCAATAAATTTTAAAATATACTAATCATACATTTCTCTTACAACTCCGGGGCATATAACCAACTAATAAGTACCATACTTTCCATAACCTGTTAAAACGAATTTAAGTATACTAAAAGTAACATTTAATAAAAATAAGCTTTTGCACTCACCATTCTTGCTTCCAAATGCTCAATTCTTTTCTAGAAATTCTCTTCTCTTCCCACACTTGAGTTCCCTTCACCTACTAGCCAAATTCATGTCAAGATCAATCACCCAACTCAATTTAAAATTATAATCAACTTATCAAAATTTTAATGCCATAAACACGTAAACTAGTAGGTGTGTTTTATTCCAACTCTTGGCATTTCTTGACTTAACTTATTTCCATTCATTTCCTTCACATTTGACGCATAATCTCACTTCACATATGGATTTAATATTAGAAAAACTCATCCATTAAACATAGGGGACAACTTATACATAATCACCTCACATAGGCCACTTTCATGCCTATAATGTATCCTTCTAAATCCTTTGATTTTCTTGGAATTCTAATCATTCAAGCATGTATTTAGGGCCATGAAAACATGTTGAATTCACTCAAAATAAAGAGGTACATACCAGCCCTTCACTTAATAAAAAAAAATCACAAAAACACATTCCATAACACACCAATTCTATTCTAATGCCTTACATGCTTCCAATGCAAATTTCAAGCAAATATCCAGTTTCTAACCCTAACTCACCTTACTAAATTGTTAGGGATGATACTTCAACTTGTTCTTCAACTTGGTTTCAATCTCAAATCAACTTAATTCAAGTTAGAAACACAAAAGAAAATGTTACTAGAAGAAGACAACTCATGTATCCATAAAATCTCACCAACTAGTATGAACTTACCCATTTTTTCTTGATCTTTTTCTTGCATGATCATGTGCCCAGCTGATTGCCCTTGTTCTAAGCTTGAAATCTGTAAAACCCAAAACCCCTTTCGTTTGGAAACGAATTATTTTCCATTGGATCGCATTTTCGAACAGAAAAGTATTGTCGATTCTTGATTGTTTGAATTTTTTTTTTAAAGGAAAAGTAAAATAATTCCAAAGGCGAAATCAAATTATAAGCGAATCCCCAGATGGATGGAAACGAATTCAAATTCGAAAATTAAAGAGAGAGAATGCATGGAAGAAATAAATAAAATAAATTGGTGAATAATGGACACGTGTCACACATGCAAAGTATAAGCAAGGACAAGTGGCATGGGAGGTCATGCATGAGTGCCATGTGTCACATTCTCATCATCCATATAAATTAAAAATTAAAAATGTTAATGGATGGGAAACAATTTGCACTCGGTCACTCTTGCTTCTTCAAACCGAAAGAGACTTTAGAGTGAGTAGGAGAGCCGTGAGTGAGGGACATTGAGACCAGCTTTAGATCTTCTTCTTCTCCATTTCAGATCTGAGAGAGTGCAACCGTGAACTCGTGAAGGGAAGGAAGGATGAGTAGCTGCAGTTCAGACCGAGAGCAAGCACATTAAACCTGAGGCGTGCAGACTAAGAGAAGCCATGCCTGTGACCTGCAACAAGAATTGAAGTAAGCAACCAGTTTGTACATGCAAGAGGAAGGGCTAGTCATGAGCTAGTTGAATGCAGATCTTGAGCTCGTGAGAGTATGGGTAGACATGAAAACCATGAAGGGGGGAGCTTGGCAGTTCGGTGATACAGATCTAAACCAAAAGCTGTGCATGCAAAGATAAGATCTTGAACCGCCCTCACTTCTACTTCACTTTCAGTTGTCAGCAAGCGAAGGTGAGATTGTGTATGTGTGGAGATCGTGAACTTCAATTGCTTATGTTGGGTTTCTATTTTTGAGTGCTATCTTGGGTGGAATCCAACAACTACAACTCCATTGGAGGCTTTGAGGGCTGACTTGGAACAGCTCTAAACCGTGCATGCAGGTGAAGAAGATTGGCTTGCTGCCGTGAGTCATCCTTGGAGTCGTCTTGCCGTCACGGATTGTTGGGGGCTGTTTCGAAGTGAAGAACAGCTCACACAAATGTAAGTGCTATCCCATTGGGTTTTGTTTTGACGTTTCGAGTAGTTTTTAAAGGTTGCATGTCAATTTGGATTGAATGAAGCTCGTGGATAAGAGAAATGATGTAGGCAGCACCTTCGCGCAAGCGTTTCGAAGTTTCGAATTGAGTTTTGAAAGGTATATTGAGTTTTATTGATTTCATTTTGATGGAAAATATTTAGGATGAGTTATGGATGATAATTGATAATGATACAATTGGCTTTTAGAATTTAGAACCTCATTAGTGTGGGGGTTCGTCTGATATTGTTTGGTTGTGATTTCGAATGAAATTGTCGATGATTGTTTCCGTTGCAAAATTGATTTATGGACTATTATATTGCAATTTAGGGGCTGTCATGATGAGGTTTTAAATTCGAGTATTTTGGCATGACAAATGATACATAATGGTGTAATTTAAAGTATCGAATAGTCGTTCGATTATCAAAAAATAGTTTTCGAGTGATTCAGATAAGTTTTTTGCGAATGCGAATGTGTTTAGTTTGCAATTTTTGTTGTTGAATGTGAATATGTGTATGATGTTAACAAGCTACCATGATTTTCATTTATTTGTATCAAAGTGTTTGAATCTTCATTTTCCATGATTTGAGTGAAGTTACAAGTTGTATTGACGATAAGTTTGATTGGAAACGAAATAATTGCGCAAAGCGTTAAAAAGGATAGTTTACGATAAATTGTTGAAATCGCACAAATTTTATTATTCGTGTAGACTCGAATGTTCTCTTTGTTAAATCCATTTGAGTGTGATTTTAATGATATTGATTGAGAATGAATGACGTTATTGTCGGTTTCGAAATAGTCAAAAAGCTAGCGAAATCCCCGTGTGATTTAAGTTTAGTATTTGCGCGAGCCATATTTTAATGAAAAGCTCGATCGAAAACAATTGCAGGTGAACTAACGAGCGGACGAGATCTGTAGCGAGAGTGGGTTAAGTTAATTGGAAGCAAGTTATGAGGGTGGATTTTATAAAGTTTTCATGCATTTTATTATATGAATATTCATAAATGTGATTTTATTTTTAGCAAGTGATTTAATTCGATATTCAAGTAAGATCTTATAATACCATTATATATTTCATACAATGCATGTATAGTTTTAAATATATCACATTGTGAATGTATATATTCTTTAAGTAAAACAAATTAGTAAGTTGAAATGATATTGTAAAATCCAAAACCTTGTTCGTCGAAAAGCGAATTATTTTTCGATGGATCTCGTTTTCGATCGGAAAAATATAATTTTCAAATCTGAATCACTTGAAATATTTTTAGAAAAGAAATATTAAAATAATGTCGAGAGCGTGAAGATGGATTCAAAATTTGAAAATAATTTTGAAGACGAAATCAAGTCAGAAGCGGATTACCCAGACGGACGAACAGAAACGAGTTGGATTTTGAAAGCAGAATGAAATCAAGTGGCACGAAAAGAGATAAGTAAAATAAAATTGTGCATGTGTGCCACTTGTCAATCAATTTTATAACAAATATATATATATATCAATTAAAAAGAGAAGATTTGATAAAATAAAGTCATTCGGTCACTATTGCAAGCAAAACCGAGACCTGCACTTAGAGAGAAGCCATGAGTGAAGATGCAAATGCAGCAGCCATGAGAAGAACTACTCAGTTTTAGAGGAAAGGGAACCAAAAATCGAGAGCCAAAGCTCACTTGATAGTTCGGTATTCAGGCTGAAATCAAGAGCTGAGCAGACCGAGAGGAAGAGGGAGCTTGTGAGGATGAAGAACTCGAGCAGCAACCAAGAGAAGCCATCAACCCGAGAGTGAACTCGTGAAGGGAAGGAGGAACGGGCAACATCCTCAAGCTCGAGCTGCATGCGTTTGTTCAAGCAGAAATCGAGAAAAAGTTTGTGGATCCAAGTGCATCAGCTAGTAAGTCTTCTTGGATCTGTTTTGGGCATGAAAAACATCAGCTAATGGAAGGTTTTAAGTGTAGTTTTTGAAGGAAGTCAGTGCATGCAAGCAAGGAAGTGAGCTTGCGAGAGAGAATTAAAGGGCTGTTCTGTTTTGCATGTGAGTGCAGCCATGATAGACAGCTTGTGAGGACTATCTTGTGCATGGGACAGTAGCTGGATGAAGGTTTTTGAGTGCCATTATTAAGTAATGATAGCTCGTTCTTGACGGGAGGAAGGAGATTACTTGCTGCCATGAATTCTGGTGGATGTCAATCAGTGGTCAAACAAGTTTAGGTGTTGTTTTTGATGAATATCAGCACATGCAAAGGTAAGTTGCTACCTTATAAATCCTCCTAAACTATTTTTGAGAGATATTAAGCATGCATGTCATTGTTTGGATTGAAGGGAGCTCAATCAAAGAGGAAATTAGTGGTCAGTAGCTGCATAAGGAATTGTAGGCTGTTATGGTGTCATTTTTGAGTTAAAAAGTGGGAGGTAAGTTGTGTTTTTCGAGCGTTACTTCGTTAGAAATATTTTGATTGTAATTTGGATGAAAATTGATGATGTTATGATTGGGTTTTAGAATTTAGAACCTCGTTAGTACGGAGGTTCACCCGATATTGTTTGGTTATGTTTCAAATGATATTGTCAACGATAATTTTCGTTGTGAAATTGATTGCGGGCTGTTATAGGAAGATTTGGGGCCTGTTATGTTACATCGTTAAATTCAAGTTCGTTGTCGTGATAAATGAGTAGTGCCGGTATGTTTTAAAGTATCGAATAATTGTTCGGATGTTGAAAAACCGTTTCCGAGCGATTCGGATAAGTTTTCTGCGAATGCGAATGTTATTTAGTTGTGAGTTTCATTGTCGAATGTGAATATGTAATTGATGATTAGCAAGCTGCCATTTATGTGATTAAGCTCATTAAAGTGTTAAAGTTTGATATTAGGATAGTTTGAATTATGATAAAGTTGATCGGATAGTTTCGTTGTGCGCGTTTATAAGAAATCGTTGATTTTTAGAGTCGAAACGGAAAATGAATAATTGTTTAACTTGCTGCCTTGATTTTCATTTTTGTGTTTTAAAGTGTTTGAATATTTGTTTTCCATGATTTAAGTAAAGTCACGAGTAGTATTGACAACAAGTTTGATTGGAAACGAAATAATCACGTAAAACTTTAAAAATGATAGTTCGCGATAAATTGTCGAAATCCTATAAGTTTTATATTATTTGTTTAGATTCGAATATTCTTTTTATTGAATCCATTAGAATGTGATTTCGATCATATTACTTTAGATTCGAATGGCATAGTTGTCAGTTTTGTAATCGTAGAGTTTCGAGTAGATTATGTTGTGTTAATGAATTAGTTTTGAGATAGTTTCCGCGTGCGAATATTAGTTTTCCATATTGTTATCGTGTGAGGATAATCGCTTGAATTGTCGTGATTAGAAATCTCCATGTGATTTAAGTTTAGTTTTCGTGAGAGCCATGTTTTAGCGAAATCCTGATCGAAACCAATTGTAGGTGAACCGGCGAGTGGATGAGATCTGTAATGGAAAGTGGTGATAAAGTATTTGGAAGCAAGTTGTGAGTGTTATTAAATTGATTTGAAACTATTGTTTAATTCCAAGTCATATGAATTTTTTTATATAAACATTTTGACATGAATGAATTTATATTAAGCTTTATGGTTTCATGCAAGCTTATTTAAGTTAAATGATATTATAAACTTTTAAGTTATGAAGTTTACATGACATTTAAATTCTATGATCAAATATGTCATGATATGAATTAAATTATTTGTGATATCCTCCCTTATGAATTTTTATGTTCAAGAATGAAATGTGGATTTTATATGAAATACAGCTTATTTATAAATGTTTTATTAAGCCTATAGTATTCCTTTGGGTGATTTTATGATGTTGTCGGTAATGGTAGAATACCCTAAAGCGATGTAGGATTCCGCTTGGGAGTTGCGATGTAGGATTTCGCATCTTCCTAGGGTATATTATGAGTTAGCTTACTACCTAAGCGATGTAGGATTTTGCTCGTAGCAGTGTAGGATTCTGCTACTTAGTTACCGATCATATGGCCTTGCGATGTAGGATTCTGCTTTGCCATATGCCTGAGTATATCATTTGGCTAATAAAGTTTCGGTGGTTGATTTACTATAATATTATGAAATGAATTCTTAATAATTTGTTTACCACCATTTTAATTTACAAGTTTATGTTATATTGGAATGGTATAAGCTGCTGAAGTTTGTTTCAGAATCATAAATCATGTTTTATGAATGTGTTTAAAGTTAAGTGAAATGATTTAATCATGTTTTATGAATAAATTCGTAAATGATATGGAGGTGACTATTTTGAACTGGATTTTATTTAGAATAATATCACTCACTGATGATATTATCTCATTGTATTATATGTTTATAAAACCAAACTCCTCAGGTCAAGGTGCAGCTTTAGGTGCTACAACTTCAGCCACTGAAACTCTGACCCACGAATAGCAGAACTTGGTTGCATTGTAATTGATGTGCGTGTTTATCCATGACTTTTGTCATAAATATTTAGGTTGTAAATATTAACACTTGAATTATGTTAACTATATTTTGAAAGAGTTGTAAACCTATCTAAATATGAACTCTAAACTATTTTAAATGATGTTGTGAATTCCACTTCGATGCCTTTTGTTTTAATTACTCGATTTGAATCTTACTTTGAAGTTTTGAATGTATGAAAATATATTTAAAATTTCGCTTTTATATAATTTCTAGGTTACCAAAACTATTTGTATAGTTATATTTCAAGTTATCAGGAAAAAGGCTTAGCTTCACGGTAACCTTCAAGTTGGATCAGGTATCCTCTGGAGGTCCTCCGTGAGGTTGTCGGATGGGTCACCGGATGTACTAGAATAAGGCAAACGGGGCCTATCAGTGTTGGTATCAGAGCCTTGGTTTTATAAATCGAGTTAGGTGTTTTCTAGTCAAGGCTATTTGAAGTATTTTCATATTAATATGATAATCGAGTAACCCAGATTGATTTTTCATCACTATTTTTCATACATTGGTTTACAAAAATATTCAAGTGTTATATAATTTTGTTTTGTTTAAAATCACATTATAATGCAACGACGTGGTCGTAGAGGTTTTCGCAGAGCCATACGGGAAGCTTCAGCTCCTACAGCACCTACCGTCCGAGAGGTTGAAAATGAAACTAGGTCAGAAGAGGTATCTATGAATCAGCCTCGCTTGGAACCACCGAGATCAGCAGAATAGCCAGAAGGGAACTTTAATGCTGATCAAGTGGCTCAAATTTTATTTGCGGCAATGCGACAGCCGCGAGAGACCTTGGAATCTTCGAAATATTCTATTAAGCACGTTTATAAATTGGGCGAGAAGCCGTTCAATGGGAATGGTGATCCCGAGAGTGCTTTGTTATGGTTAGATAGAATCGATAAAATCTATAAAGTCATGGAGTGCTCAGATGATCAGAAAGTCACATTCTTCGGCTTTCTATTAGAAGGTAAGGCTAAAGATTGGTGGGAGGCGCTGGAAAGGAGAAATCCGAATGGGATTTCATGGGATCAGTTTCAGAGAGAGTTTACTAACAGATTCTATCCGAAAAGCTATAAAGATGCTAGAACAGAAGAATTCTTCAAGCTAGAGCAGGGCTCGACCTCAGTTATTGATTATGAAAAGAGGTTCTCAGAGCTTGTTCGGATTGTTCCCTTCATCGCTGATAATAAGGAATAGAAGTGTAAGAGGTTTCTTGTAGGTATAAGTCCTCATCTTGGAATCCATTTATCCTGAGCTTCTTAGACAAATTATAGGGAACTGGTTGAAACTGCTATGAAGTTGGAAAGAAATGTAACCGTTATTGCTCAGGGCGGAAAGTCAGAAAACAAACGTGGTGGATCCAATATGCCTCAGGAAGGGTCCAGTAAGACCGCTAAGAAAAATGGCAGATTCGGATGGACAGGTAGCAAGAGACCAAGCAGAGGTGCTCAGTCTAGCCAGGGATCAGTTAAACTGCTTGCAGCACCCGGAGGCTCCAAAGGTGTGAGTCAATGGCCAGAATGTAATAAATGTGGAAAGAGGCATGGGGCCGTGTGTAGATCTAGCGGCTATGCATGTTATAGATGTGGATAGACTGGACATTTTATTAAGGATTGTCCACAGTTACCTGATACTGCTTAGTCAAAAGCCGGACCCACACCATAAGTTCAATCAGGATACGGTCGGGGTCAGGGAGGTAGAGGCTCTCAGGCTAGGGGATCAGGTTGTACATCTCTAGGTAGAGGTTCAGGAGGCAGAGGAGTACCTCATTTAGGTTAGTCAAGAAGGCCTCATGCTCAAGCCAGAGTATTTGCCATTACTTAGTAGGAGGCGAAAGTTGCCTCAAAGGTTATCACGAGCATGATTTTTGTCCTCGATCTTGATGCATATGTATTGATAAACTCTGGAGCTACGCATTCTTTTATATCTGTGCAATTTTCTGCTAAGGCAAATGTGAAGGTTTAGGCATTAAATTATAATATGATAGTTTCTATCCCCGTTGGAGACTCGCTGTTAGCTGATAAGGTGTTTCCTAACTGTAAAATTATGATGTAGGATAGGAAGTTTCCAGTAGATTTGATATTGTTAGACATTAGAGACTTTGATGTAATTTTAGGGATGGATTGGCTATCTAGGCACCGAGCCTCGATTGACTGTTATAGAAAGGAGGTCAGGATGGCTCCGGTTGAGTTGAGAGAATTAAAAGTTCAGATGGAAGAGTTATTAGACAAGGGCTTTGTGAGACCGAGTACTTCTCCGTGAGGAGCTCCAGTTCTGTTTGTCAAAAAGAAAGAAGTGAAGTTTGAGTGGTTAGAAGCTTGTCAGAGGAGTTTTGATGAATTAAAGACAAAATTGACCACAGCTTCAGTGCTTACTCTTCCTTCCGAGAATGAAGGCTTTGTGATGTACAGTAATGCTTTGAGGCAGGGTTTAGGGTGTGTTCTGATGCAAGACGGAAAGGTGATAGCTTATGCTTCAAGGTAATTAAAGAAATATGAAAAGAATTACCCTACCCATGATCTAGAGTTGGCCGCAGTGGTATTTGCGCTCAAGATTTGAAGGCATTACTTGTACGGAGTTTAATGTCAGATATTTACTGATCACAAGAGCCTTCAGTATTTGTTCACCTAGAAAGAGTTGAACATGAGACAAAGGAGATGGTTGGAGCTAATTAAGGATTATAATTGCACCATAGAGTACCATCCCGAGAAAGCAAATGTAGTAGTCGATGCATTGAGTAAGAGACCCTCCAGTTCGGTAGCTCATTTAAGAGCTGGGTATTTTCCATTGTTAATAGAGATGAGATCTTTGGGAGTTAATTTGGAAGTAGTAGATTCGGGTGCATTGTTAGCTACATTTCAGATTCGACCGATACTCATGGATAGAATCCGAGAGTTATAGATTCAGGATCCTTAGTTAAATAAGATCAGACAGGAAGTAGAGTCAGGCCAGCAGGGAGACTTCTCAGTCAAGGATGATGGTATGTTGAGGATGAGACAGAGATTGTGTGTTCCAGATGTGGTGAAACTTAAGAAAGAAATTTTAGTTAAAGCTCACTCCTCAACATACACTAGCATCCGGGAAGTCTGAAAATGTATCATACCTTGAAAGAGCATTATTGGTGGAAAGGTATAAAGAGGGAGATAGCTAAATTTGTGTTAAAATGTTTGATTTGTCAGCAGGTAAAAGCCGAGCACCAGAGGCCATCAGGACTTCTTCAGCCACTTTCCATCCCGGAGTGGAAATGGGAGCGTATTACAATGGACTTTATGGTAGGACTTCCTCGAAGTCGAAATGGTTATAATAGTATCTAGGTGATAATGGATCGACTTGTGAAGTCAGCTCATTTCCAAGCTATTCGAAGTATGTATTCCTTGGATAGATTGGCCAAGTTATATGTTGATGAGATCGTGAGATTGCATGGGGCTCCAGTGTCGATCGTATCAGATAGAGATCCGAGATTTACATCCCGATTTTGGCCTAGTCTACAGAAAACTTTGGGTACTTGATTACATTTCAATACAGTATTTCATCCGCAGACAGATGGACAGTCTGAGCGTACTATTCAGACTTTAGAGGACACGCTCAGGTCTTATGTGATGGACTTTGGAGGAAGTTAGGATACTCATCTGTCGTTAATTGAGTTTGCCTATAATAACAGTTATCAGGCTAGTATCGGCATGGCACCGTATGAAGCACTTTATGGGAGACGGTGTAGAACGTCGGTATGTTGGGAAGAGATGGGCAAGAAAAAGTTACTTAGGCCTGAGCTTGTGCAAATGACTACAGATAAGATCAAGGTTATTCGGGACAATTTGAAGATAGCTCAGGATCGACAGAAAAGTTATGCAAATAAGCATAGGAAGGATTTGGAGTTTCAGGTTAGGGATAAGGTATTTCTACGGATATCTCCCGGGAAAAGAATAATTCGTTTTGGGAAGCGTGGTAAGTTAAAGGATTCCGCTACTTAGTTATCGATCATATGGCCTTGCGATGTAGGATTCCGCTTTGCCATATGCCTGAGTATATCATTTAGCTAATAAAGTATTGGTGGTTGATTTACTATAATATTATGAAATGAATTCTTAATAATTTGTTTACCACCATTTTAATTTACAAGTTTATGTTATATTGGAATCATATAAGCTACTGAATTTTGTTTCAGAATCATAAATCATGTTTTATGAATGTGTTTAAAGTTAAGTGAAATGATTTAATCATGTTTTATGAATAAATTCGTAAATGATATGAAGATGACTATTTTGAACTGGATTTTATTTATAATAATATAATACTCACTAATGATATTGTCTCACTATATTATATGTTTATAAAACCATACTCCTCAGGTCAAGGTGCAGTTTTAGGAGATACAGCTTCAGCCGTTGAAACTTCGGCCCACGAATAACAGAACTTGGTTGCATTATAATTGATGTGCATGTTTATCCATGACTTTTGTCATAAATATTTTGGGTTGTAAATATTAACACTTGAATTATGTTGACTATATTTTGAAAGAGTTGTAAACCTATATAAATATGAACTCTAAACTATTTTAAATGATGTTGTGAATTCCACTTTGATACCTTTTGTTTTAGTTACTCGATTTGAATATTACTTTGAAGTTTTGAATATATGAAAATATATTTAAACTTCCGCTTTTATATAAATCCTGTGTTACCAAAACTATTTGTATAGTTATATTTCAAGTTATCAGGAAACAGGCTTAACTTCACGGGAACCTTCTAGTTGGATTAGGTATCCTCTGGAGGTTCTCTGTGGGGTCACTAGACATACTAGGATAAGCGAACGGGGCCTGTCAGATATACATGTATAGAAATATTATTTACGAAAGTTATATTGCAATGTCACAGCATATTACCAAGATTTTGCATATATATATGCCTTTGGTTTATCCTAGCCTCTAGTTACACCCGGCCGAAGTATTCCATATGTGCATGACAAGTTGAGGGGAGTTAATAAGTTTGGGGGGATCGAGTCTATCAGTCGCCCTCTATACATATGGAATAGTATAGATCTGCCTGATATTGGAAGGAATCGTAATCCCAAAGTTGTTTCCATATCTGCGACTATACATGGTAAGAGTTTCCCTAATCCTGGTGGCCTGTCTTTGCACCGTCATGAAGGATAAGTTTCCCTAGGTTACCAAATAGGCTAGTAATGAAATGAGACACGTCGGTAGATATGAGTTTAAGAAAAACAAGAAAAGCAATTTAAGAAAAGTTAAATAAAGTATCTTTCGCATTTAAAACGAGTTTTACAGCTTTCAGAACAGTAAAGTAAGTAGTAGTTTTCCAACCTATTTTGAGATGAATATTATTTTGAGCAAAAGAGTAGTTTAAATTAAAATTTCCCACTCACTGAGTTATTCTCACCACCATTTTCCATGTCTTATAAATCTTCCCCAAGTGTAGGTTTGAGCAAGGTAGCAGAGGCTTCTTTTACGGATGCCCAGACGAGCAAGAGACGTGACCTTATTGCACTAGTTTTAATCAAGTTATCATGTATTGCATTTACTATCGTTTTTAGACTTATCAAGTATTGTAAATATTCTTTTGGATAATGGATTTTATGGTGAATGTCATGCATGATATTTTAAGATTTTAATTAAGTCAATTTTCATATCATTGAATTTTTAAGCATATTACGAATGGTTGTGTATTTGAAAAAGGGCCTGAGGCCCATTAGTTTAAGAAAATATATTGAATAAAATTATACAAGTTTTATGAAGTTTTTATAGGGTGAAAATCTTAGAAAAACAATTGTCGTGCTGCCGAATTTTCATAAAAATCCATTTTCGTAAAGTTATTTTTAACGAATAAAATTCCTACCCATTTTCAGAATAAGCATTTTCAGATAAGAAAGAGGCTTAGCTCTATAGGAACTTTCCAACTAGAACAGATCTCGACTGGAAAGCTAACCGTGGGATGCCGGACAGGTCGCCTAGCTAGTATAGCTAGAGAGGGACTTGTCAAAATCAGCTTGATCACCTCTTTTTTTCAACCTCAAATCTGGTCGGAACAGTTGCTGCGCTCTCTTCTCTATTTCCTCTCTTGGACGGCAGCTTGTGTGATTGTTTATGCCTCTCGTTTTGGCTGTGTTTGGTTTGATTTCTGGTGTGTTTTGTGCTCCAATTCAACTGATTACACTTGTATTTATAGGCCTCTCAAATTACCCAAAACAGCCCCTTAACTTGCCCCTAATTTCCAAGTTGCCATTAGTTACAAATACTATCATTTTATTGGTACATAGTTTGACAAATTCCTAACTAAATCAAACTAATCCAATTCCAATTACAAATCCATTACTTTTTGACTCACAAATGCCCCATTTCAATTGGTTAATCAAGCTTCACATGGATTGTGCTTCCCTAACTCAAATTGACTTAAATGCCCTTTTTAATTTTTATAACACTTTCACAACAATAAAAATCTCGAAAATATTCAATGATCATCCAATCCTCAAATTGAACATAGAATACTCTAATTAGGTCCAAGACCTCTTGAATACTTATTTTTAAAAAAATTTCTAGAGGTGTTAAAACATTTATACATAATATTTTCCAAAAAAAGAAAGGCATTTTTGTCATCAAACTTTGGACCCTTAAAAATCTATTGAAACGAACTCATTTTTGGTCTGTTTTAGTTTCTTTAGACTCTAATTTTAATTCTAAACATCTTCAATTTTCGAGGCTCGTTTCTAAAAATTTATTAATTATCGATCGTTTTCCGTCCGAAAAGTATGATCCACTGAAAAAGCAATTTCGAGTTTTACACATAATCCCTGGAATTTAGCTCACAAGTAGTTAAAATCTCTCAAAAATCCATAAAACAAATCCAGCGAGTTAAACTCTACTACCATAAGCTGAATTGTACTGTAGCAAGCCAAACTTCCCTTCAGCGAGCTAAATGTCATTGCTACTAATCAAGCTCCTCTGCAGCGATCTGAACCTTGTTATCACGAGCTAATTTCCTCTGCAACGAGTTGACTTTTATTACTGCGATCAAATTCTAATGCAGGAAGCTAAATCCTTTCGCTGTGGGCTGACATCTAATGTAGTGAGCTAGACTTCCTTACAACGAGCTGTACTTTAATGCAATAACTCATCTTCATTGCTGCGAGCTGGACTTGTTGAAGTGAGCTGAACTTGTATTTAAGCTCTCAACAGCTTGCTCTCCTCTTGTGATCGAACACTATATTCTCCTATGATTCTCTATTGGAACTCTGAAGCTTACACTATCCTACTAACTTATAGCTTGCATAATTAACTTTCAGATTGCCAATCTCTGACTCCCAAATTGCTAAGATCTACTTGCCAAACAACTTAAAAATTTGCTAGTATTCAACTCGCTGGATGAGCTATCGGTTTGCTACATTTCAAAGCTCAACATATGCTTTGATTTTTCACCATTAACAACTCATAAGATGAGTTCTTATTTTACTAATTTACAACTCGCTTACCAAGCTTCTCACTTTATCTTACTAACTAGAGCATGAAATTATAACCTACAGATCGAGCTCTTTGTTTTCTTACATTAAATGCTCAGGTTTATTGTATTCGATTCTTATTTCATGCATGTCTAGCTCTCCATTGAACAATACATAAAATCTCTAACTTGTAGGTTGCTTATCCTCTATCTTCAGGTATTACTTGTAGCTCTAAATTTCTTGGCGGGAGGTCTAACTTGTAGCTCCCAAAGCGACCTCAAGCTCATAGCTCGTGATCTCATAATAATACGAATCAAAGCTATCCTCTTTCGTGTTTTCAACCAACTTGAGCAATGTTTCATACCCTTTGGTATTAATAGGTGAAGACTGGAGGCCGAACCTCTCAAGGACACGACTCATTGTATGTGTAGCAAACTGTGAGCTAGTTGTATACCAATCATGCTCCCCATAACTCATCTCAACCATTCTACACCCTTCTTTCATGAAAATGTTAGGAAACCTTTCAACCCTCCTTACTCTCTCCTCATTATCTCCTACTCTAACCTTATCATACATGAAAGGAAGGCTAACCCAGGAATGCTTACCACTCTTAGGACCAAACATAGGGGTGCGTACACAGGATGTTGAAGTTAAGAGGCAAGTACTTGAGGAAGAGATTCCTAGGGAATTCTTTGATGGAGAGGATGTCGACGAAAAGGGTATTCCTCTTTAGCCTCTGAAAGGGTATTGCTTTGAGGACGAACTCAATCGAGAGAATGGAAGTGGAGATGAGGACGACATTTGCGTGTTGCTCACAGAGGTCATGGATGTCATTGTAGAAGGTGGCGTTGAGTTGGTGGGCAATATAGGTGTAGTCGAAGCACGAGTGGAGAAGGAAGGTGTGGTTGTGGCGGGCAAAGGCTTTGCTCAGGAATTGGCCAAAGCTATCGAAGCCGATGATGGCGATTTTCAGTGAGGTGATTCGTAGGTACTGGGATTGGAGTTAGGACTCGTAGTCGAATGGCTAGGCGGCGTCGATGGCATGTATTGGGGGAAGCAACTGTCAGGAAGAGTGTTTGAAATCTAGTTTCGGTTTCAATTTGATGGATTGATGATTGAAAGGCATGGGTTGATGGTGCTGGTAGTTATGTGGGGTTTGACACAGAAGAATAACATCTCCTCTCCAATCCTACCAGAAACCTTACTACCCTTCTACATTCACACCTCTTCATTTTTATTTTTTATTGTCAAGCAAACCTCTCATTATGTTTATTTTTTTATTTTTTTATTAATATATACATATAATGTTTTTATAACCAGATCGTGCTACTTTTAAAAAGTAAGGATCAACCAATCGAATTTACTCATTGTATTATCTCTTCTAAAATAAATTCTCTTCTATTTAATTCAAATAGAATGAGTAAATTTGATTAGTTGGTCTTTACTTTTTAAAGTTAGAATATTCTAATTATAAAAACCCATATATGTACATTAAATCTTTTTGAAATATCATAATTGAATGGGAAATAGGAGAAAATATTCGAACTCATAATATCTAAAACATAAAGATTGTGATAAAATAATTGAAATAATCAAGAATGTGATAACAAAAATACAAAATTAAAAAAGAGTGCCCAAAGAGAGAAAAGATCATTCAATTATGAATTTCTATATCTTTCTTACAATCATTCTTAAGTGAAGGTTCTTTTGGACTATCATAATCATTCATATAAATTACAACATAGTGAACTATAATTATAGAGATTAATTATAACATAATGAACCATGAAATTGATCAAGATGATGGAGTTGTTGGGAAGATGAAAAGTTAGATGTTATTTTTATGGATTTATGGAGATTCATTCTAATATATTTATTATATTCATAACACTACATTTTAAATGTCCATCATATAGTGAATATGCTTGATTAAATCTTTACTAGTAAAAATCTAGTGGGACAAAAACCTTAGAAAATGAAAAAAAGTACATTATTCATGTGTAACACTAACTTTTGGTGATATAGGGGATACAAACTACTTCATTAAAACATTATCAAGAAAACCCTAATGAGATAAAAGCCTATTAAAGAAAAAAAATATAGTCAAAATATTTCCTTTAAATAATAACCCCTATTAATATATACACTACCTCTCTTTTTAATGTGCATATGTCAATATTCTTATTAAATTATTTTACATCATATATCATGCTGATTAGTACCTTTGTCAATCGGCAGGGAAAAGGAGGAGGAGTGTACAGTTAGCGGCTTGTGGAAACATGGAATTGATTATAAGCATGTGTCACAAACATCAACCCGCGACCACAACTCACGTTATTTAGTAGAGTCAATCACAAGTATGAGTCACGAGATGCATTTGGCAACCTCAAGTTACGATGGTTAGTTGAAGCGTATTGTGAGACAATGTTGCAAGCCACGTCCAGCAATTGTAAGTCGTGATGAGTGGCCTGATAGTGTCGTAAGAGTGGATTGTGAATTGTAACTCGCGATGATAGGTTGCAATGGAGAATATCAAGGGTGATTAAAAGCTGGTTAACTTCAATTGAAATTAGGATTTTAATTAAGTTTTAATTACATACCTCTTTTGTTAATGGGAACCCCTTGAATATACCTGATATATCGATATATTTTACAAACAAAATTTTCATTCTAAAATTTGTTATTGTAATTTATTATATCTGATTACAACTAAATGAGTCAGATCATATTTACAATAATTGACAGATAAAATCACATTTACTGATTGTAATCAGATATGTTTACTTGTAATCAGATATAATAATAGTATGATGAATTATAATCGATAATTTTAAAATGCAGTCACTCAAATTTTTTTTGTCAAGTATATTGATATCCTAGGTGTATTGTAAAATGTGCCTTTATTAATTTAGGATTTTTAATTTGTTTCTTATTTTAGTTGATGTATTTCCTTTTATTAATTAGGCTAATTCTTTTTAGAGATTCTATTTCCTTAAGTTATTTAGTTTATTTCCTTTAGGATTCTACTTCCTAAAGAAGATATGTTTCCTTATATTGATTAGGGTACTTATTTTTAAGGATTCCATTTTCTGAAATTGTTTAGTTTACTTCCTTTTAGAATTCAATTTTCTAAGGAAGGTTTGTGATTAGGGCATTTTTAGTCAAGATTTAAGCCACTAAATTTGTATCTTTGTCATTGTTCTCGAGTATTTTTTTTTTTTTATGTGTTTTGCTAGTGTTTTTTAGGGAATAAGTCTTTAAATGGTTTGTTTGCATAATTAGGAAGGATTCGGTTTGAAATAAAGTCAAAGAAGTGTTGGGTTTGGGTTTTGTGAAAAAAATGGCATAATCGTGGATTTTTAGGCTTGAAAGATAGGTTGATTTGTGAAAGTTTGTACGGATCCATCAGTTTGAGTTATGTGAGCTTCAACTTATCAAATTAAAGTTCCAAATATCTAGTTTCTATAGCAACTAGTCGTTCATGAACTCTGTAGAGAAAGATATGACCATCTTAGTGAGCAAGGTCAGAGCTGGTGAGCCATAGAGCCCTCCCTTACCAACTTGCGCACCAACTAGTGCGCCCCTATCATCCAAGCGCACATACTAGTATGCTTACACACTAAGTCATAGGCCAAGAAGTGCCACACATTTCCAGCCCACTCCAACAACATTAAAGAGAGCATTTCCAAGTGCATTTTCAGCTCTTCACCTTTAATCCATGCCTTAACTTCCACATTTTTAATGATAGGACCCAAACCAGATTCTTTCTATCTTTTATCTGAAGGGTCTTGTCGGGCACTCCAACGAATCTCTCATAACCCTACTCGCTGGGTAGACAAGATATGCGAAGCGAACCCTTTAATCTTGCCCATTTTCTTTGTGTTTCTGAAATTTGAAAATTCGTTTTCGTTGAAAATAGTTGGATGGATATAAATTTTTCACATTTCCTTAAACCAAGTTTTATAAAAAATTTGACAACACAACGGCTGTATTTTTAACATTTCCAAAATTTACTTATAAAGAAAAACACACTTCGAACTATTCAAATCACCACCTAACTTCTTTTGGCCATAGGCATGCATTTTCTCAAGCAATTTCACAGCATATATTATTCACAAATATATAATTTCCATAACATAAAATTTTCCACAAGCTTATATTTCAACAATCTTCATAAAAGTAATTCATATGCATATATATATATATATATATATATATATAGAAATATCACATATTTGAATCTGTCATGTGCAAGTGTTTCAACCATATACACGTATCAAAAGATAAGTTTACAAGTTTCCTGAATGTACATAAATAAAACATGCAAATGTTTAGTCGTGTTAATTACAACAACAAAAGTGTGTTCGTTGTTTAAGCCATATGTCAACGTGACGCCCACCTAAAATTTTCAACGATGGTTTCCTTGATGCAAAGTCACATGCATGACCTCTAATAAAATATACAAGCTACACAAAAGCAAAAGCGTTAGTTCAGCAAATATAAATAATAGAAATATAATCACATAGAAGTTTAATTTATTTAGCTTCCATGTTTGATTTTGAAAATTTTCTTTTATAAAAACACCATGTATACCCTTAATGTGCTCAAACCATCACATGACGATTTTTTGAACTGACGCCAAACGTGAAGCTACTGAAATATCTCTACCACTACGATGCGAAATTTATTGTGTCACAAACGTAGTGTGAAACAATCTCAAATTTGAGCAACTATAATGCGAAATTTTCTGCATCGCAATTATAGTATTATAACTCTGGGCGACTACAAGCGGAATTTGCTATATCACAACGTAGTGCCAAAATTGTAAATCTAAACAACTACGTGCGGAATTTGTTACATCGCAACGTATCACTGGAAATCTCTCTATATCTCAGTGATCATGTACTGAATTTTCTGCATTGTACATCACGCTAGATACTCTAAAAACCGAGTGACTATGGACGAAATTTTATACTTCGCTGTATAGTGCTAAATCTCAAATAAGCTAAGAGTATATACATGAGCTTACAAAACTCTTTACCCATCTCTTTTTGAGAACATTTTATTTTCAATTTATCTTTTCTAGATCCGACATAAGGATTTTTTATGACACTTTAACCCGTAATTTTGAAAATCAGCTTTGAATTTATCAAGTTACAATGATATATATTTAAATGAAGGATTAAAACAATGCAAGTGATAGAACACTTACTTCACCAAGCGGGCTATAGTTGTTAATGAGCCTCCTGTGCTCCGCTGGCCTGCTGGTCACCTGCATTACACAATCACACTCAAAACCTTGCTAAATCAAATAATTCGAAACTTTTAAACAGTGGTTTCCCATTGAAAGCCTCCTTTTCCTACAACCATCCCACCTAGTTTCTAACTTGACTGAGGGTTTAAAATTTCGGTTTCTTTCTACGAACCCTATTTATTTTTATCTAGGAATATCCTAGTATGCTCTAATTGGTTACGAGAAGCTTGAAACGAAAAATCATTGAAAATGATCCCCAAACCCGAATACTATATACAGCCCAACTCGTAGGCTTTTTCATTTACGTTTTTCACATGACTTATCTCCTTACCTCTCACTTAGATTGCCTATAAAATGGTTTCGAAAAATTCTAAGTATTAAGAGGTGAAACCTATAAAAAAACACTTGTTTTTTGATACTTTTTTATGCACATTTTGCATCACACATGCAATGATGTCATTTATTTCCTATCTAAGATTCTTTTACTCAATTATGATTGAATACATTCATATCATGCATCAAAGAATGCATTTATATTCTCAACTCACTTTACGACTACATATGGATACTATTTAAGTCATAACTTACTCAATTTTTATCCAAATCTTTCCCTTCAAATTTCTATGGTTTGCTATGACATTTAGGCATTCTAAAACAACCCTAATTAAGCCCAAAGAGTGCAGGTCTTTATATCCCTCTCAAATGCTTATTCTTTCCATTCTACTACCATTTCATAATATATTAAATTATATGCTATTTATGCATCCATGTATATCTATTTGAACTACCTTGATTCCCACTTCACTCTCTCGATTTTTTCTTCTTAAAAGTGACTAAGTGTTGATCAAATACTAACACACTTGTATGAATAGCTTTTAATGACATTAATTTAGCATATTGCCCTTAATTATCTTATTTCACTAATGGCTTTTGTTTGGTTTTTAAGTCTTTCGATAATTTAACTAATAAAATCTTAAATGTTAAATTCTCATGATAGACTTTTTACAATTTTGCCATCTTTATATTTTTCTTAATTACAAAAAGACTATTTTGCCCTTTATCGCTTTTTCTTACTTTCAGGGCATTTATTCACATTTTTGGCATTATTCCAAAAGGCGACGTTGACTAAATTTGCCCTTTTCTCATTTGGTTACTTAGCTTCTAATACTAGGGAATGTAAGATTGAATAGGGGGTTACATTTAAAAAGGGACTAATGTAACTCTCCACCCGATTTCCATTAATATAGAAACCGAGTCGAAGGTTGTTACCTGAATCAATTGATTCATTTATTAAAATTCATTGAAAACATTTATTCTTTTTCCAAAATTACTATTATTAAAAATTTAGATGAAATGTTCAATTTAATTTAATGAAAATCCGGCAGAGTTTCCTCTATTTTTCTGAAAATCCAAAATTTACAAAACCTGCAAATTTTAAAAGCAACACTTCTAAAATACATACATATTCTCAACTTCTAATTCGGACCATTCGTCTGACTCGAAAATCACTTCACCACACAAACATTTATAAATACACATTTAATAAAAATCAATTTGATCAAAATAAAACAATAATTAAAAGATAATTTAACCATTCATATATAAATCTCTTTACAAATCAAAAGCTTTTCCAACGCTTATTATACATTATCGTTTACAAATTTATACGACTTCTTATACATATACATGCATCTTTATTCACATTAAATGTGACTCGGAGCAAGTGTGGCAGCTATCTTCTCATTAGTTTTTATCTATAGTGTCCAAACCTTAAGCTACGCATGAAAAATCCAACCGTTAAGTATTTTTACTTAGTAGGTGTACACAGTTTTAGATTCATCATCTATTCGCAATACCTTATCATAAAACAAAGTTTCAAATTTCTCAAACTTTTATCAAAATTCACAGTTAAATCAATCTACTAATAATTGTACATATAAATTACATAAAACCATCTCTTTTCAATTTAATCCACACTATTTTTACCCAATAATAATATTTCTCAAAATTTCAAGTCGAAATTTATTATTTCATATATTAAAATGCCTCAACATTAATTAAATAACATTAATTTTTTTTAATTTTTTTTTAAAATTCTTAAATGCTTATTAGAATTCATAAACAAAATTAATTTACTGATAATTGCACATATAAAACATATAAAACTTGTTATTAAACATATCGATCCGATCTTGATAAAAATTTTAAAACAATCTTAACGAAGGCACTTTATTAATAACCTCATATATCAATTACATCAAGAATCATTTAATAATACGATTTCATTTAAAAATTTTCAAACATAATAATATGATTTCGTGTAATACTTTTTAGTGCCATTTGTAAACTCTGACACGATATCATGGACTGGAATTCAAATCTCCTAGTATCGACCACTCGATGACTACCTACCAGAATCAACGGCATCTCTGGTATCGACCACTCAATGGCAACCAACCAGGTCGCATGTCACAATCACATATCATAATCGGTTTTGACTTCAGGATCGGACACCCGGTGCCTCTCATAATTCATCCATCAAACACTGTGTATCGGTGTAACGATGTAGTACTGCTAATATCACCCTAAGTCACTATCTACTAATATCCAGGTTTACTCGAGCTCTTTTAAATTTTATTAATTACCAAAAATTTCATATTTTGACAACTTTTATTTTTAAGTAAAAGTTTCGTTTAGAAAACAATAAACATGATCTCAATTACAACTTTTCCCATATATTCAAATTACCAATATAAATTTTACAAATTTCTATTTTTCAGTCAATTAGCTTGTCATTTCTTTTTCCAGCATGTTTGTGCCTTTTTCCGAGATACGCTCAGTCAAGGCACTGAACATGTTTATTTCTTTCCGTTTCAGTCCGTTTCTTTTCTGTTTTCGTCCGTTTCTTTTCTGTTCCTGTTTGAAATTCATTAAAATCATATTTAAACACTCTTTATTGTAATTTACGAAAATAATTTTACGTATTTCAAATTCAAACAAAATTTTAAATCGCGTAAATGTTTAATCACCTATTTGTAATAATTTTTCAAAATATTAATTTTGATCATTTCAAATTACATTTTACCCTTGGTTTTAGGATCAAATTTAACAATACCACCTCTTTCCATTTCATGCACATATTCAATCAAGGGTTAAAGTTTTTGAAACTTTTCCTTTTAAATCACTAATTCATTTCATAATTCACTCAAACATTATTCCATCAACACAAAATTAAGTATGAAATGACAAAAATACCTTTGGATTTTAAAGTCACATATTTTCATCCAATGAAGGGGATTTTGAAAACATTTTATTTTTTTAACTCAATAATTTTTTGTATAAATCATTCAAAGCCTTTCATCTTTAAACTCTTGTTTCGAATTTATTTTCTATTCCAAAAATCACTCAAAACATATCCAAATAATATAAAATTAAATTTCAATTATAATGTCTATATCATTTTAATTAAATTCATAATATTTCAAAAACTTGTAAATGCTAAACTTTACTAATAAAATTGAAGTTTCAAAGGAAGTGTACACCAACCTTTTTGGGCGATATTCCTAACTTCTCCACACATTCACTTTGAGCTTCTAACTTCTCCTTACTCTTCTTTCGATCACCTCGCTTCCAACCCACACCAAAATCCTTAAATAAGGGTAGATTCATGCCCTTTAGCCTCTTCCAAGCTCAAATGGATGATCATCAAATCTTTTCCAACTCTTCTTAAGTATTTAGGGATGGAAACTAGAGTAAGAGAGGGTAAAAACCCATTTGAATCCACAACTATCTTTTCCTCTCTTTCTTCTTTCTTTTTCTTTCTCTCTTTTCTCTCTTTTTCCTTCTCTCTCGGCCTCACTTCTTTTTTTTTTTCTCTTCTGGTCTATTCTACTCTCTTTTCTGGTCTCTGGCACCGACTCCACTTCCCTTTTAATTTCATTTCATACTTCTTATTTATATATTATCATCCAAAAGTCCATTTTACCCTTAAAACTCACAAAAATCACAAAAGTGCCATCCATAGCTTTATGACAAGTGTCCGTGTAACACCCTCTCCCAAGGATGTTATTATTCCCGTGTTCAGAGCGAAGAAATGTTCCAGTGTGCCCCTTTAGAAAGAAAATAAAAAGGATTTTTAACTAATTTAAGTGAAATAGTTAAAACTGTAAAATTTTGAAAGTTTAAGGAAATAAGTGAAATTTTTAGAAGTTGAGGAGCTTAAAGGGAATTTGCCAGATATTTTAAGAGAATTCTCTAGAATCAGTGGCATTCTCATAATTTTGAGGAGCAGTCAGCTTGGATCCGTGCCTATAAATAGGCGTGTGCTGCATCAGTTTGAAGGGAGAGAGAAAAGGCAAAGTGAGGAGAGAAAGAAAGAGAAAGTGAAGGAAGAGAGAGAGTGAGAGTTAGTGTGAGTGGGCTGAGAGCTCGTTAGAGCTAGAGCTGGAGTTGAAGGAGATGAAGCTAAATGTGAGCTGGAGCTGAATGAGCTAAAGCTGAATGCGAGCTAGAGTTGGAAGAGTTGAAACTGAATGCCAACTGGAGCTGAAGTAACTGAAACTAAATGCGAGCTGGAGCTGAGTGTGAACTAGAGCTAGAGTTGAGAGTGAGCTAGAGCTGAGAGCGAGCAAGAGCTGGAGTTGAGTGCGAGCTAGAGTTGGAGCTAGGACTAGAGCTCGCATTAGTAGCTCGACCTGAGAAGGGTGGAGCAATAAGCTAGAGGAGGACGCTAGGCAACGAGCTAGGGAGGTCACTGGGTAGCAAACTGGTTGAGGTCGTCGGGGCAGAAGCAGAAGTAGAAGCAAAATTTCTCAAGCAAGTTGGAAACAAGCTGTGAGTTTATTTTTATATTATTATGAAATATTTCTCAGTTTATCATCAATATTTTATATATTGATTTTATTAAACAATTTATTTAGTAAATGAGTTTATAAACATTTATATGTTTACATAAACAGAAATAATTAAATGGTATGCTTAGATATTTTTAACAAAAAGAAAAACAGTTTTAAATTATAGCTCGAGCGTGGATAGGATGACCTTTTAGCTTTAGATCTGATCGATACACCTCATAGTGCATGACATAGTATTGGGAGGGCTAGTCCAGCTGACTTTAGGGAGATTGAGTCTGTCAAAGTCTGTCACCTTCTACATTAGTGAGGTATTTCTTGATGCACGATGAGCGATTATAGTTCCACCACACATGTATATGAGATGTCTTTTAGTAGTTTGTCACATTGGGCGGCGCTAGCCTTTGCACCACATGACCCTCCACACTGAGTAGAACTAGTCCGACCACCTCTGTGGTTTTCAGCTTGCTCGTGGGATTAGATACAATTAACATACCTTTGATAGCCAGATTTTGGAAAGAAATTATTTTTTTTTAGAAATATGAAATATTTTCAGTAAAGCTTTTTAGATACAAAATAGAATTTTATAAGAACCAGCAGCTTTTAGAAATTAAAGTTATTTTATAGAAAGTATGTTTGAAACATATTTTTGGGAGGAAATAAATTTTTATAAAGATATCACACTCATTGAGTTTTTAGCTCATTTTAGTTTTATGTTTTGTGTTTAAAATCCTCCCAAAATGCAGGCGCAGATGATTTCAGGTACCGGAGCACGACACGCAATTTTGGTGGGTTCCGATTGTCGACGCAGTACATTCATTTGATTTTAGATAGCAATTAAATGTTTGCATGATTGTCAAATTTATGAACAGATTTTGTATTATTTTATTTATAACTGCATGTTTCAAATATTTATTTATTTATGATTTAATAGATAAATTTTAGGCTAAGGCCTCAGAGATAGTTAGTAGTTATAGGTTCGCTCCATGACGTCTTTTTGGGCCTTAGTAGATAGGTTTCAGAAGGGTCTAATGGGATGCACGACAGGGCCACCTGATTCATTAGTCGGAATTTGGGACGGGTTCTATTAGAGTGGTATCAGAGCCAAGGTTTTAAACAGATTAGCTAGAGTTTTAAATAGATTATCAACATATTTTAAGATAAAGTTAGAAAATATTTTAAAGATCAGTTCTGCAAAAGATTTTATATAGTTACAGAGTTTTACAAAAATTGTTCCTTACTTTATGCGTTACATGATTTTATGCATTGGTTAGAATCATGTGTCGTCAAGGTCGACCACCTATTACAAGAGCAACAGCTGAGGTACCCGCACAAGGAGAAAGACCTATTAACGAGTCAGTCAACATGTCTATAGATCAAGCTGGACCTTTATCAGTTGCAAGAGCCAAGAGTCTCCATTGAGCATGCTCGAAAATGGGGTGCTAGATCTTTCAATGGGACTAGAGTGCCAGAAAGCACCCCATCGTGGTTAGAGGCTAGCGAGGAGATCTTCCAAGTGATGGGATGTTCCAAAGACCAGATTGTATAATTCGTCGCTTTCTTACTAAAGGATAGAGCTAAAGATTGGTGGAAAACATTGCAGAGGCATCATCCAACAGGAGTACCCTGGGCGTTTTTCAAGCAAGAGTTCTTGAGCAAATTCTACCCAATGAGCTACCAGGATGTAAAGATAGAAGAATTCTTCCTACTAAAGCAAGGAAATCTTTCTGTAGCCGAGTATGAGAAGAAATTTTCAGAGTTAGTCGGCATGGTGCCGTTCATAGCAGACAATGAAGACTAGAAGATCAAGAGGTTTACAGCTGGCCTGAATTAGAGGATCCGGATCTATGTTACTACAACAGTCTATACGCAGTACAGCAGACTAGTAAAGATAGCGATCAGAGTGGAAATAAGCCTAAAGCCTAGCCTTAGACCTAGATAGCAGACGTAGAAGCGCGGATGGACTGGAACTTTTTAGGAGGTCCTAGCAAGTCATCTTATAGTAGGGAGTCATCAACCTGATCAAGTAGCCGAATCTCCAACTAGGGATCATATTCGAGTCAGAGCTCTGTATGACAATCAGTTGGATCCGGAAGCAGTAATGAGAGCAGAAGGAATTAGCCTATGTGCCAAAAATGCAAAAGAAGGCATCCGAAAGATTCTCTCTAGGGTAAAACCGAATGTTTTAAATGCGGACAAGAAGGTCATCTTGTGAAGAATTATTAGATGACAGCCTCAATTTTCTAGCAGAGATGAGGACCACTAAACCAGGGTTATCCAATGGAGGTAGGAGACCAGATCAACGGAGTTTCTAGGATAGAGGAGCCACTAGTTCGGGCCAGCCTAGTAAAGCATCAGAGAGGGGTGGTTCATCTCGAGGTCAGCCAGGTAAACCCCTTGTTTAACCTTAAGTGTTCGCGCTCCATTAGCGCTGCTCCAGAGACTAATTCCAGACAAGATGTTTGAGATACCTTGGGGATATCTTTCTCTTGTAATGTTTATACTCCCTTAGAGCTTTTTTGTTGTAGTTGTCTTTGCTAATTCAAACGATGGATTTTTTTTCCGTCTTTGACTAGTTATTGTATTATTGTTTTGACTTAGTTCCTTGTTGTTTGATTATGAACCTTGTGCTTGTTTTCAATTGAGTTTGTGATTGACCCCTTGATCAACACGGTTTGGAGCTTTGGCTTTAACACCAAGCCTTGTTAGTATCTTATTTCATTTCATTTCTCACATTGTTACTTTATTATCTAGTTTTTGTCTCTTTATTGTTCAATGCAATAAGAGACTTTGTTATCGTTATTCCTCGAGATAATTTTCTTTGTGGACTCTTGGTGAATATTTTAGTCATCCATCATTTCCTTCTAGCATTGAGTATATTTGTATATCAATATTGCTTTTAGATATCCAATTAGCTTCAGTGACTTTTGATTAAGTGTCTATCTTGTATCTTGATTGCTTCAGTGCCTTTACTAATGTTCCTCTATGACAGATGAGGTTTCTTTGAGCGAACTTTGTAACCTTTCCAATTATAGATTTCCCCAAAGGTTGATCGAGATGCTGCGAATGTGTTCGTATTAGTGTTAGAGTTCCAGATCCTGTCAGAGCTCTAAAGTCAGTATGAAGTTCTGATGCAGCGTAGTTTCCCCTGTCTTTTCAGTAGTATGAAATTTTGAAGACGAAATGTTTATAAGAGGGCAAGAATTGTAACAACCTCTCCCACAAATGTTACTGTTCTTGTGTTCAGAGCGAAAAATGTTCTAGTGTGCCCCTTTTGAAAGAAAATAAAAAAGATTTTTAAGTAATTTAAGTGAAATAGTTAAAAGTGTAAAATTTTGAAAGTTTAAGGAAATAAGTGGAATTTTTAGAAGTTGAGGGGCTTAAAGGGAATTTGCTATATATTTTAAGAGAAATCTCTAGAATCAGTGGCATTCTCATAATTTTAAGGAATAATCAGCTTTGATCTACACTTATAAATAAGTTTGTACTGCGTCAGTTTGAAAGGAGAGAGAAAAGGCAAAGTGAGGAGAGAGAGAAACAGAAAGAAAAGGAAAAGAGAGAGTGAGAGCTAGTATGAGTGAGCTGAGAGCTCGTTGGAGCTAGAGTTGGAGAAGCTTATATGAGTTGGAGTTGGATGAGTTGATATGAGCTAGAGCTGGAAGAGCTGAAGCTGAATGCAAGCTAAAGCTGGAGTAGCTGAAGCTAAATGCAATATAGAGCTAAGTGTTTGCTAAGAGCGAACTAGAGCTAGAGTTGAGAGCGAGCTAGCTAGAGTCAGGAGCTAGAGTTGAGAACGAGCTATAACTAAAGCTGAGTGCGAGTTAGAGCTTGAGCTAGAACTGGAGCCCACATGAATAGCTCGAATTGAGAAGGGTGGAGCAATAAGCTAAAGGAGGACGTTGGGCAGCGAGCTAAAGAGGTCGATGGGTAGCAAGCTGGTTGAGGTTGCCGAGGCAGAAGCAGAAGCAGAAGTAGAATTTCTCAAGTAAGTTGGAAGCAAACTGTGAGTGTGTTTTTATATTATAATGAAATATTTCTCAGTTTATCATCAATATTTTATATATTGATTTTATTAAACAGTTTATTTAGTGAATGAGTTTATAAACATTTTATATGTTTACATAAATAGAAATAATTAAATGGTATGTTTAAATATTTTTAATAGAAAGAAAAACAGTTTTAAATTATAGCCTGAGCATGGATAGCGTGACCTTTTAGCTTTAGACCCGGTCGGTATACCCTATAGTGTATGGCATAGTATTGGGAGGGCTAGTCCACCTGACTTCAAGGGGATTGAGTCTGTTAGAGTCTGTCACCCTCTACATTAGTGGGATATTTCTTGACGCACAGTGAGCGATAGTTCTGCCAAAAGTGTATACGAGATGTCTTTTAGTAGCTTGTCACGGTGGACAATGCTAGCCTTTACGCCACGTGACCCTCCACATTGAGCTGAGATGGTTCGACCGCCTCTATGGTTTTTAGCTTGCTCGTGAGATCAGATACGGGTAACATGTCTTTGATAGCTAGATTTTGGAAAGAAATTATTTTTTTTAGAAATATGAAATATTTTCAGTAAAACTTTTCAGATACAAAATAGAATTTTTTGAAAACCAATAGCTTTTAAAAATTAAAGATATTTTATAGAAATTATGTTTGAAACATAATTTTGGGTGGAAATAAATTTTTATAAAGACATCGCACTCACTGAGCTTTTAGCTCATTTTAATTTTATGTTTTGTGTTTAAAATCCTCCTTAGGTGTAGGCGCAGGTGATTCTAGGTATCGGAGCGCGTCGCATAGTTTTGGTTGGCTCCGATTGTCGACGGAGTACATTCATTTGATTTCAGATAGCAATTAAATGTTTGCATGATTGTTAGATTTATGAACAGATTTTGTAGCTTTTTATTTATAGTTGCATGTTTCAACTATTTATTTATTTATGATTTAACAGATAAATTTTAGGCCAAGGTGTCAGAGATAGTTAGTAGCTACAGGTTCACTCCATTACGTCCTTTTAGGCCTTAGTAGATAGGCTTCAGAAGGGTCTCATGCTCGACAGGGCCACCAGATTCATTAGTAGGAATCTGAGGCAGGTCATGTCAGTCCTTATGCTTATCCACAATGGCACGTGTACATTTTCATTGGTTGCTTTTCCCATGCTTATTTCTTCCTTTAGTTTTTTTATTTTTGACTTTTTTGGAACACCCGATTTCGACTTTTCCGAGACTTTTTCAAAATCCTTTCAAAATTTACCGGGGCCTATATTTTAATTTTCTACATACTCCTAGTAACTTTGATGACCCTTAAAAGTTATTTTATTCCTTTTTTTGGGCCTCCGCTTTTCGTTAAATTGCCCTTGGTGATTTCTGTATTAGCTCCAATTCAATCCAAATCTCCTTCGGAAGTACCGTATGAGTCTTTAAGATACTTTTTGAGCATTTTAATACTCATTTGATACTTCTCGAGATCTTCGAAATTTTTCAGAAATCCATCCGAATTTCTAGTCAGATCCGAAAACTGCTCCATTTTACCTTAAATTAACTTATTTTTTATTCAATTCAGTTTCCATTAATCTTAACATAATTTTTAGAACTTTTTAATACATGAGACTCATTTTTCAAAAATCACTATTCACACGAACAATTTCCATCCAAAAATACTATTTATCAAAAATTTCACTTTCAACGATTTTTGAGATTCAATTCTGAAAAATCACTATTCATCCAAAAATATTATTCTTCCTAGAATATAGTAAATTTCAGGTGTTACAACTAAAGCTCATATTTTTAATAGTTTTTAAGGGGTTGAGAATGGGGCTCTCATACCCTTTCTCTCACCCTTGATTCTTAACCTAACTCACCTTCATTTCACTTTCAAACTTCACCTACCAATATCCTACACCCATACTTTGGAGAGAAAGCTTTGCATGAGCGGAGAAGAGGACGCAAGGGTTCAAACTCCGAAGAGAAAAGCTCCATGGATTCAAACTCGAGAGAGGGAGATTCATGGTTATTTTCTTAACTTCTCTTGTGTACTTGCGATTTTTCCTTTATATGTATCCATGTATTTCATGTTGTGTTAGGATAATGATATATTTTGATTATTAATGTTAATGGATTTAATTATTATTGAGTAAGGATTTTAAAACTTAATGTAAAACCCAAAACCTCGTTCATCGGAGAGTAAAATATTTTTCTGATGGATCGCGTTCGATCGAAAAAAATATAATTATCGAGTCTAGAAATATTTGGAATAATTAATTTAGAATAAGAAAAATAAATTCAACTTCATGAGACGGATTCGAAATTTATTATATAATTCCGAGTGTGCGAAGCTGAGATTAAATTAAAAGTGAATTCACAGACGGACAGAAATGGATTCGATTTCGAAATCCAAATCTAGAGAATGCATGGAAGACTTTTAATAAAATAAAAATTGGTGCATGAAAGTGACACGTGTCACACATGTAAAGAATGATCAATGAGAAGTGTTCAAAGTGAAAAAGCAAATATATATTAATGAAAGTGAAAAACTAGAAATGAAAGTGAAGTAAACTTGCATTTCCTCATTTCGATCATCCATTCTAGCAAAAATCGAAACTCATTTTTGAGAGAGAGAAGTAAAGCAAACAAAAGCTTTCATTCGGCCTCCAAGTTCAAGCAAGATCGAGAGCTTAACGAGAGAAGGAAAAGAGATCTGCTCGTGAGTGAAAGAGAGATATAAGGAGATCATGAGAGAGCAGAACCGAGGTGAAGCTCAACTGAAGGAGAAGTGAAGTCGTGACCTGTTCGTGAAGGAGTGTTCCAGCAGTTGCAGCTGCAATCACTCTCCTTGGATGGTCTCAGCTTACGATTTTAGCAAGGTAAGGGTCAGATCTGATGCCAGAAACTGCATGCACCTTCATCCAAAAATGTTAGCCCGTGCATGCAAGCAAGATGAGGCCATGAGCTGTTGCCGTTGCTGCAATGGGCTGTCAATGCCATGAGTTATGTGAGCTACTGTCGAACAGCTGCTATGGGCATGTCAGATTTGAGGTGAAGCCAATTCAAGAGAAGATAGCTGCTGGTTGATCTGGAGAGGAAGACAGTAGGTAGTAAGAGCTATTCTTGAGGGATTTGGGCATAAAAATCTGTCAATTGTGAGTTATTTATTTGCTATTTTGAAATATTTTTAGCTTGGAATCAATGTTAGGTGCAGTTAGATTGTTGGCAGCTCGTGCATGTAGGTGGAAGGAGGTGTTGCTTGCTGCCATGAGAGCGTCGTCGTCGTTGCGATTGTTCGCAAGTGTTTTTCGAAGTTTCGAAGTGAGTTTCGAAATGTACGTTGTGATTTTTATTGATTTCATTTCGTTGAATAATGATTAAGATTGAGTTGAGGATGAATTTTGATGATGATATGATTGGGATTAGGATTGAGAACCTCGTTAGTACGGAAGTTCGCTCGTTATTGTTGTTTCGGTTGTGTTTTGAATGAAATTGTAAATGGTTGTTTCCGTTGTGAAATCTATTACGGGCTGTTAGAAGATGAGTTAAGGGCTGATATGTTATGCTTTTAGTTTCGAGTTCGTTGTCGTGGAAAATGGTTAGTATTAGTGTGTTTTAAAGTATCGGATATTGAGAAATCATTTCCGATGTGATTCAGTTGAGTTTTCCGCGAATGCGAATGTTTTTAGTTTGTAATTTTCATTGTCGAATATGAAAGTGTTTATAATGTTATCTCGCTACCTTGAGACGTTATTAAGCCCATTAATGTGTTAAAGTTTGATGTTAGGATAGTTTGAAATATATTTGAGTTAATCGGATAGTTTTTGTTTCGCGCAAAATCGTTAAATTATCGAATTGTGAAGTTGAAACCGGAAATGAATATTCATTAAGATTGCTGCCATATTTTTCATGTTTGAGCTTTAAAGTGTTTGAATATTCATTTGCCATGGTTTAAGTAAAGTCACGAGTAGTAATTGACGATAAGTCAAATTGGAAACGAAGGAATCGCGTGAAACGATAAAAACGATAATTCGCGATAACTAGTTGAAATCGCGTAAGTTTTATGTTATTCATTTGGTTTCGAATCTTCTTTTTATTGAATCCATTAGAATGTGATATTGATGATGTTACTTTAGTTTCAAATGGCATAGTTGTTGGTTTTGTAACCGTAGAGTTTCGAGTAGTTTATATGGCGATAATGAATTGGTTCGAGATAGTCTCCGTGTGCGAATATTAGTTTTCTGTATTGTTGTCATGCGGGGATAATCGCTTGAATTGTTGTGATTGGAAAATCCTCGTGTGGTTTAAGATTAGTTTGTTCACAAGCCGTGTTTTAACGACATCTCGATCGAAACTAATTGTAGGTAAATCGACGAGTGGATGAGACCCGTAACGGGAAGTGGTGATAACGTATTTGGAAGTAAGTAGTGAGTGTTATTAAATTGTTTCGAAACTATTATTTCATTTTAAATCATTTGAATTTTATAAATGTTTTGGCATGAATGAATTTATTTTAAGTCTTATGATTTCATGTGAGCTTATTTAAGTTAAATGACGTTATAAGATTATAAAGTTACGAAGTTTTACTTGACATTATATTCTATGATCAAATATGTCATGATATAAATTATATTAAATATGATATCCTCCTTTAAGAATTTTTATGTTCAAGAATGAAATGTGGATTTTATATGAAGTGCAGCTTATTTATAAATCTTTTATCCAGCCTATGGTATTCCTTATGATGATTTTATGATGTTTTCGGTAATGGTAGAATACCCTAAAGCAATGTAGGATTCCACTTGGGAGTTGCGATGTAGGATTCCGCCTCTCCTTAGGGTATATTATGGGCTAGCTAACTACTTGAGCGATGTAGGATTCCGCTACTTAGTTACTGATCATATGGCCTTGCGATGTAGGATTCCACTTTGCCATATGCCTGGGTATACCATTTGGCGATTTAAGTATTGGTGGTTGATTTACTATATTTTTATTAAAATGAATTCTTATTAATTCATTTACCACCATTTTAATTTACAAGTTTATGTTATATTGAAATAATATAAGCTGCTGAATTTCGTTTCCGAATTCATAAATTATGTTTTATGAATATGTTTAAAGTTAAGTGAAATGATTCAATCATGTTTTATAAACAAATTCATAAATAATAGGAATGTGACTATTTTGAACTGAATTTTATTTAAAATATTATAACACTCACCGATGATATTATCTCACTCTATTATATGTTTATAAAACCAAACTCCTCGGGTCAAGGTGCAGCTTTAGGTGTTACAGCTTCAATCGCTGGAACTCTGACTCACAAATAACAAGACTTGGTTGCATTATAATTATTGTGCGTGTTTATCTATGACTTTTGTTATAAATATTTTTGGATTGTAAATATTAACACTTGAATTATATTAACTATATTTTGAAAAAGTTGTAAACCTATCTATATGTAAATTTTAAATTGTTTTAAATTCCACTTTGATGCCTTTTGATTTTAATTACTTGATTTGAACTTTTACTCTAAAGTTTTGAATGTATGAAAATATATTTAAACTTCTGCTTTTATATTAAATCTGGATTACCAAGACTATTTGTATAGTTATCTTTCAAGTTATCAGAAAAGAGGTTAGCTTCAGGGGAACCTTCCAGTTGGATTAGATGTCCCCTGGAGGGCTTCCGTGAGGTTTCCGAGCAGGTCATCAGGTCGTATTAGGATAAGGAGAATGGGGCATGTCACTTAATGCTTGTATATGATTAGTCATCATATGCATGATTTGAGTTTATGTTTAAGACCAGAAGGAATATACACAAAGTTCTCGATAAAATGCCTATACTTGGTTAGGAAATGGGATGGGCCACTCATGTGACAGCCAGGTCGCTATGAGTACTTGAGTGATAGTCGAGTGTCTCATAAAACTATCAATCCAACTTAGATAGTAGATTATCTTGAACCTATTGTGCTCTCGTTCATTCAGTAGGCATCAAATGATAAGTACTGGTGGATTAAAGTATGTATTCAGAGGATTAGTAATAAACTAGCAACAAATACAATCAATAAATCTTTGATGCTTTGATGATTAATTTCTATATCCAAGTGGAATCCAAAATCCTAGCACACTTTACTTTTTTTTTATTCATTAATTTTCATCTAGGACTAGTTAGCTAATCAATTCCCATATCCCTATGGTGATGATCCCGCAATCGTTATACGACATATATACAATTCGTATGTCTGCGAGGTTTTGTTACTAAATATGAACTAAAAAGTAACCAGCAAGTTTTTGATACCGTTGCCGAGGATGTGTTCGAATTAGTTGCTAACTCTAGTCCTAGTTTCTTTTAATTTTGTTTTCTTGTTTTTGTTTTTGTAGGTTGTTATTTTCATGTAAGAAGGACACAAACTCAATAATGAAACTTAGCTTCAAACTCCAAATTTGTTCATCTAGCCTAGACATTAAATTGTGCACTTGGTGGGAGGCAACCCACCTAGATATTTTCTTTTGAGTTTCATACACCCTTTATCATAAAATCTTAGGTTGTCTATGATGTATGATTTAGGTTTAAGGGTGTGGAATTCAAAAGTTCATTAATGTGTACTTGTTGTTTTTCGTTTTATTTTTTTAAGTGCATTATTTGTTTTGCTTTTTGTAATTCATATATCTTTTGCCATAAAATCTCACATTGTCTATAATGCTTGATTTAAGTTAGGGTTGTGGACTTCAGTGGTTTTAGTACTTGTGTGAAATTGTAAATATGTGCTATGTGTAATGTGAATATGCTTTTTGCTTCATTAATTTGTTAGGAGTCATTCATGCAAGTTGTACATTTAGATGTGTTGTAGCTCCTATGAAACACTTAAGATTTTATAGTTGACATTTATAGGTAGTGAGCAAAATGTTGCTTTAGGGTGCTTTGTATGTTTGTGCTTATTTGTTCAACTGGGCTTGAGATGTGATGGTGATGATGACTTGTTAAAAAGTGTCATGATTAATAGTGGAGACTTCTTCCCAAATGAGTCATTGAGCAATAACATTTCATTTTGAGGGTTGTTTTTTCATTCAAACCTTAAACACTCTTCTTGTGCTTCAAACTAAGCTTGCATTAAATAAATTGTTTGATTTTCTTGTGAGTTAAACAAATTTTGAGATGTGATACTAGGTGTTATGTGGGTAAAGCCAGTAAATGACCTAAACACTTCCCTACCCTTGTGTGTGTGCACCAATAGCCTATTTGAATCTAAATGCATAATAAGCCTAATTTTTGTTCATTAACCTATAATCTCTTATTCCAAGCCTAAAACAAATATTGCCCTACCTTTTAGAGCTTGGATCCATTTGAGATAAAAGTAGGTAAGAAAGTGGAAGGTATGGAAAGTACGTTCGTGAATGCAAGATGTGCTTGTCAAAGTCAAAACAAAGGGAAAAAAAAATCAAAAGCAAACAAGCAAACATAGAAAATACAAAAGAAAGAAAGAAAAGAAAAAACGAAAAGAAAAAAAAATTCAAAAAGAAAGTAGTTTTGAAGAATAGAAGAAAAGAAACCTAAAAGTGTGAAAAAGAAATAAAAAAAGACCTATGCCGTAGAGAAAACATCTTTTGATATCTCTTAAATGTGATCCTAGGTTCATTTATTGAACTACTTATCCTTTCTTATTTTAACCCATTCACCCGTGGCCACATTACAACCTAACGAAAAGTCTCAGTTGATCTCTTAAGGAGTTAGACTCATTTGTGATAATGAATAATGCATGATATGTTCTTAAGCTCTAATGTCCATTCATGAGATCCTTTGCATACTTATAAGGTCTTTTTATATATTTATATCCATACATAATTAATATCTTGAAATTTTCTTGTGAATAACTTACAAAGTGTATATGGCTATAAGATTGTTTTTGCCTAGGTTCCAAGAGCTTCAAAGAGAGAAACCTTATGAGTTTTAGAGTTAAGGCGAATTACATCATAGGCATTTCGATTGCATTATTGTTATTGGTTAATAACATCTTAAGTTTTAGTCTAGGCTTCTTGCATAAGGTGTATGATCATTTGGGTAATAGTTATGACTAATACTTTATAGACTAGTTAGCGTGCATCTTTAGGTTTCATTTGAGCTAAATCATATCATTTTTCTTTTTCTCACACAAGTCCATTTGTGGGTATCGTAAAGTTTAAAACCCTCAAGTGACATAACTCCTTATCCCAAGACATCTAGGGTTTAATGGTTTGTGGCATATGCTAAATGCCAACGTGATGACCTATGGAAGTAGTTGAATAAATATAATTCATTTCTTTGTTTTATGTCTTAGTTTTGCTTTACTTGAGAATGAGCAAAGATTAGGTTTAGGGGTATTTGATAAGGGTATTTTTAATCAAAATTTAGGCCTCCAAATCTATATCTTTGTCATTGTTCTCGAATTTTTTTTATGTGTTTTTTAGTGTTTTCAAGGAATAAGTATCTAAATGGTATGTACACTTAGTTAGAAAGAATTCGATGTGAAATAAAGTCGAAGAAGTGTTGGGTTTGGGTTTTGTGAAAAAAATAGCATAATTATGGATTTTTAGGCTTGAAAGATAGGTTTGTGATATACCTTTTTGATTCTTGTACTATACATACATTGTATAAAGTATGCCTTTATTTATGAGATAATAAAGTAATTTAAAGTGGCCAGATGTGTTGATTGAGTTATAGTAGAATTTTCGGGTAGACCAGAGATGATTTCGAATACGAGACTTGGTATGGTGATTAATTTAAGCATAAAATGCAATTAGTGTTAAGGAAATTACGAAAAAGGGGCGTGATTATATTGATTATTAAAAGAGATGTACAAAGGGCATTTTAGAAAATTTTAAATTATGAGATGAAACATGAAGTTGTGAAATAAAGTGACATCTGTGTATAGCGTGTGAAATGAGCAAGTGATAAGTGAGAATGAAGCATCAAAATATGGGACAAGGAGAGCACATGAAGATAAATTTAGCTAAAAGACAAAAGAAATATTATTTGGTTGAAATGGAATAAAAGTAATTAGAATTAAAATTGTTTTTATATTTTAACCAATCAAAAGTCTCCAAACCAAAGTAATGGGAATCTTATAGATTTAAACTTGGTTTGGGGGCAAGTTTTGGAGCAAATAAAGGCTATATAAACTTGGCATGAGATGGAAATCAAATTGAGAACAAAGATCAACTTATATGGGTTCAAAGAGGATCTACGGGCTAGAGAGAAACTAGTGGATAGCAGCTGAAATTGGTGATTTTGAGATCATTCTTGTGTGGTTTTCTAGTTATAAAAAGGGTGTATACAAGCCTAGGAGTGAAATCTATCAATATCAAGTTGATTTCAAGTGATAAGATTCAAGTTTCCATGACTTGTATGTTTAAATATTTAGATTAATAGTCCCTAATAAATTATTTGTGATTTTATATAAGGATTTAAGGATTTGAGACTTCAAATTGATGGGAAAGTAAGACTAGTGATCTAAGAGCAAGTGGTAAGATTACTAGTGAGTGATTTTTTTATTGAAATTTAAGTTGATGTTGTTTAGGACACTAGTTGCCTTGCCATGAGATATTATGTGATTTTAATGTAAATTCAAGTCTAAAACTTGAAGGAATGTTGGTGTTGTGTTGGGATATGACCCACGGCCAAGAAGGATTTCAATGGTCCAATTTGAGTTTAATTTATTTAAGTAATTTTCATGCATATAGATATGTTAAAATAATAATTTATAATATTGAAATAAGAAGTAAAAATATGGTATATTCACTTAATATGTTTTGGTCAAAGAAAACTTAAAGTGATAGACATTTGTTTTTAAATGTTTTAGATGATTTTATATGTCATGTTGATGATGAATTTAACATGAAATTGAAAAGAAATCCATCGAATGTCAAATGACACACCTCACGGCCGAACCTAGTCTTATTGCTCAAATATAAATTTTATGAATTTGACTTAATTTTACATCATTTTACATGTGTTTGAACATAATTCTGATAAGAAGAATTGAGTGAGATTGATGGTGTAAAAGTTTGGTGAAGGTTTGGCCAATATGAGTCAAGATAATTCAAAAAATGAATTTAATGCATTGATGCGAATTTAGACTTTATTTGAGATGTTTTACATGCTTAGATGTTAAGAATTTTAAATACAAAGTGCATGCGAATAATTGGGGTGGTATAGCTTGAAAAAGGATATTTCAACATCCTTGTATAGTTAGACGTTTGTGTATTGATGCGTGTTAATGGAGGTGTATGTGCGAATAAGCTTGGTGGTAATATTATTTAAAAATAGAATGTGAAAATATGTAGGTAAAGTGGAGATAAGGGAACCCTTAATTGTGTTTTATCCCGAGTTAAGAAAATGTGAGTGTTCTTTCACGATATTTTGATATGATTATATTCCTATTCACAATGATTTTATGTGTTATGTTTAAATTTATGCTTTGAAATATTGAAAATTGATTTTTAAAGTAAATGAGTTCAATATGAAACCCTCTTGTATGGACTTCAGAAATTTCGTATGAGATATGACTTATGATTAGCTGATATGTTCAGCTTATTAGGTAGCAAAGAATTCTACTGAAAATGAGATGTTTAAGGAATGGTATGAGTTATATGATGAAAAACAACATGTTCATAAATGAACAGTAGGCCTATGGTACGCCTTGTAGGTATATTGGATATTACATATTAAGTAACCTAAGCGTGCATAACAGTGTTGGCGAGGTCTATCACTAACAACGGGAGGGAAAGTGTCGATTAGTCCAGTCTATGGTGTCACCTTCTACACTTACATGGTATAGTATTAGCTAACGGTTACGTGAGTGAGGCAAAATTCCGCTACATAATTATTGAATTGGTGGCCTAAGTGAGGGTAAATTTCGCTCCGTCATATAAACCTAAGGTATCATGTGATATAGGTTGTCAATGGTTGGCTTATTTTTGCTCAGAAATTTTCCAAAAAATTGTATTGCCACCACTACTTATAATTTACAGCAAAAATAAAATAATATAGAATTCTACTTTATATATTTTAGAGTTGAAAATCGTTCCAAAATTGTTTTCTAAAATCAGAAAGCTTGCTTTTCAATGTGCTATTGAATTTCAGTTTTATGATGCATGATTTATATTTATAATAAATGCTTACTTACTTCAGACGTGGTTTTCAGAAAGTCTATTTTAGTTCTGTAGCATTGAAATAGTTATGAAATATATATATTTTTAAAGAGATTTAATTATGAAAGTATAGTTTAAATAGAAATGTCTGACACTCACTAAACGCGTTTAGCTCACTTTTTATTTTTATGCTCTATAAACAAAATCTCCCCAGGTACAGATGCTTAAGTAACCGAGACTCCAACCCAAGAGTAGACAGGCTAAGTCATGTGCTGCTGTGTACATTTTTAAAAAAACTGTGCAAATATTATGGGACCCCTTTGTCTATCTTCAGGGCTTACTTAAAGGTACTATCCCAGTCAAGATGGGTTTTCTTTCGCCTCCCCCACCTCTCGAACCTGGCTCTTGACCCTTAAATCCAAATTCTTAGAGAGGTGAGTACCAATTGAGCTCAATTGGTACTCACCTCTCTAAGAATTTGGATTTAAAGGTCAAGAGCCAGGTTCGAGAGGTGAGAAAGGCGAAAGAAAACTCATCTTAACTGGGACAATACCTAACTTAATTGGTACTCATCTCTCTAAGAATTTGGATTTAAGGGTCAAGGGTCAGGTTCAAGAGGTGGAGGAGGCAAAAGAAAACCCATCTTGACTAGGACAGTACATCGTGAGTGGCAAGCCACGGGCCTTGATAGGAAGGTCGACGTAAACCCCACAAATATACTTATGCATAATAAGTAAATATTTTAAGTGATATTTTATATTTCAGTTATATAAATAATTGCACGGAAAATATTGTGTGTAAGAAATTTAAAAAAAAAAAAAAAATTGTTCTTGCCATATTAATGTGTTGCTAAAATAAAAGCTATAAAAGATTTTTAGTAAAACCAAATGGCTTAGCCTCATGAGAATCTTTCAGTCGGAGCAGACATTGATTGAAGGGCCACCGTGGGGTACCGACGGGCTGCCTAGTGAATGGAAATAGTTGTATAAAGACGAGGTCCGTGAAGGTTGACTTGTGAGAGCTCGTGCGAAGTCATCAGTTTGAGTTGTTTGAGCCATAACCTATTAAATTAAAGCTACATATGTCTAGTTTCTATAGTAACTGACGGTTTGTGAATCGGAGGTCCATAGAGAAAGATATGACTATTTTAGTGAGCAAAGGTCAAAGCCACTATGCCCCAGCACGCTCCCCCCACCAACCAACGTGCCCTTGTCATCCAAGCAAGCACACTAGCACACTTACACACCAAGTAGCGTGCCAAAAAGCCCATACATTGCCAGCCTACTCCAATAATGTGAAATAGAGCATTTCCAAGGGTATTTTCGACTTTTCACCCTTCAATTCATGCCCTAACTTGTACACCTTTAAAAAGGGATCAAAGCTCACATTTTTAATAGTTTTTGAGGGACTAAGAATAGGGCTCTCATGCCTCTTCTCTCACCCTTGATTCTCAACCCATGAATCTCTCTCTCTAGAGTTTGAATCCATAAAGCTTCTCTCTTTCGAGTTTGAATCCTTACGTCATATGTATTTCCTTCTATTAATTAGGCTAATTCTTTATAGTGATTCTATTTCCTTAAGTTGTTTAGTTTATCTCCATTTAGCATTCTATTTCCTAAGAAAGGTTTGTTTCCTGGAAAAATTAGAATTATGCTAGTATAAATAAATTATCATTGTTAGGGTTTATAATGTAAGTTTTTGGCTTTGGAGAAAGTAATAAAATCTTGCTTCTTGGTAAGGCAATTATCTCTTGTTTTTTAGCTTTTCTAAGTATTTTGGTGCTTTCATTGAGAGTGTCTAGACGAAAATTTCATTGGGAGATTTTCATTAAGAGACTTTTGAGAGGTTAATTTCATTGAGATTAATGTCATTAAGAGCAATCTAATGATAATTTCGTTAGAAGATTTTATTAAGAGTTTTTCAACGATAATTTCATTGAGAGAACTTAGAAAAAAGAAAAAGTGATTGAGAGTTTTTGAAAAAAAAAATTCCATTGGTAGATTTGAAAAAATGAAATAAAAAATGATAAAGTATTTGAGAAAAAAATTAGTTGATGGAAGGAGTGGTTACGTCTATGGAGAAAATTAAAGCAGTCAATAGGAAGACTAAAAAAAACCACTAAAGAAGAATTCAAGTGGATCGAGAGGAGATTAGATGAAATTAAAGGATAGTGGGATGTTAGACGAACTCATGGAGAACAACTAGACAAACTCTTAGATACAAGACCGATAGGATGACAAATTATCAAAACGTCTTTTGTCTTATTGTAGGTATGGAGAAAAATGATACCTCTACAAAGATTGAGGATTCTATGCTTCAAAATCTACCGACATTAGCAACATGATTAAATCCAATGTGGAATTTTCAAATTATGCTCTTGTGTAGCTAGTTTCAACAAAGATATGGATTAATGATGATGTTGATTTGCCATATCACTTGGTTAAAAAGACTTCCACATGGAACTCTTCATAGAGTGATGCTACTGTTGAGGAAAAAATCAACAAGGCAACTGTAGTTTAAGGTGTGTCTTAGAAGTGCTAGTGTATTTGGCATATTAGCAAAATTTTCATTGGTGGATTTGCAAACCACAGTATACAATTTTTCTGAGGGCTTCAAACTTGGGTAAGGAGGAATTGGCGTTGTTTAAAATAAGGTCAAGTAGGGCTATGAATTGATGATTGAAAAATTATAAAAGGATGATTCCCATTGTTGGGCAGTAATAAGTGTTAAGGAAGATTATAGTGCGATGAAAAAAGGATTCAAGATCCTACCCTTGAAGACGTGTGTATTCTTGAAGAATAGGGGGAATAATGGGAACCTTCGTCAATCGGTAAAGAAAATGCGGAGGAGTGTATGGCTAGTGGCTTGTTAAACCACAGATTGATCATAAGTATGTGTCGCGAACATCAATCCATAACCATAAGTTGTGTTATCTAGGCAAAGTCAATCGTGAGTATAAGTTGCAAGATGCGTTCAGCAACCTCAAGTTGCTATGGTTAGGCAGAAGGTATCACGAGATAGTGTCACAAGCCGCGTCTAGCGATTGCAAGTTACGATGAGTAGCCCGAGTGTCATGAGAGTGGATCACGAGTCGCAAATCATAGGTCATAACGGAGACTACTAGACACGGATCAAGAGCTAGTCATGTAAAACCCGATTCGTTTTTACAATAAAAAACGTAAAATTTCGATATAACTTGTTAAAACAAATCGTAATTTTAATCGATTTCTCCCCTACTAGAAATATTTTTTTTTTTTATGATGCACATGAACCCTAAGACACTCAATTTTATTTTTAAAAGGTCAATTTGACAATTAGACAAGTGTAGAATATTTCCAGAATTTATTTCAAAAAGAATCGATAATAAACAGTTAAGTGTGTTTAGGTGATTTTTCACTTGAAAGTTTATGGAATTAGTATGAGATTTTTTATGAAATGATTTCATTCAAGAAAACTATGATCTATGAGACATGAAATCATCTAAATAGGGAGTGTTAGTCATGGATTAAAATTAATGAAAGATGATTAACAGGTTAATTAAAGAGATTAGATTGAATAAAAGTCAAACTTTGCACCAATGAAAACCAATTTAAGTGGGCTGTTTTGTGATGTAATTAGGCATAATTTGAGAGACCATTTTGCAAGATTGGAGGCATATTTAAGTGACATTTTCAACCCATTTCAGTCACAATTGCAACCAGAATCGAGAGAAACAAAAAAGAGACCAGTTTGGTAGCCTAGTGCAGAAAATAAACATATTCAGGTGAAGGCAATTCCAATCACTTCAAGACAGTTTTTAGCATGGATTTGGTGAGTGATCAAGTCTAAATTCAAGCCAAGAGCAAGTTCAAGCAGCTGGGCACAATATCTAGCAAGAAAAGAATCAAGAAAACAACTTGGGTTTCTTAGATTTAAGCTTTAATTCAAGCTTACAACAAGTGGAGACATCAACCGTAAAGATTTGGTTAGGCGAAGGCGATGAAAAACTGAGATCATGGTCGGTTGGGAAATAAATCCGAAAAGAAAAAGTAGTGAGTGTTTATTGTTTTTAAAGTAAATGTTTGAATGAATGATATTGTTTTTATTACAAGATTATGTTATGTTTGAATTGATATATTTATGATTTAATGAATTTATATTGATTTTAATGTAAATAAGCTATGATGGAAAGTTATCTATGTATACAATGTAAATTTCGGGAAATATCATCACTTATATATGTTTACTACATTTTTCTAAAGAAAAGTGATGAAACTGGAAGCGGATTTTTAGGCCTACGGTACACCTTAGGATATACACATTACATTACAAGTCTGAGGTACTCTAACGTGCATTGTAGAGTCTGGGGGCACATTCATGATGCATTAGTGCTAGTTGCATAAATGGGAAGTTGTCGTGTCGCCCTCTGCACGTTTAGGATATATTGAGTTAACGTGCTTACTTTTACGCGACGATGTAGGAATTCTGTTGCGTAAACCGGTTTATTTATTTAAAGGCCAAACCAAGATCCAATCCAACCGGTGCGGTCATGGTCGGACCAAGATTCAATCCAATCGGTGAGGTCCAATACAAAAAGTAATACCTAGGATACCACGATGATAGGTCTTCACTGGTTGGCCGATTTTTGATTAATTTATTTTCCGAAATAGTTTTCCACCACCACTGTTTTATGATTAAGGAAAATGTATATGTATGAAAATGTTTCCAAAATTAGTATTTCAACTTTCCATTTTAATATGAATACAGTTTTATTACACTCATTGAGCTCATTTAGCTCACCCAAATATTTTCCTATTTTTAAAATAAACTTTCCAAGTGCACTCACTGAGCTCGTTTACCTCCGTTAACAGGACATCTTCATGAGAGTAAAGGAGCCTTGTGGTGTTTGCTGTGAATACATCCTTTTGTGATATATAAATACTTTGGAAAATGAATGATTTCATAATGTAACTGGTGTACATATTTTGTTATAAATAAAGCTTTTCAGAAAGTTGTAAAGAGTAATTTATTATGTTGTACATGAATTACATTATAAGTTTTGAAATGATTTTAAATAACTTTTGGTTTGTGATTGTGGTGGACCTGAGGTCTAGAATTGACAGTTGAGATTGACTTTGAAAATTTAGAAGTGCTATTTTAAATGCAGGTGATTTGTAAAATAGGAAATTTTTAGAAAAATAGATGAAACTCTATCAAAATTTTTTAAAAAAATTAAGTTGAAAAGAAAATTTTTCTTAGCACGTTCTAAGATTTTTAAGGAAAATTTTTAGCTTAGCTTTGTGAGAACCTTCAATTGGATGGAATATCGAATAGAGGGCTTTCGTAGGGTTGCCAATAGACCTTCTACTATACGAAAAGGATGTGTAAAGGAAGGGGTCTATCAAATCAACTCCGATTGGAATTAGGATTTCAAATAAGTTTTAATTAGTTATATTTTCCTACTTTAATTAGTTATATTGTTATCCATATTTTAGCAAGCAAAATAAATGGGTTGTTAGGCCCAATATTTCAACCTGACAAGAGAAAGGCTCAATAACCTGAAGTCCGACGGGACCAGTTCTCCGATCACTAAAGCGAGCTCCCAAGCCTTATGACTATCAACTCGTGTACGAGTTCGCTAAATGATTAGCTCGCGAAGATCAACTAGCACTGTACATTACCGAACTCATAGCATCCTGACCTCATGCATCCTAGCTCGTAGAAGCAAACTCATCTCTTTCATGCCTTGCAGATCACAAGTAAACAACAATCAGGGCTGTCAGACAAATTACAATTCAAGGTGTATCGTACAAGTCAATCCGTCAAAGATTATAGTATGGATTAAGGAAATCTCACATAACCAGCATGAGTTTAACGTTTAAGTCATGCTTTGTCAGAAGACTTTGACAAATATTATGGCTGTCAGTCTTAGAGTTGTAACTGAGCATCATTACTTTGTATTTTGTTTTATTATGTATTACTGTAGCATCCCCCTTTTTTCTATAAATAAGGGAGGAAATTCATTGTTGGAGGACTTTTTTGGAGACTTTTTTTACGGAGAGAGAAACACTTTTACTGAGAGGGCCGTTACTCTACCAAAATATAGAGAGAAAAACAGTGGACGTAGACATCAATTGGGTCAAACCATTTTAAAAATCTGATGTCTACCTTTCTTCCTCTAGCCATTCTCATCCACTTTCTTTACGTTCTACTAGCTATAGTACTAGGCCCAAGACGAACCTTAGTTGACCGATGTTCAATATCAACATCTTTTGGCGTTAGAGGAAAGGTCCATCTGCAGTTTCACCACCTTTATTCTTGACTTCCAAAACTCTTTTACTAGACACAATGGTTAAAGGAAGAATCACGAGAAGTTTTTATGCGACTGTTGACTGTCCAGAGAACTCAGACCAACGACAAGATGCTCCGCCTATTAGTGGGCTACCTTATATAGGTGCAGGAGCTTCCAATGCACCCGTAGTCGGGAATGCTCAAAGTATGCCTTATCTTCCTTCCCGCCAACCTATACCTAACACTGCTGAAAGAGATGCCATTTAGGTTTTACAACAGTGCCAGAAAGCACTAGAAAATATAATGATGCAGCTAGCGAGTGAAGTCAGGATGCTAATTTAGACCCAAGCTCAAGCTGCCCAGGGACCAACTCAGGCCACTATGAGAAGGGATATCACGTAGCAATAGCATGTTGAGGCCCCTATCCCGAATGAAAGAGTCATTAAGGAATCGAATCAAGAGGGATCATCCCACTCCTCCAGCATGCAGTCCAGTGCTCAGTTTCAACAAACTCACGGTGATGAAGGTGTAGCCCATCCTATGAGACCAACGGTGAAGGTAAGCCAGGATGGGCACCGATAGGCGGAAACGAACCAAGGACGTGTGCAAGTCTCAGCTCATAGAGATGAAATTGAGTAAAGACATTGTTATAGAGGTTCGCGTAGAGAAGATGTGTCGAACAGGTTTGACCAAAAAGATGAACCAGGCCGCTGTGCTGCCGACCCTGAGTATAGTATGAGATAGGGGGTGCAAGGTCGATATTCCTCGAGCAGGTGGAGCAGGCAAAACAGACAATCCTCTGTTAGACAATTTGAAGCATAGGATCTACTTATCGAAGAGCTCCTTCAAAGGGTCCAGCAGCTTGAAGCACGACTTAAAGCTCAAGAACATAAGAGTCAGAGCAAAGAAAGGCCCTCATTTACCTCGAAGATTGAGATGGAGCTGTTTTCCCCTAGGTTCAAAGTCCCTAACATCCCACAATATAATGGAGACACTAATCCTTATGGCTACCTGGACGCATTCAATATCCAAATGGACTTACAGACTACCAGTTTGCTGGTAAAATACCGTGTTTTCCTAACAACCCTTGGGGATATTCCGCGGACATGGTTTAGAAATCTCCCACCTTATAGCATTAATAATTGAGAGGAGTACCAACAAAGATTTCTAAACCAGTATAAGGTGTTGAAGAGACAGCTCATACCACCCTACCACCCACTACAATCTTTCAACGTCCTGGTAAACTGTTAAAGGACTACATCAATAGATTTAGACGTGAGGTGAACAACGTGGAAAGCTCTACAGACAAGGGGATCTTAACAACTATCTCGGTAGGACTAAGGAAAGACGGGAAGCTGTACAAAAGCATTTACAAATCCCCAGTGAAGGACTTGGGAGAATTTTATGAGCGAACTGTAAAAGAGATAAGGTGGGAATAAGCCTTTGGCCTTAAAAAGGCGAATAACCAGAAAGATAAGGCTGGCAGCTCCAACCAGGGGAAGAAGAGGAGCAATAAAGGAAGTTGCCATGAAGGCCAGAGAAGTAATAACCAGATTACAAAGAAGGCTAGAAATGGGCCTGGACCAAGGAACATCCAGAAGCGTGGGCAATCTCAGCATCATGGTTATTACCAGAGCTATAGCATGTTATCTAATACTCATGAAAGAATCTTTGCAACTGAAAAGAACACTAGAACTTCGGAAGGCTCATTCCTATCCAGACTCCTGAAGAATATTAGGACAAGAGCAAATTTTTTACCTATCACAATGAAGCAAGGCACAATACCTCCGACTGTTGAGCGCTGAAGGATGTTATAAAAACTTTGATTAGAAGAGGTCGTTTGAAGGATTATATTGCGCGACCTGAAGAGCAACCATCTCAACAACAGCGCCTTTAACAGTAGCGACCAGAGCCATAGCCAGCCCAACAGGTGCCTGACCAAGAACATGCACCTGCTGTGAGGATGATTTTAACTATTCATAGAGGTATTCACATAGCTAGAACATCGAGCAAAGCTCACAAGCGGTATGTGCGCGAAGTTGATCACATCCAACTTGCAGGTCGGGGGGGACCAGAAAAACCTACGAAAAAAGGTAAGAACGGCATCTGAAGAAATTATTTTCACCGAGGAAGATGCCAGGGCATTCATTGGCCCCATAATGATGCCTTAGTGATCCAGGCTCGCATTGGTAATGCAGATGTGATGAGGATAATGATTGACATCGGAAGCTTAGTTAATGTAATGTACAAAGAGTGTTATGACCAGATAAGGATTGGTGATAAACAACTAAAACCTTCCCCTAAACCTCTATATAGTTTTATTGGAGACGCCATCACCCCTATTGGGTAGATTAGACTACCTCTTACTCTTGGAGACGCAGCTTGCCAATCAAATGTGCTTGCAGACTTCCTAATCATAGATTCCCCTTTAGCATATAATGTAATATTGGGAAGACCTGAAATGAATGATCTGGACATGGTCACTTTTACCAGAACCCTCACAATAAATGTAAAACCCAGATCCGCGTTCGTCGGAGAGCTAAATATTTTTTCGATGGATCGCGTCCGATCGGAAAAATATAATTATTGAGTCCGAAAATATTTGGAATAATTATTTTCGATTAAGAAAAATAAATTCGAGTTCACGAAGACGGATTCGGAATTTAAAAATTATTCCGATGGCGAAAGCGATTAAAAAGCGGATTCCAGGACGGACGGACGGAATCGAAATCCGGGCTTGGATTAAAAAGTGAGAATGCATGTTGGTGACACATGTCACACATGCAATGGTGGAAGGTGACAAGTGTCTAAGAAAAATAAAAAGAAAAAAAAATCAATCAAGAAATGAAGAAAGAAGAAGAAATCACTCGGTCACCTTTTAAAAGCAAAACCGAAACCAAAGTGTGAGAGGGGAGTGTGTTGAGCTTAATCAATTCCCAAGCTCGGTCAACTTCTTCTTCATTTCAAAACAGAAAGCAGAAACCAAAAACAAAAGAAGTGCTGCTCGTGAGTTTAGAGAGGTCCGAGTGTGTGTGAGAAAGAGAGCTGAAACCGAGCATGAGAAATGGAAAGAGAGATAGAGAGATTGAGAGAGAGAGATTGAGAAGGAAGTGAGATTGTGGGCGTGTTCAAGCAGAACCAAGATCAGATCTGAAGCAAGGGAGGACATGCAAGATCAGATCTGAAGCAAAGACATGCATGCAAGCAAGGAGAAGTGAATCTAGGCCGTGACATGGAAGACCAGCAAGGTGAGTGAACTGTTGTCAGCGTGAGCTGCTGACCGTGAAGAGCAAGAGGAGGCAGTCACGAGCTGGAAGAAGATTGATCTTTTCCGTTGATGCATGTGCCGTCCAAGCCCCAAAATGATCAGATCTGATCATGCATGCAAGGGTAGAAGCAAGGAGAGGTGAATCCAGGCGTGAAGTGAGGTCGTGCTGCTGCCGTGCTGCCTTTGCTGTCGCCGGTGAGAGGAAGATTGCTGCCGAGCTGAGCTTGCTGTCGCCGGTGAGAGGAGCTGCTGGCGTGAGGTGTTGAAGTAGCTACCATTGTCACCGTGAAGCTCCAGATGCTGTCACCGTTGCAAGCTTGCTGCCGTGAACCAGGTGCCATCGTGAAACCATTATTGCCTTGTGTTGCCGTGAGCTGTCCAGTGCTGTCACCGTTGCTGCCGTGCCGTCGTCGCAAGCTGCCGTTGTCCAAGCTGCTGAGCTACTGTTAAGTCAGGCCAAGCACCATTCAGACAGGAAGTAGAACAGCAACATGAGAGGATAACTTGCTGCTGGGAAGAGACAGATAGCTGCCGCGAGTAATTCGTCGTCGTCGCACTTGCTTGGAAGCCGTTTCGAAGCGATAAACAGCTCGCTTGTTGGGTAAGTGCTGCCCATTTCCATTTTTTAAAGTGTCTTGAGTAATTAGTAATGTGAATAGAGTAGAGAGAATTGATGATATTATGTTTGGGTTTAGGATTGGGAAACCTCGTTAGTGCGAAGGTTCGCTCGTTGATGTTGCGATTGTGTTTTTATCATCGATCATGTTCGTTGTGTTTTATGTTATGGGCTGTTATGAGATGTGTAGGGGTTGTTGAGTTATACTTTTAGTTTCGCGTTCGTTGTCGTGGAAAATAGATAATATTAGAGTGTTTTAAAGAATCGGATAATCGTTCGGATATTTAGAAATCGTTTCCGAGCGTTCCGGTTGAATTTTCCGCAAATGCGAGCGTTATTAGTTTGTGATGTTCGTTGTCAAATATAAAGGATTGTGAATGTTATCTCGTTGCCCCGAGTTTATTATTAAGCCCGTTAAAGTTTTTAAATTGAAGTTAAGATAGTTTGAGTTTCAATAGAGTTAATCGCATAATTGTTGGTTTCGCGCGAAATCGTTAATCGTCGAAATTTCGGAGTTGAAAACGGAAATGAATATGCATTAAGCTTGCTGCCATATTTTTCTTCTTTGTGCTTAATCATGATTAAATATTTGTTTGCCGTGTTTAAGTAAAGTCACGAGCTGATATTAACGATAAGTTTAAGCGGAAACAAAGGAATCGCGCAAAACGCTTAAAACGAGATAACGCGATAATTAGTTGAAATCGCGTAAGCTTTAAGTTCGTCGTTTAATTTCGAATCTTCTGTTTAATGAATTCATTAGAATCTGATTTTGATGATATTACACTAGATTCGAATGGCATAGTTGTCAGTTTTGTAATCGTAGAGTTTCGAGTAGTTTAAGTCGCGATATCGATTCGGTTTAAAATAGTCTTCGCGTGCGAATATGAGTTTTCCGTTATGTTATCGTGTGAGGATAATCGCTTGAATTATTGTGCTTATAAATCCTCGTATAACTTAAAGTTTAGTTGCGCACGAGTTATGTTTTAACGACATCTCGATCGAAATCAAATGTAGGTGAATCGGGAATCGAACGAGAGCCGTAACAGGAAGCGGTGATAAGTATTTTGGAAGCAAGTTGTGAGTGTGGATTTTTAAAAGTTTTCATACATTCTGTTATTGAATGCAATCAGTTTTAGCAAGTAAAAGGTTTTGAGATTCTAGTAAAAGTTTATAGTTTTCAGTTTATCGTCTATAAATGCATGTATAGCTTTAAAGTTTATGCTATGAATATGTTTATATTCTTCAGTAAAGTAATTGAGCAAGTTGAAATTATATACATGCATAGAGATAGTATTTGTGAAAGTTAATTTGCAATATTACAGCATATTGCCGAGATTTCATTTTATATATGCCTATGGTTTACCCTAACCCCTAAGATTACACCCGGCCGAAAGTATTCCATACGTGTACGGTAGTTGGGGGGAGTTACTAACTATGGGGGGATCGAGTCTGTCAGTCACCCTCTGCACGTATGGGATAGTGTAGATCTGCCTGATGTTGGAGGGATTCGCGATCCCAGAGTTGTATCCACATCTGCGACTACACATGGTGAGATTTCCCCTATCCTAGTGGCGTGTCTTCGCACCGTCACGAAGGACAAGATTTCCCTGGGTTGCCAGATAAGGCTAGTAAGAAAATAAGAAAAGTTTTAAGAAAAGTTTGATGAATAACTTTCGCAGCTTTTAAACGAGTTTACAGTTTTCAGGAAAAGTAAGTAAGTAATAGTTTTCCAATCTATTTTTGGGAGGAATATTATTTTTAAGAAAAAGTATAGTTTATGATAAACTTACCCACTCACTGAGTTATTCTCACCACTGTTTTCCTGTTTTCTTTAAAACCCTCCCTCAGGTGCAGGTGCGAGTAGCGCGGTTGACGTATCTCCTTCGGACGGACAGGCCAGCTAGACACGCGCGACCAGACTGCACTATTTTCTAGCATAGCATCATGTATTGTATTTAATATCATTTTCTAGATTCTCTAGTTTGGTAAATATTATTTTGAGTTAATGATTTTATGTAAATATCATGCATGTCGTTTTTAAGATTTATTCAAGTTACTTCCGCTTAATTGCATGATTATGAGTTTGAAAATGGCCGGAGGCCTATTGATTATAGAAATTGTTTGTGAATACAATTATACAGGTTTTATAAAATATTTTACAGGGTGAAATTTTAGAAAAACAGCCGTTGTGCTGCCGGTTTTCTGTGAAAATCCTATTTTCATAAAGTTATTTTCAACGAAAAAAATTCCCACCCTTTTTCACAATAAAAAGGATTTCAAGTATTTTAGAAAAGAAAAGAGGCTTAGCTTCACGGGAACTTTCCAGTCAGAGCAGATCTCCACTGGGGAGCCACCGTGGGGTTGCCGGGCAGGTCGCCTAGCTAGTAGTTAGAAAGGGGCCTGTCAATAAAGTTCCAAACTGTTAATGGGATAGATGTGTGCGAGGCGAGCAACATCTAGCTCATCGTTGCTATATGGATGCACTGAAGATGGGAGCTAGAGGGAAGAAGGTAAATACTATCCCAAGAAGTAATCTATAAATTATCAGTACGTCGGGGGTAAGCCATGACCTTAATCCCAAAGAAATCGATGTGTGCAAAGCTGCTGGTCCAGTAGAAGAGCTGGAAGACATACAGGTCAACAAGGTAGATGCTGACAGATGCCTCAAACTGGGCAAGAACCTGCCCCCTGAAACAAGAGCCTAACTAACTGATTTCCTTAAGGTGAATTTGGATATGTTCACCTAGAACCATGAAGATATGGTGGGGATCTATCCAGAGGTGATGACGCATAAGTTGAACATAAACCGCCGCCATAAGCCAGTTTGCTAAAAGAGGAGACTTATGACCCACGAGCCGTATGAAGCTTTGAAGGAGGAAGTAAACAAGCTCCTAACAAACAAGTTTATTCATGAAGCCCACTATCCAACCTTCAGCTAATCTCGTGCTGGTCAAGAAGAAAAATGGGAAATGAAGAACTTGCATAAACTTCACGGATTTGAACAAAGCATGCCCGAAAGACTGTTTCTTATTGCCCAGAATCTATCAGCTAGTAAATGCAACATTTGGGCACGAACTCCTCAGTTTCATGGATGCTTACTCAGGGTACAATCAGATTCCAATGAACCCCGAAGATGAGGAGCATACCTCATTCGTCACAGATCGTGGCCTGTATTGCTACAAGGTCATGCCCTTCGAATTGAAGAATGCAGAGGTAACCTATCAGAGGCTAGTAAACATTATGTTTGAGGATCTGATTGGGAAGACTATAAAAGTGTATGTCAATGATATGTTAGTAAACTCCAAATAGGCTGTCAACCATGTGCATAACCTTAAGGGAATGTTCTAGATTTTGAGGAAGTACCAGTTGAAGCTCAACCCCTTAAATGTGCATTTGGTGTAGCCTCAAGTAAATTTCTGGGTTTCAAAGTGAATAACAGAGGGATCAAAGTTAACCCAGGAAAAATACGGGTTTTACTGGACATGAGGTCACCAACAAAAGTGAAGAATGTGCAGAGCTTGAATGGTCAGGTCGCTGCCCTTAACAGGTTCATTTTCAAAGCCATAGACAAATGCATTCCATTCTTCAAAGTCCTAAAGAAGGCGAAGAACTTTGAATGGATAGAGGAATGCGAGACGACATTCCAGTAGTTGATGGAATACATGGGGTGAACCCCGCTCTTGTCAAAACCAAAAGAGGGAGAAACTTTGACAATTTATCTTAGGGTGTCTCAACATGCACTAAGCGCAACTCTAGTCCAAGAAAAGGATAAAACGTAGTTCACTGTATACTACATCAATACAAAGCTGGTTAATATTGAGACAAGGTACACTTCGATGGAGAAGCTCGCCTACTATCTCATGGTGGCATCCAGGAAATTACGTCCTTATTTTCAAGTGCACAAAATTGAAGTGCTGACCAGATACCCCCTCAGGCAAATCCTCTAGAAGCTTGACACTTTAGGTCGCCTTCTCAAATAGGCAATCGAGCACGCTCAGTTTGACATTGAGTTCAAACCAAGGTTAGCGATCAAGGGGCTGACCTGGCCGACTTTATTACCCAATTTACAGGACCTGTGGATGAAGTAGTTGAATCTTCTATAGGTTCGTTTTGGGAGCTATTTGTTGATGGTTCATCGTGTGAGTGGAGAGTCGGAGCTAGAATATTATTAATAAGCTTGAAGGGACATAAATTTCTCTGTGCACTCAGATTTGAGTTCCGAGCCTCTAATAATGAAGCTGAGCATGAGGCCTTACTGGCATGGCTTTACTTAGCCAAGAAGATGCAGGCTAAGCGACTCAGAATCTTTAACGACTCCCAGCTTGTGGTTTGTCAGATAAAGGGTGAATACTAGGCTGGGGGTTAAAGACGATAATGTACCTATAGGAGGTCATTTGAAAATTTTGAAGTGAATTAGATCTCGTGAGCTTAAAACTCCCACACAAATGCTTTAGCTCGCTTGGCAATAGCTCAAGACACAGATTTTTCTAGGGGTATACTAGTGGAATTCCTGCCAACACCAAACATAGAGCTCAATGACGAGGTTATGGCCTTAGCCGTGGCAACGAACTCATGGATGAGTCTTTTGATTAATTATTTATAGGAAGGAAAACTGCCAAATAACAAGTTAGTGCGAGTTGCAAGATACTGTATATATAACAACAAGTTTTACAAGAAAGGCTTCTCAACTCCGCTGCTACTATGTGTTGATAAGCCAGACTGTACCACAATCTTGAAAGACATCCATAAAGGTCATTATGGCAATCATGTAAGCTCTTATCTTTAAGTCGAAACTCATTAGTATTAGTTAATGAAGCTTAGAGTATAGATGATGAATTTTATGGATATTAATCTTATAAGTAAGATGGAAATGCTAATAGTCATGGTAGAAAATATTGGCCCATTATGGTAGGAAAAATCAAAGGAAGGGCAAAAGGGCCATTTTGCTAAATAAGAGTTCTACATATATGTAAAAGTGATTTGAATAAATCAAGTGTGTGAATTATGAAAATAGATAAAAATAGTAGGATGTCATGGGATTGATGTAAATTTGAAGGACTTTTAGTTGAATTTTTAACTAGTGGCATACTATATAATTAACTAACAAACTTTAAGGGTAATTAAATATATGTATGTCTATATATATAAGTGACACTTTTGCACATGAAACAAAGAAGCAAAACAAAAGTTAGTGACTAAGAGAAGTGGACGGCAAACAAAAGAAAAGGGGACATGATGGTGATTCTTATAAAAGTTGACTATATATATATATATATATATATTCAACACTTAGAATAAAAACAAAGAGAGTTTAGACATAAAGCAAGAAGCAAAACCGTGAGATTGAGAGAGCAAATGAGTGTGTCATGGCAACAAAAGGGAGAAGAAGAACTAAGCTTTGTCCATCCAATCTAAGGCTCCAAAACAGGTCTTTGTATTGATCTAAGCTAAGAGGACAAACCTAAGCTAGCACAAAGTAAGTTACCATCTCTTTCTTCTAATTTGATGTGTTAATATGTTAATGAATTGAGTTGTTTCTTATGGAATTGTTGGTGGGATTTTGATGTAGACTTATACTTTGGTGATGGATATGTAATATAGAAACTTAGATTATAAGAAATGATGCATGAATTCATAGTTAGAATTTATACGGGAGAAACCCTAAGTAGAGATTTAAGTATGATTTAAACAAAATAAGTTATAGAGAACTTGTTTGATGAAATGATTGAAAGAAATATAACATGAAAACTTGAAGAGAATGACATGTGAATGCTTGATGTGTGTTATGGCCAAGGAAGGGGTGTATGATTCCATTGCATTTCCATCCTTTTGAGCTTTAAATTATGTATATTTGATGTTATGAAAGTCTCTAGAAAAGTTAGAATTTGAAAAGGAAAAGTATAGAATTGTAGAAAGAGAAACATAGAGTGTAACATGCTGTTTCGGTGTCTATATAATTTATTAAATATTGATTATATATTAAGGGATGATGTAAATAATTATCCGTTCGGATCTGGATGAGTAATTGAATTTTTATAAAATTCTCCAGTCGGGTCCGGAGATAATTATTTAATTCAATCTCGTAAAATAAAATAGAGCATTCGGATTTAAATATTTATTCGAAACCTAATAAAGTTTCCGTATGTGGATTTGGATTTTTATTAGATTTCCAGGCGGACTCGAAGCGAATCCGAGTGAAAAGCGAAATCTTAAAGCGAGAATTGATGGCATGGAAGAATTAAATAGAATAAGTGGGCCATGAGGGACACATGGCATGCGTGCAAGAGAGATCAAGGACATGTGTCATGTGAAGGATTAAATAAAATGAAATAAAACGATAAAGTGAAGAGAGCAATTGATTCGGCCAACATTCACTCATTAGATACAAAACCGAAGTGAAAAACAAGTGAAGCAATAAGAGTTAGATTTGTTCGTGCAAGTTGAGAGAGAAGTGAGAGAGAAGCTGCTGTTCGGTCAAGGTAAGTGTAGCAGACCAGAAGAAGTGTGAGCTGAATCGAGAGAGAGAGAGAGTGATTAAGAGTAAGAACTGCAGTTCATGAAAGAAGAGAGAACCGAGAAGAGTGAAATGGAAATTATGAATGTGAGCTCGTGCATGCAAGAGCTGAAGTGAAGAGCAAGGAGCAAGCTGCAAGTGAACTGTTCGGTGAGATTGGAAGACCAACCAGATCTGAACGTGCAACTGGTGCAGCAAGGAAGAAGTGAAGCACGGGCAGCAGCTAGTTTGCTCGTGAAACCGTGAGAGAGGGAGGAAGTGCAGCTCGTGAGGAAAGCTGTTTGTGAGCTAATCTGAGTGCAGATCATGAACTGGTGGGTTGATTCAGGTAAGAACAGCCCCTAACTTCCTCTTCTTTCGATCTTTGTCTTGGATGAGAGCCACAGGAGTGTTGCATGTGTGTTTTTGTGAGTGAAGGTGCTGACCGTGACACTTATGTGCAGTCCAGGCAGCATTAAACTTTCATTTCCTTCCCCATTCGGCTGTCATCAATTCTTTAAGGTGAGATTTCATGTTCTCGCAGTATGTGTAAGGTTTAGAGAGCTACTTTTGAAATAATTTCAGCTTATATGCAGAATGTGGGTAGTGTAGTTGCTATCGTGAACTTTGGTGAACACCGCATTGCCGTCCCGGATGCATAAGAGCTGTTGGAGACAAAAATCAGCACTTCGAAGGTAAATATTGTCCTAAATTGAGCCTTAGTGTGGTTGAAGGTCTAAATGCTTGATTGGATAAAAAAAAATTGATGATTAAGGGGCTGGTATAGGTTCAGTCAAGCTAAGGATCGCGGACAGCCCTTCGAAAACAATTTTGTTGTGCCGTCTTGATTTTCGGAAGGTACGTTGAGTGTCATTGAGATGATTTTTTATGGATAATGTTTAGGATGGTTTATGGATGAGTTTTGATGATGTCATGATTGAGAAATAGGATTTAGAACCTTATTAGTGAAAGGTTCGTTTGATTTTGGTTCGATATGTTTGCGAATGTTTTGCGATGTTGAATTTTGTGTTGCGAAAGCCGTGTAGGGGCTGTTATGTTAGGAAGTATGGGCTGTTATGTTTTGCTTTTCGTTTTGAAATTGTCAGCATGAAAAATGGTTCGCAACAATATGCATTAGAGTATTGGAAAGTTATTTGAATATCGCTAGATTGTTTTCAAGTGTTTCGATCGAGTTTTCCGTGATTTCGAAAGACGTTAGTTTGCGATTTAGTGTCAAATGAGTTGTGATTAAAATGTCATGTTGTTAAACGATATATGAATGTGAGTCAAATAAATATCTAGGATGAAAATGACTGAGAGATTTCATGATGGTTTATTAGAGTTAATTTGCGTAATTGAAAGACGATGCGACAATTTATGGGCTGTTTTGGACATGCAGTTTTTATGGAAATTGTGTGCAGTTTTTGACATGTTTAAGGACTGTTTTTGAAGTGTTCAAAGGCTGTTTTCGTGTTATTTGAATGAACCATTAAGGTATTATTATATGAGCTATAAATATGCTAATTATGGGATATCAAATTGAGGAATAGCATGCTGTTTTTTTAGAACGTTTTTCGTGGTGTTTTGAGTTCTTGGAATGCTATTTTCGTATTGATTGTTGGGCTGTCATAAGCTATTTTAATGGGTTGTTTTGAGATTATTTTCAATACGATAAAGACAGTCATAAAAGGATATTATGAGCTGTTTCGAAGTGATATCCATTGAAAGTTTTTAGGATGCATTATAGGAGAGCATATAGTTATAGCGCATTATGTAACACTAAAAATTTGTTAAATAAACTTTTGCTATGTTTGTTTTAATGAAAGGTCAAGGAGAAACCGGCGAACCGGATTCTCGATCAGAGAATAAGGGTAAAGCTTAGGGGGAGCATTCAATTCAAAGATTGAATCATTTTTTAGGTCGGTATACATATTATCATTAAAGTTTACTTGAAAGTGTTTTTGTTGTGAAATGAATTTCTTAAATGAGATTGTTATATGAATTTCTTAAATGAAATTGTTATATCATTTCAATATGATGCATTTACAAATATATTTGACTATACTTGAATTGAAACGCGAAATTGATTTATTATGAAAATCTTGATACTAAAACCAAAATATAAAAATGTGATGCAAACGTTATGTTATAAATAACCCTTATAAACTTAGATATCGATAAATGAAAATTGGTAATTGACATGTCAATAGGGAACTTAGCAGCTGCACCATTTATTTACATACACTAAATTGATTCGTTATGGATTATGAGAGACACCACATATCCGATCCTGAACGATTTATTTGTTATGATATACAACCCGGTGGATAATCACTGAGCGGCCGATGCCGGGTTCGACCATTATTCCGGCAGGTAACCACCGCATGCCCAATGCCGGAAACCCATATACCAATACATGAGTATCGAACATATGTTTACTAAGGGCATTGAAAAATGTTATAAGCAATGAAATGAAAATGTGATATGAAATGAAATGCTCAATGCTTTGAAATATGTTGAACTCGAAAAATTGTGAACTATGTTTAAGTATTTTTATGCAATGTATATATATATATTTATGAATATTAAAGTTAGAATGCTTTTAGTTACGAATAAAATTACTTTTGAAACTGAGAAATTTGATTATGTGTATTTCTATTAAGCAATTATGCTTAGTGCGTTAATTTACCGCGCACAGGTTAAACCTTTTGACTCCATTTTCAATCAGGGGAAATAGCTATTACGCGAAGGCTCAGATAGTCGTCATCCATTCTATGCTTTTGGTAGTTATATATATATATTACGTAGGATCATGCAAACATATATACATTTATGTAAATTATTGTATTTCACTTATATAAAAAGCTTATGTATATTTATTAAAAGCTTACTTTTGATTATGTATGCATATAAATGTTTATGATATATTTGAGTAATGAAATGTTTTGAAAACTGACGGGAGGTCCGAATTGAGAATCCTGAAATTTATGTTTTGGAAATGTTAAAGCTTTAATTACAGGGAACAGATTTTGGATTTCAGAAAAACAGAGGAAAATCTGCAGGATTTATGTTAAAAAGAAAAAAATTCCTCTTTTGGTAACGAGCCTTAGAACGATAATAGTTTTTCAAAAGTAACAAAAATGAATTTATTAGGAAAGTAACGTTCTCCGTTCATCATTTCCGAACGTAACGAAAATTGGGTGAAGGGCGTTACATAGAGTGAAATGAAAAATCCAGAGCTGATAAAGGGATCGGTAAGACCTGACCTATTCTAGCTTATTTAGGGTTGTTCTAGACCTCAAAACATGCCTCGGAAAAATAGCAAACCATAAGAATTGGAACAGAATCATTCCGATAAAAATTGACTAAGTTATGGCCAAAATAGTGCACGTAGGAAGTCGTAATGTAAAATAAGGATGCAAATGCATTTTTTGATGCCCGAAATGATTTTATTCAATCATAATTGGATAAAAGAACCTTAGATACAAAAGAAATGAAGTCGTCGCATATAGGATTCCATAAGCGCACCTAAAAAGTGCCCGAAAAAGGGCGTTTTTCCTATATTTGACATAACAAACGATAGAATTTTTCGATGAAATTTTACAGGTGACCAAAATATGAGATAAGAGAACCGAAGGAAAAAGAACGAAGGAAAACAAAGTGCATTCGGATCTATTTTGGGGTATCAAAAAGGCTTAAATTTTCGATTTTTCGTTCCGGGCTTTCAAAAATTATGTGGACCATATGGGGATGATCTTAAGGGTCTAAAAGTAAAAATTTATAAAGAAATTGGAATTAGAGAGTCTCAGTTGAGTTAAAATCTAGTCGAGAAAGTTATAGTGTAACGAGTTTTCAATAGGTTGATTTATATTGGAAACTCTGTTGTTACGTTTTGAGTTGTGCATTTGAGTAAAGTATAATGAGAAATTGATATGTAGGTGACGAGCAGGCGAGCAAGGCATGAGAGGCCCGTTGAGACGATCGAGTTGATATTACATGGATTGAGGTAAGTGTTCTATCACTTGTGCTGTTTCAGTTTTTCGTTTAGATATATATATATTGTTGTAACTAAATAATTTCAAAAACGATATTCAAAACCATGAGCTAAAGTATCGCAAAATAATACTTATGTCGAATTTAGAAAAGAGAAAGTGAAATAAACTATTTTTGAAAAAGAGATGAGTAAAGAGTTTTGTAAGCCCATGTATACACTCTAAGCTTATTCGAGATTTAGCACTATACGGTGATACAGAAAATTTCGTCCGTAGTCGCTCAGTTTTCAGAGTATGTAGCATGATATGTACAATGTAGAAAATTCTGTACATGATCACTAAGATATAAAGAGATTTCTAGCGATACGTTGTGATGTAGTAAACTTTGCACGTAAACGTGTAGATTTCAATTTTGGCACTATGTTACAATGTAGCAAATTTCGCTTGTAGTCGCCCAGAGTGTTAGTACTACAATTGCGATGTAGAAAATTTTACATTGTAGCTAACCAGATTTGAGATCGTCTCACACTACGTTTGTGATGCAGTAAATTCTGTATCGTAGTGGTTGAGATGTTTCACTAGCTTCACGTTTGGCATTAGTTGAAAAATCGCCACGTGATGGTTCAAGAACATTAGAGGTATACATGGTGTTTTTAGAAAATGAACCTTTTAAAAATAAAAACAAAAACAAAAAATCAAATATGATAGTTGACTAAATTATAAAGTTGTATATTACTAATATTTATATATCTTGAACTAATGAATCATTTTGTTGTGTAACTTGCTTGTTCTAGCCGGTGTTATTGTTTTGTGGTCAAAAGAGCGACATTCTACTTATAGGTGGGCGTCGAGTAGATGATGTGCATAAACTCTAGATATATTTTGGATGTTGTAAATAATATAATAAAAATGATAGCATAACTTGAATTGTGAATATGTGAATGATAGTTTTTAATGAAATGTTATGCATACTTACGTATTTCGAGACAATTGCATACAATACACATTTATATTTGAAATTTCTAGTTGAGTTGCATGACAATACGATGGTTAAAATGTATGCATATGGGAATTGTATGTTTGTAAGAATGGTTTGTGAAATTGCATGATTGTGGTTATAAGAAGATGAGACGTGATTCGATATAGTTCGAAGTGCATTTTCTTTACAGGTTAATTTTGGAAATGTTCAAAATATAGCCGTTATGCTGTCAAAATTTTTACAAACTTATTTTAAGGAAATGTGAAAAAAAAATTCACACTAATCCTCACTATTTTATTTGAAAGAAAACTAAAGTTTAAAGTTTGAAAATGGGTAAACCGATTGAAAAAATTAGGGTCTCGCTTCTCGAAATTCTTCAATCCTACGAGTCGGGTTTATGAAGTTCGTTGAAGTGTCCAGCAAGATCTTTTAGACAAGAGCCTAGAGAGGTCTGATTCAGGTCCTATTAAATCATGTTGGGGGACTATCCCTAGCTTAAAAGGCCCCCAAGCAAGGGTTATACTGGCCGGTAATGAAACAAGACGCGATTGAACTGGTGAAGAGATGTGACAAATGCCAGAGGTTTGATAAGGTTCCGCAACCTCCACCAGCCAACCTGCAACAAATGATCAGTCCATGGCCCTTCGTAATATGGGGCATGGACTTGATAGGGCCTCTTCCAAAAGGTCGAGGCAGATGTAAATATGTCATCGTTGCAATTGATTACTTCACAAAGTGAGTAGAGGCGAAGGAACTAGATGAGATCTCCACAACGAAGATAGAAAAATTTGTATGGGATAACATCATCTATAGATTTGGGGTTCTTCAATAGCTCGTGACAGACAATGGAACCCAATTCACCAGCGAGCAGTTCCTCGAATTTTACAGCGACCTCGGCATTACTAAAAAAGTCTCGGCAGTAGATCACCCCCAAACCAATAGCCAAGTATAAACGATTAATAAAATCATCAAACAGATCTTAAAGACCAGACTCGAAGCTGATAAATGAGCATGGGTTGATAAGTTACAAAAGGTGCTATGGGCCTACGGAATAAATGCTCGTAGCACCACTAGAGAAACTCTTTTCTCAATGGTCTATAGATCTGAGGCCATGATTCTTACAGTGTTCGAGGTGACCAACCAGCGAAAAATAAGTTTTAATGCTTCACAGAACAATCAGCTCCTGGCTACGAACCTGGATCTCTTCGAAGAAGCTAAAGAAACAACTCGCTTGAGCACAGTCATCCACCAACAAAGGATGGCCAGGTATTATAACAAAAGCGTCCAAGTTTGAAAATTCAAGCCGGATAACCTTGTGCTACGAGTTATTTTTCTTGGTGCTCGCAAGGCTAGTGAAGAGACGTTAGGGCCAAATTGGAAAGGACCCTATATCATCCAAGAAAACCTTGGAAACGAAGCATACCACTTACCAAACATGAGTAGGACAGTACTTCCACGGGCTTGGAATGCAATACACCTACAGGCTACAGCCTTATTACCAATGATTGTCGTCTTATTTTTAATTGCCACCATTGTAATATTGATCATGTAATATGATGAAAGCTCTATATTTTCCATGTATTATTACTAACACAAATTGTTTATGTGCTCTTATATGAAATGTGTAGTTGTGAAAAGCAGGGAACGAATTGAAGATTCAAACACATAGCCACCCTGTAGGGATAAGGGGCTGAATATCAGTAATAGCCAACCTCACACCTACCCTATAAGGATAAGGGGCATAATATCGATGCAATGTCAACCCCACACCTGCCCTACAAAGTCAAATGGTTAAAACAATTGAGAGTTCATGCACCTAATCACCGCTGGTTGACAGTCTCCCCCTTAGACCGTTTCGAACACTTCAAGATTCGGGTCAACAAGTAACGAAATGTAACATAAAGCCTTGACTGCTAATTATGCCACTTCATGATTATGTTATAAATGCTCGGGTCACGACCCTATGAGCGTATCCGAGGTCCTGCTTGACAGGTCCCGTTTGCCTTATCCTAGTACGTTTGGTGACCCGTCCGGCAACCCCATAGAGGACCTCCAGATGATACCTAATCCAACTAGAAGGTTCCCGTGAAACTAAGCCTTTTTCCTAATAACTTGAAATATAACTATACAAATAGTTTTGATAACCCAGGATTTATATAAAAGCGGAAGTTTAAATATATGTTCATACATTCAAAACTTTATAGTAAGATTCAAATCAAGTAATTAAAACAAAAGGCATCGAAGTAGAATTCAAAACAGTTTAGAATTCACATATAGATAGGTTTACAGCTTTTTCAAAATATAGTTAATATAATTCAAGTGTTAATATTTACAATCCAAAAATATTTATAACAAAAGTCATAAATAAACATGCATAGTAATTATAATGCAACCAAGTCTTGTTAGTCATGAGTCGGAGTTCCAACAGCTGAAGCTATAGCACCTAAAGTTGTACCTTGACCTGGAGACTTAGATTTTATAAACATATAATAGGGTGAGATAATATCATCAGTGAGTGTTATAATATTCTAAATAAAATCCAGTTCAAAATAGTCACCTTCCTATTATTTATGAATTTATTCATAAAATATAATTGAATCATTTCACTTAACTTTAAACATATTCATAAAACATAATTTATGAATTCGGGATCGAAATTCAGCAGCTTATATCATTTCAATATAACATAACCTTGTAAATTAAAATGGTGGTAAACGAATTAATAAGAATTCATTTCAATAAAAATATAGTAAATCAACCACCAATACTTAAATCGCCAAATGGTATACCCAGGCATATGGCAAAGCGGAATCCTACATCGCAAGGCCATATGATCGGTAACTAAGTAGCGGAATCCTACATCGCTCAGGTAGTAGGCTAGCTCATAATATACCCTAAGGAGAGGCGAAATCCTACATCGCAACTCCCAAGCGGAATCTTACATCGCTTTAGGGTATTCTACCATTACCGACAACATCATAAAATCATCCTAAGCAATACCATAGGCTGGATAAAAGATTTATAAATAAGCTGCACTTCATATAAAATCCACATTTCATTCTTGAACATAAAAATTCGTAAAGGAGGATATCATAATTATTATAATTCATATCATGACATATTTGATCATAGAATATAATATCATGTAAAACTTCATAACTTTAAAATCTTATAACGTCATTTAACTTAGATAAGCTCGTATGAAATCATAAGACTTAACATAAATTCATTCATGCCAAAACGTTTATAAAATTCAAATGATTTAAAATTAAACAATAGTTTTGAAACAATTTAATAACACTCACTACTTGCTTCCAAATACTTTATCACCACTTCCCGTTACCAGTCTCGTTCATTTGCCGGTTCGCCTACATCTGGTTTCGATCAAGATGTCGTTAAAACACGGCTTGTGAACAAACTAATCTTACACCACACAAGGATTTTCCAATCTCAACAATTCAAGCGATTATCCCCACATGACAACAATATGGAAAACTAATATTCGCACGCGGAGACTATCTCGAACCAATTCATTATCGCAACATAAACTACTTGAAATTCTACGGTTACAAAACCGACAACTATGCCATTTGAAACTAAAGTAACATCATCGACATCACATTCTAATGGATTCAATAAAAAGAATATTCGAAACCAAACGAATAATATAAAACTTACGCGATTTCAACTAGTTATCGCAAATTATCTTTTTTAGCGTTTCGCGCGATTCCTTCGTTTCCAATTAAACTTATCATCAATTACTACTCGTGACTTTACTTAAAACTTGGCAAACTAATATTCAAACACTTTAAAGCACAAACATGAAAAATATGGCAGCAAGCTTAACGAATATCCATTTTCGGTTTCAACTCCGAATTTTGACAATTTAATGATTTCGCGCGAAACAAAAACTATCTGATTAACTCAAATATATTTCAAACTATCCTAACATCAACTTTAATACTTTAATGGGCTTAATTACGTCTCGAGGCAGCGAGATAACATCATCAACACTTTCACATTCGACAACAAAAATCACAAACTAAAAACATTCGTATTCGCGAAAAACTCAACCGAATCTCTCGGAAACGATTTCTCAATATCCGAACGACTATCCGATACTTTAAAACACACTAATACTAACCATTTTCCACGACAAAGAACTCAAAACTAAAAGCGATACATAACAGCCCTTAAATTTTCCAAATAACAGTCCACACTCAAATTGCAACGAAAACAATCGAAACAATTTCATTCCAAAAACACAACCAACAATATCGAGCGAACCTCCGCACTAACGAGGTTCTCAATCCTAAACCCAATCATAGCAATTTGATCCATTTCTCAATTCTTGTTCACATGTACGCTTTAAAAATTACTCGAAGCACATAACACAACCAAAGGGGACAGCACTTACCTAAACTCGAACTCGCTCAAAATGCTGCTATCCTTTTCTCAAGACTGAACTACCTCTTCCTAATTTGCATGTGCTGTCCTCTCTTGATTTTTGCTTCGCTTCAAATCTGAAATGATGTATTCGACCTGACCTGACAGCAGTTCGGCAGTAGCTACATCAACAGTACGGCAGCAGTTCAACAGCGGCGACAGCAGTAGCACGGCAATGGCAGCGACAGCAGCTCCTCTTGCCAGTAGCTCCTCACGGTTCACTATCCTTTTTGTTCATGAGCTGCACAAGCACACCTAACAGATCATGAAAGTGACACGGCAGCATCAAGGTAGCAACTCATGATTTCAGCTTCTCAGTTCATGGCAGTAACGACAACAGCTCTCCACTACGGTAGCACCTCTCGGCAGCAGCTGATCGCCCTTCCTTACTTGCATGCATGGACCGATTCTCTTCCTAGCTTGCTTGCACACACATGCAGCTGTCGGTCTACACTGGTGAGTTCTCGGTTTTGGGTGAGCTGACCGAGTGCAGCTCCTCACTCTCTCAGTTTGATGGCTTCTTTCACCAGGTGTGGATGATGCTCTCGATCTCTCTTTCACGATCTCCTTATGTCTCTCTTTCACCTTGGTTTTTTGATTTTGCTTGAATGGATGACCGAATACTTGCTTGTTTACTTTTCTCTCTTTCTCTTACTCTCACTCTCTCATTCTCTATCTCTCTTAAATTTGTGTCTTGATAAAGGGTGTTGACCGAATGCATTTGCTTGGATTTGCTTTTATTTACATGCTATTATAATATATATATATATATATATATATATTATAATATAAATTGCTTATTCCAACTTAAACATATATATATAATCTACAATTGATGCCACTTGTCTTGCTATTTCCTAGCATGCGCAACACGTGTCCATCGATTATCAATTTGTTAAATTATTCCATGCATTCTCCCATTTTAAATTCCAAGCTCGGATTCCGTTTCCGTCCGTCTGAGAATCCACTTGTGATTTAATCTCGACTTCGCATTCTCTAAATTATTTTCTTATTTCGAATCCGTCTCCACGAACTTGAATTTATTTTTATGATTCTAAAATAATTATTCTGAATATTTTCAGACTCGATAATTATATTTTTCCGATCAAATGCGATCCATTGAAAAAATATTCGCTCTCCGACAAACGAGGTTTTAGGTTCTATACTACTACCTCCACAACTTTCATTATAGATGTTCGGGCTCTGACCTTATGAGCATAGCTCGAGAGGATATTATGCTGTACAACTCGAGTATTAACCCTACGAGCACAACCTGATTATAGATGCTCAGGTTTCGACCTGGTGAGCGCAATTTGCTGTAGATGATCAGGATTCAACCTTACGAGCATAGCCTACTATAGATGCTCGGGTCCCTACCTTGCAAGTGCAACGTGCTGTAGAGGCTTGGGTCCCTACCCTTTAAGCACAACTCATAACGGATTGAAGAATGGCTATGACAATCCACAAGTAGTACTTCACATAACTATTCAATTCTCTTATGACTCATATTACCTTGCAAATATTTATTTATTTTGCGGTTCTCATTATTATGCCATTATGCAAACTGACTCGCTTCATATTATGAGCTAATATCTACTATTCGTGGGGTTGAGTTATTGGTTTATCTACTATGAATCTTCTTCTTCGTTATGAGTTATGTATTCTACCTAAATAGCTCTACTTAAGTTCTTGAAGGTGCACTCACAGCCTGGGAACTTGTCTTAATGCTCTGAAAGATATCTCCGCGATCTGTTGGTACTTATCATTATAACTGAGCCTATCTGACAAGCTCTCTCAATCAGATTCATTACTTCATTATTTGATTATTTATTCTGCTACTTGTATGTGGTCACGATTTATTCAACTTATGCAAAGTGGTTTATTGCTTGATGATGCATGTGAGACTTAAGAAAAGCAAAGCTAATTAGCTGAAATCTCGTCTCGCAAAGAGTAACAATATATTGTAAAACCAAAAAAATCATCATTGTCATCAATGTTCAAAGATAAGTACAGCCAAGAGAAAAAACTAAAAAAGCTATTGTCTACGGAGCCTACGAAGAGCTAGCAGAGGCCTTCTTCGAGCATTGATCACTGGGGGCTCCCTTTAAAGATGTACCATGGACCCCGTGAGTTGTTGGCTGAGAAGAGCTTAAGGAAGGTCCACCCTGAGCTGAGGAGGCAGTGCTTGGTGAAGGAGCAGACGAAGTCAAACCTTAAGCTGAAGTAGGAGTCGGGCTCTTAGGAAGAGTTGAGGGAGCACCAACCTGAGCAATGAGAGGTGTTGAACCCTTCTAGGGGATAGGAGGAACAGTCCCTTTTTGCACAACTTTTACGACTCTGGCCTGAATGGCCTTGGCAGCACGAGCCGCATACTTCTTCACCTCTTCCACTGCCTCCTTCTAGAAGAACGAGAAATCCATCTCTGTGTGATGTTTCCATAGTGTGTACAGGAACGAACTGCTCGTCTTCAAGGTGGCATTTGTGCGAGCCTACTCGATACGAGATTCAGCCTGGCTAAGGGAATCTTAGGCCCGAGCAAGATTACTTCTCATTGCATCCAAGTCTTACAGCACCAACTTGGCCTTCTTCTCGATAGTTTCAACTTGCTTCTGGTTCAAGCTCACTTCCTGCTTTAGCGAGCTATTTTCCTTCTTCAGAAAGGTAGCCTCCTGTTTCGTCTTCTTATTCTCCTCAGTGGCTTTTTCAAGTGAAGAGGTGGTAATCTCTCTAAGTTTGACCTCGCGAGCTAAGGCCTCATCTGCCCTATCCGTTTGCTCGTTAGCGCTCTTGAGTTTTACTCGAGGTCGAGCATAGCCTTCTTCGCCTTCTTTGATTCCTTGCGATGAAGCTCCAACTCACCTTGAATCTTTTGGTTGTCACCTCCGAGCTTTTTCACCACTGTCTCAAGAGAAACTGTCTCCTCTGCCAGATCAGGGAAGTCCTTAAACATCTTCATCAACCCCATAGCAGTATGAGATGAAGATACATTAGTAACGGATATGAAGATATCAAAAGTTTAAGGATCAAAGTTGAAGCTTACCAGCACATAATGGTGAGCAACATAGCTGATCAACTGATCGTTGCGTATATAGCTCTGGTAAATTACCGGTTTGTTGGGCCCTATGAGCTGTGGCAGATGATCCAGGAGGTCGCTGAAGTATTCTTTAGCATTGAACTCTTGGGTCTGCTCCTTGTGACTCCCTTCAACAACGAGCTCTTTTCTTTTAGTTTTTTAGCGCTTGAAAAGGGGCTTCGCGATCCCTTTTCCTTTATCCTTTATCCTTTATCCTTTGCCTAGATGGCCCCATAGATAAACTACCAAGGGCTGGGATCACCTGGCCAGTAGGCTCCTTTGGTGGGGTGGCATACTTTACAGGTTTCTTCCTCACAGATTTGTACTTCATGCCCTGTTTCTGTGGGGCCGCTCTAACTTCTAGTTGAGGAGACGACCCCGTAGCAACTTTCGAGGTAGTCTACGAGCCAAGACCCCCTGAGGTCTGGTTGGGTCTTGTTGGCTGAGGAGGAGGTTCGGTAGAGCCAGTTATTTGAACCTTGGGCTCCTCGAGTTCAGCTCCCAGAGATAGTGGTTGCGTTTCCAAGTCTAGTCGTACCATGGTCGCAAGTTTTCTTGAGGTCAAACCAAACGTTCCCTCTTTGAATTCGTCAAAGGTTGAAGGGACCTCCTTCTTTTTGTGAATCCTGATGTCCTTGATAAGGCTCAAGCGCTTGGTCTCAGATCTAGGCGTAAGCCCGTAATCTCACAAGAAGTAATCAGCTGTAAAATAGTTGTCCAAAGAGCTCTTAACCTTGGAGAACCTCTGAAGTGCCTCTAGTTCTTCGTTTGTAAGCTCAATCGAGCTCTTGCTAACGTCTACACACGAAAAGAAGATTGGTGAGTGCAAATATAATAATAACACATACATGCAAGTGTAGCGAGCAAAGCATATACTTACCAAGATTAAGTGTAAAAGAAAAGTTTTCGAGTTTCAGTAAGGATACGCAAGAAGTTTAGAACCAACGAGTTTTATAGTCACCCACGTTTAACTTGTTGACCTCTTTGGGCAAAAACACCTTATAAGGTGAATTGCGAGCGGCGGTGTAATAAATGCCATCTCGCTTTTCCACCTTGGTGCTTGTGGTGGATTTGAACTAGAAAACATGTTGGATTATGTTTGGGGTTGGAGGTATAAGCCCGTTCTTGATGAAAACGCAGGCCAAGGAAGTTAGTTGGGCGTACGAGTTTAGGGTGAGCTGGAATTGGGCTAGAGCTAGGTCATTTAGGAGGTTTATGAGGTAACAATGGACTGGGAACCTAAACCCCAACTCTAGGTATTAGCGGCTAATCGCTATGAACCCTTGAGGAGAGTGAGCCACGTGGTCATGAAGGGCCGGCACCATTGTACGGCATCTTGAGTGGAAATTGAATCTATCCGTTATTTGAACGAGCTAATCACAGGGGACAGTGGAGTTGTGTTGGTAAAAGGGCTCGCAAGCAGGGGAATCATCTCGCCATGATGACTATGGTACACCTTCCCCGCTTTACGAGGTCGCACCTTCAACATCCTTGACTTACTTAGCAGTTTGCCCCTTAGAGTCCTCATCACTAGCCCCTACTTTATAGCTATGGCGTCCACAACTTGACATCTATAAAAGAGGCAAGAAGATTAAGTCGTCAATAGCAGACCAAGCCTAGAAGACAGAAATATCCCAAGTCTACTTCCCTAAGCATCAAGTCGTGCGCTTATGGGAGCTATGGAGGACAAGAGAGTTCTGGGCACGAGCTCACCAAGGCCTAGCAGCAAGTAAAAAACAAAACCATTTTTTGCAGATATTCCAAATTTAAACAAACAAGAAGTAGCATGAGTATGTGCTCCCAATATGATCAAACAGCCATTCGCTCAAATTTTTCAAGCTCTCTCTAGCAAGAAAACTCGAAAAATCGTAGAATATCCAAGCAAAATCGAGAGTAGAAACCAGACTCAAATAAGCAAAAAACATGCCATGCATGCAAAAATAAAGGTGAAACAATTGTGGTAAATATGAAAACTCACCTTAAAAGCAGAGGAGTTGGTGGTTCTAAAAGAAGCACGGTGAACAGCGGTGATAGGAGAAGTAGAAAACTTAAAGACACCAAAAAGATGCCTTGATTTGAAAATGATAAGAGGAGAGGAAAATGGAAGGTCTTTATCCTTTTACAGCTGCTGAGTCCCAGCCATTAGAGGTAATAACTGTGTAACCACCCCTAAATGACGACGTGGCGCTATTTTCAAGATTTTGTCATCATGCACAGTCGGTTGAAAGATATGCGCATTAAATGCATATAACGCAGGATGTGCACTGTAACAACCATTCGGGGTAACGCCACGTGTACAGGAAATAAAGTGGAATTTGAAAAGGTGGTGTAACTATTCTTACCAAAGTAACTCTTAAAAGCGTCTGTGTGCTCATAGCTCCCAGTCCGTAGACGCACAGGGAGTTAGGGGGCTTGTGTTATGTATATTTTAGCGAGCAAAATAAATAGGCTGTTAGGCCCAATATTTCAACCTAACAGGAGAAAGGCCCAGTAGGCACAATAACTTGAAGTATGACCCAACCAGTTCCCTGATTGCTAAAGTGAGCTCCCAAGCCATGTGACAATTAGCTTGTGTATGAGTTCACTAAATGATCAACTCGCGAAGATCAACTAGCACTATACATTATCGAACTCATAGTATCCCGACCTCATGCATCCCAGCTCGTAGAAGCAAACTCATCTCTTTCACTCCTTGCATATCACAAGTCAACAACAGTCAGGGCTGTCAGATAAATTACAACTCAAGGTGTATCGTACACGTCAATCTATCAAAGATTACAGTATGAATTAAGGAAATCTCACCTAGCCAGCATAAGTTTAACGTCTAAACTATATTTTGTCAGAAGACTTTGACAAATATTACGACTGTAAGTCTTGGAATTGTAACTAAGCATCATTACTTTGTATTTTGTCCTATTATATATTATTGTAGCATCCATTCTTTCTCTATAAATAGGGGAGGAAATTTATTATAGGAGGACTTTTTTGGAGACTTTTTGGACAGAGAGAGAAACACTTTTACTGAGAAAGCCGTTACTCTACCAAAATATAAAGAGAAAAATAGTGGAAGTAGACATCAATTGAGCCGAACCACTTTAAAAATCTTGTGTCTACCTTTCTTCCTCTACCCATTCTCATCCATTTTCTTTACGTTCTACTAGCTGTAGTACTGGGCCCAAGATGAACCTTAGTTGATCGATATCGAACGTCAACAACTCTTTTGTTAATTTACGATTTTTATTTTATTTCTTATTTTACTTGATGTATTTCCTTTTATTAATTAGACTAATTTTTTTAGGAATTCTATTTCATTAAGTTATTTAGTGTATTTCTTTTTAGGATTCTATTTCCTAAGGGATGTTTGTTTCCTTTTATTAATTAGGGTAATTATTTTTAAGGATTCTATTTCCTTAAGTTGTTTAGTTTAATTTCTTTTAGAATTCTATTTCCTGAGAAATGTTTGCTTCTTAGGAAAATTAAAATTGTGCTAGTATCAATAGATGATTATTGTTAGGGTTTATGATGTATGTTTCTGGCTTTTAAGAAATTAATAAAATCTTGATTAGGTAAAACAATTATCTCTTGTTATTCTAAGTAGCAATACTTGGAATCGTTAGTCAATTCCGTGATTTGATTCTAAAGGATCAATTTATCTAATTCTGGGGGTTCTTTGATTCAAAATCTCTCTTGTTCATAGTGTGATTTTGGGGGTGATTAGAACTTATTGTTGGATCTAAAGTTAGGTCTTTAACACATGCCCTAGATTTTTTTTTTTTTTTTTGGCAGTTAGTAGTGCATTAATTTACAAGATTTAGAGCAATTTTTAATTTTTATATTGTCACATTTTGAAGATAATGTATTAAAAAAAAATAGTAGAATATTCTAATACTTTACAATGGTGTAATTTTGTCTTTTTAAATTCAAAATTAGACACCCATTGTGTTTAGATTTGACACTACAGGGCCATTAAGCTCATAATTATTTTCTCTAAATTATGAAGGGATATACGTCACTTTGAGATATGAAATAATCATCAAAGTATTTAGGGGACAAATTTTCTTTCTACAAAGTGCTTAAGATTTTTTTCAACTATGATGATCATTGTGCTGATTGGAAAATACTCAATCTACTTGAGACTAAATATTATTTTCCAAAAATATATTGGCATTCATTCTTTTGAATTTGTAAAGTCATGAAGAGTTTGGATACTTTTATACAATCAATATATATATATTTTTAACTTCAAATTTGGTGATTCTTAAAATTTTCACCAACGTGTATGGATTACATACATTTTTTGTTTGTTTAATTTAATCCAAGCAAACACTCATATAACTGCAAAAATCATTGGTTCAGATATTTTAAATCCTTCAAGGATTAATTATAATCAAACTGGGTTCTACAAACTCTTTATTTTATTTCGTACGGAAAAAAATCTATTGAATAAGTTTGATGTCATCAAATATTGTGACTGTAGGTCCAGAATTTTAACTTTGAGATGACTTTAGCTTTGCCTTAATTTTTCACCAATAATTTCTATGTCGGCACATTTAATTAATAGTTTAAGAAACCCATCATATTTCCTAATAAGCAAAGCAATATAGTCTCAATTTCTAATGAATTTCGCAATTCATCAGTTTCATCAGTGGCAGAGAAAGGGTGATCCATAAGGGCCATAGTCTCCTCAAACAATGAGAATTTTATATTTTTTAATAATTTAATTATATAGTAATTATATATAATATTATTAATTTTGCGGCCTATTTGACCGATCATATTGCCTACCTGATCGATCATACGGTCGATGCCTTTTCTGTCTATTTTCCCCTCCTCTAGTAGGGTATGGTTTTGATCTGTAGGAGCTGTTGGAATTTGCCATACTATCTAGTATAGTACTTCTGCTGTCCCTTTTAACGTTCGATCATTGTTGATAGTTCACTATATCTTCTTCCCATTTAATTTGTGCCCATGTCTTAGGGGAATGGCTATGCTACAAACAATTTTCGTTGTTTGTACCATACAAACAGAGCTGGCAGCCAAAAGCAAAATTTTGAAACTTGCATCAGCCAGTTTCAACCGGTTGCTGCAAATTTAAAAAATTAATATTATAATAAAAAATATTAAAATAATATTTTAATAATAAAATAATACATAAATATAATAATTTGTTAGATTATAATAAAAATAAAATATTTAATATTATAATTAAAATAATAAAAAAATACTATATTATAACAAAAATATTATATTAGTTTATTATTTTTTTATTGTTAAAAAAGAACTTTAACGTGAAAGTTGTTGATATAACAACTTCAACGTTGTAGTTAACAAGTGTGAAAACGTCAACTTGTTAACAAGAACGTCAAAGTTGTTATATTAACAACTTGGACGTTAAGGCAACGTCCGAAGTTGTTAACTTTCAACAACTTCGAACGAATGACGTCAGCATACGTCCAAGTTGTTGGTTTAACAATTCCAACGTTACTCTTAACAGCTTGGGTGACGTCAACTTGTTCACATCAACATCGAAATTGCTAACAACTTCAACGTTAAAGCAACGTTCGAAGTTGTTAACTTTCAACAACTTGGGACGTATGACGTCATCATATGTCCAAGTTGTTGGTTTAATAATTCCCACGTTACTCTTAACAACTTGAGTGACGTCAACTTGTTCATATCAACGTCGAAGTTGTTAGATTAACAACTTTGACGTTAAACCAACGTCCAAAGTTGTTAACTTTTAACAACTTCGATGTATGACGTCAGCATACATCCAAATTGTTGATTTAACAATTCCAACGTTACTCTTAACAACTTGGGTGACGTCAACTTGTTCACATCAACGTCGAAGTTGTTAGATTAACAACTTCAATGTTAAAGTAACATCTGAAGTTGTTAACTTTCAACAACTTCAACATATGACGTCAGCATACGTCCAAGTTGTTAGTTTAACAATTTCAATGTTACTCTTAACAATTTGGGTGACATCAACTTGTTCACATCAATGTCGAAGTTGTTAGATTAGCAACTTCGACATTAACGCAACGTCCGAAGTTGTTAACTTTCAACAACTTCGACGTATGACATCAGCATACGTCCAAGTTGTTGGTTTAACAATTCCAACATTACTCTTAACAACTTGAGTGACGTCAACTTGTTCACATCAACGTTGAAGTTATTAGATTAATAACTTCGACGTTAAAGCAACGTCCGAAGTTGTGAACTTTCAACAACTTCGAACGTATAACGTCAGTAAACGTCGAACTTACTGGTTCAACAAGTTTGACGTTCATGTCAACAAGTTGGTGAACGTGAACTTGTTGAGCTCAACGTCGAAGTTGTTGATTCAACAACTTGGACGTTGAAGCAACGTCTGAAGTTGTTGAAACTCAACAACTTCGGACATTGGACAACTTCGGACGTTGGACATCAGCAAACGTCGAACTTGTTGGTTCAACAAGTTTGACGTTCAAGTCAACAAGTTACCGAACGTGTACTTGTTGACATCAACGTCGAAGTTGTTGGTTCAACAAGTTGGGCGTTGAAACAACATCCGATGTTGTTGACACTCAACAACTTCGAACGTATGACGGGTGGAAACGTCATATTTGTTCGGTCAACAAGTTTAACGTTCATATCAACAAATTGTCTAACGTGTACTTATTAACAAATTCGATGTTGAAGCAATGTACGAAGTCTTTGAGACTCAACAAGGTTCGACGTATGAAGTCAGCATACGTCAAACTTATTGGATCACATGTTCTAACGTTCATGTCAACAAGTTTTCTAACGTTAACTTGTTGACACTAACAGCGACATTGTTGGATCAACAAGTACGATGTTGATGCAAAGGACGAACTTGTTGACACAACAACTTACAACATATTACATCAACTTACGTCCAACTTGTTGATCCAACCTTTTAACGTTCATGTAAAAAAGTTTTGCAAAAGCAACTTGTTGACATTAACGTTAAAGTTGTTGAATTAACAAGTTTGACGTTAAAACAACGTCTAACGTTGTTAAAATTTAACAACTTTAGACGTATGACATCAGAGAACGTCGAACTTGAGGGATAAACAATTGCCAACGTAAATTTTAACAACTTTTGAAACGTGAACTTGTTGACGTCAATAAGTTATTGTTGGATCAACAAGTTCGACGTGCAAGCAACATTTGAAGTTGTTGACAGTCAACAACTTGGGACATATGACCTCAACAAACGTCCAACTAATTGGATCAATAATTTTAACGGTCTTATTAACAAAATTCAACAATAGACGATAATTTTTAAATTTGTTATGTATGATAATATTTTCATATTTTAAAAAACACGTTGTTTAAGTCAATTCATTATTATGTAAAATCTATTTAAATCACGTGAAATAGATTTGTTATATGTGTACCTCCATTAAATGTAATTTAGTCAAATATCCTGAAGTTATAATGTTTCACACATAACTTTAGACTAAAGTTAAACATATATCCATCATATTGACTGAAATTAATTAATATGGTCTTAAATACAATGATTTCAAATATGATTAATAAAATTAAATATGGAAAAATAAAATACATGCTATTTTGGTGTATCATCAATAACTGTATCGCCCGTAAAAAAAAGAATATGCACAAACAATGAAGAAAATGTATGGTTTAAGAACGACAAAATGGACAGGGTCTAAATAAGTCTCCATACCCATAATGCAATAATTCGGGTGTAGACTCAAATCGGTAATATAAAAAACCATTAAAAGAACCAGATCAGCATAACCCGCATAACCAAGACAAGATTATGGGTGTATTCGGAGACCCTCAAAATACTTGTCCCTTATATACCTCCTACCCGCACCCGCATAAAAAAAAAAAAAAAAACTCTAAGGCAGTCGCGCCCCATTAACCAAGAAATGTTGAGCCAGCATAAATGGTTGGGCGGCCTCACTCCCATTTCATCATGTCAGTGCACCTAAGGCAATGGTTGGCATGATAAATGGTCATGGGTGTGCGGCCGCACCACATGATAGGTGCAGCCGCGCACCACCACTGCCAAAACTATGCGGCCGCATCTATCATGTGGTGCAGCCGAACACCACCACTGCCAAAACTGCGCGGCTGCACCACATGATAGGTGCAACCGCGCACCATCACTGCCAAAACTGTGCAGCCGCACCTATCATGTAGTGCAACCGCGTACCACCATTGCCAAAACTACACGACCGCACCTCCACATCAGTGTAGCAGTGCACCCATCAACAAGACATGCTTCCCAGTTCTAATGGGTGTGCGTCCGCTCGCCCATCCGGGAGCAGCTGCTTACCAACACAGCCAGTAACTGCACTCCCGACACACGGCGTTGACAGGGCCTTCCACACACACACACACCATGATAAAAGCAATGTCCATTGGTACGGGTGTCGCATGTTACAAATATTATGGTATAGTCACGTACTTATTTCAATATTGGTGCGCGGCTACACTACCGTTTTAGTGCGGCCGCACTCCCATTCCAGTGTAAACCTGAATGGGTGCGTGGTTGCACTCACATCCTAGCACGACCGCGTACTTACTCCAGTGTTGATGCGCGACCGTACCAGCGTTTTAGCATGGCGACGCACCCATCCCAGTGCAAGCATTGATCATGGGTGTGCGACTACACTCACATCCTAGTGCGGTCGTGTACTTACTCTAGTGTTAGTATGCGGCCACACTAGTGTTTTAGTGTGGCCGCGCACATATACCAGTACAATCCAATTTAATTTTTAATATTTTTTATAAATTAACTTAAATTGGATTAAAATATTATTTAAATACATTTTTTATAAAATAATTTTATTAAATTTATTTCTTACAAATATTTAAAATTATTTTTTATTCTATATTTTATATAGTATTGAAAATATAAAAAATAAAATAAAATTATAATGAACTTTAATAAAATTTAAAAATTTTCATATTTAATAAAATGATAAAACGTTACCTTTACAATTTAACTTTTGAACAAAGCGTATGGTGAGACTAAAATATAATTCACCAAACACTACAAAAAAGATTGAGTTATTCCTCTGAATCGGATCTCATTTCTCCAACCAACATTTATGGGATTATGGCACTATATTTATGTGAAAAATATGGTGAGTTTATTCATTTATTCACTTTGTAAGCAAGCTTCAACTGTATTTAAAATTAAAACATGAAACTTGAATAGATTTCACTGGGTTCTATAAAACAAGTTCGATGTATATTCTTATTTTTGGTGCATTCACAAGGTGTTAACTTGCACGTTTGCAAGTCAATTCTACTAGAAATAAAGAAACTCAAAGAAGGCAAAGATGCACTATAAAAATTAATCTCAAAAAGAAATTACCATAGCCAATAGGGCTCCTAACACTAATATTACCTTACCACAAATTATTGTTCAGAGGTATACGCCTAGTTTTCATTGATAAAAAAATCACATAAACATAGCCACTTTTTAGTTAAATTATTTGCCAAAATTGAGTGAACCATATATTGCTTATCAAACATGAAATCAAGAAGAATCTTTATACCATTGCCACTCATAGTGATATATATATATATATATATATATATGTAAAATATATAATAAGGCCAATCAAAATTTTATCAACACTATTCCCTATATCAATTTGGTTGATAATATAGCCCACAAAACATTAACGAACACAAAAATAATATAAATAAATTTATTACTGATAAAAAAATTAATATGTAATATAAGTTAAATTTTTTATATGATTTTGAATGAACAGGTAACTCCATTTAAATTTCAAAACTCTAAAATAAATTAACACTTTAATTTAATCTTTTTTCTTTCATCAAATTTACTCATCATCTAAACAAATTTCAATTCTTTCATAAATATATCAATATTTTGTAATTAAAATATCATATGAAAATGCATTGATTGTCTAACAAAAATTCAAATCCATTTAAATAAAACTTTAAGTTTTTTTTTTTATTTACAATTTTAACATTTAATAAAGTTAAAAATATAAAAATACATAAAACCACATTCTTTTTTACATGTTTTGAATACCTTTATTCCACAACTCCATGTTTCATAACTTGAAACATTTCTTTTTCTCTTTTGAAATAACTTAAACACATTTTTATCACTTAATAGAATTTGTAAAATACACAATAAAAATTTTATTTGCCAACTAGAATTTTATTAACCCCATTACCTACATCCATTTTATTGATGTTATGAATTTCAACCCATTAAAAATTAATATAAAAGAAATAATATTTTTCTATTTTTATGTTAATAAATCAACCTCGAGATTGTAGCAACTTTTCCATTAAAATAATGATTATCACACATTAACACCAAAACCCCATTCTCATAATCCTTGAAATAACCATAAATAATACAAGATCTACACATTAGACATTCTTAAACCAAAAAATATATCCTATGCTTCTGCAATTGCTAGAGATAAAGAGGCCTTAAAATTTTTAAGACCTGAAAGTATTTGTTCTCTTTAAATTTCGAATAACCACACCAAGACCAACCAATTTTCTTTCCACACAAATTATTGTGTCAATATTTAATTTAAAACATCCTTAGCTAAGTAGTTTCCATTAGATAAGAGCTAAAACACTTGAAATCTTCCAAGTTAGATTAAAACTATGAAAATCCACAACAAAAGAAACGGATTAGTGACAACATCTTTAATTGGAAGAGGAAAACAATGAACAACCCTATTCCTTTTATACCAGTTTCTTCAGAAAATAATAATCAGAAGCTCAAATTCATCGCCTCCTAACATTATTGTTTCTTTAATAACTGATTTCTCACATCTAAATGAGTGAAAAACAATTACTAAAAATAATAAAACTCATCATAATGGATATTTCAATAAAACCCACCAAATATCCCCAAACAACGCTCCATATGGAAAATACTAATATAAACTCTTACCAACATTAACTTGCCTCAAAATAAGAATCACATGCATAAATTTTAATTTAAACACTTATCAAAATATAAAATTCAGATAACTTATTCAACTTGTTTGTTATATACAACAAAACCAAGCATACACAGTTTTGAAGATTTGCAATGTCGCCACACAATAGCCACACAATAGCATATACCTTCATCCATCTATGTTTATAAATCACTATATTGGTGTATTTAAAAAGCTATTTGACCAATTTAAGGATTAAGCAAAACAAGTTTACATATAAATCAATTATCTTAGCATGTCAACAACAATCAACATCAAATTCAGCACCTCAGTTCACAAGTTCTCCAAGATGTATCAAGCACTGAAAAAAAAAAAAAAAAAAAAAAAAAAAAAAAAGAATAACTTCACATGAAACCTAAAATTAACCTTTCCATACAAATATTTTTCCAAATAGAATCTACATTGTTACTCTCACAATGATGAACCAAAAATCATTTTCTTATAATTGAAGCAAAATGATTGCAGTTTGGGCACCAAGGGTAATTTATTTTCTCTTTTCTCATTTAATTATATTTTGTAACCTTTCTATAGTTCACATGGAATTATAATGCTACTAATTACAATAACAAACAAACCATTAACACAAAGTATCATAAAAGTCAAACCAAGTAACCAACAATTATATCAAAATTATATAGCTCCTAACACCTATTAAAAAATTTTTAGCATATGCTTTTTGTAACAATCATTGAACACACATGATGGAGTTACAATAACATTCTCACGAATTACCAGCTTGCTATCTTTCAGAGGTAACCCAACAGTAAACACATCAAACATTGCCTGTGACAACAACAACATCCTGTCATTTAACAAACTATAATAATAAAAGAACTCTTTGTTTTTGCTATAAAGATTGATAGATAAAATCAAGTAATGTGTCCACAAAGCCAAAAAAATATATGGGAAGCTACATGATTCTCTAGGACCCAACATGCACATATATAAAACCAATAGGAGAATTGGCCAAGATCCATGAAATCTTACTTATATCATCTATAAATGCACCACATCTCAAGTGTTAGAATTAAACTATACCACATTCCGAATTTTCATTTAAACGAAGTAACTAACATAAACATAACAAAACCTTGTTAAGGCGTTCAACGTCCTGCATCTTTTGAAACATTCATCTACCAATTAACATCTTATTCTCAGCCTCTACCTTTTTAGTTTTCACAATCATCTCTTCGAGCTGCACTCTAATTTGATGGTTCTCACTCACAACCAAGTCCAAAGTTTAAATGTGCTCCTCCAAGTCAGCCTTCAACTGAGAACCAGTACATGCATAATAATAGAAACCAGATTTAAACACACTACATTGACTTAAAATAGTATCTTGATTTCTTAGTGATGCAAAATGAATCGGAATTTCAATGTTAGCTACTATATTTCTGAATCACAGTAGCAAATCAATAATGTTTGGAGATCATATAATCCAACTAGAACATCTTACAGTGAACATACCTAGTCTCTGGTGCTGCAGATCCTCTCAACTCCGTACTCCATTCCCACATAAACTCCAACTACAGTTCTTGTTAAAGCATAAAAGAAATCATCGAACTTATTTGCCCGCCAAATTCAGATTTCATGTACAACCTGTTTTAACAAGTACTTACATGCAATACGTCACATACTTATGCTAACTTACCCAATATACACCTTCTTTACACATCTTCTTCAACTGCAATGACAACTCTATGAGTTAGCAAGATCAATAACTTGTGTATCATGTGTATGCATCAAAGTTTGAAGTCCACCCCTAGTGCTATCAATTGACAGAACAATGGAATATTTAATCTCATAAAAGTAAAGACTTTCCATCAAAGACCAAGTTATATCAACTTGAGTACAAGAAGGAAATCTATTAATTTTTGGAATGGAATAATCTAAATGATTTGAAACAAACTTGTTACACATGCTAATACCAGACAATGGACTAATCTATTCATTCCTGCACCAAAATCCTCTACCTAGCAAGCCAAAAACACACAAGACTAAAACCGCAAGAAAAACCTTGTTTGAGTGAACTCCTCCTGGAGAGAATCAATATGAGATCCTCTCTCTCGTAACGAAGCTTTAGAAGCTCTAGCCTCTGCCACTTCAACCACAAGCTGCTTCAATATTGATGATGATTTATAACCTCTATGGTTCCTCTCTTCTTTCTCTATACCTACAACCACAAACCTAAAAAAGAGACAAAGAAGATGAGGTTGCTCCAATATTGATGATGATTTACAACCTCTCTCTGGTTCCTCTCTTCCTTCTTTGCTTCATGTGTTCCAATAATACAATGAGGAAAGTATGGAGGCTCAGGAATATCAGGATAATGAGAATCGAGAAAAGCAAAAACAGACCAGTTTCTGTCACAAAATGCTCTGGCAAGCCTCACTGCTCATCCACCAGTTTTCAGCCTCTCTGGATCCGCAACTTTTGGGATGCAAACCATTTGGATCGACTTCAATTAGCAATTAGATCTAGGGTTTCTGTTTTTCATCATCTGGTTCTTATGACAGATGAGAGAAAAGGGACAGAGGGTATTACCTCTTTAACCGGTTCCCCACTTCTAATCATTTTTAACTATTTTTTATTTTTTCTTATTTTCTCACCATTGGATCATCATCCAACGGTTCACCTCTCTTTTTTCTTTAATTCGTATGATACGAACGTTTTTTAAGTTTGTATCATAGCTGTGTCCCTTGGTAAGCACATCCTCCATGGTTTCGGGAGAATACTTTGTCAACTCCTCGTAGAGGTCAGAGTCATGGAGCAATCCCTTCCTAAAAGCAGAGATTACAGTGGAAACATATAGTTAGGGATCGATACTTGTTTCCCGTTGAATCGACCGACATAATCCTTGAGACGTTATCCTGGACATTGGACTATGGAATACAAGTTGTCCGAGTGTTTCTCCAGTTTTTAACTGCTTGTGAGGAGCTCGACAAACACATCTGGATATTTTGAAAAGTTGGTGTTGATTGACATTAATTTGCATTTAAAGGGGATTTTTAGTTTTTTCCCTTCAATCATTTGGTGAACCTCGACAGTGATGGTAATTTTATTAATAAATAAAAAAATAGGAGGGAATGTAATAAAACTTACTTCTCAAGAAATGCACAAAATTATTACGATATAAACCAAATGAAATCAAATTGCCTAAGACAGCAATTACCCAAAATATATATATATATATATATATATATATATATGAAACTGAGTCCGAACCAAACACGAAAGTGTTATAGAAGATATAAATCAGCTGAATTTAAATTTTGGAGAGAAATGTTCAAGAAGGCACAAGAGGACTACTCCAAGCAAAATCCAAGCGCACGGCCAACAGAATCAGCTACTTGCACACACCAAGTCTCAACCATCTGGAGATCATAAGCAGTTAAAAGAGGTGGTGATTGAAAAATCAAATATAAAGAAAACAACATAATATGTTTCGGAATAGCATAATTTGCCCTCGTATCATCAAAACAATAAGTTATAAGTCTATCCTTATTGGAAACAAATATAAGAAATTATAAATACGAGTCATTATAAATATGTATGTTTATTATCATTCTATAAAAATATATAATTTCATGGGAACTAGTAGCCATATAAACATCGTTATAAAGATGATAGAACTTTTATAATGTTCTGCTTTTGAAAAATTCATGTTAATACGATTATGGCTAAATGGAAAACACTTCATTGTTTACAAAGAATAACTAGAGTACAAAGAATAACTAGAGACAAAAACAGGCATATGTGCACCTAATGTAAACAATATAAGATTAAAACTATTTTCTATAATAGATTTGTTATTTCTCCAATTTTGTTCTACAATATAAATGCCAAGGTTTATTGATTTAAGATATTTTGAAACATTTATTTTTCTTTAATTAGGGCAGCATAAATCACACAATATTTCAAGGTAGTAGTTAAATTAATCGACAAATGATGTACGAAAATTTTTAATTTTGTACATCATAATTATAAATTACTAATTAGATGGATTTTACTGGAATATGCTCCATAGCAATAATAAGATCCCATTTTCATACTAAAAAAGCATATAAACACAAATAAATTTTAAATTTCACAATACTGCTCAATCTTTAAACTATCAAATTCAAGAGCTTAATAGGTTTCCTAATTTAATTATCATGAAATTCATTAGCATAGAAATAGCAAAATTTAACATCATGTTACTAAGAATATAAAAATATCACAAATAAGAGTAAAACAATTTTAGTGACTCAAACAAATTTCCAACAACCATCCTTCAATGTGATTTGCTGGGAGAAAGTTCATATTCACCCACATGATGATTCAAGTTTGAGTAGTTACATCATAAATGATATTAAAAAGAAAAATGAATATTCAGAAAATGACCCCTAAAAAATAAACTAATGCAAATTTAGTCTCATTTTTAAAAATATTAGGTAAACAACCCCTATATCTGGTTTTCATCCAAAAAGCAACATATTTTCATCCAAAATCGTGAAATGACTACATTACCTTTGTTAAGTCTATGAAATTCCCACCATACCATTAAATTTGTACGATGACTGAAGTGTGCTCATTAAAGTATATGAACTCAAATTTCTTCAACCAAATAAATCTAAAACTCATCTTGGAAGTCAATTACTAACCTAAATAAACCCAAAACTTATCCCAAAAAACAAACCAAAAAAAAAAATGTTAGATTCTTTCAAGCAAACAAGCCTAGATTTCTTCAACAAAATAAACCTAAATTTCTTCAATCAATTAAATCAAAAAATCATGCTTAAACACATCAACTAGCTGAACCACCTAGCCACCACCACCCAACAACTGAAATCCACCCAATACACCCAACAACCTTCAAATCAATCACAAACAAAAGTTAAATTTAAAAAAAAAAAAAAAAAAAAAGGGAAAGAAGGTAGATGAAACTGTTCCATTTGGATGGAGCAATCTACTCCTTCAAAAATGGAGCATCGCTCTATCACTGATAGAGCAAATAGCTCCATTCGATGAAGTTGGTCTATTATTAAACCCCAAAATGAAAAGAGAAGAAAAGGAGAAGAGAGAAGCATGATGACATCTCAGAAAGAGGCACTAGCAAAGATGAAGTGGCCACTCAATCGCCACCATTCAATGTGAGGGAAAGTAGAGGGGACCAAATAGAATGATGAGAGTCAAGCGGAGAATGGAGAGGGGAGAAAGAAAAAAGAGATAAGTGGAGAAAGTGGGAGAGGAAACGAAGGGAGAGTAGAGAGATGGATGGTGCCAATGAAGGAATCGGAGAATGGAAGATATGAAGAGAGCACAAGGGATGGGAGAGATGGAGAAAAAGTAGTTGATATGTTGTTTAAGCTGTTTTTTTTTAATTAATTCTTAAATTTGTTTTTATTAGTTTATTATTATTATTATTATAAGATTTATTTAATTTTTTTATTACTAGAACCAACCCAGGGTATTATGGAGACTAATTGTGATATAACTCTAATACGTAGTTCAAGGATAAACTTTTAAAAAATTAGAGGGGACAATCCACATATACGGGAAAAATTGTCCACATAAAGTGAGACTTGTGAGTTTGATTCATAACCTTTTTAATAAGGTAAGTGGGAAAGCCTTTTTGGATTTATCATTACACTAAAGCCACTTTTTTTATAGTAAGTTTTAGATATAATACCACTCTTATCTTTTTAGTGTTAAACTTGGTTTATTTATCTAATTACAGTTCTCCTTTATTTTTAACATTATTAAACATTTTTCAATTATAGGGGGCAATTTGTTTAATAGTTTAAAAGCGTGCTTAATTTTTTATTAGAGTAAATTATAATTTAACTGTCTAATTTTAAAATAATTATAGGCAGAGTCAAGTTTTAAGTTTTATTACAATAAACTCCCCTAGTATTTGGAAATGTTGTTAGAGATAATCGTGAACGGATAAAAAGATCAAAATGCCCACAAATTTTAATTATTTTTCAAAAAGAAATTTAAAAATAAAAAATTTAAACAAGAATTACAAAATTAAATAAAAGATATTTTCATCTTATTTTCACTATCCATCTTTGAGATGGACAATAAAGATTAATTTGAAAAAAAATTAAATATATTAAAAAAGAAATTTAAAAATAATTAAAATTTAAAAAATTAAGTAAAAATTAAAAAAAAAATCATCAGATCTAAATGGATAGTGGAGATTAATTCCAAAAAAAATCAAAAAATTAAATATATGAAAAATATATATAAATGAAAAAAAAAAAAACCATCATCTTCATCTTCCTCATATCACACAATGTGAAATTCCACCATTGAATGAACCTAGATCCATCATCTTCCTCATATCACATAAAGCCCATGTTGTTTTTACAATAAGATCCCCAAATGCGGAAAAAATATCCAATTTTTCTAGAACTAACAATCAAAACACTTGAAAAGAGGAAAAGAGATACGCTTGGAGAGGTAGAGAGGCCAACAGTGGCAATTTGCGAGAGGGTGAGGTAAGGGGACTCTGAGACGGTGACAACGATAGTGGCGATAAACTCACTAGACACAATCACCGCCATCATTGGTAGTTGTTCCTAGAGGTTTAGGACAAAGCGATGGTTGGCGAAGGGATGATGCAAACAAAAGGAGGTTGTTAGGAAAAGGAGATCATTGGCAATGAATTTTTTCAATGAAAAGACAAATGATTTCTTTATGGTTTAGTAGATGGTTCATCGAATTTAGTCATCGTCTCTCTCTCTCTCTCTGTGTTTCTTTTAGCTCTCTCTCTCTCTTGCCCCTCCGTTTCCTCTCTGTTCCCTATCTCAATCTCTATTAAAACCTAGATGAAATGATCGAGGGGTTTCTTCATCTGGGTTCAACGAACGTTGAACCTAAATGAACTTTTGAGTATGTTTTTGGTTGTGTGATGATTGGTTGTGTTTTACTAGAAGATAAGAAGAGTGATTTGAGCGGTTTTGATGGGAGATGAACTAAGGAAGAGTGATTTCAACATAGGGCTTTGATTAGGAAAGATGAAGTGAAGTGCTTCGATTTGAGGATGTTGAAGATGGGAAAGTAGAGGAGAAAGATAAAGATATTGATGTTGAGGGGTCTAGACAGATGTTGATGTTGATATGGAACTAAGAAATGATGATCAAGTCTGGATGTTGATCTAGGATGATGTTGGATGTTGAAATTGATTAGGTTGGTTGCTGATGATGAGGGTCTAAACAAAGAGGAGAGACTAGAAACCCAAAAAAATAGCAACATTTATTTTTCAAATTTTTAATTTTTTTGAATTAATCTCCATCCTCTATTTTAAGATGGATGGTAAATATCTGATAATTAATTTTTTAATTAATTATTAATTTTCATTTATTTATTTTTTTTTTCAAATTATTAGTTACCGTCTATCTTAAGATGGATGATGATTGACCTAAAGATTGAATTAAAAAATTATTATTTAATTTATTTTAAAGTTTTAAAAATTTATTTTAAAAGAAAATTAAAAATAAGATTAAAAGATAATTTTACCCCTTGATCCATTAACTCTAACTAAATGGGTTAACGACAGGAGGTTTATTATAATAAAACTCAAAACTTGACTTTGTCTATAATTATTTTCAAATTAGGTAAGTAAATTATAATTCACTCTTTTGATTAATTTGTTTTCTAGAGGTTTTTCATAATATCCCTAAAAAAAAAAGTACTAATAAGCATCCGACAACATAATGTGAAAAATAGATATATTGCAATTAATTATTTCAATTATAATTTTTGAAAACAAATTGTAAAATGTTTTAACTTGATTTTGATGTCTTAAACAAATTAATCAAAACAAAACAAGTTCTACAAGTTAGGTCGATGATAGTCAAATAAAGAAGAATAGATTTACCTTGACTAGCTGGGTGCTCGGGAAAAAAATTGAACATTTACAATCTATTGGGCTGGGCTTCATCTTGCTCTTCACAGTTGCCGTGGACTACGAGTGATATTCAAATATAGAAGCAATCAATAAATTAATTTACCATAATTACTTGCTAGCGCCAGAAAAAATTTGAAAGTTTTCAACCTTGATTAGTCGTGTGTTGGACTACAAGTTCAGTTGGTGATGCTACAAATATAAAACAATATTTAATAACTCACTAGTTGCTTAGTGAATAATCAGTATTTGACTACCTGGCAAGTACTTGATTTGATTGTTGGTCAATGGTCAACTTATTGACCGACAGTCAAACTTAGTCAAAATCTATAAAAAAAAATATAATATAAAAAAATTTATAGAATCAAAATATAATCGTATGACTATAAAATAATATAAAACTTATTTCATACAATCACAAAAGTAATTTTAGCATAGCACTCGTCGAGTTGATTTGGACCGAGCACTCATCAAGTAAATTTGTCTTATAAAACCTACTTAAATCAAGTATTCGCCAAGTTGACTACTTTCAGCAAGTAGAACCCTCGATTTAGGGGTTCTCGAGTCGGTGGAAAACCATGACTGCGTTCTAGATGAGTAGTCAGATCTATTCACCGAGTTTTACAACAATGATATGGAGTTAAGCAAATAGTTTACCTTGATCAGTTGGAAGCTCTGAAAAGACATCTAAAGATTTTAATCTTTTGGGGTGTGGTTCATCTTCCTCCAAACATTTGTCATGAGCCTCGATCCGCTGCCTAACTCCTCCAAAGTAATCTGGGCCAAAATTTTGGTGACGATTGAGAGAAATTAAATGCACACCACATTTTATAATCCTTTCATATTTTATGTTATCTTCAATTTTGAAGTGGAAATAAAAGTCATGAATCTCAGTCTGTGATAATCCTTGCTGACATAATTTTTCCTTGAATACGTCATTCTCACTGGTGTCCATGTAATATGTGTTCAAGAATACATGATTTGACTTAAGGAAGTCGGACGTACCATAGGGTTTGTGGCGCTGTTGAGTACTTTTAACGAAACGGCCACCCATAACATGTTCAGATTTGAGCTGGCAATCCCAAAATATGTGCCATGTTGCTAAACCAAAAGGACGTTTTTAATGGTCAGGAAGCGGAGCCACAACAATGCAAAAAGCAAGATCCATAGTCATCCAATCTAATGGAAGCTCCACTTTTACAGAAGATCCCATCTCTTGAAAATTAAACCAATATGGAATTTGGCTTCCCGGATAGAAAAGCTGAAAGCCCAACCCTTCTTTATCAAACTGTACAACGAAAATAAATTATTTATTGCATTTCTAACATCAACTTACTTTTAAACAAAACTAAGTAAAAAGAATTTCCTATTTTCCCCTAAAGAATTTAGCTACCTTATTGATTGGATAACCTTACCTATAAATTACAACCATTGATTTGGTTTTAATAATCATTCTTACAACCAATCAAATGGTTTTAATTGATGGATATGCCATAATTTTCAAATGTTTTTAATTTTTGGTATTATTTTATATTAAAAAAAATATCATTTTAGGTATACAGTTAATCAAATAAGGATATGTTTATCTTAATACACAATAACCTTGAGAAATGTGTTGCCAACAAACTTCTAAAATTATTAAATTGATTTTCTTTAATAATTATAATAATAGTACCTCAGTTTCAAAAATAGTAATAATAATAATAATACCTTCACTCTTCCTTTAATCAAGATAGTTATGACTTTTATAATAGATTCATCTAAGTATTATATTTGTAACTTGTTCGGTTGATTTCAACAAAGATTTTCCATAGTTTGTTTTATCTATTCTTGTTACATTCTAAGATTTTAATATTTTCAATATTTTAATGTTCAATTTTTAATATATATTTTTTAAATCTGTTAATGTTTGCTTTTCTCTATAATCGTAAAGGTTTACCGAGTGAGCAACAAAAGGTAGCGGTGCTAAGAGAGCACTTTGGGTAGCCAATTTAAAGACAAAACATTAAACTCTTAAAAAAGTTCGTGAAAAAAAGCTGAATAACTTTTTAACTTAATTTAACAGGGAAAAAGGAAAAATGATAGTTATAGACTATTGGAACCTCAGTCCAATCATTCACTCTCATTTGTTTTTGTTGGTTTTCCAATCCTTTTTATCTCATAGGATATGTAGCCTCTTGAAGTTTGAACCCAAAACCTGTATTTTGGGTTCAAACCTCACGACTCTATCTATCATACAGGACAAAAAGACCAAATCCTTACATGGATAAATGAGCTAAAAATTGAACTGAAATCTCAACACAAAACTTGCCTTGGTGGTAAAAGGTTTGCACTCAAAAGACACTTAAGGCCTCGGGTTCAAACCTTTGCAAATCTCAAGACACTACTTAACAAAAAGATCAAAACCCTATAGGAATAAATAAGTGATGGATTGGGCTGAGGTTCCAACATAAACAAATGACATTTCAAATATAAAGAATAAAGAAGGATAAATAAGTGAGAAGGTGAAAGATTGACAAAGAAAATGGATCATATCTGATATAAAAAAGGAGGGAGTAAAACAAACCTCATTCCGTTTCAGTATAGCATTTCGGAAAATGGCTTCCAATACATTTCCATCCAATTTCAAACAATCGCGAAAATCACCTATTCCCAGGCTAATACTTGAAGTGATGTGCATCATGCTCAATGGCTCGGCTGCATCTTTGGCAAATACTTGCAGTGACGTGCAACCGTATGCATCTAAAAATCCATGTTCAAATGGAAGCATTGGTAAATATTGAAGCCTCTGGCAATTGCTTACGTTTAGGCACCACAGCCTAGAGAGATTTATGATGCTTTCTGGTATGCTTTCAAAACTATTTCCAGACAAATATAATATCTCTAGAGAGGATAAGCAACCGAGGTTGTCAGGTAACTTCATGATTCCAGAACAACTCAGATCAAGAAGAATCAAGTTCGGCCAGTCCACTACATGAGGTAACACCTCCCAATGCACCTTATCCTTAACTTGAGTTGTTTGAAAATCCAACCCTTCAAAATTCTTCAAAGCTGTTACAGATGATGGTAATTCTCTTATAGCAGCTCCGTCAGCCTTAAGACACGTTAAAGAATCTAAAGCTCCCATGTCATTAAGCAACTCGCCAAGTTTACAGCAACCTTGAAGTTCCAGATTTGTAAGAGATCTCCACTTACAGATGCCGTTTGGAAGACTCTTAAGCCTTTTACAACAACTAAGATTCAGTCTAACCAGTCTACTTAGATCCTTCATGGATGAGGGAAGTTCTTCTATAGCAGTGGAATCTAAGTATAATCCTTCTATATTACATGGCATCTCAGGCAACAGCTCCAGACTTGAGCACCCACTCAGCTGAAGAGATCTCAGAGAATTCAAGTCACTGCAATTTGGAATACTACTAAGGCGTGTGCAGTAGAATAGACATACAGTGCGAAGCTTATTGAGACATTGAATAGAAGGTGGAATTTCACGCAAATATATGCAATCTGCTAGGAACAATGTCTCAAGATTTGGTGAACCTGATAAAGAGATTGAGAGAATGAGACAAAATTATGGCATACAAAATATTAACAAGCCAAAAATTTAAATAATATTTCTAATCTTAAACCTATTAGAAATAGGAATCCTAATTTAATCTTAATTCTAAACTAAAAGATAATAACGTAAAGTAAGGAATCCTAAACTCCCAGAAGAATGTAAAATCAGTAAAATCATAATTATAATAACAAATTAGTACCTGAGAGGTCTGGACAAATGGTTAAGTTGGAGCAACAGAGTTGTATTGTTTTCAGCTTCTCGAGATGCTGCAAGTAAAAGAGAAAAAAATTAATTCCCTCTAGTACTAAATTTATGTGGTATTTTGCGAAGAGCAACATCAATATAGTGGAATATAAATATAACACATACCAGAACACCGCTCCAAAGTCGTTCAAGTTTGTTGCCAGACATCTTAAGAATGACAAGGTTCTCTAAACGTGTACTTGGAGGCAGTGATTCAAGTGGACATTCATGCCAATGGAGATACCTTAACTCAGAAAAATCACATTCAAGACCCTGGGGAACCTGCACCTTATTTCTCGTCTCTTCGTAACATGAGGGTTGTTTAAATTTCAAGAATCCGAATCTCCGCTCTTCGTAATGTGGCATTTTAAATTCCAAGAATCTTAATCTCCGCATTTTCACAAAAGCATCTGGATTTAAGGATATATCTCTTATTTTTGACATATCCAAGGAGATTCCTTCAATCATTTCGGTTCCCTATATGAAAAGAATATAAATTAGTATTAAATATGTAAACTGTAAACGAATGATTTAATGGTCAAAACACATGCCTTTTAATAATGAAAAATTTGTCAATGATTTCTCACCATATTTTTTGTCAGAACACGACATATTTCCTCATGGTTCCACAATCAACTACGTCTTTCAGGAAATTTAATAGATTCTTGGCGAATAATTTCCTTAGCCATCATTTGTAGTAAGTCATGCGTTGTTATTATGTTATCTGATATAGCTACTAGAAATTTATCAACGAGAACACTTATTCCCAGCCCTGCTTCAAACCCACAAGCATCTAAAAACGATTTTACAATTCTCACATCACAGTTCTTAAAAAAAATTGCAATATCCAAAAATATTTCCTGCACTTCATCATCAAGTCCATCATAACTTATTTTCAATACTTCATGGATTTTCTTATCAGGAATTTTTTCTAGCTTATTCATTGCACTTTTCCAAATACTTTTTTCCTTGTCACATAGAAAGCACCCCAAAATTTTTAAAGCCAATGGAACACCTCCAGTACATTGTACTACCTCACCTGAAATCTCCACATAATCCTCCTTGGGATGATTTCCTTTAAAGGCATGCTTGCAAAATAGCTTAAGAGCTTCTTGATAATTTAATTCTGGAACTTCGTATGCTTTATCCACTTTACAGTTGCTAAGCACTTGTTTTTCTCTTGTTGTTATAATTATTCGACTTTGTGGATTGAGGCAATCAAAATATTCAATCAAATATTCTAGTTGGCTAAAATCGGATACATCGTCAAGAACAATGAGAAGTTTCTTTTCACGAAGTACATTCTTTATGAAGGTGCATCTTGTGGTGAAAGTACCAATGTTTACATTTCCATCCCCCAAAATTGCTGAAAGAAGTTCTTGCTGCATAGCATTTAATCCTCTACTCTGATTGCACTGTTCCCTTATACGATCAAAGAAGTAAGAACCTTCAAACTGATGAGAGATATTACTGAATATAGCTTTAGCGAGGGTTGTCTTGCCGATACCACCGATGCCACAAATTGCTACTCGACGAACACCATTGCACAACCATAATTTAATTTTCTCAACCTGTGAATCTATAGCAACAAGGTTGCTCGTATCATTTGAGGACAAGCCATTTAGTCTCATTAAAACATGTTGGACAATAGCCTCTATACGTTCAGCCTCACGCCTAATCGAAAAAATAAAATAAAATAATATCAAGTTGTTATAAATAAAAAAGGGATTAAAATGGAATTTAAATCTAGTTAGTAATACGGACTATACATTTGAAATGACATTACTTTTCTTTTGCAATTAAGGAAAGAATAATACTACTTTAATCAAATTGATGCTCAATTCGATGTCTAATAATGCAACATTGTAAAAAAAATGATGACTAACTAATTAAAATTGATGAATTAAAATTTGATTGGTTAGTCTTCCCATATTTTAGGATGTCACATCGTGTGGGCACAAATTTAAGCAAAATAGCACTACTGTTAGAGAAATATCACTACAAGAAAAATTGTCTACGGAGACTAGAAATTTTTCTCCTTAGAAAACCAAATTCATTCCTATAGCCTACTGGGATCCAAAAAAAAAAAAAAAATCCCAAAACCCATCCCTTTAAATGTGTAGCAAGAGAGAAAAAGGGACGAAAAACCAATTGTCCCTAAAATTATCTATAACGATGAAATTGATTCATCCCAAAAACATGTCTATTAGTGTCTACTAGGACTAAATAATATTGTCTCGATAGACTATCAATTGGGACGAAATTCCAAAACACTATCGTTTGGGACAAAAATAATTTTGTTCCAAAAGCATATATTTTATATATGTGTGTGTGTGTGTGTGTCCACAAGCCTACCTAGACTCCATTAATCACCCACCCACCACCCCTATTAGAATCAATATCCCACATTGAACTAAGTATGGGAACAGATTAGGTTGATTCAGTTTTGGACAAAACTGAACCAAAACAGACTATTTTCTATTTTTCAAGTCGAAAACTGACCTAAACCGATTTAAGAAGGAAAACCAACCAACAAAATTGAACCAAAAAGACTATTTTCTATTTTTCAAATCAAAAATTGACCTAAACCGATTTAAGAAGGAAAACCAACCAATACCGACTAGTGTATGTTAGTTCGATTTGGTCAATTTATGTCAGTTTCAACAATTCACCACCAAATCCAAATCAAAATTGAAAAACCATGATCAACACCACCAATCAGTTCAAAAAACCAAAATTTTCAGTTTATCACCAAAACCAACATCACCAAATCCACAAATTACAAACACATGAGATGAGGAAAATAAATTAGAAAAAATATATAAATTAAAAAAAAAAAACATTTTTATTGTCATCACCTTCAGTCTTGTGTTTATATACTTGTATTTCCGGGTGGGGGGGCTGGGCGGTGGGAACCACCACCACTACCACATAAAATGACCATTGTTAGAGAGCTTGGTGGCATCAATAAAGTCGAAGGTGAGAGCTTTGAACTTGAAGAAAATGAAGTCAAAGGTGAGAGCTTTGTGCTTGGTAGAGTTGATGGACCACCAATTTCAATTTAGTTTCTCCTTCAATGCTTGAAAAAATGAAAAAAATAATGAGTCTGATGGAGCCAAAATAGCTCTTTCAATTTGCTCTCTTCTATAAACCAGAAACCCACCACCACAAACCATAGATAGTAGTGAAAATAGTGGAGACAAAGTTGAAGTTTTGCAAGGTTGGCGAGGTTGACAAAGAAGTCGAGGTCGACAGTGAGGCCATTGGTGTTGGAGTTGGAGTTGCCAAAGTTGAAGATGACAGGTGGAAGAGCGATGTCGGCGGCATAACAAGAATAAGAAGATTTAAAAGTGGAAATGGAAGAAGAAGAATAAGGTAAAGTGGTAGACGATAGGTGGAGGTCAACAACGATGCTAAAGGATGAATGGTGATCGGGCGAAGTGGAAGTGTTTGGTTTTGACTGCTTGGGGTGCGTGTTTGCTTTTGAGGCTTCACGGCTAGGGTAATGTTGTGTATTGTAAACATTTTATATGCTTTTTAAATTGGTTTTCAGTTTCAGGTTGGTTTTTTTGATCCAAAACCAACTTGAAACAAGAAAAAATTGGTTTTTAACCTTCAAAACCGTCCCTTACTGAAATCAAATTAAAATCAACATTTTCGGATTGGGTCGAGTCAGGTCAAATTGGTCCAGTTGGGTCGGTCTGTTTTTCTCCTAGCCTTACACTAAATGCCCCCTAGATTAGACACCCAACACCAAATAACAACCCAATAAATATATTTTTGTCACAAAAACTTAAAATAATGATAATAATAAACCCACACACTTAGTTAGACTCCATTGATCGCCTACTTACCACCGTTATTAGAATCAACACCCAACATTAAATCTCCCCCCATATTGGATGTCTAACATCAAATAATATCCTGATAAATATATGTTCGAAAGCTATAACTTGATGTGTACACCTAACAACAATCTTTTAGCCTACCTAGACTCCATTAACCACCCACCCACCACCTTATTAGAATCAACAGCCACATTGCAAGTGATAGATCTCGAACCTGATTTTCTATTATATTTTGTGTACCTGAGTTGGATAAGGAATATTGATCTAGAAATAGGGTCAAAGAATGATTTAAGACCTGATTAAGGTATAGAAAATTTTTGCAGTTTGTTTTGATGAAAAACGAAAACTTTCAATGAATAGTGTTTTCGGACGAAAATATTTTTGGATGAATAGTGATTTTCGAAAAAGAGCCCTAAGAACTGAAAATGTCTGAAATAGGTCATGGACCTTAAGGGAACTAAAATGAAATGAAACGAAATCCGTTTGATTAAGTTTCAGGAGATCCGAAAGATTCCGATCAAATTGCACTATTTTTCGAATATTGAGTTTTCGTGACCTAAACTCTATTCAAAAATTTCGCGAAGCATAGGATTGAGAGGTAAGGGACCCAATTAGAGTATTTCATGGTCAATTTGAAGTTTAAATAACCGTGAAATATTTTCAGAATATTTTTAGGATTAAATAGTACATTAAATTGTGAAAATTGAATTATAATTACGTTTAGGTTAAAGTTTCACCTAGATTTATTACTTTATGATATTAGAAATATTCGAATTGAGTTATGGTCGAATCGTAGGTCTCCAGTAGTGTTATTTGAAGTTTATTATATTTTCATATTGCAAGTCGGATATCGTTTGGTTAACCCCGGTACGATTACAAAGTAATTAGGCGAGATTTACATATTAATCAAGCGAGGTGAACTCACGGAATAAAATAAAAGATATTTTAATTCAACCAATGAGACATGAGATAAGTGCTTTTAAAAAATAGTAGCTATGGTTGTGCCACGTGTCATCCATAGATTGGTTAAAAAAATAAGTGAATTAGAATAAGCCAAGTGGATCAATACAATATAAAATGTTTTATTTTTGGGCATTAGTGAGATTAGTGAAAGTTTGAGATTTTTAAGTGAAATTTTCTTGAGGAATCTTTTAGTAATTGAGGAATATAATATATATAAGTGAGTTTTGTCTCATTTGAGACAATTTTGCCGTGAGAATGCATGAGAGAAAGAGAGAGTTCGGGTAGAGAGACCAAGAGAAAAAAAAGAAAAAGAAAACAAAGCTTTGTGCGTTCGAGAGAGAGAGAGAAGAGGAAAAAAATCTGATTCGAATTTCGCCATGGTTTCTTCACAAAAGTTGCTCCTCGTCATCTCCTCTAACTACTCAACAAATTTGAAGTAAAACGATCGAATATTTAGTGAGTTATCTCAGTTTTAAGCTTGATTCTTCGTATGAAACCTATTTTTTTTTCTTTCATTTATTTTCGAATCCAAGATTAGGGATGATAAGAGAGAAATGTGAAGATGATTTTGGTATGATTTATGAGTGATTTGATGGAAGAAAAATAGATAAAACGAGAGAGGGAAGTCGTGGAAAAAAATGGTTTTTTTTATGGGATCTTATTTTGTTTTCTATTCTAAGTCATTAGATTGATGTTTTAGAGGTTAGGGAATAATATTTTGAAGTTAGATTTCGAATACGAAAAGTTTAGGATCTATTTTGGAGCTAAATAGACGAGTTGAAGGGCGATTTTCGAAACCCTTCGAAACACGTTCGTTTAACGTTTGAAACGGTTTATTTAATCATAGTTGGGTGTTAGAACACTAGAGGATTGATTTTTGAAGTTGCCGAAAATTCGAAGCGAAAAGTGATTTTCGTTAGTAAGCGAATCCAGTCTATTTTCATTCCGAGTTTCCGTCGATGAAATTGAGTATACTGAGGTATTCCTAGAAAAGAATAGGTAGGATTCATGTAGAGAAAACGGATTTCGAAAACTCCGGTTGAATAGAAATTGAGATCCGAAAGTTTAGGCGTTAAAGAATATATATATATATATATAGATAATTAGATTTTTATTGATTTTGAATGTTATTTGAATGAGTTAAGTGACCCTAAATGGATATTTGATGTTTTAGGGTAAAAGCGGAGACTTCTGGAAGCATACGGAGGAGGTTCGAATTTTATCCGAGGACGTGTAGTAAGTGGAACTACAAGTTTTTATTTATATCGTCTTAAAGTTTATTTTAAAGTTAAAAAAATTTATTATAAATAGTTATTCATTTATTAATTGAATTTATATTTTAATTCTAGTATAAAGATTTTAGTTTATTATTTATGTATATGAGAATGTGCTACAATTTAATATTTTAGGCTTATTGCATTAAGATTTAGAATATTTTAGTGTATTAAGAAAAATAAATTTTAATAGTCTATGGTTTACCCTAACCACAGTTTAGTACCAGACCGAATGTCCTATGCGTGATACGATAGATGAGAGGAAGTCAGTTAGTGAGATTTGAGTCTAGTTAACTCATGTGTGAACGAGGTATGAGTGATCTGTATATACGTATAGGGTAGTGTAATTGGTCCGCAGCGTGGACCCGCTTTCGTCGACTACACATGGTAGATCCACACTCCTAGTGGTGAGCTAGATTTATTATGCTACCACGCCAAGAGTAGATATTCCCTAGGTTACCATTTAGGTGAGCATCAAAAAAGATTTTAAAAAAAAATTTTAGAAAGTTTTAGAAAGAAATTTAGAACGAGATTCAAAAGCAGTTTTAAATGAGTTTTAGAAAGTATTTTTCTAAAAAATACTTTCGTTTTATTAAACTGTTTTTGGGAGAAGTTTAAATGTAGAAATGAATTTTAGTTTAAAAGTTACTACCACTCACTAACTATAAACTCATATTTTTTTTTAAATGTTTTTCTTAAAAATTCTCCCACAAGTGCAGGAACTAGTCGTCTAGCCGACGAGGTTCAGTCAGATATGCAGGCAGACGTATAGGACGACACCTACTACATGTATATATTTTGTTATTTTGATCATGTATATGTGTTAATGTACATAGTTATAAATATTTTGAAGAAATAGTGGATGCATTAATTAAAAATGTTTTATTAAACTTTTATAAAATTTAGTTTTCAAATTTTATTTACCTGTTTGTGGTTGTTTATGCGAAAGGAGCTGGAGGCTCCAGAAGTTAAGAAATAGATTTCATAGAAGTGTTTTTATAAACTGCATTTGAAACTTGCAGAGTGACATAGTTTAGAAAACAGACGGTATGCTGCCGAAATTTTTATTAAAAAACGAAAAATTTTTATTATCGTCACCTTGTAAAGAAAGTTAAAATATCTAGCTAAATGATTTTTATTGCCTTGACGAGTTTCCTTCAGACTAAGTATAAGGTTCATGGGAATTCTTTAGGGGTGTTACGAGGTCTTTCTCAGATCTAGAGGAGAGATTCGGGAAGGGTTCTGTCAAAACGGCTCCTAGATTGGACACCCAATGCTAAATAACAGCCGAACAAATATATGTTTGGAAGCTACAAAACCAATTGCCATTATTATTAGATTCTTAATATATATAGACATATATATATATATATATTGATTCTCAATATATATATACACCCTCTCTCTCTCTCTTTATATATATAGATTCTCAATATATATATTATTATTAGATCAATAATTATCAATATTATGTGCCCATTTTATTTATTATTTATATTATGTTTCCTTATGAAATTGGTACTTTTATGTCATTTGTGTTTTTGATATTTAAGTTTAGGTTTCAAGAAAGAACTAGAAATATTAGACTTTTAGGCAATTCTAGCATAAGAGAACCAAAATCCATCACTGGAAGACATCGGGGGTAATAACTCATGACAAAAGGTCTTGAGAGCCAACCAGAGGCCATCATAGGATATTTTCGCTGGATGCAAGTCACGACTACAGGTCATGACATCGAATTGGAGAATGTTATGAAAAAGACAGCGAGAAAAAACTTCTGACAGAAAGTCATGGTAGTCAAATAGAGAACGTTGCGAGTGGTTGTGGCGAGAAGCAACCCACGAAGAAAACTAGCAATGAACATCTAGACCTTCTCGTGAGATTGTGTCGTGAGGTGAAAGTCGCAACAATAAGTCATGACAATAAAGGTGATCGAATCCGAGTAGGAAAAGGAGACCAATTTATGCATCAACCCAAAACCCTAATTCTCTACTTATTAAAAAAAGACTTGAGGCACAAAAAAGTAGACTCTTGGAAGTGGCAAAGAGCATCCAAGGTAAGAGGTCTCCCTTTCTTCCCTTAGTTTTCTTTTATTTTTCATGTGTCATTTTAGTACCATGTGTAGCTAATTTTATTGTTAGTTAAGGCTGAATTGAAGCCCTAAATATGAACTCGATTTGTAGATTATAGTAATAAAGTTTAGTATTTTTGCATGATATCATCATTATCTCTATATTAATTGCATTTATTTATTATGTATTTTTTATTGATCACCTTAGAAGCATTTTTGTAGGATTTATGTTGTAAGAATATACCCCATATCAAATGAGCATATTCTTTGTTTGCAACAATTAATTGCTTACGAATCCATTGAGAGATTTTGATTTATAGAGATTTAAGATAGACATCATGTTCTAAGGTTTGCGAGATATTCATATTGATCTTATTCTTAATAGATTCTAATTATTAAACTTAAGTAGATATCATACTAGATAATAATTAGAAATACACGTATTTAAACAAACATCATGTGATTTATATACTAACTAAGAAAGAATCAATACAACTTGCAGTATGATTATTATCTTGTTGTGAATGTCTTCATCATGCATTAATATGTGTTTGTTTCATTAATTTTAGTGAATCAATTAAGGGATTGTATAGTAGTGGATAGAATATCTTAACTAAGTTTTTCTCCATTGATTATAATTAATTTAGTTTTTTGCTGTAATTTAGTTTTAAGGCTTTAAACTTGATCTTGAAACCCTTTCTTTCTTTAATTTAATTTCTCTCTAGTTTAAGTTTCTTTAATTTAATTTCTCTCTAGTTTATGCTTTAAATATAATTAGAAATAAAGTAAGTTGAAATCTTCTTGTGGAATTGACTCTTGCTTGCTCACTATACTCAATAAACGATTTGTGCACTTACAAGGTTAAAATAGAATTTGTTTACTATTATATATATATATATAGAGAGAGAGAGAGAGAGAGAGAAAGAGAGAGAGAGAGAGAGAGAACAAATTGCATAACACCTCCCTACCCCGCTCCCTCCCCCCCTAAGATATGATTAAAACCAAATGTAAACACATTTACTCTTTTATTATATCAAACATCCACGCTATCAGTCGACTTTCATCAACTTTAATGATTGACTAAGATTTTTGCTAAATAAACATTTTGCCCATGAATAAGTCAAAAAAAATAATTAAAATTATTAAATATAACATAAAATTAAAAATAAAAATAAATTAAAAATATATTTCCATCATCCATTTGAAAGATTGGTGGTGGAGATCTTTTAAAAATTTCTTGTAAAATTTAAAATCATTAAATGTAAAGTAAAAATTAAAATTAAATTAAATTAAATTAAAAGTATACCTCTACCGTCCATCTAAGAGATAAACGGTGGAAATGAAAATTATATAATCAATAAAAACAAAAGCAAAAAAGAAAAAGAAAAAATGAAGTACAACTAGAAGAAGATCTAGTTTCTAGATTGAAACTAGACCTTGCCAATGAAGAATAAGATGAACATCATCTTCTATCTTTTTTTCTTTTCTCTTTTATGTGTGTGTGTGTGTGTGTTTTATGTGATCTCAGTTCATTTGGGTTCAATTCAAACACAAATGAACATCATCTAGTTCATTCTAGATGACGTTCATATTTTGAGTTGTGGCTGATAATTCTTTTTTATTTATTTATTTATTCTTTTTGTCTTTCGAAAGATTTGAGTTCGAAACTCAATTCTTCGACTTGAAAATCTAAATTTCGAACTTAGATCTTTCAAATATATATATATATATATTTTTAACATCATCTGGGTTCAATTGATGCACAAATGAAGATCGGTTGTGTTGATTGGTTGTGATGGATTGAAGAGGCAGATTTGGGGTTGAAGTTATGGGTTTAATGTTATTTGGGGTTGATTGGTTGTGATGGGTTGTATTGATTGGTTCTGTAACTGTGAAGGGTTGTCGACTTAGTTCATCACAATCTATTCTAGAGATGAACTAAATACCCATGATTTGGTCAAGACCATATCGTCACCAGATTAGTGACGATATGGTTAAGTGTTTTTTAAAAAAACATTTTCCTTTTTTTTTTTTTTTTTTTTTAATTTTTAAAAGATTTTTTCATTAAAGATTTGGGTTTTATTTTTAAAAACTATATAATATTTTTTTATTCAATTTTTATAATTTTAAATTTAAAAAAAAATTATAAAAAATGAAATTACTCTTAAGTTAACTAATTTTTAACAAAATTTGAATAACGAAATAACGATATTGTATAATAAAACAGTAAAAATATTTTCGTTTGGTTTTAGGCATTCCCCTAAAGGATATTGTGCAATTCGTTTATATCTCTACACACACACACACACACACACACACACATATATATATATATATTGTTTTTATTAAATATTCAACCAACTAATTTCAAAATTAATATTTGTATTTAAACTCAATAATATTGTAATTATTTTTTAAGATGAAAATTGTTTTCATTTATGGGTATATACTTATCAACTTTTGACAAATATTTATATTTTTGTCTTGTTAGATCCATCAACTATCAAAACATAAAATTACAATAATTATATCAATTTACCAAACTTTGGACAGTTGAATGTGACAAAAAATATAAATTAACCACTTTACTTTTTATATTAATTTATCAGGTTTTATATTAACTTATTAGCTAACTTTTAACAATTTGACAACTTGATTTTAACATCAAATAACAATTCAAGATTTATCACATAATTTAGTTTTTATTTAGATATCGTTAAATTAAAATCCAATAAAAATTCAAGATGTATCGTAAAAATTTAACTTTAGTTAGATTTAGTGAAATTAATAAGCTAACTTTTAATAATTTGACAACTTTACTTGATTTTAACATCCAATAACAATTTAAGCTTTATCACATAAATTTAGTTTTATTTAGATATAGTTAAATTAAAATCCAATAAAAATTTAAGATGTATCTTAAAATTTCAACTTTATTTAGAAGTAATGAAATTAATATTCATTACAACTTAATTTCATATATATATTTATATATATATAGCAATTCTAATTTCTACCGTTATTACCTCTTAATTTTAAAAAAATTAGAATCAACCAATCTCAACCGTAAATTAGATCTAATGGACAAATATAGAAAAATAGAAAAATATTATGTTTTTAAAACTCTTTTAAAAACACTTCTTTTCATTCTTAACATTTTAAAAACTCTTCGAAAAAGTTTAAAACCGTCAGTAAACTGACGATCAATATTAATAGAATGCATAAAAAAATATTTTTACCTTTGATGGTTGTTTGTTTCATATAAATTACTGAATTATCCTAATAAAATAATAAATTTACAAGTTAAATTATCTATAATGCGTCTAAATTTAAGTTGTTAAAAATAACCTAAAGTCACCATTAACGGTTTGAACTTTTTTTAAGAATGTTGAAAAATGATAGTGATGAAAATAGTTGTTTCCAAAAAAGTTTTAAAAATTTTATATTTTCTCAAATCTTAAGGACTGAAATAAAGTTTTTCCAAATAAAAACCTCCATTTTCACTCAAGCTATGCTTTAACCTATCCAAATATATATATTAAAACCTGTCAAATTTAGACCTCCATTTCACCATTTATAAAACCTTTAATACAACAAAAAAACTTTCATCTTTGACTATACTTTATCAAAACAAACCAAGTTTCTTATTGAAATTTAAAGTTAGAATATTCAAATTTAATTATAATAATAACAATACCATCTATTAGTTAAAGTGTTAATAATTTAATTTAAGGGTAATATTGAAATATAAAAATATATATAAATTAAGGGGTGTACATACGATTTTAGAGAGGTGGATTGATGGTTGTTTGTTTTATGTAAATTACTGGATTATCTTAGTAAAGTAATGAATTTACAAGTTAAATTATTTATAATGTCTCTGAATTTAAGTTGTTAAAGATGGCCTAAAGTCATCATTGACCGTTAGTTTACTAACGGTTTGAACTTTTTTGAAGAATGTTGAAAAAGGTTAGGGATGAAAAAAACTGTTTTAAAATTTTGATATTTTCTAAAATTTTAAGGACTAAAATAAAGTTTTCTAAAATAAAAACCTCCATTTTCACTCAAGCTATGCTTTAACCTATCCAAAAAAACAGATATATATATATATATATATATATATATATTAAAGCCCTTCAAATTTAGACATTCATTTGACCATTTATAAAACCTTTAAAAACACAAAAAAAAAAAAAAAAAAAAAAAAATTCCATCTTTAACTACCATTTATCAAAACAAATCAAGTTTCTTACTGAAATTTAAAGTTAGAATATTCAAATTTAATTATAATAATAACAATATCATCTTTTAATTAAAGTGTTAATAGTTTAATTTAAGGGTAATATTGAAATATAAAAATATATATAAATTAAGGGGTGTACATACAATTTTAGAGCGGTGGATATATTGCCACTGAATTTTTTAATATTTTTGTCTTTAAAAATCGTCCCATAGGCTTATTTGGTTGTAGTGAATAAATTCCTTGCAACAAAAATTTCAAAATGGAAGTGCTTTTCTATAGAATTAATTCATGTTGCAATTTCTATCTTTTTTCTCTTCAACTATTATAAGAAAAAATGATCACTTACTCGTTGGAGCTTAAAGGCCACCCAGAAAGATCGGCTGCTTCCTTGAAAGCATCCCTCCATCTCTGCACTTCATCTTTAAAATGTTGTCCATGCTTGACAAATGCATCTACATAACTCCCATTTTGATTCCTTACATCTGATGGAGTTACCCCATAGAAAATTGGAATCACGATCTGTTTATTCGTTTCCCTACATTCAATAGTTTGTCGTTTGGCTTTAGACATGATTTTTGTTGTGCAATTGGAACACAAATAATAAGGTACGAAGAACCAAAAAAAAAACAACTAAAAAAAAAATATAATGGTTCGACAGTGTGTCTACATTTACTCTCGTATGGTTAGGTTGAAAAATTTCACTGAACTTTCAGTAGAAATATAGCAATTATTTATATCTAATTAAGAAAGTACTCTTACAAATTACATGTCATATATATAAATATGAGTCATATAATCAAGGAAAAAAATCTAAAAACCACTTGAAAATGATAAATAATCTCAGCTTATCCCAACATTTTAAAATATTAATAAAAAAACCCTTACTATCAGCCAATAGCAATTCTATCTAAAAGTTGAGTGGTTTTGTAACAAAAATATAAAAAGACGAAAATACCCTTACTATATCAAAAAATTTAAAAATGGAAAACCAAAAAAAAAAAAATCAATTAATCAATTATCCTTTCACATCATAATAAAACTAAATAAATCTAAAAAATTAAAATAAAAATAGTTTTTTAAAAAAATTCAAAAATTAATATATCAATATCCACCACCCATTAATCTTGATGGATAGTAGAGATCAATTTATAAAAAATAATTAAAATAATATTTTATATCCTTAAAAATTTAAATATTGACAAATTTGAAAATTTAAAATTAATATTAAAAATAACATATAAACATAATAAAATTGAAACATCTTAAAAAAAAAAAACTAGATTAATCTTCTTCATCATCATGCTACCCAAACTAATATAAATCAGTATAAGATTTCATTCTTCAATATTGTTCTTGAACCAAACCAAAATTTTATCAACATCCAGATCTTCAATACCCTTCAAACTATCAAACTTTATATAACAACTAAAAATACACCAAAAAACAAAAAAAATGAAAAAACATATTATCGTCTAAACATGACCACGGTTCGATTCGAATCGTTCGATTCAAACCAAACTGTGGCAATTGAACCGGAACCAGAACATACGGTTCTGGTTCCGATTTAGCATCGGATCGGAACCGCTACTGTAGCAGTTCTAGTTCCGGTTCTTCTATTAATGGATTCGAAACCGTTGATTCAAAAAATCGGTAGAATCGGAAGTGGTTCCGGTTCTTAAAAAAAAAAAAAACTACAGAACTGAAAACTTGATCCTTTTTTTGTATATTTCACTCCCTTCCCCTAATTTCTTTTTTAACCCCTCAATTTCCTCTATAAATACCCCTCACATTCTTAATTTCTTCTCATACCTGACACTTATCTCCTTCAATCTCAAGGATTAGGTGAGTCACAAATTTTCATAAACTCCATGTAATATAAAAGGTAAGAGAACTACGTGGATTTTGATTCCTCTAAAATTTAAGAGGATACGTAAGCAACTTAATTATGGTAATAAATTAAGTACAAACCCAATATTTTTATTTTATTTTTTTATTCAATAAAAATTCAAATAATTAATTTTTTTATTTCTTTTGTGTATAGGTTTATTTTTTTAATATCAAAATATAATTTACTATTAATTTTTAAATTTTATTTTTATTAAAAAAAAGATTTCGAAAGCGGAACTACTATAGAACCGTTGGTTTCAGAATCGAACCGGAACTGTTTTATCTCGGTTAAGGTTTCGATTTTAACCTTTTCAGAATCGAAATAATCGGTTTAGAACCGGAACCGAAACCAAACCGAATCGTGATCATTATATGTCATCACACTAATTACGTTTTTGGAGTAGCGTCACTAACCTAGCCGCGACAGTTCAAGCAAAACTCCAAGCTTGAAACATGAAAACCATATTCACATACAACCAAAATTAAAAAATTAAAAAATTAAAATTCAATCTGTTGTGCACAAACTCGAATACCTAGATGACACCTAACATAATATAACCAAAACAAACCAGAAACGATTCAAAACAACATATCAGCACCAAAAACCAATACCCCACCGAAAAAAAATCAACAAAAAGCAAAACCCAGAAGCAGATCAATAAAAAGGAGGAAACTGGAGACAAGCAGCCGCCGAACCCAGAAGCAAACCCCCATCGCCGCCATCGAGAGCGAATGATGAAGAAGCCACCGAGAGCGCCTGATGAAGAACACCGCCACCGTCGCCCTCAAGAGCAGCAGCAGAACACCGCCACCAAGAACACCAAAAGCAGCAGCAGACTCGTATCTTACCCTCCCCTGGCCGCCGATTTCTCATTCTTTACCGGAAATAAGTGCGAGTGGAGGGGGAGGGTTGGCATGGAGTGAAGAGGGAGAGTGGCGGTAGGGAGTTACGGGTCTGACCGACGATCTGACCGAAGACGACACCAGAGCCTCGGTAGGGAGAGTGGCGGTGCAGCTGAGGCATTGGAGGGTGTGAGACTGACGGCTAAGGGCGTGAGAGATTGTGAGGGTATTTTTATATTTTTCCCTTTTTTAATGTGATTAATTTATAGATTTTATTTTATTTAACTTAAAATATCAAATAATTTCAATCCAGCTGTCCCCCAAATGAAAATATCGAACACATCGTCGTTTTTACTCTTACGTCCTAAAGGATCTGTCAATTTATGAACGTATATCGTTAACCCACTAACAATTGAGGTTTTTTCAGATTAATTGATATTATTTTCAATTCAGGGATAAAAAAATAATAACCCTATAATCAACAATCTTATAGAAGAAAAAAAAAAAAAGTATTGCAATTGCCTCATATATGTATATAAGAATATACCTGTTCTTGCACTCTAGGATCTTCACTAGTTCTTGGAGACACCATCTGGAAGATGCATAGTTTTTGGAGAAGATAATAAGGGAAATGTACGATTCTTCAATTGCTCGTTGAAGAGATGGAGAGATTTCATCTCCTCTTTCGAGATTGTAGTCAATGAAAGTTTGAACTCCTTTATCACGCAAAGCTTTGTAAAGATGGTCGGTGAAATTGTTGCGGGTATCCTCGCCTCTGAAACTCAGAAAGACAGCGTGCTTGAATGATGGAGAGGACTTGGAAGAAGACAATTCCATTGATGATGAGAGAAGTGTATTATTTGTTTTTTTTGAAGAAGTGTATTATTTGATTTTAGCTGGTGAATATTTATAAAAATATTGGTGAAGATTCCTCGATATTTCGAACATATTCGACACGACGAGTCTTCATTGGCTTCAGAAGGTTCCTCGATATTTCGAGCACATGCAACGCGACGAGTCCTCATTGGCTTGACTGATAGTGGGATGTCTCATATATCAGACACGTTCAAAGACTCTGAATTGCCTTTAGTTTCTGAATAAGGGGATGTTTTATATTTTAATGTAAAATATATGAACGTCCTTGTACATGTACACCACGTTTAGTAACCTATCTTCTTTAAATGTTTGTTTAAAACATAATCTAAATATACTTCATCTTTTTAAAAATAAATTATATACATATTAATTAAATAGAGAAACATGTTTGATGACAATGTTTTTTTGGTAAAATGTTGAAACATGTTTGATGACAACGTGTTTTTTTGGCAAATGTTGTCTTCGCTTAGGATACGATCTTAAACGGGGGCAAAGCCAGAATTATTGATTTTGGAGGGGACGAATAAAAAATGAACACTCAAATTTAGACTAAATAATATAATAATATATGTTCAAACTCTAAATATAACACCATTTACTACTCTTATTACAAAATTTAAATCAATAATTAAATAAACTCTAAATTTACATATCAAAATGGAACTTGTCGCTTTTTTAAATTTTAAATATCATCAATAATCGAATTTACACTAAATGATTTGAGATTTTGCAAACTGAAATTTAGAAGTTGAAATATTGAAATAGAATTCTCTTTTTTAAGTCTCAAAATATTAAAAAGAAAACTATGAAATTAAATGGATAACTTTGGACATCTACTTTAAATAAGAAAAAATACATCATTTAAATATATTATTTTATTAAAATAATAAAAAAATCTTTTAAGTAAAAGAATAAAATATTATGCAAGAAAGAAAGAAATGTATCCAAGTCAAGGTAACAAAATTGAAAAAGATAAAAGCAAGCAAAGCTGATTGGAAGTGTTGCATTGTCATTGGTGTTTTATCAAAGTGGTTGGGGTTGGCAACACCCCCAAGTTCATATGTAAACTTGGATTCAACACCCTGCAACCTTATGGAAGCTATCTTCTCCCAACTTATGTGAGTCGTCCTATTACCTTCGTGCGAATGATCTTTCCTAAATGAAAGCTATTTTCCAGATCGCACCATAAAAGTTCCATCTCATTAAAAGAAAAAAATTGACAAAACTGCGCAAGTTGCATTAGTTGGGGATTGCACATTCAAAGCTTAGAGAAATTTCATTGGTTGGGAGCTGCACCTTCAACACTTGGTGTAATTTCATTTATTGGAGAGCATCTTAAAGTTTGATTAATTGGAAGGTTAAAGGAGTAGAAGACTAGAACAATTTAATATCTCCATTCGTTTGCACTTTGTAAGAACACCGGCATATCAAATGTAAAGAATTCAAGTACCAATTAGGATAAGGCTAGACTTGACTAGTTGTGCTATTGGTAAGCCTGCTGGCCCTTGTGCCTCAAGGCATGGTGTTCTATTCTCAATAAATACAAGTCTCCTCCTAACAGAACCCGACCCGGATTCTTAGTAATGAATCCAACGGTCCTGTCGGACACCCTACGATCCCTCCCTAATGCCATCTAATAAGGCTCAGGAGGACATCGTAGAGCGAACCCGTAACTATGTAATTACATCTATATAAATCATAGTTGTTTAAAATCATACTTGTTTAATTTCCGCGAATAAATAAACATAATATCTAAAAATATCATCATAAGATGTGAATGTTTAAAACATGCATGCATTCATAAAATGTGTAACAATGTTATTTTTAGTTCCAAACATACAAATTTCTTAAATAACAGATAATATATTTATGAAAAACAATGTTGCGTCGTTGGTTGGGCCCACCTAATCTGTCTGATACGCTTTGGTACCCTGATCGCCTGATTCTGTACTTGGGAAGGTTTTTAAGAAAATGCAAATGAGTTATTAAACTCAGTGAGTGTGTGCTTAACTAAGACATTTCCAAAAGACAATTTATTTAAAACATCATTTCTTGAAAATAATTTTATTTTCAAAATTAGTGTTCTTATAAAACCTTTTTCTAAAACTTTAGAACAATTTCTTTCATTCATAAAACATTTTCTAAAATATTATCTTTCTAAAATTAGCTATTTATCATGTGCAAACCGAGCTGAAAGCTATAATGGCAACCCATAATATGCTGAAACCACAAAGGCGGTCAGACCAGCTCCGCTCAATGTAACGGTCACGTGGCACAAGAGTTAACATCGTTCATCGTGACAAAACTACAAAGACGTCTCATATACACGTGTGGCGGAACTATCATCGCTCATCATGTGTCGAGAAATACCTCGCAAGTGTAGAGGGCGACAGACATGATAGACTCAATCCTCTCAATGTTAGCTGGACTAACCCTCCCAATACTATGTCATACACTGTAGGATATACTGATTGGGTCTACAGTTAGAAGGTCTATCGATAACTACTAGGGCTATCCACTAGGTTTGAAAATCTTTTCTATCTTGCTATTTTTGAAAACTATATTTTTTTATCATGCTACAAAAATAAATAACATATGCTGCACATATCTATATATACTATTTAATTTTTTAAGCTAAAACACAAGGCAATTAAATGGATAAATAAAAATAACTAAATAATTTTCACACTCACAACTTGTAAAACCCAAAACCGCGTTCGTCAGAGAGCGAAATATTTTTTCGATGGATCGCGTCCGATCGGAAAAATATAATTATCGAGTCCGAAAATATTCGGAATAATTATTTTCGAATAAGAAAAAATAAATTCAAGTTCACTAATATGGATCCAAAATTTTAAAATTATTCCGAAGGTGAAAGCGATTAAAAGTGGATTCCCGGACGGAAACGGAATCCGAACTTGAAATTAAAAAGCAAGAAATGCATGGAAGATTTTTAATAAAATAAATTAGTGCATGCTTGTGACACTTGTCACGCATGCAAAGGAAAGAGCTATATAAGTATTCAAAAGTTGATAAAGCAAAGATATTTTAAAAATGAAATTTGAAAAAGGAATATATGGCAATTGTACTCGGTCAACAATCCTTCATTTTTTTCAAACAAAAACCGCAATCAAAGTGAGAAGTTGAGAAGTGTGTGTATGCTGCTCGTGGAAGAAGAGAGAACCGAGAGCTGCATGTCACCATCCTTTAAACTCCAAGAGCAAGTTAGATAAAAAGACTAAGAGAGAGACCGAGAGTGATAGAGAGAACAAGAGAAAGAAGAGAGCTGCTACTCGTGGAAGAGAGATTGAGAGAGGAACGGGCTGCTGTCTTCTGACCAAGGTGATTCACGGTTGAAGGAGATTTCAGATCTGAAGCAAAGGAGGACATGCAAGGACAGATCGAAGCACTTCAGGCCGTGCATGCAAGCAAGAGAGAGTGAGCTGCTGCCATTGTCGTCGTTGCTACCTTGCTGCCGTGTTGTCACCGTGAACCAAGTGCTGAGGTTGAGCAAGTTGCTACCGAGCTGCTGTTTGACCGTGAAGCTGCTGCTGGTGGTGAGGGGGAGCTGCTAGTGTAAGGACCTGTCAGGCCTGGAGGAGCTGCTGTTGCTGTTGAAGTGCTGCCGTGAACCAATTACTGCCGTGTTGCTGCTGTCGTCGCAAGCTGCTATCGAACAGTTGTTAGGTCAGGCCAAGAACACATTGCAGATCTGAAGCGAAACAACATCAAGAGGAGACAACTTGCTGGTGGAAGCAAGTGTTGCTTGTTGCCGTTCGTCTCGCCGTCGCACTTGCTCGAAAGTTGTTTCGAAGTGAAACTGTTAAGGTAAGTGCTGCCCCATTTCCTTTGTTGAGATGTTTCGAGTAATTATTAAAGTGACCATGTGAATAGAATTGAGATATTAATGATATTATGATTGGGTTTAGGATTGAGAACCTCGTTAGTGCGGAGGTTCGCTCGTTGTTGTTGCGATTGTGTTTTTGTCATTGATCGTATTCGTTGCGTTTTGTTTACGGGCTGTTATAAGATGTATTAGGAGCTGTTAAAGTATGCTTTTAGTTTCGTGTTCGTTGTCATGGGAAATGGTTAGTATTAGTGTGTTTTAAAGTATCGGATAGTCGTTCGGATTTTGAGAAATCGTTTCCGAGCGATTCGGTTGAATTTTTCCGTGAATGCCAGCGTTGTTAGTTGTGATTTTCGTTGTCGAATATGAAAGTATTTGCGATGTTATCTCGCTGCCCTGAGTTGTTATTAAGCTCGTTAAAGTATTAAAGTTGAAGTTAGGATAGTTTGAGTTATAATAAAGTTAATCGGATAGTTTTTGTTTCGCGCGAAATCGTTAATTATCGAAATTTTGAAGTTGAAAATGGGAATGGATATTCATTAAGCTTGCTGCCATATTTTTCTTATTTGTGCTTTAAAGTGTTTAAATATTCGTTTGCCATGTTTTAAGTAAAGTCACGAGTTGAAATTGACGATAAGTTTAATTGGAAACAAAGGAATCGCGCGAAACTCTAAAATCGATAAATCGCGATATCTAGTTGAAATCGTGTAAGCTTTATGTTAGCCGTTTGGTTTCGAATCTTCTTTTCATTGAATCTTTTAGAATCTGATTTTGATGATGTTACTTTAGATTCGAATGACATGGTTGTTGGTTTTGTAACCGTAGAGTTTTGAGTAGTTTATATTGCGATAGCGAATCGGTGTGAAATAGTCTTCGCGTGCGATTATGAGTTTCCCGTTTTGTTATCATGTGAGGATGGTCACTTGAGTTATTGTGATTAGAAATCCTCGTATGGCTTAAAGTTTAGTTACACGCGAGTTATGTTTAACGACATCCCGATTGAAATCAATTGTAGGTAAATCAAAAAGCGAACGAGAGCCGTAACGGGAAGTAGTGAGAAGTAATTGGAAGCAAGTTGTGAGTGTGCATTTTTATTAAGCTTTCGTGAATTATGTTATATGAAATTATTAATGCGATACTATTTTAGTTTATGATTTATGTTGTTCAAGTAACATTTTAGAATATTATTGTTTTCCCTATAATGCATATATAGTTGTATATATATATTTAGTCGTAAAGATACTTGAGAACATTATTTCAATAATTGAGTTTTCGCTCTAGAAAGCAAGTTTTCGGTTTTAAACCATAAGTAGAAAACGAAACACTTATGAGATAATTTTAAAGGTAATTAATAGCTTTTTAGTTTATCTTAACTTCTAGCAGAACCCGGTCGAGCTACCCTATGCGTGTATAGTACTAGACGGGGGGAATCGTAATCCCAAGTTCCCGTACGCCTATTAGATGGGGGAAATTATAATCCCAAGTTCCCGTACGCCTATTAGACGGGGGGAATCGTAATCCCAAGTTTTCGTACGGCTTAATATTCGGGGGGAATCGTAATCCCAAGTTCTCATACGCCTTAATATTCGGAGGGAATCGTAATCCCAAGTTCCCGTATCTGAGCACACGCAAACAGAAAAATTCTAGTAATTCATGTCATATAGATATTTAGCTTAAGAGCTTAAGAGAATGAGTTGTTCTAGAGTTACCCTTCTAAGTTGAAATACGTCAATAGACGTTAGTTTAGATTAAAAAGAATCTTTTGATTATATAAGTTGTATTATTTTCAAAATACTAATGAAAGTAGAATTTATTATTATGTGCACTCACTGAGTTATTCTCACCATTATTTTCTGTTTTCTTTAAATTCCCTCCCAGGTGTAGGAGTGAGCAGCGCGGCAGAAATATCTTCATCGGACGTACAAGCGAGCTGTAGACAAGCGAGCTGTAGACGCGACCACGCTGCACTAGTTTTAAACACGTTATCATGTATTGCATTTATTATCGTTTTTCAGATTTCTCAAGTTTTGTAAATATTGTTTTGGGATAAAGTATTTCATGTGAATATCATGCATGATGTTTAAGATTTTATTCAAGTTGCTTCCGTATTATTATATGATTGTGAGTTTGAAAAAGGGTCTGAGACCTATTGATTATGAAATATTTGTGTATAAACTTATACAGATTTTGTGAAATATTTTACAGGGTGGAATTTAGAAAAATAGCTGTTGTGCTGCCGGATTTCCGTGAAAATCCTATTTTCATAAATTTATTTTCAACGAATAAAAATTCCCACCCATTTTCAGAATTAAAAGGATTTCAAGAATTTTAATTAAGAAAAGAGGCTTAACTCCGCGGGAACTTTCCAGCCGAAGCAGATCTCGACTGGAGAGCCACCGTAGGGTGCCGGGCAGGTCGCCTAGCCAGGATAGTTAGAAAGGGGCCTGTCACAACTTGCTTCCAACTATTTCACTTTTTCCTTTAACAACCTCCTCCTCTAACTTGCTGCTCCACCTATACCAAGTCACAAAAGGAAATCTTACTTAGCTCACAGGCTACTTCCATATAGTTCTATCACCTCTACCATACTTGAGCTGCAATAGACTACACAATCCCTTCTGCTCGGGCTACTATCGAGCTCATTGCTCACTTAATCAACGCGAGTTTAGTGCTCGCTTAACCAATGCGAGCTCTTTCACCTATCAGCTCGGCTCACCTTAGCTAGCGTGAGCTGGCTATGCTCATCACCTGCTTGCTTTGAGCTTACTCGTACTAGCTACTGCCTTGGTCCTACTCGGATAAGCATCAGGGCAAGAGAGAAATTAATCTACTTGCTTCTCGCAAGCTTACTCCTTAGGCCAACCGGATCGATGCTGAAGGGAGCCACGAGCATTTACCTTGCTCGCCTTCAACGACCTCATACGCGATCTAACTATTATCACTCTTCTCCCGCTTACACACCCACACACACCAGCTTTACTACATTCCAGCCTCAAACACCATAACCAGAAATTATAATACCTCAAATGAATCAACTTCCTTAGCTACACTACTTACTAGCCCTTCTCAGTCTTCTGCCTTAAGTCTCGTGCTTGCTTGCTGCTTCACTTTTCCAGATCTATACATAAAAACCTTGTCAGTTCCAACTTAAACCCGAGACTGATCTCAATCCACTTTTACACCATAAAACGAATACCATAAACCACCATCTTACCACTTAATTCTCATCAGATCTAATTCTTACATCAGTTCTTCACCTTCCAATAACCAGGTCACCTTACACAAAGGCAAAGATCTAGCCTGAATAGTGGCGACAACTCCGTCTCTTCAATTCTGTCGACAACGCACACTCTCTCTCTATATATATATATATTTTCTCTCATTTCTCTGCCTTTTTCTCTCGTCTTCATACTTTCACTGACATCACTCACTCACGGCTATTAATAGACGTGAGTAAAGCTTGTCTTTGGCCCTCAAATTTTCTTAAAATTTCATATCCACCACATTCTAGAGAATTCTATCAGAAATATTTGGCATTTTTCCCGTATACCCCTTAACTTTTATAATTTGCATTTCTTTCCATATATTTTCAAAACTTCTCAAATAATAAATTTTGCTATTAAATACATAAAAATCCTTTTTATCATTTCTCCAAAGAGTATTTTTGTACATCTCTACTTTCCGTACATAAGAATAATAATATCATCGGGAAAGGGTATTATATTTTTTCCTCCTTTTAATAAAAATTTTATCCCTGAAATTACATATCATTTTGAAACAGATATGGATGTTTCTATTACATCTGATCTTCATGCTCCCAAGTGGTTTCTTCTACTTAATGATTCCTCCATAATACTTTCACTAAGAGGATAACTTTATTCCGTAGAACTTGCCCTCTGTGATCTAAGATCTGCACCGGCTTCTCTTCGTATGTCAATTTCCTTTTTAACTGTACTGGTTGATCCTCAAGTATGTGAGAGGGATCTGAAATGTACTTACGGAGCATAGATACATAAAACAAATTATGGATTTTGCTTAACTGCGAAGGGAGTTCTAATCTGTACGCCACTGGTCCTACTCTTTCCACGATCTCCAAAGGCTCGATATAGCGTGGGCTCAACTTACCACACTTCCCAAACCTGAGCACGCCTTTCCAAGGAGATATCCTGAGGAAAACTCTATCACCAACTTCGAACTCAAGGTCCCTACGACGATTATCCGCATAGCTTTTCTATCTATCATTAGCTACCTTAAGCCTGTCCGTAGTTACTTGAATGAGCTCAGGACCTATCAGCTTCCTCTCACCTACCTCGTCCCAACATACTAGAGTCCTACACTTTCTTCCATACAAGACTTCATAAGGCGTCATGCCAATGCTGAACTGATAGCTATTATTGTATGCAAACTCCACAAGTGGTAGGTGTGTATCCCAACTTCCTCTAAACTCCAAGATGCATGCTTTGAGCATATCTTCGAGCATCTGGATGGTCCTCTCCGATGATCCATCTGTTTGAGAGTGAAAGGCCATACTAAAATTCAACTGAGTACCTAAAGCTTTCTGCAGCTTGGGCCAAAATCTCGAAGTAAACATGGGATCCCGATCTGACACAATCGAAACTAGTACACCATGGAGTCTAACTATCTTATCTATGTAGAGATGTGCTAACTTACTTAAGGAGTAATCATTCTTGATCGGTATGAAATAGGAGGATTTGTTCAGTTTATCTACCATCACCTAATAGCATTGTGCATCCTCAGGGTGTACGGAAGCCTTACAACAAAGTCCATAGTGATATGCTCCCACTTACATTCTAGAATAAAGAGTGGTTGCATTAATCCTGCTGACTTCTAATGTTTTACTTTAACTTGCTGACATACTAGACATTGGGTCACAAACTCTAAGACCTCTTTCTTCACTCCTCTCCACCAATAATGATCTTTTAGGGTATATAGTACATCTTTGTGTTGCCCAAATGCATGGCATAAGCTGAGGAATGGGCTTCTTCCATCATCTCCTTATTTAATTCACTTATATCCGGCACGCACAAACGTCGACTTATTATTAATGTACCATATTTCCTGATCATAAAATATTACCTTTGACCTGATTCTATTTTATGCCTTATCTTAAACAACTAGGGATCTTCCCACTAAAGTTCCTTTATCCGATCCACAAGAATAAGGCAAACATGAAAGGTTGCTAACTATGTCGCGGAGCCTACTGTATCCAAATCAACCCTTAGCGACCTCAATTCTATTAAAAGCGGAAGATACACCATCTTCATTTGAGTTAGAGAACTTGATGGTCGTCTGCTTAATGCATCAGCCACTACATTGGCCTTTCTGGGGTGGTATTCTATCGTACAATCATAATCCTTCAGCTGATATCACATGATCCAAGAACGCAACACTATTTAGCTAAAATGGGCACTTACTAAACTTTGCATATAGTTGATGCTCTTGAAGGGTCTGTAATACTACCTAAAGATGCTGAGCATATTCCTCATAACTGCTTAAGTACACCAAGATATCATCGATGAATACGATCACGAACTTATCCAAATATGGCCTGAAGATCCTGTTCATCAAATCCATGAAAACCGTTGGAGCATTCGTCAAACCGAATGGCATGATAAGAAATTCATAATGGCCATAATGAGTTCTGAAAGCAATTTTCGGAATGTTGCCTTCGTAAATTCTCAGCTGATGATTTCCTAACCTTAGATAAATCTTTGAGTAGACTCTGGATCCCTGCAACTGAACAAATAAGTCGTCAATCCTTGAAAGTGGATATTGATTTCTTATTGTCACTCTGTTCAATAGTCTGTAATCGATGCATAATCTTAAGCTCCCATTTTTTTTCTTAACAAACAAAACTAAAGCCCCTCAAGGTGAATGGCTGGACCTCACAAAACCCTTATTCATCAATTATTCCATTTGAACCTTTAGCTCTCTCAACTCTACGGGAGCCATCCGGTAGGGTGCTATAGATATCGGTTTAATCCCTGGAATTAAATCTATTTCAAACTCTACTTCCCGATCTAGAGGCAAACCTGGAAGATCTTCCAAGAACATATCTAGAAATTCTCAAACCATAGGGATATCTTTTAATCTCACTACATCATCTTTGGCCTTCACTGCATAAACTAGATATCCATAGCATGACTTCCTAAGCACCTTGCTAGCTTTCATTGCTAACATGATGCTGAAAGAGGGTGATTTTTGGACTCCACAAAAAATGACATCTGGCTCCCCTGCTCTGGATAAACTAACCTTCTTTTGAAAGCAATCCACCGAAGCTCGATGTACGAACAACCAATCCATTCCTAATATGACATCAAAGTTATTGATTTCCAATACGATCAAATTTGCCAAAAATTCCTTGACTTCGATGAATATTGCAATACATCCAGAAACCTCCTTTGCTCGAAGAAAATCCCCAGTAGGGATAGACACTACCATATTACACTGATTCCATGCTAATCGTCCTAGTAAAACTCCTAGACACGAAGGAATGCGTAGCTCTATGGTCTATTAATGCACATGCTTCATGACCAATCACTGAAATCATATCTATCACGATGTTTGAGGAGGCATCTGCATCCTACTGTATCACCGTGAACATTTGGCTTAAGTACGGGGTCTTTCTTGCTGACCTCTGGATGGCACACTTTTGCCAGATGCTTTGTTGGGTTGGCCTGAACTGATGGCTCCCCTAGCTTGGAAACTCTTCTGCTCTGGTCTCCAACCTCCACTAAACCGTCTTAGTGCTGCAGTCCTAATTTATGGCTGAAAGGCTGAAGCTGTCATTGGGCAATCCTTTATGAGGTGTCCTTTCTGACCACATCTTACACATCCAATGCTATCACTGAGACACTCGTCCAGATGTTTCTTTCCACAAAATCGGCATACAGGCCAACTCTTCCAACTCTTGCTACTGCTCTCGGATCCTATTGGCTACCTCACGGAGCTTTGACTGGAATACAATCCCTGGCTCGATATGCGGCTACTAGATCTTGTTAATGAGTCTCCACTCTTTGAGAACTTATTGGGTCTGGTAGAAAACCCATCAATCCAGTCACGCTTCTAAGTCGGCTGCCTGGGTCTAGGAACTGTCCCCAAACTTCTCTCTACTCTAACTGCTGCCTCTACTAAACCTCTATACTGTGCATTGACTGCTGCAGCCACATAAATCCGAATCTACGAATTCAGGCCAGCTGCAAATCTCTTGATCTTCTGCTCTTCGTTGTCTATTATGAATGGCACGACACGAACCAGTTCCGAAAATCTCCTTTCATAGTCTGCACTAAGAGGTTCCCTTGCTCTAGCTTGAAGAATTCTTCTATCCTTACGTCCTGGTAGCTTTTTGGTTAGACCTTATCCATGAATTTTTGCTTAAACAACGCCTAGGACACTCTGGCTGGGTTTTGCCTCCTGAGTGCTTTCCACCAATCTTTAGCTCAGTCTTTTAATAGAAAGGCTGAGAATGCAACCATTTGTTCTTCAGTATAGCCTATCATTTGGAAGATCTCCTCGTTAGCCTCTAGCCATGATAAGACGCTCTCCGGATCTCCAGTTCCATTATACGATCTGAAGCCCAACTTTCGAGCACGCTTAATGGAGACCCCTAACTCTCGCTGTTGCTGAAAAGTTGCTGCTAAAACTTGGGCTACTCGCTCAATGTCCATATTTCCACCTGCGACCTTCGCAGGTCGCGACGATCTAGCTTGATACAGGCACGTGACAGACTTGTCAACATGTCCCTCATTTGGTGTAGGTACCTCTGCTATTGCTCTCCTAGATGGACGACCTCGATGACACATGATTCTGTATATTTTCAAAAATCAAGTTACGCATGAGGTGAAAATAGTTTCATAAAAATCGTGTAGTTAAAAGAAAACTTTCTCTAAAATAGTTTGCTCTGATACGAAACTGACAAGGCTTGACCCAGATTCCTACTAATGAATTTTGCAGTCTTGTCGGGCACCCTACGATCCCTCCCTAATGCCCATCAAATAAGACTCAGGAGGACATCGTAGAGCGAACCCATAACTATATAATTACTTCTATATTAATCATAGATGTTTAAAATCATACTTGTTTAATTTCCGCGGATAAATAAACATAATATCTAAAAATATCATCATAAGATATGAATGTTTAAAACATGCTTGCATTCATAAAATGTGTTACAATGTTATTTTTATTTCCAAACATACAAATTTCTTAAAACAGATAATATATATATATATATATATATATATGAAAAACAAGGTTGCATCGTTGGTCAGGCCCACCTAATCTGTTTAATGCACTCCGGTTCCCTAATCTCTTTATCCTGCACCTGGGAAGGTTTTCAAGAAAACGCAAATAAGTTATAAAACTTAGTGAGTGCGTGCTTAACTAAAACCTTTCCAAAAGACAATTTATTTAAAACATCCTTTCTTGAAAATAATTTTATTTCCAAAATTAGTGTTCTTATAAAACCTTTTTCTAAAACTTTAGAACAATTTCTTTCATTCATAAAACATTTTCTAAAATATTATCTTTCTAAAATCAGCTACTTATCATGTGCAAATTGAGCTGAAAGCTCTAATGGCAACCCACAATATGCTAAACCACAAAGGCGATCAGACCAGCTCCGCTCAGTGTGAGGGTCACGTGACGCAAGGACTATCATCGCTCATCTTGACAAAGCTACAAAGACGTCTTATATACACGTGTGGTGGAACTATTATCGCTCATCATGCGTCCAGAAATACCCCGCAAGTGTAAAGGGCAACAGACATGACAAACTCAATCCCCCCAATATTAGTTGGACTAACCCTCCTAATATTATGTTGTACACTGCAGGATATACCGGTAGGGTCTACAGCTAGAAGGTCTATAGGTAACTGCTGGGGCTGTCCACTAGGTTTGAAAATCTTTTCTATCTTGCTATTATTGAAAACTATATTTTTTATCGTGCTATTGAAATAAATAACATATACTGCACATATCTATATATACTATTTAATTTTTTAAGCTAAAACATAAGGAATTAAATGGATAAATAAAAATAACTAAGATATTTTCACACTCGCAACTTGCTTCCAACTATTTCACTTTTGCCTTCAGCGACCTCCTTCTCTAACTTGCTACTTCACCTTCACCAGGTCACAAAAGGAAATCTCACTTAGCTCACAGGTTATTTCCTTACTGTTCTATCACCTCTACCATGCTTGACCTGCAGCAGATTACATAGTCACTTCTGCTCGGGCTGCTAGCGAGCTCACTGCTCATTTAACCAATGCGAGCTCACTGCTCTCCTTCACTTATTAGCTCGGCTCGCCTCAGCCAGTGTGAGTTGGCTATGCTCATCACATGCTCGCTTTGAGCTTGCCTTTACTAGCTACTGTCTTGGTCCTACTCGGACAAGCATCAGGGTAGAAGAGAAATTAATCTACTCGTTTCTCTCGAGCTCGTGCCTTAGGCCAACTGGACCGATGCTGAAGAGAGCCATGACCATCTACCTTACTCGCCTTTAATGATCTCCTGAGTGATCTGACTATTATCACTCTTCTCCCGCTTACAGACCCATACACACCAGCTTTACTACATTCCAGCCTCAAACACCATAACCAGAAATTATAATACCTCAAATGAATCAACTTCCTTAGCTACACTACTTACCAGCCCTTCTCGGTCTTTTGCCTTAAGTCCCGAGCTCGCTTGCTACTTCACTTTTCCATATCTTTACACAAAAACCTTGTCAGTTCCAACTGAAACCTGAGACTGATCTCAATCTGCTTTTACACCATAAAACGAATACCATAAACCACCATCTTACTACTTGATTCTCACCAGATCTGATTCTTATATTAGTTCTTCATGTTCCAACAACCTGGTCGCCTCACACAACGGTGGAGATTTGGCCTGAACAGCAGCGGTAACTCCCTCTCTTTAACTCTGTCGATAGCACACACACACACACACACACACTCTCTCTCTCTCTCTCTCTCTCTCTCTTTATCTTTTCTCTCATTTCTCTACCTTTTTCTCTCGTCTTCTTACTTGCACCGACACCACTCACTCACGCCTATTTATAAACATGAGTAAAGCTTGTCTTTGGCCTTTAAATTTTCTTAAAATTTCAGATCCACCACATTCTAAAGAATTCTATCAAAAATATCTAGCATTTTTCTCTTATACCCCTAAACTTTTATAATTTGCATTTATTTTCATATATTTTCAAAACTTCTCAAATAATAAATTTTGCTATTAAATACATAAAAAATCTTTTTATCATTTCTCCGAAAGGTAGTTTTGTACATCTCTACTTTCCATACATAAGAACAATAACATCCTCGAGAGAGAATATTACACCTCCCACCACATAAAAATGTATGGATTGTCTCTTTATTTTATATGAGTCATTTTTTCCACCTATGTATGGGTTGTTCTATCCGTGTGAGAGTTGTTTTTCAAGTCGTGTAATATAGTCAAATCTTACTTAGTCTCAGTTAATCTCTGGGCTTATCCCAACCATATATATAAAAAAAAAAAGAAAAGGAAAAGGCTAATAGATAAAATAATAACCAACCTAAATTTAAATTAATGCAATTTAATTGAACTGTCATTGTCCTTGACTGGTTGGAATGTAATTGAATATGGTTACAAATTAGACTTCAAAAAAAAAAAAAATACCAAATCTTTCGTGCATTAAATGACTTGATAAATTTAGATATTTTTAAGATTATTATATAAATTATAAGAGATGTAATTATTTACTTAATAAACTCAAACAAGAAATTAAAAAAAAAAAAAGAAAAAGAAAAAGAAATTGTAACATAGTTAAGAATAAATTGGTCGATGAAGCGGTGGTAGTGTCAAGATTGTTGATTTGAGGAACCGAAAATAAAAATTCAAATTTTATACAAATAAATATAATAATATTCAAAACCTAAATATAACACCGTTTAGTCTTGTATGGGTGCAAACTAGAGTTAATAGGAAGCAGACATGTCAACAAGGCAAGAGCGTGACATGTGGTACATAGTGTAGACTTCAAGCGAATGTGACATTAAATTCATCAGATTATGCTAAGTAATTTATCATCGAAAGTAGGGAATACAAACCTTCGAAAGATCTAGTGAGCTTCGGAGGAACTGTCCTAGTAAGGTGGTGACAAATATCCAACGTATAATGAACCTCTGTTAACACGAAGTCGATCCAAGAAACAAGTGGCAAACACCTTCGCATGCATAGCGACACCTAGAAAGTAGACCTTGTCCCTTATAAAAGGTAATTTTTTAGTTCATTATAGATTCAGAGTAATTTACCATCAATTTTTAATAAGATAAACAGGGTTTTAGGGAGATAAACTGACTTAAGCATCGAAGGATGTTTCCGTTAACAATATTTGGATCATCTTAAAGAAGGTTTTCTCTTGTTTTGTAAGTTTAGTTGGGATAGTTGAATGAGATCAATATTCATACGAATAAGGGGTCCACCCAAGGTTGTAGCTTGTCTTCATATGACATTTTTACCCATAACATTAGCGTTATATAGAGAGATTGAAAACCAAACCTTCGTAAAAATAGATCCAAACCAACTACTAATCTAGTATTAGATTCATCAAACCCTCAAACAGCTAATATAAAAGGAAACGTAACGGTATTTCAAGTACAGACTATGGCTACAATCTAACCACCTATACAAAGTTTTAACAATACAACCTCTATATAGAACCTAATAATGCCCTTGTACTAGCAAATGCTAGCGAATTTTAGGCCATCCCCGATAGGGTATCTTCGACTCAAGTGCCGACCATTTCAAGAGGTACTTTTGATAATTTTTATGCTCATATATAAGCAAATCATTATATTGTTGCAATTTAGATGAAGTTTGTTTAGCGATGGTCATTAGTATTATAATCTTCAGATGTAATTCTTTACCATGATGCAATTGAGGCATCTAAGAACAAATGTATGCCTTCAATTAGATGGCGCACTTGAGGAACCTAAGATGATGCATTTAAAGCATTTTAGAACAAAAGGACACCTTTGATCAGATGGTGTGCTTAAGACACCTAAGATTTGATCTACAATATTTGAAGCTATATAGAATGAAGACAAGCCTTTGATTCAACAATATGATAACCTACAAGTTCAACTTTGAAGCATTTGAGTTCAACTGTTCTAAAATCTACAAGTTCAGCTATTTCAAATTCTAAGGTATCTAAAACTTCATACGAGTGTAACGTTTTGTCCAGAGTAAATTCAACATCATAACCAGTTCAACATAAAAAGCCCCACATAGGATTTTCAACCATAGAACATATTTACGATTGAAGGTAATGTTAAAGTTATGTTCAATTATTTCTAAGTTACATTTGCCGGTGCAAAGTGGAATCTTCGATAAAGAAGTAATCTACTATTGCAATATTATCGTTATCATACATTCTAAACTACGGGAGTTATAAACAAAATGTCTAGACAAAAGAACTTCAATAAAGCTATATACACAGACTGGCAAAAATATAAATTTCATTGATTAAAACTTCAGTTACATTAGAAGTACAACGAAAAGTGAAAAAAAGAAAAATATAAGGTATTAACTCTCGATTTTGCCCTTCCCCTTGTAATTTCTACTGTACTTAAGTGTGTTGTAAGGAACTTCAAATTAGCATCGACCTTTTCATCCTCCAAAGTATATTCTTTCCACTTCAAGGAGGTTACACGGGAAATTTGTTCATCTTCGACCAGGTCCTCCATTCCGCCACTTATTTCTCCCCTTTCTTCGGGTTGCGGATTACGAATATCTTAGATGGATTTTTGATCATTTCCTCAAGTATAGCAACAAGAAACTAAGGATCCATCTACCTCATGAAGTTGACAGTTGACAACATCCTTACTTCATGAATCTTAAGTTGAGTCCCTCTACAGTACTCCTTAAAGAGAAGTATCGATCGACAACCCTGTCAAGGAAGTCCTTACAAAGATGCTTAATGATCTCATAAGCCTCTTTAAGTTGTGTCTATCGCTTGGCCCTCTCTCTCCCTTGGGCGTCGCAGAGGTAGAGAGTCTCGTTAATTAGAGCTTAATGATTGTCCTTTAGCTCCGAAATCTCATCCTCTAAGGAAGACATTGTATCTTTCCTGATTATCAACTCGCACTTTAAAGACATTGTATCTTTCCTTATTATCAACGCAGACTTTAAAGCCTAACCAATATTGTTGGCCTTTTCTAGGTCCTTTTCGAGCTTCTGGACCTTCGCTAGCTCCTTATGAGCCTTATACTCTAGTTGGATTATAAGCACCTAACTTGAACCAACCCGACTCGATCGGTTGTATTTAGGTCAAGTCGGTTCGGGGGTAGTGTATGGATGTAAAATAGAGCCAATGGAAAGTAGACACATTAGCAAGGTAAGAGCATGACATGTAGCATATTGTGTAGACTTTGAGCGAAAGTGGCATTAAATATACCATATTGTGGTAAGTAATTTATCACCGAAAGCAAGGAATACAAATCTTTTGAAAGATCCAATGACCTTCAAAAGAACTATCCTAGCAAGGTAGTGACAAATGTCTAATATGTAGCGAATATCTGTTAACACAAATTCAATTCAAGCGACAAGTGATAAGCACCCTCACATGTGTAGAGACACCTAAAAAGTAGACCTTGTTCCTTTATAAAAGGTAATTTTTCAATTCATTATAAATTCTAAAAGATTTACCAGTAGCTTTTAATGAGATAAACAAATTTTTTGAGAAATAAACTGACTTGAACATCGGAGGGTGTTTCCAAAGACAACCTCTGGATCACCTTAGCGAAGGTTTTCACTTGTTTTGTAGGTTTAGTTGCAATAGTCGATCCAGACCGACATTCGTACGAAACGGGGATTCACCCAAAGTTGTAGCTTACCTTTTTATGACATTTTTACCTAAAACAATGGTAATATACAAATATGAAAACATTAAACTTACATACCCTTATCAATTGGATGCTCCTAAAATATATGTATATATGACCATTTCAATCTTTTGGGACGTGATTCATCTTCTTGTTCACAGTTATCGTGGACCTTCATCAGTTGTTCAATTCCATCCAATTCTTTAAAAATGTTTGGCACAAATTAAATGCACTCCACACTTTTCAATCTTATGATGTTTAACGTGATCACAAACTTTGAACTCGAAAGAGACCTCACTAATGTCAATACCTAATAATCCTTGGTGCTATATAATTGGGATAATCCTAAAAGACCACTTAACTTTTGACACATTATTTATTTTCCCTTATGTAGTTTTGTTTTTATCCAAAATACCGTCTAACTTTAAAATAAACACCCAAAATACTCCTTAAAAGCATATAGAAGGATAATAATACCCTTGATGGTAATAGATTTCATTATATGGACATGGTTAACTGTTTGAATCTAGGAGCAAAAAGAGAAATGCGATGAAAAATTATTAGGAAAATCCTAAAAAACTGTGTGACTTTTGACAAATTATCTATTTCTTTCATGTTATTTCGTTTTTAACCAAAATTCTCCCCTATCGTGAATTTATTAACAAAAACGTTAAAAAAAGTTAAAATATCGAGTTTACCTTTAGTTTGAATAATATTAAAATCAAAAATAAAAAAACTAAAATATAAAAATAAATAATATTAAATATAAAAATAAATCAAAATAAATAATGTAAAATTATAATACTTTTAAAAAAATAAAACAAATTAATTTTAAAAAACCATTAAAAAAAATTGTTTTGTTTGATCTAGAAGAATCTAGAGAACAAACACAAAAAACCCTAAACCATCAATCACTATCAATCTCCCACAAATTGAAGATCTGGAACCATCATCTTCAAATTGAACCACCATCATCAATTTCTTTTAAATGAAATTATGTTATTTTTTTATATTTAATATTATTTTTTATTTTTTAATTAATATTATTTCAATTAATTTTCATTGCATTTCATTTTTTGTCTTTGGAGTCAAACGGTCAATCATGTCCACCTAACAGAATCTATTACTGTCAGGGATATTATTATTCTTTCATATGCCTTCTAAGGTATTTTAGGTGTTTATTTTAAAATTAGGAAATATTTTAGATAAAAACGAAAATACATGAGAGAAAAGGAATAATTTATCAAAAGTCAGAATTTTTTGAGATTAGCTCTTTTATTTTAATATTATTTAAACTAAGGTTAAATTCGATATTTTAATTTTTTCTAATGTTTTTGTTAAAAATTTGATAATACGAAAAATTTTAGATAAAAATAAAATTATATATGAAAAAATAGATAATCTATCTAAAATCAGACGAATTTTTAGGATTTTCGCTAAATTAAATTTTCAGGAAATTTCCTTCATTTATTGATTGTCACTTTCCCATCAAGTATTTTTAGAAAGACTCAGACATTTCACCATCAAAAGTTCTGATTTTTTTTCTACATGCATCTTTGGTGTCTTTCAAAATTTTTGTTATTTCCATGTTTGACTAATAATTTTTTACCTACATTTGCTTTTTGATAGGACTCCCGATGTTCATGATTTTCTTTAACTAGTTTATACATAAAGTTAGTTTGTTTATACATGAGTGTTTTTTTCCTTAATACCACTTTCTATACGCACCTTTTGTCTCTTTCAACTTTATATGTAAAGTTCTTTTTTTTTTTTTCTTTTTCTACACATAACTTTTTCTCCGTCAAAATTTTCGTTTTTTTTTCTACTCGCATCGGTTGTTTCTTTCAAATTTTCCATGATTTCCACGTTTGACTAATAATGTTTTACGTAACATATGCTTTTTGATAGGACCCCAGGCGTTCATGATTTTCTTTTACTAGTTTATATGTATATAGGACTCCTAGTTTATTTATCCACACTAAGGGGTCGTTTGTTTTTTTATCTGAAGACTGAACAGTGCTGCTGAAGACTGAAAGCTGAATAGTAACTGAAATCTGAAATCTGATTGACATGTTTGTTTTTTCTTTTCTTACATCTGAATGTATAATAATCTTGTTTATTTTTTAAAGTTAAAATTATCTGATTACTAGTAATTTGACATTTATATCCGTTTACTATTAGTTGTTGTGTAATTTTATTTAATATGATACAAACAATTGTAATAAATTATTTAACAAATATTAAAACACTTATATATATAATATTTGTATTCATAATTAAAATAAGATTAATTATTATAGTAGAATCAATTAAGTTTATATGTTCAAATAAAAATAAACAAAATAATCTTAAATTGAATTACTATTATAACAAAAGTTGAAATTGTAACTTATATATATAGTATTTTTATTCATAATTAAAATAGTAGAGTCAATTAAATTTATATATTCAAATAAAAATAAATAAAATGGTTTTAAATTAAATTACTATTACAACGAAAATTGAAATTGTAAAGTAATATATATTTTCTGATATAATTAAATAAAAATAATCAAATACTTAAACAAATTGATTTGTAATTCGGTCTCTGAGTTGTTGCATAAACATTTTATCAATAAAGATTCTTACCAGAATTTAATTAGAAAAATATAGTAATCCAACTATAAAAAAAAAATTTGATGTTAAGATGTTTAGGGTTTTTATTTTTCAATGTTGTTTATTAAAGTATTAAAAGAAATTTTTATAATATAAAACTAAAACAAACTTGGAAACATATTATTTTAGGAAGGATAAACTTGGAATAATATATTTATAAATCATTAAGTGATTTTGTATTAAGTGATAAGTCAAAAAATTTTACTTTTTTTTTTCAGTGGTTTTTGGGTGGTTTTAAGTGGTTTGACCACTTAAAAAAACAAACAAAAATCTCTTAATTAGCCAAATTTAGCACAATTAAGTGTTAAGTGCAAAAAACAAACAACCCCTAAGACTCCGCATGTTCATTATTTTATAGAAATATTAATGTAAATGAATATATTAATTTGTTGCTTCTGAACTTCCTTTTAATTTTTTAGGTTTTAACCTATGCCACATTAACACTACTTTAAATATCATCAATTTGATGACGTTGATAAAGTTGCTATACTAGTAACATAGCAAGAGCCCAACCAAAAGTTCTAAAAAAAGCTTTATATACTGAAAATATTTATTTAATACCCACAATTTATCACAAATAATATTTTTTTCTTAAAAACAAAAAAAAAAAAAACCCTAGCAAAAGTGAGGCTTCCTGTGTTTTCTATCCTCGAAAGAAAACGTACAAAATTATAGAAAACATGCATGTAGAAATTAAAAACAAGATTTTCTTTGTTAAGTTTTTCTAGATATATTGGCTCTATGCGCATACAATTTAATTTAGGATCGTCTGGTGCCGCCTAGAAAATTACTTTTTACTCCCAAATTTTAGTGGAATTATGTAGTATTCAAATGATCTTTATGTAAATAATAAAATAAAAAGGCTTTTTGTTTGAAGTAAATTAAAAAAAAAAAAAGACTACCTTTTTTTTTTTTTTTTAACTATAATCATTTTTATTAGTTAAAACTAGTTTTTCCACCGAGAGACCTGTCACTGTCGATGACTTGATACTTCTCAATGCACCTTGCTTTATCGCAAGAAGCAAATGGAACTTGAGCAAGACGCGACAGGTCTCCTTCCTCACATTGAGAAATGCACCTTGGCTACTTTGTACATTTTTCTTGCTTTAAATTGTAACAGTTGCTTTGTTTCTTTTTGCTCCATTTGTTTGATTGACATTTATGGCATGAGAAAAGAAGCTTTTAAATCTGAAATTTGCTAACTTTATCATGGTTGTGCACGTGTTGCAAGCATAAATTACTTTCTTTGTTTTTTTTTTTTTTATTAAATATCATTAAAACTCAGAGTTATATTTGGTTTCATATAAAGTACTTGATGTTTTCAATGCTATGATGTTATTATTAAAGGTTAAAAACAACTGTCGTTTTTTAAAATAGGAATTTTATAAAATTATAAATTTTAAAACTTTTATAAAACTTAATAACCCTAAATCTATAGAACAGTAAATAAAATAATATAAAAAATAAAAATTATATTTTTATTTTTTATATTAATCTTTGTAGATTGTTCACCACTTTACCTTCACTGATATATCTTTACACCTAAAAAACAAATGAATGGGTACAATTATATAGAATTATGCTCATTTACTATTTATTTCATTTCTTAAAAGGAAAAACAATATTTGGAAAAGGTGAATATTAATTTTGGTTATACAAAGAAAAAAGATACAAATTCTTATTATCTGTATTGTGCTATTAAAAAAAAAAAAAACTTTCTCTTTTTTGTTTTACAGAATATACAGCAGAAACCAAAATAACATCTAATTAAAAAAGAAAATTATTTCTTTTCTATTTATACGCAACCAATTAGAGTTTTAATTAATCAAAATTAATATTGAACTTTATGTTAATTAAAATTAAACTTTTACCTCACATAACGTAATTAATTTATATTATATTTTAAAATCGAACTCATGACCTCTAATAAATTAATTCATAATTAATTAATATCGGAGTCATTATTGAGAATCGAATTCAAGACTTATTAAAAAATAAATTAAATAATTATTAATTCATGATTAATGATTAATTAATTAATTATTAAATAATTTGAATATTCAATATTATTCAAATACCAAGTGAATACAAATTTTTTAATTTACATAACAATTGTAATTGGACGGTTCAATTCTGATATTCTATATACACGCTTCTTGTAGTAAAATGAGCTATTAAGGGGATCCGGTAGACCTATAGTTTTGAGATCTAATAATATTAGAATTATTAATTAAACTTTTTAATTAAATAATTCACAATTATTAATCTTAGAGTTATTCCACTAAAAATTTAAAATTGCACTCTCAGAACTGCAGATATTTTTATATAATCTGAAATTTTCAGTAACTATTGATTTAATGATTACATAAATGTCCGTTTTACCTCTTTGATTATATTTTGATCCTTAAGTACTATTAATTCTCTAATAAACAATATATTCATAATAACTTATGAATTTATCTTTCCGTTTATATATGATCAGAAAGTTAAGCACTTTTATTGTTAAAGACCTGAATCAATCTTTAAGGAAACTATTTTTCTACTTTTCATAAGAAAGAATGGATTCCATTCTTATATAAAATATTTTTAGCTAATTACTAAATCATATTCTCAAAGTATGAAAATATTACTTGGATATCTATACCGATCTCATTCTTATAAATAAAAGGATACAATTCAATAAATAAGAGTTCATTCTACACATCGGATACAGTAAAATGTCTAATATAGTAAACGTAATTAATTCTTACAAAATTTCAGAGAGGGTCGTCTGGTCCGCCAGTGCTAGCATCCTATTTATGGACTTACATGTGTTGGCATGACCGCTTAAGCCTTATCTCTGACTCATCATGTCAACATCCATTAACTGGAATCAAATTTGGGAAAGTTGTTGGGAATTTCATTGGTTGTTAGTTTTCAACAAATGCTAACACATGCATTAGAAATTGCTGTGGCGTTCTAATATAATAAAGAAGACTTCCAAGTTGACCAATGATGAACTTTAAAGCATTGATCTTTCTAGTCTTGTCTTTTTCTAAAATTTTCATCTATTTTATTCTTTTTAGCAAGAAAAAATAAATAAAAACAAAAATGCAAGAGAGAACCTCAACATCCATTAATTGAAATCAAATTTGAGAAAGTTATTGGAAATTTGGTTGATTGTTACTTTTCAACAAATATTAAACATGCTTGAGAAATTGCTATAGGTCTAAATCTAGCTTGTGGAGTTTTAATATAATGAAGAAGACTTCCAAGTTGAGTAAATTAAGATGAACTTTAAAGCTTTGATTGATTTTTTTTTTTTAATATTTTGTCTCTTTAAAAAATTTTCACGTATGTTATTCATTTTAGCAAGAAACGAAAATAACAACAAAAATGCAAGAGAGAATCCCAACATCCATTAGCTGGAATCAAATTTGAGAAAGGTGTTGGAAATTTGGTTGATTGTTACTTTTCAATAAATATTGAACATGGATGAGAAATTGCGATAGGTTTCAATCTAGCTTGTAAAGTTTTAATAAAACGGAGAAGACTTCCAAATTGACTAAAGATGAACTTTAAAGCTTTGATTTTTTTTCATTGATTTTGTTTTAATCTTGTCTATTTAAATTTTTTTTACCTATTTTATTCTTTTTAGCAAGAAAAAGAAAATAAAAACAAAAATGCAAGAGATAACTTTATTTTGATGAATTACTTTTACATATATTAAATTAAAAAAAAAAAAAAAACTATCAATACCTTATATTCTAAGACAAAAGTGAAACTTGAATTATTGACATTTTAGGATCAAATGAAGTACTCAACCACTCTTATTAAGATGTGGTATGCATGTAAAGTATTTATATCTAGAGAAAATTAATAAAGAAAAATCATTTTTAATTTTTAAATGCATATCTTCTAAAATTTCGTATAAAAATTAGTAGTGAGCTTATTAAGCAGCTTTGTAAGTGAATAAGTCAATTTATACATAACATTAATTACGTTTAAGCTAAATAAAACTCTTTGGAAGAATTTTCAATATCATGCTTACTTGGCTAAACTCGTCTATTACCTCGCTATGGCTTTGGGGTGTGTTGAAGGGAGTCATAATTTTGAAAACATGTTTTAGAACAAATGGACCCTTTTTCATCTTAGTAGTCATAACTGTACAAATTGCTTCGGCTGTTGTTGCTTAGAAGGTTATCCAAACATACCATACAATGACTTCAGCATCTAAGTTGTTATCATTGACGCGTGCTCGGTAGTGAGCATCTCAGACATCCTTACTAACAAGTAGCAATAGGCCTTATCATTGGATGTGATCCATTTCTGATAGGCTTCACGTGTAGCACGTTAAGCATTATTTGCAGGCTAGGGAGGGCATGGCTCAAAGGCCCAAACAGGGAAGCATTATGAAGCTTGTCAAGCTGGGACATGTCAACATTTGCTATGTTGGTAGAAGCACACAATGGTCTATTTTTGCTAAGGTAATAAAGACAGCTCGAGTTGACCAACTCACATATGGGATAGCTCGAGACAATAATAAAACAATAGCTCGAATCACAGTAACACAAGGTTTCCTTAAACATGTAGAATTCCAAAAATAAGAAAGATCTTATATTAGGCAAAAAATTACTTCTAATAGGGAATTGTCATAATTATACTTTTATTCGAATATAACATATTAAATGCGGTTTGATGTAAAATTAAACAAAAAAAAAAATCTAATATTTCCTATAATCTAGTATCCTCATTGTACAGAATAAAGAAACGTTAACACTATAAATAGGATCCTTCATACAAACAAAGGGCTAGTTTTTTCAACCCTTTGAAAGCCATGCTAAAAATATAGCTCTACCATTGAATAATAATATAACCATTGATGTAGACTTTGTTCTTTACGGTTGAACCATGTTAAATTTTTTTTTCATCTCATTTGTTTATTGCTCTTTCACCTTTATTGCACCATTACTACATCATAATCACGCTCATTCAATCACTAAACTCACTCAATACACATTAATTGGGCATTGATTAATTTTTGATGTCAACAGATGGTAATTCAATAAGATTAAGTAAAATTAAGATATACTTAAAGAAGAAACTTAGTAGAGTAATCGATTGGTTTTGTAATATAAAATAATTTATATTACAAAATTATTCTAGGGTAAGTAACCACAAATAAATTAAAAAATCATTTTTAATCTATTTACAATCCAAATGAACTAAAAACGATTAATTTTAGAGGTAAAAACAAATTTACATTTTGGTTTGAGCTATTCTAGTAATTTTCACTAAATTCCATATCCACTTAAGCATTGTTCCCACTTTGCCTCCCTGGAACAACCTCATCACGTATGCCTCTGGCTTGGTCTCTCAGGTATGGCTTGTCTACAAACGCGTGCTCTCTTGTAATATTTTCACTATCAATGTATTTCTACACTCTTTTTGTATTTTCTTAGAAATGTTGATATTTTTGTTGATATTGTAACTTATGATACTGTCATTTGGGGCAGCGATTAGCTATCCAGGCATTTGGTTTGTTGGTCAAGAATGGTATTCCTATTGATTATTTTACTCGTAATATATTAGTCAAGGGGGTTTTGTAGAATTGGGTTGGTTAGATATGGAGAGTGGGTTATGGATAATGGAGGAGGGGTTTGTAGAGATGTTATTGATAGATACTTATTGCAAAAGTGGATATATGAGTTATGCACTTGAACTGATGGAGAGGATGATGAAAGACGCCTGATGTTGTTACTTATAGAATTTCTGGTTTCTGCAAAAAGGGTGATTTTGTGTTTGATTGATGAGGCTTTGGGGAACGAAACAGATGATGGTGTTGTAAAAATTAGTGATACTGATAAGGAAAATGGGAGCTGAATCTTGTTATGCATACTACACTTATAAGTGCATACTGTAGGCAGCAAGCGCTTGAAAAAGCTTGTGCTTTGTTTAAGGATATAGTCATGAATGGGTTCTTGCTAGATGTGGTTAATTATAGTACTATTGTTAATGGTCTTTCCAAGCATGGGAAGTTGGTTGATGCAAAAATGCTTCTGAGGGAGATGGAGAAGATGGGCGTGGATCCATATGTTTTCTGTTATGCTACTCTCATCTTGTCACCTATTCAGCATTGATTAATGGTCGATGCAGGCTAGGAGACATGGCAGGTGCAGAATCTTTGCTGCAAGAAATGAAGGAGGATACATGGTCTTCCAAACATTGCGGCCTATTCTTGTATTGTAAATGGTTATACAAAGAAAGGAATGCTTGATGAAGCAATGAATGTTATGAGGAAGATGGTGAGTCAAAATATCATGCCAAATGTTTTTATCTATGCTACACTAGTTGATGGCTATTCAAGGCAGGTAAACAAGAAGTTGCTCTTGACCTATATAATGAAAAAAAAAATGATAGGATTGGAGGAGAACAGTTATATACTCGAATGTTTCTATGAACAATCTGAAAAGAGATGGAAGGATGGAGGAAGCCAAGGATTTGGTTACAGATCTGAAGTCCACGGGCTTGGTGATTGACTGTGTAATTACATATCTTTAATGGATGGCTTCTTCAAAGAGGGAAATGAGTCAGCTGTTCTGAATGTGGCTCAAGAAATGGAAGAAAAAGGTATCAAATTTGATGTCATTGCATCTAATGTCTTCATTAGTGGTCTCTTAAGACTTGGCAAATACGAAATGCAATCTGTTTAGCCTAGAACATTATGATCAAAGCATGCTTCAAAGAGGGGAGCTTGGAAAATTGTTTTGGACTTTGGAGAGGTGAAGAGTAATCATGTCATGCCAAGTTCAGTTGCCTGCAACATTCTGGTTGGAGGGCTATCTGTAGCGGGGGAGATATAGGAAAAGCTTTAGATGTTTTGAGTGAAATGTTGATTATGGGGATTTGCCCAACCTCAACCACTTACAAAATTCTGCTTGATGCATCTTCGAAGAATGCAAGAGCAGATGTGATTCTCCAAATGCATGTACGACTTGGTGAGATGGGAGTTAAGTTTGATCAGGAATATTATAACACTCTTATCACAACCTTATGCAGGCTTGGGATGACCAAAAAAGCTACTTCAGTATTAAGAGAAATAAGAGGAAGGGGCACAAAAGTAGATACTATAACTTACAATGCCTTAATATACGTGGACATTGTGTTAGCAGTCGTCTACGGAAGTCCTTTGCTACATATTCTGAGATGATAAATGAAGGAATTTCCCCAAATATTGCTACTTATAATCTCCTTATAGGTATTCATTTGACTACTGATTTGATGAAAGAGGTGGATGATCTACTTGCTGAAATGAAGAAAAGAGGCTTAAACGCTAATGCTTCCACATATGATACATTGATTTCTGGCCATGCCAAGATTAGGAATAAGAAGGAAGCTATACAAAATTACTGTGAACTGATTGCAAAAGGCTTTGTTCGATGAATTAGCACCTACAATGTGCTTATTGGTGATTTTGCTAAGGTGGGAAAGATGCACCAGGCTAGAGGGCTTATGCATGAGATGCAAGTGAGAGGAAGACCCTCCCTAATTCTTCGACTTATGATATACGAATTTGTGGCTGGTGCGAACTATCTTATCAGCCTGAATTGGGTAGATCATTGATATTGTCATATCGGGCGGAGGCAAAAGAGTTATTCTTAGAAATGAATAAGAAAGGATTTGTCCCTTGTGAAAAATACTCTTTCATGTTTCAGTTCTACCTTTGCTCGCCCGGAGATTGTTGAAAGGATTATACAAGATAAAAAAAACATTTAAGAGATGATTAACAGCATAATTATGGAAAGTCTATTATGCAATGCCCTTGCAGTGCATCAGAATAATTTTGTCGCAGACATTAAATGCTTAGCATATGGTTTGCATTTTTAGCACATTGAAATTAATGTATAGTGATCATTATGATTTATATTATTTGCTATTTGCTTTAAGTAATTGTTGTCGTAATTGTTTTTGAGTTTTTGGTTTCTGTGTAAGTTGCAGAAGAAAAGTTAAAACTACGGTCAATTACAATTTTAGGATCGTTTTTCTTGTTTTAGTGGTCTTATAACTTTGTAATAGTCGTAAAAGTTTTATCTTATTTAATTGATGACTCCTTTTTACAACTTATCCATAATAAAAGCTTAAGCAATAGGTAAGGGTTCAAAAATGATATGTTATATCTAAAACACCTCTTCAAATGCAGGGCTGAGTGTATTTAAATGGCATCCCATGTGGATCCTCATAAAAGCTGAATTTGCTTTTTGCGGAAATTTCAAACTGATGAACTTAAATAACAGAATATTAACTTGATAACAACTGACTTTTGACAATATTAACTTATTAACAACTGTGCAGATCGGCAACGTTCCTTTGTTAAAATCTAATGTTGATGGCATCTCCTGTTTTGAGTGCTGGGAAATGAAGCAGACAAGAAAGATGTGTGGCCCCACTTGTCAAAATACTATAGTAGACGAATCCAATGGTCTATGCCAGGATAGTTGAGCTGCTGCGAAGAAAGGAGAGGTCCATGCTAGGAAAAGTAAGATTGTATTCTGGCCGCACCCCTTGTTGGATGTAGTACCAAGATCTGTTTCCTGCTAAACTGATGCTGTGATACAAGTAAGCATAAGGTATATACTTGTAAAAAATTTTGATTCTATCAATTTATTGCCCATATGCTAGGGAAGTTTAATTTCTGCTGTCAGCATTACGTTACCATGTTGTATAGGAGTGTAAGATTTCTTGAAAAAGTTGTAATTCTTCTTCTCAGGTATCACCTAAAAGTTAACATAGGAAGCTGCTGAGTGATTTGAGCACTTCATATTAGAGTGATTCACAATAATTTGTTATTTTGGCTAGATCACGCTTACCATCAAATTTGCAGCTGCAACAGGTCAGGACTGGTAGTAGAATGGTTATCAATGCTTCTTAATCGAAAATGGCTATGTGCCTCTGGGGTAAGTACTAATTCCACTAATCTGAAAATGTGTATAAACTGCATATCTTAACAATGGTAATCATCATTTCTTCAACCCCCCAGTTACCTACATTTTAAGCCTAAATTACTTTAGTACCACTAGTTTGTATTGTTTTAATCAATTATGTTTGCTTGTTAGACTGAGGACTATCTTACCATTAAGAGATATTTATGGAATTGTATAACGATTAGATAACAAAGATAGGAATGAGAATTACATGGACATAATTAATGCTTTGTGGGATCTTGCATCTTTGTTTTCCTATTATTACACATGCTATTCGATATCTTCTTCCTCACTTTTTCATCGGCATCCGTACCTAAACCAATCTGTTTTGGACCGAGTGAAGGGGCAGCATTGGGAATGATGATTTCCAGTTTTCGGGAATTAGGAGTCAGCATTTTCACTGATGACCACCGAGTATGTTTTAACATCTCTTGCATCTCGTGTTTCTAGTGTTATGGTATCATATATTTGGCTCTGGAGCTTGTGTCACAAACTAACTTATTGTAGAACTTCCTATATCATTGGTATATTAAATTGTATTGAATGTTTTACATGCTAGATTACCAGTGGTTGTTGTACAGATCCAGAGATTAATTTGACGTTATGGTTGGTCAATATCTTCAAGGTAATTTTCACCGGACAGCTTGGACGGTTATTTGGTTTCAGTATAAGTAAACCAAATTGTAATTCCATGATTCATCATTTACTGCATCCTTATATATTTTCTCATGGTAGATTTTCATAATTACATTGTTATGTTTTAACAGGAGCTGAGTAAGGATGGGCCACGAATCAAGTGCTGTGTCATTGTTTTTGACTTTTTGCAGAGACGGTGACATTACGGTTGCAGTGTGGTTTCCTTATACTGGGATAGTTGAGGGGGAGAGATGGTTGATCAAAGCTCGCATCACCACTAAGGGGAGAATTATGGCTGACACATCGCATTCCAGTTCCAGTTGGTAAAAATATGCATAATAATGTAATAGTACAGGGAATGGAAAAATAGTTAGGTTGTTGAAGAAGTTGACAAGTGACAATTGGTGCATGTAGCTGATATGAATCGGGGGTGGCCACGGAATTATCAAGATTATATGTTTATTTAAATAATGTAATTATTTAAATCATACGATAATGTGATAATGAATGTCTGACGATAATGTGATAGCGAATGTTTGACGAATAATTATCATCTAATTAATAAATTAATTAATACAAGTATGCTAATATATGTGTCCAAAAAAAAAAAAAAAAAACCAAGTATGCTAATATGAGTAAATTACTTCATACCCTCCTCTCGTGTGATTTTCAATTGGTAGAGACAATATTTGCACTTATTTATAGAGTTTTGAGCGGGACAATCCGAATCCGATCCGATCTATTACCATCTCTAATCCTATTTAATCCAATCACGTGTACTAAATGAAATCTAAGTATAAGAATGTTTATTTAGTATAGTGATAATTGTATTTATAACAGACTAGTTAGCTTTTGATAAACGCTAGATTTGATCGGTGTTATGATTAAAAAAGAAAAAAACTAATGTGTAAGTCTCTATGAAATTATAAGAAAGGGCATCTTATTGTTTGAATCAAATTCAATTAAAAATGAATTTCAAAGAAGGAATAGTAATCAAAAGTTGTGGCCATGCAGTGGTTAATGCATTGTACACTTACTTCTCATTTAAGCTGATCTAAGTTGCGGGTTCGACACCCGTAGACAGTAGTAGTTGTTTCTCTCTTTTATGTGTGGATTATAATAGCTCTCTAAGCGTGCCACTGGTATTCTTTGCAATAAAATGGAGTATAATGTAATCAAATACTAATACTAATAATAATAATAATAATAAAAAACAAGTGGTTAAAAGGAATAATAACAAAAAAGGGATTCCATACTAGTTGTTATCGTGGAAGACATGGAAATACAGAAAACAGAGATGGGCGTTGCGAGTCTGGTAAGGTAAAGTAGTGGTGTTTTTCATCTTGTGTATAGCTCTTTTAGCTATTTATTTATTAAAGTAAAGCTGATTATTCTAAATCGAATATTATCAAATCATGATGCATGACCTATTCAATCAATTTTGTTCAGATCTACTACTTCGTAGATAACAGAAAGAGAAAGAGAAAGAGAAAATGGTTGGGTATGCGTTGGGTTCAGCTTTTGATTCGAAAGCAGGGCGGATGATAATGGTGGCTCTTCTTTTAATGATGGGCTCTTTCTACTTGGGCACCATCTTTGGCAACAATGCTCCCATCTACGTCTCCCAGAACAACTCGTCCCATTCTTCATCTTCACCAGCTGGTATGCGTTTCTTTGCTTTCCTCACTTAGATTTATGTTATGTTAAGCTAATTTGGTTGCAGTAGTTTCGGGTAGTAGTAGTAGGAGTTTTACAAACAAAGTAGGTTTAAGTGAGCGGAAAACGCGAGCTATGATCCCGGAAAGTGGGATGAATGTATGTCCCATTAGTTATAATGAATACATCCCTTGCCACGATCCCTCGTATGTGAAAACTTTGCTACCTGTCTTGGATACATCTAGAAAAGAAGAATTAGAGAGACATTGCCCGCCATCGGAAAAACGTTTGTTCTGCTTGGTCCCACCCCCACCTGATTATAAGTTGCCCATAAGATGGCCAAAGAGCAGGGATTATGTCTGGAAGAGCAATGTTAACCATACACGTCTTGCTCAGGTCAAAGGAGGTCAAAATTGGGTGCATCCACTGCACCAACTCTGGTGGTTGGGGTGGTGGTACTCATTTCAAGCATGGGGCACCTGAGTACATTCAAAGGTCTTTTGAACTTGCTGTTTTTTTAATCAATTTTACATCTGGTGTTTTAGGTATATAGTTATTTATTTATTCCCTTTTTGTTAATTCAGGTTAGGAAATATGACAACTAATGAGACAGGTGACCTACGTTCAGCTGGGTGGTTTCAGGTCCTTGATGTTGGCTGTGGGGTTGCCAGCTTTTCAGCTTATCTTCTGCCCTTGGATATACAAACAATGTCTTTTGCTCCCAAAGATGGTCATGAAAACCAGATTCAGTTTGCTTTGGAGCGAGGCATTGGTGCGATGATCGCTGCCTTGGCCACTAAACAGCTGCCTTATCCTACTAGCTCCTTTGAGATGGTGCATTGTTCAAGGTGTCGTGTTGATTGGCATGAGAATGGTACTTGTGTGTATATTCCCACTGTAACATTTTCATATCTTTTGTAACATTTTCATATCTTTTGATTACTACATTTTCAGAATTATTTTTCATAATATGTCATCCATTTTGGAAGATAATAAATAATAGCTTCCAGTCTTATGACTGCTTAAGGTTATCTACTGATTGCTGAGAAGTAATGTTTTGTAAAACTAACATTTTGTCATGTTTCTGCGTGCCTTTAGATGCTGTATTGGTGTTGATATAAATGTCCATATCGATGACCTCTGCTAAGACTATGAGTTAGAGAGTAGCAGAGTCACTATACTTAGATGAGATACTGTTGTTAGTGTTATGGCCTTATAAAGCGTGTCATTTGTTGCCACAAGTTCTTTGGGTTTGACATTTCTTTTGTCTTTTGCTGTGTGTGTGTTTGTGTTGTTATAATTTATTTTCTTTTTAACCAACTTTTAATGTAAAAGTATTACAACTCTAACGGTCACATATTTCCAGTCTCCCAGGGACGAAGTTTGTGATCAAGACTTTGAATTCCAAAAACCTTGATACATTGATTGTGTGTGACTTCACTCAAATTGATGGGGTTTTCAAGTGTTGTCTTTTGTTTGATAACCAGCCTTATCAGGGGATGATAGGATAAAGTAAGAAAGCTTGATCTAATGGGTTATACCTAATTCCTATATTATGGTAGCTAGTAAACTCAATATGTGCGATTGTGTTAATACAGGTGGATATGCTTTAGAACCCCTTTCTGTTATGTGTAGCAAATCTTCTATTTTTTTATTAGTCCAAAAGCTTAATTTTAAAGGTAAGGTAAGGGCCCAAAGAAATTTGTACCTTCTAACACATATACTCACATGTAAGATCAATAGACTTGCCTAGTGGCTTAAACATTAAGAAACACGAATACAATCATATGTGGGAAATGGAGATTAGGCACATTTGGTAAATCCAACTTGATATCATGTTAAGTAATCACTACAACCATAAGTTGTCCCTTACAAGGTAAAAGAGTGCAACGAATAATCAAGCTTTCTAACAGTGTTATTCTGTAGAGGTCAAATAGCATTACTCATTTTATTTTATTATATTTTCTTGATTGGTTTATATTTTGAGTTACTATTTCTAATTATTCAGATTTAGAACTTTTGTGTCTCCAGGGTCTAACAAGTAAATTAATACATGAACTTGGTTAATACGTGATAAATTGTAAATAATTGTACACAGATGACTTGCAGTATATGATTTTGGTTGTCTTGGCATAGTTCTATTTGGCTGTTTTACTATTTTAATGATAGAATTAAACTATAAAGTTTATGTGTAATTTTTGTGGCATAATACTAGAAGAATTCACTAGTTTAAACATGCAGTATGTTGTTGCATTATATTTGACATAGTGAAGTCTTGTTTATATGTCAGTGAGGTTTGAAACATTGAGTTGTTGAGTTCTCTAATATACTTTTGCTTTCTTTCACATGTAACAGATGGAATTTTACTCAAAGAAGTCAATCGTCTTCTACGACCTAATGGATATTTTGTTTATTCTGCTCCACCTGCTCATAGGAAAGACAAAGACTTTCCATTTATTTGGAATAAGTTGGTAAACCTGACTACAGTAATGTGCTGGAAACTAATTGCCCAAAAGGTTCAGACAGCAATCTGAATCAAAGAAGAAAATCCGTCATGCCTCATGCAGAATGTGGATATGAAGCTCATAAATCCCTGTGATGCTGTAGATGATTCTAAACCTTCATGGAATATACCTCATGGGAATTGTGTACAAATAAGTACACAAAAAACCTCCCAGAACCTTCCTCCCAGACCAGAGTGTCTCTCTGTATACTCAGAGACACTCAGCAAAATAGGTACATTTCTTTTGAAGTTAAGGGAGCTAGTTCTTATTTATGTATATCATTACTTCACCTGGCACCTGGTTTATCTGACTATAATGTCCTCTTGAATCTTTCATGTTTCATGAGCTTTTAGTTTTGAGATAAGATGTCATGCACATTATGCTTCATTTGCTTTATCATTGTTTGGTTCAAGATATAAGTTTCTTTAAAATATTCGTGTTCATATCTGACCTATTTATCCTGGTCATGACTCATGATATTGATTCATACTGCGCTTGAAAAACTTTTATCATCTTCTGTGATACTGGAACTATCATTACCCTTTTTGTTGAATCCTGCAATCTGGACATTACTTCTTCAGCTCGCGTTAAATGTCGCTGTGCTTTATGCATATAACAATTCGTCATTACTGAAGCACGAGTAAAGACTTTTTTGTAGTATTTTCATTTGTTATAACATTTAAAGTTGCTTGCTGCTGACCGCTTACTCAAGCTTGAACTGACCAATACTTTTTGGCTCATATTTTTCTTGCTCAAATCAATGGCATTCTTAGTAATTAACTCCTTTTCCATAAATCAAAATTGATTTGTCTAAATGCTGTCACTTCGATTTCTTAAGCCAATTATTATCAGCTGTAAGATAGTAAAGTTATCACACTATCAAAGGATACAAAGTGTAAACTTCTGGAAAAAGAACTGGGCAAACAATGAGGACATATTGGGTTTGAGATTTGAAATTTAGTTCTCTTCTCTTTTGATTATGTTAGCATTGCATTGTTTTTCTTATTGAATGTTCTTTTTTAACTTGTAAACAAATTTTTGGATGACAGTTAACATGCAGCAGACAGATAGATACATGCATTTGGCTTCTGTGGCTAAGATTACTTAGAAATTAGAAGAGCCACATTATATCTGAAGCATTGTTTGTCTGACATGACACTTTCAAATATATCTTGAACAGGTATCAGTGAAGAGGAGTTTACTTCGGACACTATCTTTTGGCAAAATCAAGTTCGGAGTTACTGGACACTGATGAATGTGAATGAGACAGAAATACGAAATGTCATGGATATGAATGCTTTTTGTGGTGGTTTTGCTGTGGCTTTGAACTCGTTGCCTGTCTGGGTGATGAATATAGTTCCTATGAGTATGAAAAATACCTTGTCTGCAATTTATGACAGGGGTCTCTTGGGTGCTTGCCCTGATTGGTAAGATATATGTAGATATTATCATTCGTATTACTAGCTTGTGTTATACTACTGCTTGGAGCATCAGCCCATGATATACTAAGTTTGCTATGAAATAATAATATTTGTTTTTGTATGTTTTAATTTCAGGTGTGAGCCATTCTCTACTTACCCACGCTCATATGATCTGTTGCATGCCAATCATCTCTTCTCTCACTACAGAAACAATGGAGAAGGTTGCTCATTGGAGGATCTTATGCTGGAGATGGACCGTATAATATGACCTCAGGTAAATGTTTATTATGCTTATGTTAGAAAGATAAACTTTGATGTTCAAAGTCATTGAAATGATAAAATGGGATTGGTTCAAATGCTCACACTATGCCTCCAGCTACCTTGAACTTTATTCCTGTTGTACATAGTATGTCTGGATTTATAATAACAGTTATCACCCAAAGCAAAATTTTTAGAATAAGGTTTCATCCATAACAAAATTACGTGTAGAATAAGGATTTTGTGATATTTTGTAGACAACACAACTTGCTAGTGTTACTGCAAGCTTCTCGGATATCATACTGTTTATTTCTGCAATAAGTGGCAATAAGTTACTCATCCTCCCTGTAGCACACATGAGGATTCTCAAGCGCTCCAAACATATAGTTCCATCTGGTAATACTTCCTCGAAAAGAACATTCTTTCAGACACAATGTATATGGGTTGATAATATTAGTATTCTATGTTATCATTTGATAAAAAAAATAAAAAAAAGTTTTTGTTATATCATGTCATAATATCAATAGATGGTAAGCCATATATGACCTGAACTGAAATTCATACTATACAGACTCTTTTCACGCCAGTCTCAGAAGTTAGATGGGAAGTTAAATTAGGAAGTGGAATTATTGAATGAGTTTTAGATTTCATCGTTTGATTTTGGTTCTACCATATTAGCTTGAGTTCGGCTATATAAATTGAATTCTTGACATTGTTTTTTATATTAGGATATCATGTGCCAGATTAGAAATGATTTAAATATTTGCTGACAATTTATTTTGCAGGGATCCATTATAATTAGAGATGAAGAGTCAATCACATCAAGAATCCATGATCTCGCACCAAAATTTTTGTCTTGAAAATAAAGAAAAAAAGATGGAAACTGTGCTAATTTGTAGAAAAAGGTTTTGGGCATGTGTAACTGCATAGAGAGCTTATCGGTAGATTCAGTACAGCTGCTCTTTCAACCTACGATAGGTTTCTTGTATCATGAGTCTGCTAGTGCAAGCCCGCTTATTTTTGTATTTTCCCCCTGTTGACATAGCAACTGAGGTCATAAGTCTATAAGTTAATTCCTTGCCTACTAATCATGCCTTCCATACATGTTTTACTCTAAAACACAAACACTTGTTTTTTTGTTGATCAGAATGCTCTTATTTATAGGAAATAGCAAATTTAAGTATTTTTTGTCTCTGTTTATACACTTCTGTTTTGGTTGATCAAAGCTCATTTATGGAGGTAGCAAATTTAAGTTATTATTGTTTGTGCGAAAGCAATATTGTAATTGATTACAAATCCTAATTACATTTAAATTCAAGTTTGGGATTGTATACTATAGTTAATCTGGCTATTATGCTCAAGTGCATTGTACATACAATACAAGTTTATGAATTCTGAAACTAAAAAGCTAGCTTAAAGATTTGCATATGAATTCTGAAACTAATAAGCTAGCTTAAAGGGTTGCGTATGTAGTTGAATTTTGATAGTTATAGATAGGAAGTTCCCATTACCTTTTACATATTAGCTCTTAATTGTTGTCATATACATCTTACAGTAATTAAAAATATGTCAACATGAAAGCTGTGAGTTATATGTGGATCATGGATTTTAGTATTTATTAGGTTTTTAGAAGTTATAACAAGATACATACTAGTAATTTGGAGAATTGAAGTTTTAAAACACATGTACAAAGGTCCCAGCTGCGGTGATTGTAACGTTTACATATGTATTTAATACTCATACTTGCCTTGACCTTGATATAAGAAGGAAGCAATTTCTTGATGCGTTTATTACTGCAAAGTTGATGGTAGCATTAAATGGGCCAGTTGGAATTGTAGAGAGTGTGGCCCAGCCCGTTTAATAGGTCTAAGTACCAGAGCTTGAGCATGGCATTGGCATGGAGGAAAATCAAGTAATTGAAAGGCAGAAGCAAGGAGATAAACATAAAGCTTTCATGTTTGAATGTGGTAAAAAGAAAGAGGGAACTGACAAAACTAAACAACCCCAGGCTTGTGGGGGCAAGGGTTGGTTTGCCTTGCCCCACAATCAAACACATATCCATTTGACATTATTTGCATGGGGGCTATGCTTCCTGCTTCCCTTCACCCAATTAAAGTTTTATTTATTCATTCTCTTCTGTTGATTTATCTGCCTTTGCTTCACTTCACCATATACAATGATATTGTCACTACGCTTGGGTAAAACTTACCTTCCCTCCTTTCACTTATTACCTTTTCTACTTTATACAATTGCTGCTGTTGCTCTCATACACAACGCATTGCTGCCACACTCATGGTTTCGCCCATTCCTTCATTTTCAAAATAACAAAGACGCCAAATCGCAAGTGGTTCCTACACAACAAAAGAGAGTGAGTGGGTGGTTGGTGGAGTACCTGGGTGCGGCTTCAGATGGATTTGATCGAGACTAGATTGGAGATCTCGGCAAGTCTTGAAAGATATTGTGTTTTGACGAAGATTCCCTTGGATATATAGAAAGTGGGTTATTCCAGGCCTATTTTGCCTTAATTTGAGACCCATTTGTTATGATTTTATATAAGTCCTTTAATTAATTTTGAGAATATATTTTGTTAGTCTTGGGACATATTGATATATTTTTCTTAAATTCTTAAAATTGATAAATGTAAATTTATTATTAATAGTGAGAAGTTTGCTGTCATAGAGAAATGGAATGTGTTAAGACTCTTGGTATCGTTCAATGGCCGATGGGAGGATGCTCCAGACAAAGGATATGTATATGTTGGAGCGAACTTGAAAGGGCTAATAGATTCTAGGAATTTGACATGTGAAGAGTTGAGTGTTCGTTGTGCAGTCTACTGTGCCCTATGATGTTGGTATATGACTTGGATCTCATGTCGCTAACCGTTGGTCAGGCAAATCGTTGTCGCAGAAATGTGCTGCTTGATGATAAGGATGTGTAGTTTTTGCTTCGGGAGCAGAAAAGGGTGAATTCAGGACCAAGAAGGCACCAATTCTGAGCTAGAAATAAAATTTGTTCATTTATTATTTTCAATCAAACAAAAAATGACAATGTACATGCGGGAGAGTATGTCAGCGAACATGTAAATTTAAAAAAAAAAAAAAAAGCATTGAACATTTATATTTAAATTTAAAAAAAAAATGTCAATGAATATTTACATTTATTAAATTAAGAAAAATGTAAACGCTATCAAAAAACAGTAAACAAACAAATAAGCTTAAAGGGTTGTTTGTTTTTTGCATTTAACACTTAATGGTGGTTAATTTAGTTAATTAAGAGATTTTTATTTGTTTTTTTAAGTGGTCAAATCACTTAAAATCACCCAAAAACCACTTAAAAAAAAAGTAACATTTTTTGATTTATCACTTAATACAAAATCACTTAATGATTTATAAATATATTATTCCAAGTTTATCCTTCCTAAAATAATATGTTTCCAAGTTTTTTTTAGTTTTATATTATAAAAATTTCTTTTAATACTTTAATAAATAACATTGAAAAATAAAAACCCTAAACATCTTAACATCAATTTTTTTTTTTTTTTTTTTTATAGCTGAATTACTATATTTCTCTAATTAAATTCTGGTAAGAATCTTTATTGATAAAATGTTTATGCAATAACTCAGAGACCAAATTACAAATCAATTTGTTTAAGTATTTGATTATTTTTATTTAATTATATCAGAAAATATATATTACTTTACAATTTCAATTTTCGTTGTAATAGTAATTTAATTTAAAACCATTTTATTTATTTTTATTTGAATATATAAATTTAATTGACTCTACTATTTTAATTAATTTTATTTTAATTATGAATAAAAATACTATATATATAAGTTACAATTTCAACTTTTGTTATAATAGTAATTCAATTTAAGATTATTTTATTTATTTTTATTTGAACATATAAACTTAATTGATTCTACTATAATAATTAATCTTATTTTAATTATGAATAAAAATATTATATATAAGTGTTTTAATATTTGTTAAATAATTTATTACAATTGTTTGTATTATATTAAATAAAATTATACAACAACTAATAGTAAAAGGATATAAATGTCAAATTACTAGTAATCAGATAATTTTAACTTTAAAAAACAAACAAAATCATTATACATTCAGAGGTAAGAAAAGAAAAAACAAACATGTCAATCAGATTTAGTCACTATTCAGCTTTCAGTCTTCAGTAGCACTGTTCAGTCTTCAGATAAAAAAACAAACGACCCCTAAGTAGGTCAGTTATAGTCCTCATTGTCGGAATTTGAACCCGAAGTGATCTATTTTTGATAACGAAATGGACCATTTCTAGTCTTGAAATGAATCTTTCGGGATCTTGTTGTTTTTTTCAAAAAATAAAAATAAAATAAAATAAAATAAAAGGTTTACCGGTTCAAATGTATCAAAACTTACAATAAACATCAATGGCCTAAACATCTAAAACCAAGCTTTATTTTTCTCTTTTCTTTCCCTCTTTCTCTTTTCTCCCCCTCTTTATTTTTTCTGTTGTTGATCTCTCTCTCTCTCTCTATCTTTTCTTTCTCTTTTTCTTTCTTTGCCTTTGTGGTTTAACTAGAATAATTTAATTGTAAGACCTAAATCTAAGTAGACCCAAAAGATTATTTGAGCCCAAATAAGGATAAATAAATTGACCCAAATTGAGTATAAGCCTAAATTGTATAATAATGTTAAACTAATTGGACAAAAGTCCAATTAAGTGAATTTGATGTCCATGCAATGAATAGAAAGAAAAAAAAAACCAAAAAAATATATATATATTTATTTATAGAGAAATTATGAAAAATGACCCATTTGAAAAGGTGGATTTCAAAACTAATTATAATTTTTTTTTTGTGTGTAAAAAAAAAATCTCAACCTTGAAGTTGAGATTGATTTGAATTAATATTATGATTCACAACCTAGAAGTTGAGATTCCAAACTTAGAGGTTGAGATTCTCTACCTTGAGGTTAGGATTTAAAAAAAAAAAGTTAGTGTGCAAATGAGTTATCAAAAAAAGGTTATTTTTCGACAAAACCGTTATTTATATACTTTCCCTAATTACTATTAGGGTTTGAAGTCATTTATATAAAACTTAGTTTTTCTACTTGTAACAGCCAACTCTCATATATCATCAAAATTCTTTTCTCCATCATCGAAGTTAAACTCTCAACCATAACAAGTTTGGAGTTCAAAGTTGATTGTGAATCAAGTAGTTTTTTTTTTTTTTTTTTTTTTTTTTTTTTTTTTTTTTAATTTATGGTATGATAGGTTTGTGGGATCATATTATTTAGGTTTTGAGTATTTCGATGTTAGATTAAAATTATATTAATAATTTAAAATAATTAACAGTTGTTGGAATGTTTTATTTTGAAACAATAAGACGAATTAGAGAATTTAGGTAAGTCAGTTATATTGCTCAGAAAATTATGAAATTTGGTAATGATTCCTTCTTTTGCTTCTCTTAATTTTTCATCAAACTAGCGACTTTTGATAGATCCTCGAGTGCTTCCTTCGATAAGAGGAAGTATGGTTTCTGACACGTCTCATTTTCATTGAACTGACGTGTACCTTATCTATTAAGTTTATGTGACACCTATACACTACCCCTGAATTGACTCGACTCAAACCTACTTGTTCGGGTCAAGTTGATTCAATCCAAGTTACTTTGGTTCAATTTGGGTCATGTTGGTTCAACTTTCAACTCATGTAACACATTAGTTATATGTAATGGTTGCGGTTATTATTTAATTAATTAATACCTCTTCAATTACCACAACATAACAATTATAAAGAGGCATGCATCTAACACACTGGATTCTTTGAGAAGTATTGACTATCGATTTGGTTCCTGATCCAACGGTTGAGATCATCTTATGTGTTCTATAAATAGTGGGGGCGAGTTTTTACTTTCACCACTTCACTTTTCACTCTCTTATTTCTGTTGAGCTTCCTTCATTTACTTTCTACCAACTTGTGAGTTTCTCTTCCTATTCTTACCATGTCTTGTCCTTTGAGCTACCTCTAACCTGCTTTTGAAGTTGCTGAACTATTTCTACCCCAATAGTCATAGATCATCACGTGCATCTCTCAACAGGCAATATGCTTTTGATCAAGCACAATATTTGAACGAGGTTATTATTGGAGATCAGAAAAAAGAACTCAATTTTGTACTGTGTAGAAATTCATTGCCCATATGATGGTGGACTTGCAAGCTGCCCAAACAAAACATTGGGTTGCAATTCACCTAGCCTTTCTTGACACTGGGCTTTGACTCCCAATTCAATCATACGTCGCAAAGATGTTGTGGAGGATCAAAGTAGCCTTTGGTTGACTTAATGTCAATGGATGGCAAGTTTTATCCTTTTGGAACATTTTACATCCTAAGAACGGTCATATAAAACCTATATTTGAACAGCTTTAGTACCTCTATAACCTTCGGGCGCAAAATAAGGGTAATTGCTAAATGTCCCTTTCGACTTAGGAGAAACAAGATGAAAGTCTCTAATCATGAGACTCCCCACTTTAATCAAAGAGTAGGAAAAAAGAACTTGGTTTATGACCAATAATTGGAGCCGTGAGATATCATTTTGGGGGAGTTAAAGGATGGTTCAATCAGTTTTTGATTATTCAGGTTTTGATCGATTCAAAGTTTAAATTATTTTCTAGTTTCTCATCATCGTCACTTTTGCCTTGATCTTTTTTTTTTTTTTTTTTTGGCAAGCACTTAGGACGATCTCTTGATTGACAACCTTTGGGCCAGCAGAGAAGGAAGCTTATAAAGAAAGCCTAGTTTGCTAGCTCAGACGATCATAATGTAAGCTCTCTTAGAGGATTTCAACTTCCTCACGATACACTTTCTCCCTCATGTGAGTATAGAGAGGGGGCATAAATTGAATCAAAAGCGGTCGAAGAAAGGAATGAATTCTCCTTGCTGCAAGCTTTTATTCATTTTCCTTTTTATTAATTCCTCATTCTAATATTTGTTTTGTTATAGAAAAATTTTTGTTCTAAAGTCAAGGAGAATGATAGAGGGAACAACTCAAGGGACTGACCCTACAGTGTCTTTAAAGAGTGCATTTGACCAAAGAAAATTTGAGCTTTCAATATCAACTTAAAGTTAAGGAGCGCCTGATCAAACATTGGCTCCTATATCTTTAGAAAATGAGGGGATTCCTTTGCTTTTAGAAGGAGGAAGCATACTTAGAGAGCAAATAATCTCCCGATCAAGCCCACAACTATGGGCTTTACATTCATGTAATGGCCGACCCAACCATGGATTTAACCCAGGCAGTCGAAAAAATGCCTCCAAGGGTTAGGGTAGCTTCTTTGCCAACTGAGATGCGAAAGGATGATTAAACAAGGAGCACTTTTGAGACCCAAGGCTAGCAAGCAGAGAGTTAGATTTTTGTCGCATGCTTATACGGTTGATCTAGCTTTATCCCCAATACTTATGACCTTAAGCAGAGAGGTTAAAGTTCGAACTTCTCTAAGGTCAACCACATTTTACTCCAAAAAAGTAAATGAATTTCATATGCAAGGCCTCTCATTTCTTCCTTCATGGGAATGAACTTAGGAAAGGAATAATGTCAAACAATGACATGATCCGTTTTAGGGCCTCATGCATATTTTTGGTAACTTCTTTCTTTATTTCTCTCTCTTTGTCTTTTGTTTGTTTACCTAATTTGATTTTTTCTTTTTGTCTAATTAAAAAAATTGTGCTTTAGGCCTTCACTTCTTATAGAAAGCAGGAAGAAAAGTTGTCAAAGGCTCAAGGCTAGGCTTAAGCCTTTGAATCATAACTCACTAAGATAAAAGATCTTAACAAGCTCTATAAGGAGCAAATCTCTACTTACAATGAGGATTACAAAGCCCTCAAAAAGGAGAATATGCTTCTGATGGTTTGGAGGCTAGATTTCAGCACAAAAAAATTAAAAGGCGAAAGAAGTTGGTGTTGTCGTATAGCATGATCAAATGCCTTCGAACGAAGCTTCCTAAGCATTTAATAAACAAATTCCTTTTTAAGGATGAATATAGTGTGATCAAGAAGCATGAGAAGGACATATGCAAGGGAGCTAATTTCGTGCGAGTTATTGATCCTTCCTTAGATATTAACAATGACGGGCTGCTTTACCTTAACTAACTAGGCAGCTCGCCCGGCAATCCCACGGTGGCCTTCTAGTCGAGATCTGTTTCAGTTGGAAGCTTTCTATAGAGCTAAGCCTTTTTATTTGCTGAAAACTTTTTAAAACTTGCTAGAAATTTTTTTAGTTATGAAAATGTGTGAAAATTTTTCTTTTAAAATTAATTTTTGCAAAATAGATTTTTCAAAAATCTAGTAGTACAACGACTATTTTTCAAAGATAAAATTCTGTAAAATCTCATAAAAACCTATACACTTCAAAATCATTCAAGTCTCAGGCCCTCTTTCTTTTTCCAACAATCCCAAACAAGGTTCAATTCAAATAAAAAGATAATTATGAAATATTTCGGTTAAAGTAAAACATCATGTACACATATAATTTCAAACACATAATTGTATGCAACGTTTGAAACGATATTTACAAACTAGTATAAAATTTAAAACCATATAACAAACTTAATATCTATGGATGTACATGATAATTCCGAAAACAATCGAGTACAGTTACGTCACGTCTCTAACTTGCATGCACGTCCGACGAAGATGTTTCTACTGGTTTGCTCGTACCTATACCTGAGGAGGATTTTTATAAAATAGGAAAAAGAATGGTGAGTATAAACTTAGTAAGCAGGTAACTTTTATAAACTAAAAAAAATCTTTTTAATTATAAGTATTCTCCCAAAATAATTTTGAGAAGCAATTAATTTATTTCAAACTGCCAACACGATACACCTAGCATATAAATATAAATATTTTTGCTTGAAACTTAATAATAATTTCATAAATCGTCAATCTTTCTCGTTTCCATATTATCAAGTCTAATAACATACTTTTTTTTTTTTTTTTTCTATAACTTGCCTTACGAGGTAATTCAGGGAAACTTATTCATGGCAAAATGGAATGTGGCCCATCCGCTTTCTTGGACCTCGGCCTTCAAGGGATTCTAAGATGGTACCACCACAATGAAATGTGACTCGCCCCCTTTCTTGGACCTTGGTCCTCAAGGGATTTTGGGGTAGCGTCACAACAACAGAATGTAGCTCACCCCTTTTCTTGGACCTCGGTTCTCAAGGGATTCTAGGGTGGCACCACAACGTAGCCGAACTATCCGCTTTGGACCCCTTTCTTAAGCCTTAGCCCTCAAGAGATTCTAGACCTTAGCCAATATTAGGGAAACCAAAGACATACCAAATCTTTTTAGTATGATTAAAATTTATGTCTTGAACTTTTACTTTAACTTAGCATGAGAGCATATTGATTTAATTCATAAATATTTATTCTTTAGTTTACAGTTTAAAACCGAAATACTTTTTTTCTAAGGCAAAAGTCTAAAATTTTTCTAAACATTTCTAGCTTGTATTTCTACTCATATATTTTATTAACTTTCTACTTTACTTTGAAAATAATACATTATAACATAACTTGAATAAAATTATACATGCATTAAAATAGCACAATAACATACTAAATCTTGATAGATAATCATGATATTCGAACAACAATACTAAAACTTGATAGATAATCATGATATTCAAATATATAGAAAAATCACATGTTAAACTTATAAAAATTTGTAATTATCCACACTCATAACTTGCTTCCAAATAATATAAAAACCATTCATTTTTATGCTTCCCTTCCATTTGCCGGTTCACCTCCATTTTATTGCGATTGAATTTCCGTTAAAACTAACATTCGTGTTAACATTTAAACTTTTAATTACACGAGGATATCGAATCATTATTTTTCAAGTTGTAATAACTTCGATTAATCACACACAATATCAATTAGAAAATCTTAACATCCACCCATGAAGATCACTTCGATATAAGCATAATTTCTTACTTATCATATCAAATGAAAATTTATAATGATTCTAATTACTTTGACCGAATTTAAACCAATATTTTCATCATCCATCTCATTCAATTATTTTCATCACAATCACACTTAAACATATTCAATATGGTGAAATTTTAATCGAAATTATAAAACACACAACTTTTGCAATTACGAAGAGTTTCGCCGTAAATTATCCATTTTAACATTTCATGCATTCCCTTTTGATTTCCAATGAATCCTAACATTAATACAACTTATTATTTTATTCAAACCATATAAAAATAAGAGTTTAACACTTCAATATACATGATATCAAATTATGGCAGCTTAGTTACCATACTTTCGATTTTCATTTCGACTTCGAAATTCAACAATTAAACGTGTTTGCATGTAATGAAAATTATCCGAATAATTTAAAATCAACTTAAACCTTTCAAATCATCCTAAAATCATGATATAATATTTTAACACTCCCAAACTAAAACCATGGTAGCTTATACACCATTTAATTTTACTTCCCATTTCATCATTTAATTAATCCATAAATCATCCGAACCACCTGAAAATAATTTTCTAATATAAAGACAGTACTTTGACATTTTCAAACACATCGAAATTCATCATTTTTCATGGCAATGCAATTGAAAATAAAAATGGGACCATAACAGCCCCTACATGGCAAAATTTGGTAATCTTTCTGTTGACATCAAATATTGATCGACTCAGGTTCTTGAAGCCCAAAACTGTAATGGAAGCAAAACAAAGCAAGAACAAGAGGGAAGACAGAGAGGAAGAACAGGATATAAGGGATTTACGTGGTTGGCCAAAGAGAAGGGCCTACGTTCACAACTGTTCTCTCTTTATTTTGGTAGGGAGAGTGCTTTTTCATCAAAAGTCTATGTGTTTTAGAGAGAGCCTTTTTTACAATGAGTTTTAGTCTCTATTTATAGAAGGGAGAGCTACAGTTTGTATCCAATACATATAAATATTTTAGTATTTATTATACTTTTCAAGACTGACACCCATCAATAATTAAATCCTATAAAAGTATAATATTGACTTTATCTCTAGATTCGGTGATTAAGTTTTCCTTGAATTGTACTGCTACCATTTTGGAAAGACTTATTATGCATGCTACGTCATGAGCTGGATCCTGCTCTGGGCGAACTAGAGCTAGGTGCTGAGTAGCTCTGACCCTAACTAAGCAGCGATCTAAGAGGGAGCTCCTTTATGTGAACTGAGATCATGGTTGTGGAGCTGAGCATTCGACACACTGAAAGCTTGTATCTGCGAGCTAAATGTCTTAGTTAACCTGGTGATGAGCTTCTGCGAGCTAGATGCTGGCGAGCTGGGCCTTTGTTCATTGGATCGACCTGTTGGACCATTTTGTTGGGTTTTACTAGCCCATTCATGTAGTTCCAAATTTACCTATAACATTAACCCCCTAGCTTTTAGTGCGCTCTGTATACTGGGAGCTTGAGCTTGTTGGTAAAAGTTGATGCATCTGAATTTGTCGTGTTGCCTTCTCAGATTCTGCCTTATCACTTTGACTTGTGAGAAAGGCATTTATGCAGTTGTTAGGTCAGACTTCAGGCTTGAGTTCCTTGAGAGTGAAGAGGAACTAAATAAGAGTAATGAGTGAGCTAGAAGGAGTCGTGTAGCGAGCTTCGATTGGAGGTCACTCCTATGAGGATTGTGGGGTGGAGAAGCATTGAGGGCAGGTTGCTTCATTTACCTCATTGCGAGGTTTGTTTGGCATTTGCTTGCTTTATTTCAGCGTATGTTTTGTACTCTAATCCCACCATGTTCTCGAGTTTCCTATGTTCTAAAAAATAAATTTATCATGCATAAGTCAGAAGCAGCAATACCTGATGCGAGCTCATGAGCTAGGAGGGCAAAGCCTTGAGGTTGGAGCCTCAGCTAGCTACGAGATAAACCTTTCGAGCTATACTTAGATGGTGTTGGAACCCGGGTTTTATAGTGAAAGTTATGGAGGTCGTTACCTCAGCAATGCTCAAAGGATTGTAACCCGACCTCTATAGCATAATAAACCTCTCGAGTTATGCTCAAAGGGTCGGAACTCGAGCTATATAGCGAGAGTTGTAGAGGTCGAAACCTTAGTTATGCTCAAAGGGTCGTAACCCGAGGTAGTACAGTATAATGAGTTGAACTGTCCAGAGGCTTGTCACCCGGTACCAGCATAATAGATTGCGAACTATGTCCAAAGGGTCATCATCCAGTACCATAGCTCAAGTCATTCCATTTTTTGGCCAAAATATAAGCATTTAATAAATGCAATCAACAGGGAAAATAGTTATAGCATAGCGATAAATTTGAAACATTTAACCATATCAAGTTTGGCATTACAGATAAACGTTGGTATGGTGATATACCCACAAGGTGAGGGTTATCATGAGTTGTAGAGATGGTCCCTCTTACGAGTTCATGCTCTTGGTCGGGAGCTCATTAGGATAATTACTGTGTTGAATGTTGTGGTTACTGAGGTTATTGTTACTAAGGTCATGGACTCACTGGTCGTACCATATGGTCCCCTAAATGACCTCGCTTGATCAGGTCTTTAATGGCATCCCTCAGCTCTCTACATTTTGAGGTATTGTGTCCGACCTCATTGTAATAAGAACAGAACTTGTTCTGTTTTCTGCGATGGATGGAGGATCTCATGGGATTGGGCTTCCCAAAGTCTTCCCTATCCTTCTCTATTGCAAAAATTCTGTCCTGTGTATCTTACAGGACATTGTAGCTGCTATAGTGGCTTCGATGCTAAGGTCACTCATTTTTGGGCTCAATCCTGGCCTTCTTAACGACCCGATTGCTTGGGTCATTGTTTCGACCTTCGCTCTCACCATTACTTCTTTTTCTTGAATAGTCAAAGCTACTCGCTTCATCTTTTTAGTTTGACTGTGTGGCATTGAAAGCCTCTTGCCACCTGATCTCTTTGGTAGCTTGCTTATAAAACTTACCCAGGTCTTTCACTGGGGATTTATAAATGCTTTCATACATTTTTCCCTCCTTGCAAAGCCCGACTGAGATCATAGTTAGAATGGTTTCATCTGAAGGGTTCTTTACTTTATTGAGCTCGCATAATGTAGTCTTTTAGGGATTCATTTCGTCGCTAGAAGATTGTTACGAGGTGGCACGATAGAGCGAGCTGCTTCTACAGAGCCTTGTCTTGATTGGTGAATTTTCTTTGAAATTCTTCCTTGCTACCTATGTTGTGAGCTGAGAGATTTTTAAACCAGGTTCGCGAAATATCTCCAAATGTTGCTGGGAAGACATAACATTTGACCAGCGGGTTGGTGTTCTGTAGATCCATCTAAATATTAAATACATTCAAATAATCATAAAGATTAGTGTTCCCATTGTATTGTGGTATAGTAAGGACTTTGAATCTGTGAGAGAGAGGCTGTAGCTCGATCTCCCTAGTGAGAAGGGTCTTTTCCCCATATGATCACGCTAGCTAGGACTGCCAGGGCGTGCTTGAAGCTGTTGAACTCTTTGAAAGAGCTCTTCTAACCTTAGGTCTTCATACCTATGCTCTCTATTGTGCTCGTGACCTGGAGAATAGTGGTTTGATATGTATCTCTAACTTCTCGAGTTGTCAGCTTGGTACGATTCTACCTATCGCTGATATTTTACTTTCTCTTCTCGAGCCCAAAGATTATTAGCCCTTAAGTGTGAATCGAAGGGACGAGTTAAGCTAACAGAGCTACGGGGGTCTTTCACGAGCTGAGACTTGCTCTCATTGCTACTGGCAAGCTCTAGGAGCAGCAACATCATGTCTAAGCACGTTATGTGATTGGGCCTGCGCCAACACTCTAACCATATTTACGAGCTATTGTACTAAGTTTTCTAGCACCTTCTGTCGTTGGTGCCACTCTTGTAGCCCCCCAACTGCAAGGACTATCGACGATGGCTAGCAAGGGGCTAGTGGAAGCATTCCTCTAGCAACACCATCCGTAGCGGCAGTGATATCCCATGTCCGCTAGGCGCCTTATTGCTGATCTGCATCAGAGTTTCTGGTTCTTCCTTTTGCTATGACGGCTAACAATCTAGAAAAACTTGCAGTTGGGCATTCTTTCTAGCGTTAAAATATCGATGTCAAATATTGGTCAACTCATTCTTGAAGTCTAGAACTATAATGGAAGCAAAACAAAGCAAGAACAAGAGAGAAGGTAAAGATGAAGAATAGGAGACAAGGGATTTACGTGGTTCGGCCAAATAGAAGGGCCTAGGTCCACGACTGTTCTCTCTTTTTTTGGTAGAATGACAGTGCATTTTCATTGAGAGTCTGTATGTTTTAGAGAGAGAACCTCTTTTACAATTAGTTTTAGGCTCTATTTATAAAGAAGAGAGCTACAGTTTGTATCTAGTACAAATAAATATTTTAGCATTTATTACACTTTCTGAGATTGATATCTATCAGTAATCAAATCCTGTAAAAGTAGGATGTTGACTTTATCTCTAGATTCGGTGGTTGAGTTTTCCTTAAAATGTTCTGTTATCATTCTGGAAAGGCTCATTGTGCATGCCACGTCACGAGTTGGATCCTACTCTGGGCGAGTTGGAGCTAGGTGCAACGTAGCTCTGACCTTGACTGAGTAGCAACTTGAGAGGGCGCTCCTCTATATGAGCTGCGGTCATGGTTGTGCAAGCTGAGCATTTGACACACTGAAAGCTCATATCTACGAGTTGAATGTCTTAAATAACCTAGGGGCGAGCTTTTACGAGCTAGATGCTGGCGAGCTAGGCCTTTGTTCATTAGATCGGCCTGTTGGACCATTTTACTGGGCTTTTACCAGCCCATTCATGTAGTTACAAACTTACCAATAACACTTTCTAACATCAAAATTCATCCATTTTCACACCAAAATCACATGCAATTGAACCTCCACACTAATAAGGTTCTAATTATAAATCCTAAACATATTATTTCCAAAATCAATCCATATCAAAACCCAAACATTTCCTAAAAATAATAACCATGGAACTTAACTTATCTCTTTGAGGATCAACTCAAAAACACCTCAAACACCATATGCAAGCTACTGTCTATATTTTTCCCCTTTGGCCATGAGTTCCCTTCAATACAAATGACATGCAAGCTTAAAAATCACTCAAAATGAACTTGAAAATTTAACAAGGATAGCAACTTACCTTAATGGACTTGCATGGGTTAAATTTTGCTCAAAATGGTCTCTAAATCACCATAAGCAACTGTTGTCTTAACCTTCTTTCATGGTCGAGACCTACTTGCTCTCCTATGATTGCATGCACTTGAAATTCTCTCTCGGCTTTTCTTTTCTTGCTTTTGGTTCTACTCTCTTTCTCTCAACACCAAGTAGCTCTCTCCTTCCTCAAGGTTTTACTTTCGATTTTTGTTTGAGTGGTGATGACCAAGTACCTCTCTTATGCTCTCACTTTCGGGTTTTGCTTGAAAATCGAATGGGAAGCAAAACAACTCTCTCTCCCTGTCTTGGCTCTTGGGTTTGAGTGATGAATGGCCGAATGACTTTTGCTTCCATTTTTTTTTTCTTCTTCTTACAAGTTTGATATATATATATATATGTGTGTGTGTGTGTGTGTGTGTGTGTAATGTGATCGTGACACTTGTGTCCCTCATGCACAAGTTTATTGTGCCACTTGCCTTCCTTTTTGCATGCATGACATGTGTCCATTTCATGTATCCATTCTAGCCAAGTGTTATCTCATGCATTCTCCCATTTCGATTCTGTATTTGAATTAATTTTCGTCCATCCAAAAATCCAATTATAACTCAATTCCACCTCCAAAAATTATTATTGAATTCGATTTTACCTCTGGGTACTCTAAATCATTTTATTTCTCTAAAAATATTTTAGATGGTCCTAAATCGGAAAGAATATTTCTGTTCAATAAATTTTCAGATCACTCAAATTCTATCCGAATTGATTCTTTTTTTATTTGTTCCTCTTTTCTTTAACTCTAATATTGATTTCGAAATTTTTTATTTAGTAAGTCCACTTTATGAAAAATTACTATTCCTGCGGACACTTTTTGATGAGATCCGAACTAGATTCTCTATGAACTCTTGTCTGGAAGGTCCCGCCAAACACTCTAACGAACCTCCCTTAATCTGATTTGTTGGATAAAAGAGATGCGCAGAGCGAACCCTTTAATCTTGCCCGATTCTTTAAATTTATTAAAGTGCATTCTTTTCTTTCGTAAGCAAATGGGTGGGTGTGAATTGTTCGAAATCAATTCAAAACAAATTTGACAACATAACGATTGTATTTTTAATGATTTGAAAATTTACTTGTAAAGAAAACACACTTCAAACTATTTCAATTCACCACCGAACTTCTTTTGGCCGCAAACATCAATTTTCTCAATTTGATTTCATACCATTCATTCTTGTAGATAAATAATTTCCCCTAACATACATTTTTCACAAGTATACAATTCAACAAGCATTATGAAAGTAATTCATATGCATTAATATATTTGTGTGTATATGGAAATATCACATATCAGTGTGTGTTATGTAAAAATGCCTATTTTTTAACACATTTTATGCACATTTGTGGCATCCTACATATGAAAACTTTATTTCTTTCGTATCTAAGGTTCTTTTACCTAATTATGATCAATTACATTCATTTCATGCATTGAAAAATACATTTACATTTGTTGTACGTATTTTTGGGCTACCCCAAGTGGGCTGGTAAAAGCCTAGAGGCCCAATAAGATAACCTGCTAAAACCGCTCCAACAGACAAAGGCCCGGGTTACCAGTCCAAAGAAATTGGCATAACTTTGTGCTCGGTTGTCAGAATGTCTATTATAATATGTTTTCGGAAAGGGATTTTCGTGCTCTATAACGTGGCAACCAGGGGTACCCCGGTTGATGACCGTTTACATCCTCAAAGTTGTTGTTTTAATAGATGTGTTCTTGAGGTTTACATTTGCTGTCAAAAAGCACTGAACAAACAGTCCGCGAATAAGCGTACGAACGAGCTGATGAACAAGCGGATGGACGAGCAAGAATTCAGCTAAGACCAAAGCTCAGACAATCAGCTCGCGAAGGAGCAAATCTGCACGCTTCAACGAGCTCATTGCAGCATTACAGGCTCACAAGCTGCTCGGACATCCTGCGCAACCAACCTGTTCGTCTACACTGCGCGACCAGCTTGCGCGATCTCTGCTCGAACAATCAGATCGCTGACACTGCCTGAGCACCAACTCGCCCAGACCAGAGTCTGCCCGCTGGAGGCAATATCTGAACGCTGAAGTAGTCTGCTCGCTGGTGCAACATCTGAACGCTGAAGTAGTCTGCCCGCTGGGTGCACTATCTGATCGCTGGAGTAAGCTGTTCAATGTGCTCGCTAGAGTTGACCAGCTGACCTTCTAGAAGGCGAATCAATTCAATTCAGGAAAGGAGTCAACTTACCTATTTTCATGCAAATCGAATCGCGACACTCTTGGCCATTGCTGCATATACGGTGGAGATAATCTTGGGAGATATTATCTCAATTAATGTATATTATTTTTTGCCTTATCTGTAAGATTCCGAAACCTATTCAAATTGTAACATCTCCTCTATAAATAGGAGATCAAAATCAATGTAAAGGGGACTTCCTCTCGGGAGATCTCTCTCACACTGTAAAGGCAGAACAGATATAGTAATAGTGACTGCCGCCCCTAACCGGAGCCGGCGCCGTGGACGTAGGCCATTCTTAAGGCCGAACCACGTAAATCTCGTGTGTTTCTCTTCTTCCTCTTTGCCTTTCTTTTTGTTTGTTTGTTTGTATCTTTCACAGATCTGCAGTCTTGGGCTTGAACGAATCAGCAAGTTGACCGAACCAGTTTCAGACGTCAACAACATTCTTATTTCATACTATGACTTCATATGTGCACTATTTTAGTCATAATTTCGTCAATTTTTATTGAAATCGTTTCCTTCCAATTTCTATAGTTTGCTATGACATTTATGTATGGTTTGAGGTCTAGAACAACCACAATTAATCTCAAATAGGTCAGGTCTCTATAACTCGTACAATGACCTATTCTTTCCTTCTACGACTATTTTACTATTTGCTATATTGTAGGCCATTTGTGCATCTATGCATATCTACTTTAATTTCCTTACTTCCTACTCATTCATGCATGTTTTTAGGACCTTAAATACCTCACAAATACAATCAAAACATAATGGGGTCACATGCCCCTTCATAGGTCGTGACATACACACACACTACACATTGATTACCTTTCATTTCTTTTTGCAAAACTAGTATTTTCATATGATTTCCTAAGTTATAATAGGCATGAAATCAAGCTCATATGGATAAATGTTCAAGGTAATCACACATCCTCTTGTTGACCGTGACACCTACAAGCACGACAACATGTTATTCTAAATTTTCTTTTTAAATTTTAGCATTCTCATAACATTTCCTAAGTTCTAATGAGAATGAGTTTAAGGTTATTTGGATCAACACTTAAGGAATTTACGTATTCCTCATATTGACCATAACTTATACATATACACAACCATCCAATACTTTCATTCTTTTCAAGATTTTCATTAAATTACTCTTCTAGACTTTTTTACAAGCACATAAACTACCATTAAACTTTCCTAAGTATGCTTCAATTACAATCTAAACTTTAGTCTCCATAAACCCTAACTTACACTACTTAAATCTTGAGTTGGATGCGTCTTTCAACCTTTAAGCTTGATTTTTAAGCACAAAATCACTTCAATCTAAACTCAAAACATACTTGAATCAATTAATCACCCAAAATAGTCCCTAACTTGGAAAATCATCACTAAATTCACCATAACTCACCTTGATTTCCTTAGCTCTTTCTTGCTTGGTTTCCACTTGGATGACTTGGTATTTCTTGGGCTAAAATTTGCAGATGATCCTCTTCCTTTTCCTCCCCTGCAGCTGATCGAACCATCTCTTCTTCTTCCTCACGGCCTGCACGTTCTCGGTTTTGCTTTAGCTCATGGTCTGCTCTTGTTTTCTAACGATTTCAACTTGCTTTGACCGAGCAAACACACTTCTCATCCTCTCTTGTGCTTGACTTATATACTAACACTTCCAAATGTCTAAATTGGCCTTCAACTAACTTAAAAATCACTAAAATACTATTAGTTGAAATTTAAGACATTTAATTGGTCCACCTATCAACTAATTATTCCACTAACCAATCACTCCACTTTAAATTTAATTTCAACTAATCATCTTATTTTTTGACTTTAAATGTGTCACAACACCATTGATCCTCACATGAGCACATGGATTGTGCTTCTTGGATAGTTATCTTCTAGTATATCCTTTAATAATTTATTAACTTAAATTTTAATCCCCATTCAACACTAATAAATTTCAAAAATATTTCATGGTTATCCTATCATCACATTGATTATACAATACTCTAATCGGATATCTTAACCTTCAATCCCATACTTCGAAGAATTCAATTGGATTTAAACTCATTAAAACTCACTTATCTCTCAAAAGGGCAATATTGTAACTTTCTTCGGATAACTTAAAACTGACTTAAATGATCTTCTTTTTGATTCATTTCTGTTTCTCTATACTCTTCTGCTATTTCAGACCTTTTAGACCCTTAAGGTTTATTTTCAAAAATTTTATTATTCATTCAGAAATTTTTGTTCGAAAAAATACTATTTATCGAAAGCTTTTATTTCCCATTGATCCTGAACAATATGATCGGGTCCAAATCGATCTCAAACACTAATTTCGGATCTTTTTCGAAAAAATCATGGTTCATTTTGGATCCGAATACTATTCATTAGAAATTCTCATTTCTTTCAGAAATGATTCTCAGGGCCTCATAAACAAAATTGAATCCTGAACTGGCTCTTAATACTCTTTCTGGACCACTTATCTGCTGTCCTAATCACGAAATAGATTTTTTTAGGACACTAGAATCAGGATCTATCACCATTAAGGTAAGTGTTAAATGAGGGATCATGTGGTTGATTTTTAGCATGTAAATCCGAGCACATCTGATCGTGCGGTAACCTGGTCGTGAGTTATGTTTGTTGGGTTGGTTTGATTGTGGGCCAAGATCTATTTGATAGAAGCAATCAGAATGGTTAGGAGGTCGTCTTCAGGACAGAACAATAAAGAAGCTGCTCATTATGCGACCAGATGCCATGATCGTTTCAGAATATTTGACTAGTCAAGGTTTGACTATTCATCTCTTCATCTGTTCGTAAGGAGTAATAACTGATCGCTTGAGTAATCTACTCGTTCAAGGTATTCACTAAGTTTGACTAGTTGACCTTCTAGAAGCCTGAAGCAGTTCAGTTAAGGAATGAGTCAATCTGTCTATTTTCATGTAAATCAAATCACAACATTCTTGGCAATTATTGCGGATACGGTAGAGATAATCTTGCAAGATATTATTCTAATTAATATAAATTACTTTTTATCTTATCTGTAAGATTCATAAACTTACTCAAATTGTAATATCCTCATCTATAAATAGGGGATCAAATTTATTGTAAAGGACACAAGAGAAATAAGATACTATTACTCAATAAAAGTGGCAGTCGTAGACGTAGACCATTGCTTTGTTGAACCACGTAAAAAACAGTGTGTTTAGTCTGTTTTGTTTTTGGCCTTCGTATTTTCTTCTGTTATTTTGCTGTTTCGCAGGTGTTGGTTACAAGAATCGGGTTGACCAAAAAATAGTGTCAAGAGTTATGCTTTTATTTTAAAAATTTTTTCGAATTGTGAATTAAAAAATATATAAATTTTTCTTATTTAACTATTATCCATAAATTATCTTAATCAAACAAATTGTAATTTTGTTTTTGAAACATCATCCACTAAAATTAGAACGTTGTCGACTCATTCATTGACACGTTTGAATTTAGTTTTTCTATCATTAAATCATATTCATGCATTGTTAAAAAAATTATAAATCATTGGTATAGTTTTGTTATCCTTATTTTTTTTGCGATTTTATTAAGTTACTGGTTAGGAAGAATGTCTAATGATCCTTAACCAGTAAAGGAAGCCAACCATTTCACAAAAAAAAAAAAAATGATAATAGGGAATAATTTGATAGGACAGCATATAAAATAAAAGTAATTTATCTTATTTTTAGAAAATAAGTTTTCAATATATATAGAGAGAGTATTTTAAAGAATAATTTTTTTTTTTTTTTTTTTTTTAAAAGATAGTATTGAAAAGAAGATAACAACAAAAGCATCAAATAGTGGCAGTAGTTAAGGGGGCAAAAAGAGAATTTGGGTAGGGGCATTAAGAAGTGGTTCTAATATGATAAAGATGGTGGATTGGATTGTGTGCAGATTGTGATGAGCAATTTAAGAGAAGAATCAAGGGAACTAAAGATAATATATGAGCCGTTCGATCAAGGGAGTGATGTGACGATGATGGGAATGAACGATCCAGATTGGGATATGTGGGAAGAGTGGATGGGATGGGAGGGAGCTTGAATTCGTGACTACTCATCTCACATCAATCCGTACATTTGAGATTGAGACTCTTTCATTTGTATTTGTAATTAAATTGATAATTGGGTCCACCTTCATCAACCTGAAAAATTGTTGTATCTTTGTATGTAGTGGAATTCACGTGGACAATCCAACTCAATTACATTTGTAAATAACTATAATTATATCATTAATAAAATAAGAAAGAATCAAGCAAACAAGAGTTGATAGGGTGATTGCGGACCCCCTTCTCTATATTTCCTTGTTCAGTATTATTGTAAAAGTTACGAGTCATATATTTGTTCAAGTGAAATCAAATTAACAATATTGATTAGATAAACATTTGGTGGTTGGAATAATATTAAATCAAATCAAGGGTACAGCCAAAGTGAGAGTCAGCAATATCTTTACGAGGTGAGAGTCAGCGGGGACCTTTCTCTTTGCCAAGTTGAAGAAGGATGGTAACCAGTCATGGGAAGCTTTTCACATGCTATGTTTAATCTTCGGTGGAACATTAAGGGTGCATTTAGTGTGCAGGATAGAATTAGATCAAATAGAATTTAATTAAATTAATATAGAATTCAAATAAATTAATACCTTAATATGCTTGTTGTAGTTGGGAGTTGATTGTCTCTTGTTTGTTGTTGTGTAGGACTGCACAAAAAGTATATATACAATAGGGAAGATCACTGTCATGTTTTTGAAAAGCTGATTTCGATTATAGAAAGACAAAGTTCATAGAAGGACACTAATTTACTTTTTCCATAAATGTTAATCTCCATCAAATCTACACTAAGGTTCTAAAAATTGCTACTCGTTGCTTGAATGGTGAGATAGCGAGTAGCGATTTTTCTATTTATCAATGATTAATTGATGTCACAAAAAAAAAAAAAATAAATAAAACGAAAACTCGCTAGCAATGACGACAACCACCACACAAGGGCAAATTGGCTAGCAGGAGAGAAGAAGGAGAACTGAGTAGGAGACCTTAAGGATCCTAGACTTGAAGTAAACCGATGACGGTGACGACACCGGATCCCAATGCTCATGGTGACTATAACGGTGATAGATAGAGGCAAATCGATAAGTAGGAGAAGAAGAAAGTTTATTTGCCAAAGAATGAGAAGGATTTGATTTTGAAAACAAAAGAAGAATCGAGAAGCTGATCTAAATGAAGAAGACAACTCTCTCTATGTCTTCTTTTATTTGGCCTATGCACACCAAAACAATGTAGTTCTGATGTGCCCAATTAATTTAATTTATTATTATTATTTTTAAATTAACCCAAAATGGCACATCAAAATGATATCATTTTAGTGTCTTTATATATATATATATATATATATATATATATATTAAAAAGAGACTTTGTGAGTAGGTTGAGTTGAGTCAAGTTGGCCAAGTTGGGCCAACTTGGCTCGAGTATTAGTCTGCGAAAAATCAACTAGATTGATCGATTTTTGGAACAATGGTCTACACTATATCAGTTTCTGTTTTTTGGATGTGAAGGTGAGTGGATTAGAATTTAGGATTTAGCTTTGTTATGATGTGTGATTGTCAACTAGACTAACTCTACAATCAATATATATATATATATATATATATTGTGTGTGTGTGGAAAAGATATACTTTACTAGGTAAAATTATGATAAATTAAAAACTGTATCAAATTCCCGAAAAATCATTCTATTAATTGAGGTCTTTCGAAAGTGTATCCATATCTTAAAATGTTAGTGATTTCTTGTTCTTTCTATTTTTTCCATTTTTCCAAATATCTAATGGTGATTGCTTAATATGGATGCGGCGTGGAAGGCACAGGGGCCAGACACTAGCTACTTATTAGAACTATCCAAATAGGTATCTAGATATTAAGAACAACTTGTCAACAAATGATACGATTTTATTGATTGCAACTCTTTGAAATTATTCTTCGCAAAAATAATTCTATTATATATTATAATACATAATTCTTTGCCATCTCAGATTCTCCATTTTAAGTAAATATCTCCACCTTGTGATTGGCTCATATAGAATATTGTTAATACATCTTTTTATATAAATGATAAAGTTCTGTTCTTGTTATTTTTATCATTTTTTAGCATTATTTAATCAAGAGTGGAAAAGAGTATAACTTGAGAATACACGTTATTTGAATGCATTTATAAACAAGATAAGTATTCATAACGAGTTAGCTTTAATATAATAAGATTACTCCGATAATATGTTTGTCACACCTAAATTACTGAAGTTATAGATTTAATTTGTATCTCCCACCTCAAACTCAAAATCAATTAGAATATTTAAAAAAAAAAAAAAGAAAAAAAAAAGTAGAGTTAGTGGCTATTGTTTTAATTTAGAAATTTTATTAAAAAATCGTAAAGATAGAGAAAACGATAATTAAGGGCATGTTCACTAATGTTTACAAATGTGTTTCTCTTTTTTTTTTTTTTTTGTTGAAATTATGTGTTTCCTGTTTTTATTAACTATGTTTTTAAAAGAAAATCAGAAAAATACAAACAGCTTTTTCACTTTAATCCAAAAAAAAAAAGAAAAAAGGCGGAAGCATTATTTTGATATTCTCTTTGTTTTTCACTTTTGTTTTTTTTATATTGCTAGTTAGGTAAGTGGCATTTGGAACCCTCTAAATGAATATGTTCTATTTTTTTATAAACAAAAATTATTACTTTTATATAAATACAAGGTAATTTTTTACACTAATAGTCAATAATCTATTAGGATCTATTGAAATTAAACAACACAAAAATCCATTCTCATAATATCAAAAGAAATATCACTCTCTTGATAAGAAGAGAAAAATAGATTGAGATTTATCAAGATTGAAAAATATATGCTTGATTTTAAATTGACTCTCACATTGAAAGATATTCGCTCTTATGATAAGAAGCGAAAACTCTCTATAGATACTAATAAATATATTTGGATAGAATCAAGCATTTACTATAAATGTGAAGAGAAAATGTACCAATCACTAAAACTATAAATAAATATGTAAAACGATACATACATACATGTACGTATGTATAAGTTTAAAGTTCATTAAATATCATTTAAATTTAAGTATAAATTATGAGTAACATAATAACTTAGACAACATAAATTTTGTTAAGTTTTATACAACAATGCTAATTTATTAACAATATCATCCAAAATTTATTAAAACATATTAATTATTTACAAGCATAGTTCGTTTCAAACTCAAACTTATAACAACAAAATTATATAAGCAAAATGGCAATGCATAACGCTTAAAAATAAACTATTTTAATAATGAATATGATAACAATAGTAATGTATAATAACAAAGTAGGTAATCAGATTGAGGCGAGTCAAATGTGTTTAATCTAAACCCGATCAGATACCCAATTTTAATGCTCCAACCTTCTCCAAATATAGCGAGACCCCATGGATTTTGAGGCAGATCGAGGATTTTTGCTATTTTTGCACTCTCATCAGCTCTCGCACAACTTTTTGACATGAAATCACACAACTCACACCTTTTATATCATTACCACCCTAATATTATCATATAAAGGCAGAAGATTGTGGAGGCTAGAAGAACCTCGGCTCCCAGAATTTTTAGACACAAAAGTTAGATAGAATATTTATAGTTTGCATTTAAGTAAGAATAATTAATTTAGAATTTGTTGTTCTAAATATTACAAAAGTTAATATATATATATATTTTTATAAAACAAATGTTATAAAATATGTATTTTATTCTAATGGCATTTTCTTAATTTTATGTTTTGTATCTCACGATCAGTATATTGTGCCCAAAAATAGTGCTTAGGCCGCAAGTTCAAATAAGGTCCGAAATACCAAATTCAGAGGCATAAAAAGAAAGTAAACAATTATGAAACCCATCAGCCCACGAGATGTCAACATATGCCTTGTTATCAGAAGCATCTGAAAGGTTTAATTTTATTGTAAAGGACACGAGTAGCTTGAGTCAACCAGCTCACGTAAGAAATGTTGCAATGACATAGTAACTTGAAGTACATCATCAGTTAGTTTTTCTTTAACAGTGCAAAGTTCCAGAAATAGGAAATTTTTTATATTAAGAAAAAGATTACTTCAAAATTGAAACTATCAGATTTACATTTTGATTTGGATATGGATGTATTAAATGTAAATTTACGTAAAATAGGAAAAAAATCTTTGTCTTTTCTATATTTTAGTGACTAAATTAAATGTAAACAAGGAACTCTAACGCAACATAAAAGGTCATTCCCATGTACAAATGGGAGAATAGTAGCATCTCAAGACTAGACAATCTTGAAAACTAGTAGAAACTTTGCTAAATTGTAGTCTTCTCTTTTAGAAATTATATAATCGTGAACTATATATATCATTTACTGGGTCGAATCACATTAAAAATTCTCTTGTCTCTTCATTTTATTTTTTTGCAAAACTATTTTCTCATTATTTCACCATAATTGAATTTATTCATTCACTTTCAAGTATTCAATTCGTATTAATTTGAGTATTGACCGATTTTTGATGCCCCCGAACCTGAAAGACCTCCAATTTACAAGTTACACCAAATTTACATATTTTCTTCATTTGTCTCAAGTGGATCAACGGCTAGAACTTCTTAAATGCAAGGAGGGGTTTCGTAGAAGTGAATGATTGGGTAGTCTCCCAAGCATGGAAGAGGGAGTAGACTTAGTGCAGCGCACACTTGTTGGAAATCAACAAGAGATGAATCTTGCAGTAAACCAAGAGCGAAGGGCTATACAGAATTTGCCTCTAGTCAATGTAGTAGTCAGGCCAGTAAAAGTTCTAAACCTTGAAGTCATAGTAAACAGACAAGGTAGGGTAAAGGATACATAATAAACGTTGACTAGGACTATTCAGGCATTCATTTAGAGGTAGTAGGAGAACCCCCGTAAGGCGAGAATCCACCCGAAGGACAACAAGCAAGCTAGTATCCTCCCTAACAAATAGATCTGAATGAGAATCGCAACCAAGATGCACCGTAAAGACTTGCAAGGGCAGCATCCCTAAGCCGTAGTTCAACCAACAACGATAATAAAAAGGATACCGCAGGGATGTTAGAGTTGTGGAAGGATTGTACATAGTCTAGGTGACCCGTGGATTACCAAGTGCTACTCAGGTAGATTGATCGCCTGAAGTGACGGGGGAATAAGAATCAAGACCATCTTAGTGAAGGAAACCCAATGAGTTGTCAGATTGTCAATGATCTGCTGGCCCGTTGCTAGAATGTTTCAAGATGCCCATTATCACCCCGTAATAAGGGGATAATGATCCTTATGACCACTTGAATGCTCTTAATGTGCAGATGGACCTATTAACTACAAACGATAATGTGACATGCAGGTGTTTTCCAACCACCCTTGGAGAAGTTCCACGAAAGTGGTTCAAGAAGAATCAAGAAGCAAAAACAAGCTCGAGAAAAGGAAGGGAAATAATGGGAAAAACAACTCAAGGAACACAACTTTCTTGCAAAAAGCAAACTCATCTTCAAACCAATTCAATAAGAAAGCTCGCACCAACGAGTAGAGAAAGTTTATAGACCGCTATGACACTAATGCAGAGCTGATTGGTACGAGAGAAAGAATTTACGTGGCTAAAAGAAATCGAGAGGATTTCAGAAAGCCTTACCCATCAAAGCCCCAAAAAGGACAAAATATCCAAACCAAGTCTACCATTATCACAATGAAAGGCATATGACCTCAAATTGTTATACATTCAAAGTTGTTATTGAAGACCTAATCAAAAGAGGTAGACTAAGAGAATATGTAGTTCACCCAAGAGCCAATCAATAGTCGAATTGTAAGAAAAATCCGTACTATACATGGGGGACCCAATGTTGTAGTAGCTTCCAACAGGTTGCATGATCGATATGTCAGAGAGGCGAGGTACACCCTCTGACCAGTTTTTTTGTAAAAGAGAGACTATCAAAACAAGCTAGAGTAAGCACAAAGGCTATTGCATTCATTAAGGTGTATGCAAGAGGGAGTCATCGTCCCCATAATGATGCTCTTATCATCAATGCCACCATCGGCAACATCAATGTCCATCCCGTACTATTTGATAATGGGAGTTCAATTAATGTGTCGTATGAGGAAGCCTATGAAAACATATGCTACAGATTAAACCAGCTAAAGTTACCACCTGAACCCTTGTATGAGTTCATAGGGGACTCAATACAAAACTAGGGCCAATAAATCTCCTATTAACCTTAGGAGAACCAGGCCACAGACCACTACCTTTGCAGACTTCCTTGTCATAACTGCCCTATGTAGCCTATAATGTGATTTTAGCACGACCTGCCCTTAATGGCCTAGAAGCAATCACATATACTCACTACTTGCTGGTGAAATTTTTGACCTCTCAATAGAGTGGGATTCATATGTGGGAGCCAACAGGTTACCATGACTTGTTACAAGAAGGTTGTCAAGTTGGGTCACCAAGGACAAAAACTGCCAATGACACTTGTAGCCTCTTAAAAGTAGAACTAGTTACTCAAAAATAGTTTAGTTTGTCATATCTTTTGAGACTTGTTAAATTTCTAGTTACATTTATCTTTATGTTGCTTTCTTTTATGTTTTCTAAGTAACATTGGTACTGATAATTATTTGTTTCTAAATGTCGATCAAGCTCCGATAAAGACTTATTTCTTTTAACTTGCAAGTTATAAAACTCAAGGGGCTAATGTGATCTAAATCAACTCGAGTGCATCTGACTAAGAAAATACAAGCCACCAACTATAAAGTTATAAGTTAAAAAGTGCTCTCACAATTGATTAACACTAGGCTATCCAACAATGAATATATATGGCACAAGCTTATGAAAATCTTGAGGATAGTAGCATAATATTGGGTTGTTCAAGAAAGATAGGGTAGCACCCCAGCTTCACCACCACTTTAATACCCGGGACAACTCTCCACAAGTTGGCTGCTTCCCTAGTAGCTCCACGAGTGGGCTCTTATGGGATCACACCATAAGCAGGTGGTCTCACACTGTGACTTAATGAGGACACGGTAGCACCCGGCCCCCGTCACATTGTACCTTGTAAGATGTCGTAAAAGTTAAGGAGGATATGACAATACCCAACCTCCGCCACATCCATCCGAGGGTAAGGTACACCTAATATTCAGTGGTTTATAGAGGACATAATAGTATTCCGTCTTAATCATTTAAAGAAATTTATAAATAGAAAAGTCTATAATAAATCTTGCCATTTTTCTAAAGATTTAATTAGATTTTATAAAGAATTATAACAAAATTTGTATAAAGCCTATAAAATTCATGAATTCCACCAAAAAACTCTTTAAAAACAAAAACCATCGAACTCTAATAATTTTAGGTTGAATATACTTCCCTAAAGTCAAACATATTTCATTTTCTTAAGCTTAACTTCTAAGAAATAACTAAGCAAATGACATTGGATAAACATACTTCATATTTCATATTTATAGTATTTTACAATTCAATGAATGGTAATAACTTTATCATAAAAATGTAGTTGGCGAATATTTTCTCAATTTTATATATATATATATATATATATTAAGGGCAGAACCAAAACACTCAACTTTAGAGGGCTATTATATGCCTACTAAATTGTCTACAATATGTGTGATAATAAAGTGAATATATGAGTTCTTACAAGAAAACAAAATAATTTAATGTCACAATTAAAAGTTACTATTAATAACAATCTCAAATTAACATGTGTTAGAACTTCATCCAAATAATAAACATTAGATCACAAATAATAACCTTAGTAGAATATGTTTTATGTTTTTGTGTCCTAAACAAATTAAACCCTCTAATTAATCCTAAAGAGCCAATCATGTAGAAGAAAAAGGTTGACTGAAGTAAGAAGAAACTTACATTAGAAACCTGAATTAAAATATACTTAATTTTCAATAAATTCTATACAAATTTATATTAAACATCACGGTTCCAAAAATTCCTACTCACTAATTAACTGACAAGGTTAACGATTAGCGATTTATCGATTACTAGGTGAGTACTATTGATCGATGGTTAAACCTTAAAAAAAAAAAAAAAAAAACCTTAAAAGGGAGGTTAATGTCATTATGACCAAAATTTCAATATTTGTGTAATTTCATCAAACTTTAAGGAGCTTATGTAATTTTACCTAATAAACACACAAACACATGTGCGCGCGAGCGTACGCACATACACATAAATAAATTAACCCTAACAAGTTTCCATCATTTTCTCAACCGACACCTTCCTCCCCTCTCTCCCCCTCCTTTTTTTCCTCCTCCCTCATAGACCTCATTCGCTACCATCTCCTCCTCCACTACTTCTTCCTCTCTAGCCTTCGCTAGATCCTCCCCCCCTTCCCCTCCCTTATGCCTTTTTTGTCACCACACTCTTCCAAACCACGAGTTAGGCTTCCTCAAACTTCGTTTAATGTCAACGTCAGCAGCAATCTGACCACGAACACCATCACCATATGCTCTCCCACCCCCTACTAACTATCCAATGCCATCGTCTTATCGCTCATTAAAGCCCAAATTAAGGTCCATCTGGGTTCGTTAATTTGAACCTAGATGCAACTTCATCTGGGTTCAAATCGACGAATCTAGATGAACTATGTTGATTTTTTTTTTTAAATCTCTGTGGGTTTTGATGATTGATGATGTTGCTAATGATAATTTTAGTATATTAATTTTTCAATTTTTGTTTCAAGCTTTGTGGGTTCGATGATCTTGTTTGTCATTTTTTAATTTTTTGGTTGATGGAGATTGAGTTTTCCAGATATGGGTTGTAACTAAGGGCTGGGTGGGCCAATTTGGACCGATTTAGTCAAGTACTCTACCAACTCGATTAAGTATACAGTCTGCCCGATTTTAATACCCGATCTGAGAGTTATTAGATTGACAAGGTGCTGATTATTGATTAACAGACAAAATTGACAAATTAACCGATTTTTAAAACACAGTTGAACATACATAGATTTTGAAGAAACTTGTATATATATGAATTGAATATACCCATGTTGCGGCACTCATTAATAGCATGATCAATTGACTTCAGGCATCACACTCCAACACCCAAGGCAAAAATGCTTTGAGTCACCCTTAACCTAAATAAAACAATGTCCCTTCGAGTCATCGTTGGAAATTTTGTCTCAGGTCAAATTGCCTTGAGTACAAATAATTTAGTTCACTTGACTCAAGACTATAATTTAACCATGATTTTCATAAATTCTTCAACTCAAATAAAAAATGACAGATTTTCAACTTTTTTTTTCCACCAATAATGATTCAATTTTAAATAATATTTTTAATTATTGCTACGTGCTAGATATGTTTTCATATTCTAATAAAACGAAAATCAATCTCCTATTTTCAAATGTTATTTATGTGAATAAGCACCAAAACAATATAACTAAAAACATAATATATGTTTTTAATTAATTAAGTGATGTCTTTGCTCAGTATTAACACGACTTTTGTGTAATTTAATACAAATTTTCATTAAAAAAAAATGAATACATATTTACATTATATATAAAAGAGTAAGGTCAGATAGTCTAACATTTTTATTCAAAATTCATATTCAAATAGGCTAGATAGTCTACATTCTTGCTCGAAATTCATATTCAAATTGTGTGACATATGACTAAATCTTCTATTGAAAAAAGGGTGAGATGTAAAGCTTAAAACAGCCACAGGATTCTTTTACATGAACCAAATTAGCAAAATCTTGGTAGTGAACAATTAAGTGTGCACAATATCTACCACATTCCTAAAACCTAATCAGATGCTGCAAGCATGAATGACAAAAACAAATCTTGCATATCATAGGTTCAGTTGAGACAACAATAAGAGCAAGATAAATGTCATAGTCTGAGAAATGTTTCACCAAGAAGAGTGTATAAACTAGATCATTCACAAACAACACAACAGATGTGCTTATTCAATTATAATACTCTTTAACTTAACATCGTCATGGCAAATGTAATCTAATAAACTAAAAAGACAACCGTTATTTGGCATTCTAAACAAGACCCTTAAACAACAAAATCAAAAACTAACTTACCTTTGTTTCTCTGATTGCTAATATAATATGACTAACTTTAACACTTTTGTTTTAATTCTAGGCGCTACGTTAACGGTTATCTGATGGCATTCACTCCTGAAGAGTTTCGTACCATTGAGGGTGAGGATAGTTGGTTGACATTAGAGCATATTGACGGTTATTTACAGTGCCTGCAAATCAAAGAAAGCGAGTGGTGGGATGAGACTCATGATGATAGATATGCAGTGCATGGATCGACCATTTTTGTGAGTGTCAACATTTAATAATTACGAAATCAACACTTTTTCATCTTTATCATGTATGTTAAGTAGTAAATAATTTTATTTTATCACTTGTAGGCGGATATGACAATAGTTGTGAATAACGAATACATCAGGCAAGGAAAGACATTTGATCCCACTACTGCTGTGATCCCCCCCCCTCCACTGGAGTAGGTTTGCTAACAGATTGGAAGACGCTAAAACCCTTTTGTGGTCTGTTCACAATGTAAGTATTATCTATGTGAAAAATTATTATTTGATTGTTCAAATTAGAACGATATCACTGACATTCTCAATATGCAGCTATTGATCCCATGTAGTCTACATCAGACCCATTGGATAGTCTGTAAGGTGTGCCTAAAAGAGCAGAAGATTGTCATATATGATTCACGTGCCGATATAGAGTTTGAACACAGGAGAAATGCTATTGAGCCTTTGGTTCGCTATATACCGTTGATCTTACGATCGATTGATTACTACGGGAAGACCAATATAGAGATGCCACTTATAGAAAAAATATGAGATGTGGAGCGCGTTGATATACGGAGTGTGTCTCAATAACCTGACGGCTAAATGACATATTTTTAATCATATATAAATGTATTATTTAATGAAATAACTGATCCAACTTTTTGTGTAATACAGGAGTAATTGCGGGGCATATTGTGCAATGTATATTCATGACCTACTATGCTCTCTAGAGAGTAATTGGAAGTCTGTCCAAACGAAAGATAATGTTCGTCAAATAAGGGCGCAGATAGCATCCGATTTATATAGGTATTTCACCCCAATGTATAGGGCAGACGAATGGGGGTGATGGACATTAGATGAGGATGGTAAAATTGTATATGATTGATGTAAATATTCATTGACAACAAATTGATTCATTCATTCATTACTTAGCAAAAACTAAAAATTTTATATTATCCATACCCAAAAGATACAAACATGAGCCATAGCATCTCCAGTTAGAATGTGTATACATAACCTTATGACATAGAATAGAATAATGTAATGAATATACCTACATATGCAATATGTTTTCTTCATTCAAGTAAATTGACATAATTTAAAGCTAATGGGATAATTTTTAGTCTACCAAAGCTTTGGAAATGTGTAAAAAAAACAAAAAAAAAAAACATAAATTCAAATCGATTTTAGTGAGGTAGTTAAACCCGAAATCGGGTTTTATATACTATTAAAATCCGACGTCGGGTTACGTTGTCCAACTTAAACCGACGTCGGGTTATCCATCCACTAATATTTTTTGGGTAGACTTAAACCGGAGTCGGTTTTCGTTATCACTTAAAAACTGACATCGGTTTCAGAAGGTATACACACACCGATGTCGATGTTTGTAGTCTTTTATATACCGATTTTCAATTACTAATATTAAAAATTCATAATTTTTCCCCATTATCTTTGTTTGCATTGCTCAGAAATGCCCAAAAATTAAAAATTTTATATTGTACATACCCTGAAGATACAAATATGAGGCATGACATCTCCAGTTAGAATGTGTATATATAACCTTATGACATAGAATAGTTCAATGTAATGAATATACCTACATATGCAATATGTTTTCTTCATTCAAGTAAATTAACATAATTTAAAGCCAATGAGATAATTTTTAGTCCACCAGAGCTTTGTAAATGTGTAAAAAAACAAAAAATATATATTCAAATCGGTTTTAATGAGGACGTTAAACCCAAATCGGGTTTTATTTACTATTAAAAGCCGATGTCGGGTTTCGTTGTACAACTTAAACCGACTCGGGTTTGGATATCTACTGATATTTTTCGCCTACACTTAAACCGACGTCGGTTTTCATTATGAATTAAAACCCAACTTTGGGCTTATAATGCTCATAAATCCCAACGTCGGTTTTTTTTTTTTCTCTCAGTTTTTTGAATTTTTTTTTTCCATTTTCTAATTTTTTTTTTCCACTTTTTAGTTTCCAATCAAAAACAGATATCGAATTTTATTATTTTGACCATAAACAAAACTTATTTATATACAAAAAATTTCAAAATTTCACATAACTTCCCCTTATTTTTTATTTATGTTATCGACAATATTATACAATATACGACGAAATCGCGTATTATATAATGAATATGAATGTACTACTACGAGTACTACAAAATCAAAAATAGAGTTTGTAAATATGCTAATGTGCTCCTCAAACGTGATACAAATTCATGAAACTAATTTCAATGATAAGTGCTTGTCATTTATAAAGAGGATAAACCATAAATATTAAGTTTATGCATTACAAATTTTCATTATTACCACAATTTTCATCATCTTCTGTGGGTGAAATTGGGAATTGTTGATTGCATCGATGTCATGTGTGTCCTGTCACACCACAAAGGTTGTATTTTCGGAAGGTTCTGGGTCGTCCAGTACCGTGTGTGGTAGTAGAGCTAGTTCCAACCTCTCCACCAGTTTCTGTACTGGTCCCAGTAACTTCAACAGCTTCTGCACTTGTCCCAACATGACCTACATTTGTCCTTTCGAATGTAGAAATGGGAGGGTTAGGACAACGAAGACGGTTGTGTTCCCTTTCACCACATTTTTCACATTTTTTCTTTCAACGACTTTCCCCGGCTAACGAAATTCCTGCCTCTTTCGGTCTACCTACTTGTCGTCTTTCTTCGGATGGTAGTACAATTATACTTTTAACTTCCAAAGGAACATTCCAATCTTTCGAACCAAGAACAGGATTGATTGGACTTGCATATGCAACTTTTAGCAATTCCTTGCTATAATAATCGTGACAAAGTGTATAATAATGAACACCATTGACCCTGATATATATGATAAAGGTAGAAAGTTACCAAATGACATGAAATAAGGAAAAATAATAATAAAGTATAAGTATAATTACTATACCTGGCAACAATAATGACATGATGACATGGTAACTGGTCTAGATCCCAATGTTGACAAGAGCATGTCCGCTCAAAAGGCTGAACGAAGTCATAACCTAGTTCATGTGTAACTCCAAACTTGATCGGTTGTTGAATGGGAGATACCATAGCACTCATCGATTCATTAGCCATCGAGTTCACATGATCATCTACAGTTTTGGTAATCGAAGTTCTGAGTTTCTCGGCATGAACACGTCTATCATTATGCCATTTCTACAGCATATGTCGTAGATATTCATGGGCGGTTGTTATTGGAAGCTGTCGTGTTTTCATCATGCATTTGTTCAATGACTCTGCAATGTTAGTGGTCATCATGCCATATCTTCTTTTTGGAGCATATGCACGTGACCATTTCATCACTCCAATGTTAACCAATTTTTCATGCATTTGAGGACATGCTCCTTGAATTTGTTCTAAATATCTATCACAATCTGGCCTTGTATAACAATATGCTGTAAGGTAAAAGATATTCTCCACATCTTTTACCTTTCTATAGTGTTTCTTCAAGTTTTGCTTCAACTGAAAGAAACAGAATACGTGTGGGACTTCGGAAAAAACATTACTCATCGCATTCGCAATGTTTTTATGATGATCGGATACAATAATCAAATCCGACTGGAAATATTGTCTCCCACCGATAATCTCTCTCAATCTACTTAGGAACCAGGTCCATGAATTGTCCGACTCTCTATCAGCAAAACCAAAGGCAAGAGGATAAATCATCTCCTCCCCATCTTTGCATGTAGCAACAAAAATCACCTCTTTATATTCACCTTTCAAATGAGTGGCATCAACCACAATAACCGGTCTTATATAAGATTGAAAACCCTCAATTGAGGCTCCAAGTGCAAAGGACGAATATAAGAACCGGTTGTTTTCATCCGTCTTAATTGCAGTCACTGTACTAAGGTTTGTTTCCTTTAACATGTGAAAGTACGAAGGAAGTTGCTGAAATGACTCATCCGCTTTTTCATATGCTAGTTTCTTTGCATATTGTAAAAATCTCCAAACTTGAGTATACATTATCTGCACACCATATTGCTCCACATTTCTGCAATCAAAAGTTAAGGTGTTATACTATCAAGACTCACTTTTTCCTGATACAACGTTACTATCACAACAGTCTTCACACTCCGTCTATGTGACTCGTAAGCGTCCAGACAGCATGTGTGCTCCGGTACATATTTATACACATACCACATCGAACCACCCTTTCTGCATCTTGCGTGAACCTCAAAGTTGCAGCTTACATCCTTATAACCAGCCTCATATATAATAGTGCATGAACGTCTAACTTTATGTTGATGCCTAGAATTAAGAACACACTTTCCAACAACAACATTCAGTTCATATTTACTATCAAAAAATGCACTTTTATACAATGTATCACGTCGGATGAAGGTCGATATAGCAGTTGATGTTGCCTCAATTTTACATTGATCTACACCGGGAACAATCCAATATGGTTGTGAAGGGTTTGTTTCAAATTGTGAACCCGAAAATCTAATTTTTGGATACTCCACAGCCTCTGCATCAACTCCAGTTTCAATGTCATCACCTATAGTTTCCTCATTATCATCTCCACTGTTCGATGTCTCATCACCATCACTATCTGCGTCCCGATCTTCATCATTATAATTATTTCCACCAAAATCAAAGTCATGTATTGGACTTTCTACGGATGTAAATGCGGCGATAGAAGTTGAAACTTGATTGTTGCCACTAGATGAAATAAAACAATTTTGACCTTCACCTATAAATGGACTTACAATTCTATCCGCAGGTGCTTCTACATCCCTTGGATATGATGATATTGTGTTGATGGTAAATTGAGGGATAGTAGAGTTAATACCTCCAAAATCTCTTACAATCTTATCAACATAAATCTCTCTATAATCTGTTTTTTCATCTGAAATCACACCCCGGACACTAAGATCTGTAGTGATAGGTATGTTGACTGAGGGTATCCCTCTAACTCGAAGTAAATAATGCAAACGAATATCTCATATTTTTCTATCAATGCCAGTAACTGTGTAAACAAATTCAACTAATCGAGAAAAATTGACATCCTTAAGGGTGCCTATCATGAATGTCTCACTCCCAACATAGTTATTCTCATTCCATTCTCCGTTACATTTAACTATTATCGGCACTTCACCCATTCCTATCAAATTTAAAGTATAAACAAATTAGTCTAACACATACTAGATTCATAATATCTAATTAATTTTGTCAAATTCATAAAAATCTAACAAAATCATATCTGATCAATATCAAACATACATAATATACATAAATAAAAAAAATTAAAAAAAAAATAAAAAACCTTCTCGGCTTATGTCACAACATACGTTACCCGAATCGAGATTTGTACATACACATAACCCGACTCAGTTTTTGTGAGTCCATATAACCTAAGTCGGGTTTCATGAGCATATACGTAAACCGATTCGGCTTATGTATACTTATATAACCCAATCCGAATTAGATATATACATAACCCGATTTAACTACATAACCCGAATCGGATTACATATACATGACCCGATTCGGGGTACATATTACATAACCCACAAAAAGCAGAAAATGCAGAAAATCACTCACATCCCACATAACTCGAGTCGGTTTTCATGAGTATACGTAAACCGATTCGGCTTATGTATACTCACATAACCCGATCCGGTATACATATCCACATAACCCGATTCGATTAACTACATAACCCGAATTGAATTACATACATCCACATAACCTGATTCGGGTTACGTTATACTACTAAACTCGACGACTTGCAGAAAACGCAGAAAATCACATACTTCCCAGAAAATGCAGATCTCACTCACATAAGATTAGATCACAAGCAAAAGTCACTCTTATGGCCCAAAACTAAGTAATATGAATAAAATAAATTGAAAATAACCAACAACAATCACATACCTCAAAATTTGAACAAAAACTTCAATGTGGAGTTTGTATGAGATGAAGAGAATGTGTGTTCTTAGGAGTCAAACAATGTTTAATAGGTGCACAAATGGACATCAATGGATGACAACAAAATTTGTAGAGGATTGAGAGATCATAAAATGGTAGAGAAAATGGAAGAAGAATATGGTAACCCTATTGTGAAAAAAGAGAAAGAAGAAGAAGGGTAATTACATAATTTCGGGTAAGGTTATAAAAGGAAATTTAAACTGAAAACTAGTAAGGGGTAATTTAGGTAATTTGGGTATGAATAATTATTAGTTTGTTTGAGATGCTAAAAAGAAATTTTTATAAAAAAGAGGGGTTAAAACATATTTTTATTTTGAAAATTGGTTAAAAGTGAAAAGCTCTCTTCAATTAATTGAGCAATATTCCCTCACCAAGTTTAAAATTTAGCTAGAATGACCAAAATACCCCTTAATGGTTCAATAAATTAATTTAAACAAAAATCAGAAATGGACAAAATTAGAAAGTGGAATTTTCACTGTTTGTCTTGAATATGGATGATAAATAACTTTTTTAAAAAATAGATTAAGAAAGGAATTTTAATAAAAATTATGATCTCCATCATTCGTCGTTACGATGAATAATAAAATGTACTATTGAAAAAAGGTGGGGATTGGATCTTCGCCAAATCTTCGATTCCATCAGTGTGGGCTTCATTGTCGATAGAGACAACTAAATCTTTATTTTCAATTCTATAGGCATCCATTGGCGATATAAATCGAGAGTTTGCAATGCAATGTAACCCACGTCTCCATTGGTGATTAAGGGAGATCAATCTCCATCTCCATGAAGATAAACATTATGTAATACACCAACTCTAGAATACTTAGATCTAAATTATTTTCCATGAGATCCAAAACGTACTTCAACTTTTTATAATTGAAGCCGATAAAAGAAAAAAGGACTTGTATTATTATTGAAGCCCAGATTGATCAACAGATGCAAGAATAGGAAGTCAAAATGACAGTCTTACGTGTATTTCTATGGATAGGAAAACCTGAGCTGTTCGGCAATTTGGGTAGTTTAGTTGGCAGTGAAATTTAGAGGCACAGTTCAATCATTTTAGGCTTAAAAGAAGAATGTAGATGAAGGTAAATCGGCTGATTTATTCCAAAACGCTTTTTAGCTTGTAACTTTATATTGCTTTCATGTTTGTATTTGTATTTTGATGTTGAATTAACGCTAATTGTATTTTGGCAAATAAACTTGTTTGATTTCTTCCAGAGATATATAATCAAATCTCTATTTAATTTGTAATTAGATTGGACTTGTTGAATTTGTTAGGATTACGCGCACGCACTTTCATATTTATATATATGTTGCTCCCATTTTCACTGGACAAAAAAGTCCATTTTATGCCCAGACGTGGCAATTGTTCTGGGCATCACAATTGCACCGCTTTACTGGGCTTGTACTCTTTTTGGGCCTCTTTTAGGCTTGAAGACCTCTACCCTATTTGTTCTATTCATGGTTCACTTTTGAATACTTTTCAATTTACTTGTAAATAAATAAGAATTATTCAATTTCATCAATATTTAGATGTGGACTATGATATTATTAAAGTGCTCAATCCAAGATACCTCGTCCAGAGGTGCTCGGATAAGTTAAACTGTCCACTTCTAGTTGTCCAATTGGCTGCACCTTTCCAATCATCTGCTGCTATGTGAATGTGCCTATGAGAACGACTGAATGAGACTGTCTAACAAATATCTAAAACTATGCAAACGAGAGATACCTACAAATCAGAGTCAGGACCACCAAGTTACAGAGGACACCAATTATTTATGCTAACCTCACACACTTACACAAACCAAAATAAGCAACAAACTAGTCGGTAATTCTCATGGCTTCTGAGGTTGGAGCTGAGGTTTTGTTATCAAAACGGGTGCAGGATATGTTCCTCGATGGTGAACAACCAGCAGCACCATATATTTGTAGAGATGGTGATACGGTTGAAGAGGTTTCTGCTTCATTATCTCCCGTTCCCATCATTGACCTCAGTCTCCTGTCGCAGGAAGAAGAACTGGAAAAACTAAGATCAGCACTCTCTTCATGGGGCTGCTTTCAGGTCTAGTTCTTCATACAATTTTTAAAACAACAAAAGCATGCATGAGAGATGTAAATCATTCCACAAAATCATCATGAGTCCCCCTCTTCTTAATTCATATATTCCCATATTGTATTATAACCTATTTGCATGATTTCCCTAATTATCTTGTTTAGAAGATTTGAATATCTATTGTATCCTATAAATAGGCTCTCCGTTATAAATTAATATATAGTGAAATACACAATTTATTCATTTTTACCATGATATCAGATGGTTAACATATAGCGAAACACACAATCTATTCATATTTATCAAATTTATTCTGGATTTTCAGGCCATAGGTCATGGAATTTCAAGTACATTTTTAGACAAGATGCAGCAAGTTACCAGGGAATACTTTGAACAGCCAATGGAAGAGAAGAAAAAGCAAGCCAAGGGAGTTACAGAGTTTCAAGGATATGGGGCTGACCCCGTCCCGGCAGCGGGCCAATTTCTAGATTGGTCTGATCGCCTGTTTCTTGATATTTACCCTGAATATGGAAGAAAACTCATCTTTTGGCCACAAAGACCACAATCTTTCGGGTACCATCATACTCAAATGTTATCGTATTATAACTTTAAGTCTTAAATACTAGAATTATGTCTTTTCTATCAGTTTAACTTTTTGGGTCTGATAATAACTAACATGGTATCGAAGTCTGAAGGTTTATATGGTTTAACTCTCTTTCTCTCCCATTTATTTTGAATTATTCTTGCACATGTTATAGTTAGGGGCATTTAGTATGTCTCCGTTATCTGTCTACGTTGTATGCAAGAGAAGTTATTAACGTATCATAATTTTGTCTACGTTGCATGTAGGAAAAGTTGTTAACGTATCATAACTCAAGTTTTAAATACTATAATTAGGTTCTTTCCTATCGGTTTAAACTTTTGGGTCTAATAATAATTAATATCGAAAATTTATAAATTTTTCTCTTACTATTTGTTATAAATGACTCTTTAAAGAGGTATGTTAGAAGAATACTCTCTTAAGATGAAGATGGTGACCGAGCTAGTGTCGAAAGCCATGGCAAAGTCACTGAATTTAGAAGAGAACTGCTTCTTGAATCAATATGGGGAAGGAGCGCAGTACCAAGCTCGGTTTAACTACTACTCACGTTCTCAGAGGCCTGATATTGTTCTTGGCTTAAAACCACATGCAGATGGATCGGGGTACACTATTGTATTGCAGAATGAAGAAGGTCTTCAAGTATTCAAAGATGAGAAGTGGTTTACAGTACCCAAAATATCGGAAGCGATCCTAGTCCTCATGGGCGATCAAATGGAGGTATTTAACTCTCAAAATGAACTCCAATAGCATGTACATACCAGATTCAGTAACCAAGTTATGGATGATACTTGCAGGTAATAACCAATGGAATATTTGTTGGGATAATTGGCTCCCACAACCTCCCCTAAAAACCTACCTTATGTAGGAATATTAGAAATACTAGAGGAACAAATTAGAAAATAATAACAACCACCAAAACACAATAATTTATGTGAAAAACTCCAAAACATGAGAAAAAACCACAATCTTTAGAAAGAAATCTACCATGTGAAAAGTTGTTATAATCACAAAAACTATAGCACGAAACATGTAAAATTGTTATTTAACTCTCAAAATGAACTCTTATAGTATGTAAATACCATCTTCAGTAACCAAGTTATGGATGTTACTTGCAGATAATGACCAATGGAATATTCAAAAGCCCGGTGCATAGGGTGGTGGCAAGCTCAGAACGGGACAGGATTTCAGTGGCTATGTTTTATACACCTCAAGTGAATAAAGAGATTGGACCAGAAGAAGGCCTAATCAATGAGGAAAGACCAAGATTATTCAAGAAGGTGAAAGATTATGCTGATATACATTGGGACTACTACCAGCAAGGCCAGAGAGCACTGCATATTGCAAAAGTGTAATCCTGTGACATAATGCTCTCTTATGTTTTGTTTGTGCAAATGATAGATGTTTGGTTTTGTAACTATGTATTATGAAAGAAAGCTTCTCATCTGAAGCCGCTTGACACTTTATCAGCATCTACAACATCTACTTTCAGCATGCTTATTAAATTACTATGAGCATTTTTAAGCCTGCTTTTGGCTATGAATTTCTAAAATCAGCATTTTCGCTAAACACAAGGTCATCATAGTTCAAGTAGCCATATCTATCTCCTACCGTATAAGACATGCGTTTTAACACCATCCTTCACATACATACTTGACAAACTTAAACAAATGGGTTATCCACACAGAGAGATCACTAATAAGAACAATCCGGATATCACATTAGACAAACCCAGTCCAAAATTTCAAGCTGTTAGATATCATGTTAAAAGAAAATAAATAAATACATAAATATGGGGTAAGAGTAAGCTTTCGCTCTTATTATATGGCAATAAGATTCATTATCTACCATAATCCCCAACTTGTTATTGATAACTTTTTCTAGTGTGCAGAGTGCCTGATGCTTTTAGTGAATAAAACCTCGCAAGTGCACTAATCACAAAGATGTAGTACAACAGTTGTGAGATCATTCCACAGAGACTTTTCATTTTGATTTACTATATTAATTCTTAATGTGAGTACCGTGTAAGAAAATAAACAAGAATGGAGTATCATGGTTTTGCAAAATTAAAAATTGAACAATGAAATAGAGAATAAATGACAACTTCTTAATGAGAAAACAACCAAATGAAATGCTAGGTCACCAATGTTCTATCGCACTTTGATATGATTAAACCTTAGCATTTCAATTAATATACCTAATCTTTAATGGAGAATTCTATCGCCTATATTGTCAAGATTACAACATCTATTGGTCCTAGAGTGCTTTTGCAATTGAAAACCTATTAATAGATTAATTATTAACCTAATGGAACAATGGTCATCTCCAATCAAGCCTATCATTCACCTAAGTCCATTAGGGTTTATTAAGAAATCTCTTCAATAATCCCAAATATCCAAACTATTTCATTTCAAGAACAAGAACATAAATGGTCATTTAAAATTCAAAACCAAGAAAACAAATTTATCATTGAAATAAGTGAATAGAATCATTAATTGAATTGCTCAATAGTTTATCAAAGTATAAAAAACATTAGCTCGCTAAATAAAGTTTAGTTACTCATCAAAGTTTGAATACAATCACAAGATAATGAAGGAAAAGATTAAACCAATGATCTCCATGGAATGGTTCTCCAACTCTAGAAGTCAGCTCTTCTTGCTCAAGAACTTCTCTTTGAATCTCTTCCTCCTTCTCTGGATTGGCTTCCAAAAACCTGATAAATACCAAAATGGATTATGGATTAAGAAATATATAATGTGGATGAGATGCATTTTTCTCCCCTGAAGGTGGTTGTTGAAACTCTCCAAAAATCATCTCTAAATAGCTGGAAAACCTAGCAAGCAAATGGACCAGACTACCCCTTAGAGTTGATAAATTTGAAACTGCAGTAGAGGAATTTACTAGCTCAATCTGCAACCTTGAGCTAGCAGACATTCCTAGCAGATTGAAAATAGAGGGAATTGTGACTTGAGGTCAGGACCTAAAACTAGTGGCACTTCATAGTGGAAAGATGGCAGAGCAAACTATGACCTCAAGCCGTGGACGTGGAGCAAGCAGCACTAGCTGTTGCCTCTGCCAAATGTAGTACTTTTCCAACTATTTTTATCCAAAATACACTGCTCTTTTAACAGCAACTCTTAAACAACATATGCACACGTGAAACATTACACAAAACACATCAAATCCAACATATTCACTCGAGAAACAGACCTAAAGAATAGGAATTAGGGATCCAACACAAAAACAAAATAATCACAGAGCTTTTAACGACAGAATTAGAGAGGATAAGCTGCTTTAGCCAAAATTTGATTTGTGTTCGATGCATTAGCAATGTGGGAAATTATGTGTGAAGACAAAATATCACATCAAAAGCAAGTGTAAGAAAAATGGTTAATAAACAGTCTGATAAGCCGGCTTTTTGCTTGTACATTGAATCAATGTATAGTAATTTGTTCTGAAATTTTAATTTCTAAGAAGAAAATATTATACATCTTAAAATCTGTTAGTCCAAATCAATATAATTTCCAAGAAGTTAGGATTGTGTCATTAAAAGAACATGGCCCCTGTAAAAACCAAAAATGAAAATTCTTGTGATATACAGGCTCATTAAGAGCATTCCCAAAGGACTTTTTCCAGGACAACAAAAGTGAAGGTGAATACAGTGCAAACACACAGAAATAATCCAGACAGAAGCATTGCCTGCCTTTTGCATAGGCTGTAAAGGAAATGCAAAACGCAATATATGTTTTATTGTTAATTTCCCCTAATAATCAATTTTATCATCCAATAATACACTGAGAATCTATGTCTTTGACATGAGGTGAAATTAAAGGTAAAACTTATGAAGGAGAAAAGGAATCAGTGTTCGATAATGTGAAAAAAGCGAATAAATCATCCATATATAAAAGTAAGCAGCACCTCCAGACACATTATGTGCAGGTTTATTAATTCACCACACTCTGTGCTCCGTCCTTATTTTCCATGTTTTCCCTCTTTAAAAAATTATAAGGTATGCCACATTATACACACTTCTATTGATATATTACATCTATTAAAACAGATTGCCATCTTTTATGATGTAATTCCACAAAGTTCAAAGACGTAAACAATAGCGAGAAGGAATTTCATAGGCACACAATATTGTTATACTCTAAATTGTCGATGCTTCTCAATCCTAAAGCACTTTTAAAATGTTCAAAACTAAAGACCTTATCAACAGAACATCTAATGTAACCAAAAATAAATTAAAATACAATAAGTCTATTAGGAACAGGCTGGAAATTGCAGACTGCATGTTGTTTGATCTATTTTCTCCCATCACCTTCTCTAAAACTTTCCGACCACAATGGTCTTATCCATTCTTGCATCTCACTTGGTTTCTGACTTTAGGGATAACACCATAAGTTGTAAAATATATCCCCACATATTACAATATATATATATATATCCCCACAAAAGTAATTACCCCATACTATATCTAAGATGAAGTTCAACATTTAATAACAATACTTAAATTAATAGTCGATCAGATCCTAAAAGTACAGATACACGCTCATAGGGAGCATTTTGAAAAGATATTTTTCAAGGACTACTAAATGAAGGTGAATATGCTGCAAAGCAAAGCAATAAAGCATGCCAATTCAAAAAGAAGCATTGACTACATTTTCCATAAGAAATTTTTTAAAGAGATGCAAAACAAAAAAGATGCTTTATAGTTAGTAGTTAACTCCCCCTAACCAATTTCATCATCCAAGAATATGTTGAGAATCAAAGCCTGTGAATGGCTAGCTAGTTGTTCCATCTAGGATGTCCCCAAGTGTTACGCTCCTGCAAATAGGATCTCGTCACAGGTCGATTCACTAGAAAATCCCTTTGATTTCCTTTGTTCACGTTCCTGTTTTTCTTCAAAGAACCTATTTTGAAAGATAACGATGGGTGTTTGTTCTTAAGAGACCACTCAAACTCTCCTTACTCTTTTTATTGCAAAGTCTGAATTAATATTTTTATTTCATGACTTTCTCTCTTATAGCAAGAGAATGACTTCAACAAGAATACAAAATATATGTTGCCTATTTCAGAGATACTGAAATTAAACAACTACCAAAACAAGACTCTCTAAATAAGGAAATAAAATATTAAAACTAAAGGAAACTAAATACCAAATAAGACTCCAAAAATAAAGGAAAATAATTAAAAAGATTTATGATTTCCTTTTCCTATATTGCTTGCCTATGAGGGTGTCCCTAACACCAAGACTTAAAAGTGCTTGACCATTTTCATGCGACATATGCTGGGGAAACTTATGGCCACCACCCTTCACACACCCTGGTAACTAGCATAATGATCATATCCTTAAATTCTATCCCTAATCAGCCATATGCATAGAATTCCCATGTGTATTCTAATTCGTGTATTTACCACATTGTTTGATCTTCTGATTTTCCCTTGTGTCTCCTCTCAAAGACTATATGTTATGACATATTATAAACATTTCTCCAAATGCACTAAATCTGTTGACACAGATTGCCATCTTTAATGCTGTAGTCTCATAAACTTCAATCAGAGAAGAAAGTTCATAGTACACAGTGTTTGTTAACTCTAAATTCCTAACACCTCTACCATCCCAAAAGCACATCTAATATGTTTACAACTTAAAAGAGCAGATCCAACAGAACATCTAATGTTACCAAAACACAAATAAAGTACTAGCAATAACTTTCGGAGATTGCATAAAAACATTAAAGAGGTTCTCATACCATGAAGAAAACCCAAAAAAATAAATAAATAATAATAATAATAATTAAAGACTGGTTCCATTCATTCACTACTACTCTCCTTTGGAGCACCGTTGGGAAGCAACTTGGTGGGCAGAGAATCTTCGGAATTACCAAACAATTGCTTCCTATAAACCTGATGCAAGCGGCCGAAAAGGTCTTTCTTAATGGCCTCAAAAGCCACATCCAATCTCTCCAACTGCTCCAAAGAATTCTTATTATACATAAACAGGCCATAATACAAATCAAAGCTATCCCCTTTCGTGTTTTCGACCAAATTGAGCAACGTCTCGTACCCTTTGGTATTAATAGGCGAAGACTGGAGGCCGAACCTCTCAAGGACGCGGCCCATTGTATGCGTAACAAACTGTGAGCCAGCTGCATACCTATCATGCTCCCCACAACTCATCTCCACCATTCTACACCCTTCTTTCGCGAAAATGTCAAGAAACCTCTCGACCCTCCTCACTCTCTCCTCATCATCTCCTACTCTAACCTTATCATACACGAAAGGAAGGCCAACCCAGGAATCCTTACCACTCTCAGGACCAAACATGGGGTGCGTACACAGGATGTCGAAGTCAAGAGGCAAGTACTTGAGGAAGAGATTCCTGGGGAATTCTTTGACGGAGAGGACGTCGACGAAAAGGGTACTCCTCTTTAGCCTCTGAAAGGGTATTGCTTTGAGGACGGACTCAGTCGAGAGAATGGAAGTGGAGATGAGGACGACATCCGGGTGCTGCTCGCAGAGGTCGTGGATGTCGTTGTAGAAGGTGGCGTTGAGTTGCTGGGCAATGTGGGTGTAGTCGGAGCGCGAGTGGAGGAGGAGGGTGTGGTTGTGGCGAGCGAAGGCTTTGCCCAGGAACTGCCCGAAGTTGCCGAAGCCGACGATGGCGATTTTCAGGGAGGCGGTTCGCAGGTACTGGGATTGGAGTTGGGACTCGTAGTCGAATGGCTGGGCGGCGTCGATGGCGCGTATTGGGGGGAGCAGCCGCCAGGAAGAGCGTTTGAAAGCTGGTTTCGGTTTCAATTTGATGGATTGATGATTGAAAGCAAGAAGGCATGGGTTGATGGTGGTGGTAGTTATGTGGGGTTTGACGCAGGAGAATACCATCTCCCCTCCAATTCTACCAGAAACCTTACTACCCTTCTACATTCACACCTCTTCATTTTTATTTTTTATTTTCAAGCAAACCTCTCGTTATGTTTATTTTATTATTATTTTTTTATTAATATAGACACGTAATATTTAACAAGAACGTATAGGTCCAATCAATCAAATTTATTCATTGTATTATCTATCCTAAAATAAATTCTCTCATATTTAATTTAAATAGAATGGATAAATTTAATTAGTTGGTTCTTACTTTTTAAAATTAGAACGTCCTGATTATAAAACCATATATATATATATGCACATTAAATCTTTTTGAAATATTATAATTGAATGGGGAATAGGAGAAAATATTGGAACTCATAATCTCTAAATTATAAAGATTGTGATAAAATAACTGAAATAATCGAGAATGTGATAACAAAAATACAAAATTAAAAAAGAGTCCTCGAAGAGACCAGATCATTCAATTATGAACTTCCATATCTTTCTTACAATCATTCTCAAGTGAAGGGTTCTTTTGGACTATCATAATCATTCATATAAATTACAACATAGTGAACTATAATTATAGATATAAATTATAACATAATGAACCATAAAATTGATCAAGATGATGGAATTGTTGGGAAGATGAAAAGTTAAATGTTATTTTCATGGATTTATGGAGATTCATTCTAATATGTTTATTATATTCATAACACTTCATCTTAAATGTCCATCATATAGTGAATATGCCTGATTAAATCTTTACTAGTAAAAATCTAATGGGACAAAAAACTTGGAAAATGAAAAAGAGTACATTATTCTTCTGTAACACTAACTTTTGGTGATATAGTGGGTGCAAACTACTTCATTAAAACATTAACAGGAAAAGCCCAATGAGATAAAAATCTACTAAAGAAAAAGAATATAGTCAAAATATTTCCTTCAAATAATAACTCCCCTTGATATATACACTACCCCTCTTTTTAATGTGTATATGTCAATATTCTTATTAAATTATTTTACATCATATATCATGCTGATTAGTACCTTTGTCAATCGGTAAGAAAAAGGAGGAGTGTACAGTGAGCAGCTTGTGGAAACATGGAATTGATCATAAGTATGTGTCATGAACATCAAATCGCGATCACAAGTCACGTTATCTAGGCTGAGTCAATCATGAGTATGAGTCACAAGATGCGTTTGGCGACCTCAAGTTACGATGGTCACGTAGAGGGTATCACGAGACAAAGTTGCGAGCCACGTCCAGCAATTGTAAGTCGCGATGAGTGGCCCGACAGTGTCGTTAAGAGTGGATTGCGAATCGTAACTCGCGATCAGAGGTTGCAATAGAGGTTGTCAAGTGTAGATCAAAAGCTGGTTAACTTCGATTGGAATTAGGATTTTAATTAAGTTTTAATTACATACCTCTTTTGTCAATTGAGTCCCCTTGGATATATCTGAGATATCGATATATTTGACAAACAAAATTTTCATTCTAAAATTTATGATTGTAATTTATTATATCTTTATCATATCTGATTACAATTAAATGAATCAAATCACATTTACAACAATTGATAGGTAGAATCATATTTACTGATTGTAATCAGACATATTTATTTGTAATAAGATATAATAATAGTATGATAAATTATAATCCGTAATTTTAAAATGCAATCACTCAATTTTTTTTTTTTTTTATCAAATATATTGATATCCTAGGTGTATTGTAGAATGTGCCTTTATTAATTTAGGATTTTTAGTTTGTTTCTTATTTCAGTTGATGTATTTCCTTTTATTAATTAGGTTAATTCTTTTTAAGGTTTCTATTTCCTTAAGTTGTTTAGTTTATTTCCTTTAGGATTTTACTTCCTAAAGAAGATTTGTTTCCTTGTATTGATTAGTGTAACATTCCGTTATTTTGCCTCATAATTTATTAAATAGTGATTATATATTAAAGGATGATGTAAATAATTACCCGTTCGGGTCCGGAGGAGTAGCGAAATTTTTATAAAATTTTTCAGACGGATCCGGGGATAATTATTTAATCGAATCTCGCACAATAACTTAGTGTGTCTGGATTTAAATATTGATCTATATCTCCTCAGCATAGATACATGGAACACATTATGTATCTTATCTAATTCCGGTGGTAAAGTAAGTCTATAGGCTACCGGTCCTATACGCTCAATGATCTCGTATGGGCCAATAAACCTAGGACTTAACTTTCCTTTCTTTCCAAATCGAAGCACTCGCTTCCATGGAGATACTCTAAGAAAGACCTTGTCTCCCACTTGATATTCAATATCTTTCCTTTTCAAGTCCGCATAGGACTTTTGTCGATCGGATGCAGCTTTTAACCTCTCTTTAATAATCTTCACTTTTTCTTTAGTCTACTCCACCAGATCAATCCCCACTAACTTGCTTTCACTCAACTCGGACCAACATAAGGGTGTTCGACATTTTCTCCCATACAAAGCTTCATACGGTGCCATTTTAAAGAAAGTAACGTTCTCCGTTCTGAATTTTCGACCGTAACGGAAGTCGGGCGAAGGGCGTTACAATTAGGGTACTTATTTTTAGGGATTCCATTTTCTAAAATTGTTTAGTTTATTTCCTTTTAGAATTCAATTTTCTAAGGAAGGTTTGTGATAAGGGCATTTTTAGTCAAGATTTAAGCCACCAAATTTGTATCTTTGTCATTGTTCTCGAGTATTTTTTTTTATGTGTTTTGTTAGTGTTTTTCAGGGAATAAGTCTTTAAATAGTTTGTATGCTTAATTAGAAAGGATTCGATTTGAAATAAAGTTAAAGAAGTGTTGGATTTAGGTTTTGTGAAAAAAAGGGCAAAATAGTGGATTTTCAAGCCTAAAAGATAGGTTGACTTGTGAAAGCTTGTACGGATCCATTAGTTTGAGTTATGCGAGCTTCAATATATCAAATTAAAGTTACAGATGTTTAGTTTCCATAGCAACTAACCGTTCGTGAATCGAAGGTCTTCGTAGAGAAAGAAATGACCATCTTAGTGAGCAAGGTCAGAGCTGGCGAGCTCTAGAGCACTCCCTCACCAACTTGCACACCAACCAGCATGCCTCTGTCATCCAAGCGCATACACTAGTATGCTTACACACTAAGTCATAGGCCAAGAAGTGCCATACATTGCCAACCCACTCCAACAACATTAAAGAGAGCATTTCCGAGGGCAGTTTCGGCTATTCACCCTTCAATTCATGCCTTAACTTCCACACCTTTAAAAAGGGACTAAAGCTCACATTTTTTGTAGTTTTTGAGGGGCTGAGAATAAGGCTCTCATGCCTTTCTCTCACCATTGATTCATAACTTAACTTACCTTCATTTCACTTTCAAACTTCACCTACAAATATCTTACACCCATATTTTGGAGAGAAAGCTTTGCATGAGCGGAGAAGAGGATGCAAGGGTTCAAACTCGGAAGAGAAGAGCTCCATGGAGTCAAACTCGGGAGAGGGAGGTTGTTTTCTCAACTTCTCTTCTGTATTTGCAATGTTTCCTTTATATGTATCTATGTATTTCATGTTTTGTTAGGATAATGATAGATTTTGATTATTAATGATTTTGATTATTAATGTTAATAGATTTAATTATTATTGAGTAAGGATTTTAGAACTTAATGCTTGTATATGATTAGCCATCATATGCATGATTTGAGTTTATGTTTAAGACCAGAAGGAATACACACAAAGTGCTCGATAAAATGCCTATACTTGGTTAGGAAAGGGAATGGGCCACTTGTGTGATAGTTAGGTCGCTATGAGTACTTGAGTTATAGTCAAGTATCTCATAAAATTATCAATCCAACTTAGATAGTAGATTATCTTGAACCTATTATGCTCTCGTTCATTCAATAGGCATCAGAAGATAAGTATTAGTGGACGAAAGTATATATTTAGAGGATTAGTGATAAACTAGCAACAAATACAACCAATAAATCTTCGATGCTTTGATGATTAATTTCTATATCCAAGTGGAATCTAGAATCCTAGCACACTTTACCTATTTTTATTCATTTATTTTCATATAGGACTAGTTTGCTAATCAATTCCTATATCCCTATGGTGACAATCCCGCAACTGCAATACGATATCTATACAATTTGTATGCTTATGAGATTTTATTACTAAATATGAACTGAAAAGTAAATAGCAAGTTTTTGGTACTGTTGCCGAGGATGTATTCGGATTAGTTGCTAACTCTAGTCCTAGTTTCTTTTAATTTTGTTTTCTTGTTTTTGTTTTTGTAGGTTGTTATTTTCATGCAAAAAGGACACAAACTCAATAATGAGACTTAGCTTCAAACTATAAATTTGTTCGTCTAGCCTAGACGTTAAATCGTGCACTTGGTGGGAGGCAACCCACCTAGATATTTTCTTTTGAGTTTCATACACTCTTTATTATAAAATCTTAGGTTGTCTTTGATGTTTCATTTAGGTTTGGGGGTGTGGAATTCAAAAGTTCGTTAATGTGTACTTGTTGTTTTTGGTTTTATTTTTTTGAGTGGATTATTTGTTTTGCTTTTTGAATTCATATCTTTTGCCATAAAAGCTCATATTGTCTATGATGCTTGATTTAAGTTAGAGTTGTGGACTTCGGTGGTTTTAGTACTTGTGTGAAATTGTAAATATGTGTTATGTTTAATGTGAATATGCTTTTTACTTCATTAATTTGTTAGGAGTCGTTCATGCGAGTTGTACATTTAGATGTGTTGCAACTCTTATGAAACACTTAAGATTTTGTAGTTGACATTCATAGGTAGTGAGCAAAATGTTGCTTTAGGGTGCTTTGTATGTTTGTGCTTGTTTGTTCAACTTAAGGGTGGCAAAAAGGGTTGACATGTTGGGTTAAGCTGGATTAGATTCGATTCGTTTATGAATTTGTTCAATTCGACACGAATTCGTTTAAGAAACGGGTTGACATTTTTGGATTCGACACGAATTCGTTTATACACGACGGACACGACACGAATTCGTTTAACCCGTTTAATCATTTAAACCGTTTAATTCATTTAACTCGTTGAACCCGTTTAATTCGTTTAACTCATTCAACCTATTTAATTCGTTTAACCTGTATAATTCGTTTAACCAAAATATAATAAATAATATTTCAACTAAATATTAAATTAACCATAAAACCTAAACAATAAATCAACTATAAAATTTCATATCATCTACATTTAAAAACCACAATAAAATCAAACTCAATCTCAATTTAAACACAAATATAACAAATAATTCACAATCAAACATTTAACACCTAATTTAACACATAAAAACCTACACATTAAATCAACTATATAAAATTTCACATCATCTATATTTAAAAATGACAACAAAATCAATTTTAATGCAAACACAAATATAACAAATAATTCACAATCAAATTTTTAAAACACCTAATTCAACACATAAAACCTACACATTAAGTGAACTATATCATATCATCCACATAGATTTTAATGACAAAATCACAACAAAATCAAAGTCAATGCAAATCCATATAAATTAAAATGACATAATAATATCATTCTCCAACATCAAATTTTTGTCGCTTAAAAATTCTGTCCTCATTGATTCCAAACTCTAAAAAGACCTTCAAACTACACAAAAAACACAAAAACACAAAATTATATATCTACATTCATAATCTTAAAATTAATGACGAAATATAATTAAAAAAATTTACCATTAAGTGAAAGAATTTGGTGTTGAACCTTTTACTGATTCACTAAGGGCATTTGCATTAGGGAGAGCTTCATGAATACTTAAATTCAATATATCTTCAGTGACGTCTTCTAACCAAACAATCTCCCTCTCTACAATAATTAATGATGAAAGTAACTAAAAAATAATAAAAGATAATTATAAGAAATCACTATCACAAAATTAGTATTGATTTAAATATTCATAACATGTACCTTATTATTTTCTATACTGTATAAGGCTACACGGCAAAATAATACGGAGGGCGTGCAAAATAATTAAATAATCTAAAGCAAAACAACACTAATAGAATGTGAAACTGAATAATTTTATGGTGTAACTGAATGTTATGGTGAATAATCTAAAGCAAAATAATTAAATAATCTAAAGCAAAACAACACAAAATAATTTTATGGTGAAACTGAATGTGAAAACAAGAATAATCAAAGCTTTTCAGTTAAGAAGATTAGCTAGCAGAATAAGATTAGCTAGCAGATCACCATTCATGCCAAACCAAAGAAATGATGAGTTGGACATGAATACAAATACTGGTATGGACATGTAACAAATACATAAATGAAAATGGTCAAGGTAGTGATCGAACTGGATGGTTACCAATAGTGTACCGAAGCTGGTCAAGCTGAAGCTGGTGACCGGACCGGCTACCAAGAGGGAGATGCCGGTAGTCTACCAAGCCGGTCGGGTTGGATGATGAGTTGGACAGCTACCCAAGCTGGCAAGCCGAAGTTGGTGACCGTCTGCTATTGGTCAACTGGTTCGTCTGCAATGCTACCATAGCTTGAGCGGAAGCTGGTGACCGTCTGCCGTGCTGCTCGTTTCGTGGTCAATTGGTCCGTTTGTCGTGCTACTCATGGCGTTTGGTCCGTCTGCCATGCTGCTCATCCGGTGGTCAACTGGTCCGTCTGTCGTGCTGCTTGTGGTGTTTGGTTCGTCTGTCGTGCTGCTCGTGGCATCTGGTCGAATGGCAATGCTGCTCGTGGCATCGTGGCGTCTGGTCGAATGGCGTCTACTCGTGCAAGGTGAGCTGCAAAAAGAAAGGGGCTGCGACAGCCGACTTTAGAGTTTAGGTTTGCTGGTTACGGATTTGGTGAAGTGTATGTATATATATATAAATGTATAATTACATTATAATTCCTATAATATATTAAATTATAATTTGACCCCAATTTTATTCGTGTCAACCCGCGATTCGTTTAACTAAACCTGATTCGATTCGTTTAATAAACGGGTTAAATGGGTTGACACGATTACGATACGAATTCGTTTAACTCCAACCCATACCCATTTATTTTTAACGAAATTGTGTTGACCTATCGTGTCGTAACCCATATTGCCACCCCTAGTTCAACTGGGCTTAAGATGTGATGGTGACGATGACTTGCTAAGAAGTGTCATGATTAATAGTGGAGACTTCTCAAATGAGTTTTTGAGCAATAACAATTCATTTTAAGAGTTGTTTTTTCATTCAAATCTTAAACACTCTTCTTGTGCTTCAAATTAATTAGATTGATCTCATATAGGCTTTGCATTGGATATTGATTATATGTCTTGCATTAAATAAATTGTTTGATTTGCTTGTGAGTTAAACAAATTTTGAGATGTGATACTAAGTGTTGTGTGGTTAAAGCTAGTAAATGACCCAAACACTTCCTTACCCTTATGTGTGTGCTCCAATAGCCAATTTGAAACTAAACGCATAATAAGACTAATTTTTGTTCATTAACCTACAATCTCATATTCCAAGCTTGAAACAAATATTGCCCTACCCTTTAGAGTTTGGATCCATTAGAGATAAAGGTAAACAAGAAAGTGGAAGGAAGTATAAAAAGTATGTTGGTGAATGTGAGATGTGCTTGCTAGAGTCAAAACAAAGGAAAAAAAAATAAAAAAAGAACAAGCAAACATAGAAAATACAAAAGAAAGAAAGAAAAGTAAAAACGAAAAAAAAAAATTCAAAAAGAAAATAGTTTTGAAGAATATAATAAAAGAAACTTAGAAATGTGAAAAAGAAATAAAAAGAGACTCATGCTTTAAAGAAAACATCTTTTGATATCTCTTAAATGTGATCCTAGGTTCATTTATTGAACTACTTATCCTTCTTACTTTAACCCATTCACTCTTGGCCACGTTACAATCTAACGAAAAGCCTTAATTGATCTCTTGAGGAGTTAGACTCACTTGTGATAATGAATAATGCATTTATATGTTCTTGAGCTCTAATGTCCATTCATGATATCCGTTGCATACTTATAAGGTCTTTCTATATATTTATATCCATACATAATTAATATCTTGAAATTTTCTTATGCATAACTTACAAATTGTATATGGTTGTGAGATTGTTTTTGCCTAGGTTCCAAGAGCTTCAAAGAGAGAAACCTTATGAGTTTTAAAGTTGAGGCGAATTACATCATAGGCATTTTGATTGCATTATTGTTGTTGGTTCATAACATCTTGAGTTTTGGTATAGGCTTCTTGCATGAGGTGCATGATTCTTTGGGTAATGTTATGACCAATACTTTATAGACTAGTCAGCATGCATCTTTGGGTTTCATTTGAGCTACATTGTATCATTTTTCTTTTTCTCGCACAAGTCCATTTGTAGGTATCGTAGAGTTTGAAACTTTCAGGTGACATAACTCTTTAACCAGAGACACCTTGGGTTTACTGGTTTGTGGCACATGCTAAAAGCCAGCGTGATAACCTACGGAAGTAGTTGAATAAATATAGTTCATTTCTTTGTTTAATGTCTTAGTTTTGCTTTACTCAAAGACGGGCAAATATTAGATTTAGGGGTATTTGATAAGGGCATTTTTAATCAAAATTTAGGCCTCCAAATCTGTATCTTTGTCATTGTTCTCGAGTATTTTTCATGTGTTTTACAAGGAATAAGTCTCTAAATGGTATGTACGCTTAGTTAGGAAGAATTCAATGTGAAATAAAGTCGAAGAAGTGTTGGGTTTGAGTTTTGTGAAAAAATGGCATAATTATTGATTTTTAGGCTTGAAAGATAGGTTTGTGATATACCCTTCCAATTCTTGTACTGTACATATACTATATAAAATATGACTTTATTTACGAGGTAATAAAGTAATTTAAAGTGGCCAGATGTGTTAATTGAGTTATAGTAGAATTTTCAGGTAGACCAGAGATGATTTCGAATACGAGACTTGTTATGGTGATTAATTAAGGCATAAAAGGCAATTAGTGTCAAGGAAATCATAGAAAAAGGGCATGATTATATTGATTATTAAAAGACATGTACAAAGGGCATTTTAGGAAATTTAAAATTATGAGATAAAACATGAAGTTGTAAAATAAAGTGTGACATGTGTGTATAGCATGTGAAATGAGTAAGTGATAAGTGAGAATGAAGCATCAAAATATGGGACAAGGAGAGCACATGAAGATAAATTCAGCTAAAAGACAAAAAAGAAAAATTTATTTGGTTGAAATGGAATGAAATTAATTAGAATTAAAATTGTTTTTATATTTTAGCCAATCAAAAATCTCCAAACCAAAGTAATGGGAATTTTATAGATTTAAACTTAGTTTGGAGGCAATTTTTGGAGCAAATAAAGCTATATAAAGTTGGCATGAGATGGAAATCAAATTGAGAACAAAGATCAATTTATATGGGTTCAAAGAAGATCTACGGACGGGAGAGAAACTAATGGATAGCAGCTAAAATTGGTGATTTTGAGATCATTTTTGAGTGGTTTTCAAGTTATACGAATGGTATATACAAGCCTAGGAGTGAAATATATTAATATCAAGTTGATTTCAAATGGTAAGATTCAAATTTTCATGACACGTATGTTTAAATATTTAGATTCATGTTTTCATGAATTGTACATTTAAATATTTAGATTAATAGTCCCTAATGAATTATTTGTGATTTTTATATATGGATATAAGGATTTGAGACTTCAAATTAGTGGGAAAGCAAGACTAATGATCCAAGAGCAAGTGGTAAGCTTACCAGTGAGTGATTTTTTTTATTGAAATTTAAATTGATGATGTTTATGACACTAGTTGTCTTGCCATGAGATATGATGTCATTTTAATGTAAATTCAAGTCTAAAACTTGAAGAAATGTTGATGTTGTGTTAGGATATGACCCACAACCAAGAAGGATTTCAATAGTCCAATTTGAGTTTAATTTATTTAAGTAATTTTCATGCATATAGATGTGCTAAAATATCAATTTATAATATTGAAATAAGAAGTAAAAGTATGGTATATTTACTTAATATATTTCGATCACAGAAAACTTAAAGTGATAGACATTTGTTTTTGGATGTTTTAGATGATTTTATAGGTCATGTTGATGATGAATTTAACATGAAATTGAAAAGATATCTATCAAATGTCAAATGACACACCTCACGGTCGAACCTGGTTCTATTGCTCAAGTGTAAGTTTTATGAATTTGACTTAATTTTACATTATTTTAAATGTATTTGAGCATAATTATGATAAGAAAAATTGAATGAGATTGATGGTGTAAAAGTTTGGTGAAGGTTCGGCCAATATGAGTCAAGATAATTCAAAAAATGAGTTTAATGCATTGATGTGAATTTAGACTTTATTTGAGATGTTTTACATGCTTAGATGTTAATAATTTCAAATAGAAAGTACATACAAATAATTGGGGTTGGTACAACTTGAAAAAGGGTATTTCGACATCTTTATGTAGTTAGACGTTTGTGTGTTGATGCATGTCAATGGAGGGTGTATGTGCGAATAAGCTTGGTGGTGACATTATCTAAAAATAGATGTGAAAATATATAGGTAAAGTGGAGATGATGGAGACGAGGGAACCCTTAATTATGCTCTATCCTGAGTTAAGAAAATGAATGTCCTTTCACAATATTTTGATATGATTATATTTCTATTCATAACGATTTTATGTGTTATGTTTAAATTCATGCTTTAAAATATTGAAAATTGATTTTTAAAGTAAATGAGTTCAATATGAAATCCTTTTGTATGGACTTTGAAAATTTTGTATGAGATATGACTTGTGATTCGCTGATATGTTCAGAGCTTATTAGGCAACAAAGATTCCTGTTGAAAATAAGATGTTTAAGGAATGTTATGAGTTATATGATGAAAAATAGCATGTTTAGAAATGAACTGTAGGCCTATGGTACGCCTTATAAGAATTTCGGATATTACCAATTGAGTATCTTAAGCTTGTATAACAGTGTCAGCGACGTCTGTCACTAATAACGGGAGAGACTGTGTCGGTTAATCCAGTCTATGGTGTCGCCTTCTGCAAGTACAGGCTATATTATTAGCTAGCTTTTACATGAGCGAGACTAAATTCCGCTACGTAATTACCAAATTGGTGGCTTGAACAAAGGTAAATTCCACTCCGCTGTATATACCTAGGGTACCATGTGGTATGGGTCGTCAGGGGTTGGCTTATTTCGCTCAAAGATTTTCCAAAAAAATTGTATTGCCACCACTACTTATAATTTACAGCAAAAATAAAATAATATAGAATTCTACTCTATATATTTCAGATTTGAAAAGCGTTTCAAAATAACTTATCAAAATCAGAAAGCTCACTTTTCAATATGTTATCGAATTTAGTTTTATGAAGCACAATTTATATTTATAATAAATGCTTATTCATGTATTTACTTCAAATGTGGTTTTCAGAAAGCCTATTTTAGTTTTGTAGCATTGAAATAGTTATAAAATATATTTTTTTAAAAGAGATTTAATTATGAAAGTACAGTTTGAATAGAAATGTATGACATTTACTGAACTCTTTTAACTCACTTTTTATTTTTATGCTCTATAAACAAAATCTCCCCAGAAACAAGTGCTTTCGTAACCAGGGCTCCAACCCAAGAGTAGATGGACTAAGTCGTGTGCTGCTGTGTACATTTTTAGAAAATGTGCAAATATACTTGTGCATGATATGTAAATATTTTAAGTGATATTTTATATTTCAATTATATAAATAATTCCACGAAAAATATTGTGTGTAAGAAATTAAGAAAAAAAATCGTTATTTCAAAAAAAATCGTTATTTCCATATTAATGTGTTGCTAAAATAAAAGCTATAAAAGATTTTCAATAAAAACAAACGGCTTAGCCTCATGAGAATCTTTCAGCTGGAGCAGACATTGATTGGAAGGCTACCTTGGGGTACCGGTGGACTATCCTGTGTACGAAAATAGTTGTATAAAGACGAGATCCGTCAAGGTTGACTTGTGAGAGCTTGTGTGGAGCCATCGGTTTGAGTTGTCAAAGCCTTAACCTATTAAATTAAAGCTACATATGTCTAGTTTTTATAATAACTGACGGTTTGTGAATCAGAGGTCCATAGAGAAAGATATGACCATTTTAGTGAGTATGGGTCAGAGCTAGTGTGCCCCAACATGCTCCCTCATCAACCAGCGTGTCTCTGTCATCCAAGTGTGCACATTAACACACTTACTGATAGGACCCTTCCCAGAACTTATTTAGGCTCTTGTCTGGAGGATCCTGTTGGGCACTTTAAAGGACTTATCGAACCCGACTCGTCGGATCGAATTAATCCGAGAAGTGAACCCTAACTTTCTTAGTCGGTTTACTCGTTTAAAACTTAATAATTCAGTTTTCTTTAAATTGGTTGGGAGTGGTAAATTTTTTTTTTCTATGATTTTGTTTTAATTACTTTTATAAAAATTTCAACAGCATAACGGCTGAAATTTGAATATTTCCCAAAATTTTACCTGTAAAATAAACACACTTCGAACTATAGAAATCACCATCCAACTTCGATTTTTCCACAAACATGTAATTCACATCAATTTCACATCCATACATGTCATATGACAATCATATCCAACCATTTACAACATGTATATGTATTCCATAGGTATCACAACCTATGTAGATATATCATGTGTATTGTGCAATAAGTATGAATGTACAATTTTATATATACATATTTAGATATAAGTTTACAATCTGTCAAACATTCATATATCAAACATGCGATCATTTAGATCATAGCATATACAACAATCTCAAAATATATTTAATATTCACACAGTCCATCCATTCGTTCCCCACCTATAAGTGGAACGTCGCTTCCTCGGCCACAAAATCACCTATAATTATACTGGATAATACAAGCGAACTACATGACAAAATCAATCGTTAGTTCATTACATAATAATACAACCATTTCAAGTTCATAGTAAAGCATAACTTAAAGAAATATTGAAAGGTTAATCTTTGCAAACAATTTTTTATAAAACAACCATGTGTATCACAAATGTACTCCAACTATCACGTGACGATTTCTCGACTAACGCCAACGTGAAGCTACTATAGCATTTCGACCACTACGTGCAGAATTTACTACATCGCGACGTAGGGGGAAATAATCTCAAACTCTGAGCAACTACAACTCGGAATTCTCTACATCGCAATTGTAGTGCTAATGAACTGTAATTCTTTGCGACTACATGCGGAAATTTTCTACATCGCATATCGTAGTGCAAACTACTTGATAGCTCTTATAAATGTGTGCGGAATTTCCTACATCGCAGCATATTATAAATAACTGCTATCTAGACGACTACGAGCGGAATTTTCTACATCGTAACGTAGTGCCAATAGCTCTCAATATACTTGACTATGTGCGGAATTTATTACGTCACAACGTATCGATATATACTCTAAAAATCAAGGGATTACACATGGTTTTTACAACTCTTTTTCTCTTATGTGTAAAAGCATAAAATTTCTTTTCTTCCAAGATTTTTACTTATACCAAGCTCACGATAGGAAAATTATTTTACAAAACATTTTAGCAACAATTTCAATAATTGAAACTACAATTGAACTAGGATAAGTAATGTAATACTTACCTCAATCCACGTAAACGTAATGATCTCAACGAGCCTCTCGTGCCTCGCTCGCATGCTCGTCACCTACACATCAATTTCTTATTATATTTTACTCAAATACAACGTAACAATAAAGTTTTCAATATAAATCTACCTATTGAAAACTCGTTACGCTATAACTTTTCCGACTCGATTTTAACTCAATCGAGACTCTCTAATTCTAATTTCTTTGTAAAAGTCTTACTGTTAGACCCTTAGGAATACCCCCACGCTGTCCGTATAATTGTTAGAGGCCCAAAACAAAAAATCAAATTTTTAAGCTCAAATGACAACCCATAATAGAATGCATGACAGCACACTGCTCGGGGCTCCGTTTTCCTTCATTCTTTTTCCTACGGTTCACTTATCTCACATTCTGGTCACACGTCAAATTTCGTTGAAAATTTTATTATTTGCTATGTCAAATCTACGAAAAACGTCATTTTTTGGACACTTTTCGTGCACTTTTTGTGCACTTTTTAACGTCGAACAGATGACGTTAGTTTTTCTTTCATATCTAAGCTTTTTTTACCTATTTATAATCAACTAAACTCATTCCATGCCATAAGAAATGCATTTGCACAACTACTTCACCTATCGACTCTCTAACGGCACTATTTTACGCATAACTTGCGAAATTTTTATCGGATTCGATCCATTCCAAAACCTATGATTTTCTATGACTCCGAGGCATCATTTGAGGTGTAGAACACCCCATATATGTCAGTTTTATCTAGGTTATGTCCAGCCCATTGTTTGAGCTCGGGATTACAAAAATTGGCACTATTTTGTGCATAACTTGCGCAATTTTTATCGGAATCGATCCGTTCCAAAACTTATGGTTTTCTATGACTTCTAGGCATCATTTGAGGTGTAGAATACCCTCATATATGTCAATTTTACCCAGGTTATCTCCAGCCCATGGTTTGAGTTTGGGATTGCCAATTTGCTCAAAACTACTTTCATTGAACTTCTATCCTTTCTACTTATCTTCCTACTCTTATTTATGGTAAAATTTGGGTTCAAAATCATCTAATCTCAAAGGTTTTCCACTGACCTTCACAGCCATGACACACACACATTCACAATTTTGTCATTTCTACTAGTTAATTTCTCTTAACTATTTCATCAAACAACATATGTGCAATTGTTTTAACAACTCATTCCTTTGATTTCATAATCTAGAGTTTCCCATTCATAACCCTAACTTGTCACTTGTACACTCTATCATGAAACCTAATATCCCATGTCATATACTTATAGTTCTACACTTAGTATTAAGTGTTAAACATCCATTATAACACACCACAAACAATCCAAATCTCTACATCAATTTACAACCCAACTAATTATCAAATTTGCTAGAAATGATAACAACTCACCTAACTTCAAAATTGAGTTTGAAAGCTTCAAAAATAGTTTGACAAGCCTTTGCTCTTCCTTCCTTGTCTTTCTCACCATAGCCATCCAACACATCCAACACACCCTTTCCCTCCTCTCACTCTCACGGCAATCTCTCTTCAAATTCACTAAGTGTCACTTATATATAAGTGACTTTTCATAAAATGCCCATCATGTCCCTATTGACTTGTTTTGACTATCTCTCATATTACCATATTACCCTTAATGACCTTATTTATTAATAACTAACACATGGGCCTTTATGTCTTAAAGACATTGGTTAATCATTTATCATTTAACCAATGTCTTTAAGCTTTTAAATTTTACAACTTTATCACTTAATCATTTATCTCTCATTTATGGAATAACCATATTGCCTTTTGTGGCATTCATCTCTTTATTAATGTTTAACACTTTATATTAATTTTATTGTTATTAGTTACAATTCCTACATCTCCCTTGCAAATTTCAAATTTTTAGTACTAGTGAGAGATTTATCAAGAATAGAATAGGGGTTTACACTTACACACCAAGTAGCGTGCCAAGAAGCCTCACACGTTGCCAGCTTACTCTAACAATGTGAAAGAGAGCATTTCTAAGGGTATTTTTGACTTTTCACCCTTCAATTCATGCCCTAACTTGTACATCTTTAAAAAGAGACCAAAGCTTACATTTTTAATAGTTTTTGAGGGACTAAGAATGGGGCTCTCATGCCTCTTCTCTCACCCTTGATTCTCAACCCATGAATCTCTCTCTAGAGTTTGAATCCATAGAGCTTCTCTCTTTTGAGTTCGAATCCTTACGCCATATGTATTTCCTTTTATTAATTAGGCTAATTCTTTATAAGGATTCTATTTCCTTAAGTTGTTTAGTTTATTTCCTTTTAGCATTCTATTTCCTATGGAATGTTTGTTTCCTTTTATTAATTAGAGTACTTATATTTTAGGGATTCTATTTTCTTAAATTGTTTAGTTTGATTCCTTTTAGAATTCAATTTTCTAAGGAAAGTTTGTTTTCTAGAAAAATTAGAATTATGCTAGTATAAATAAATGATCATTGTTAGGGTTTATGATGTTAGTTTTTGGCTTTGGAGAAAGTAATAAAATCTTGCTTCTTAGTAAGGCAATTATCTTTTGTTTTTTAGCTTTTCTAGGTAATTTGGTGCTTTCATTGAGAGTGTCTAGATAAAAATTTCGTTGGGAGATTTTCATTGAGAGACTTTTGAGAGGTTAATTTCATTGAGATTAATGTCATCAAGAGTAGTCCGATGATAATTTCATTAGAAGATTTTATTGAGAGTTTGTCGATGATAATTTAATTGAGAGAACTTTGAAAAAAGAAAAAAGTGATTGAGAGTTTTTTTAAAAAAAAAAAAAAAAAACTCCATTGGTAGATTTGAAAAAATGAAATAAAAAAGCATAGAGTATTTGAGAAAAAAATTAGTTGATGGAAGGAGTGGTTACATCTATAGAGCAAATTAAAGCAGTTAATAGGAAGACTAAGGAAAACCAGCAAAGAAGGGTTTAAGCAGATCGAGAGGAGATTAGACGAAATTAGAGGACAGTGGGACGTTAGACGAACTCATGGAGAAAAACAACTAGACAAACTCTTAGATATAAGACCGATAGGATGACAGATAATCAAAAAGTCTTTGGTCTTATTGTAGGTGTGGAGAAAAATGATACCTCTGCAAAGATTGAGGATTCTGTGCTTCCTAAATTTACCGACATTGGCAATATGATTAAATCCAATGATGATGTTGTGTAGCCAGTTTCAACAAAGTGGAATTTTCAAATTATGCTCTTGTGCAAGCAATCCAATGATGATGTTGTGTAGCCAGTTTCAACAAAGTGGAATTTTCAAATTATGCTCTTATGCAGCTAGTTTCAACAAAGATATGGATAAATGATGATGTTGATTTGCCACATCACTTGGTTAACGAGACTTCCACATGGAAGTCTTCGTGGAGTGATGCTACTATTAAGGAAAAAATCAATGAGGTAGCTAAAGTTTGAGGTGTATCTTGGAAGTGCTAGTGTATTTGGCATATTAGCAAAATTTTCATCGCTGGATTTGCAAACCATAACATGCAATATTTCTGAGGGCTTCAAACTTGGGTAGGGAGGAATTGACGTTGTTTAAAATAAGGTCAAGTAAGGCTACGAATCGATGATTGAAAAATTATAAAAGGATGATGCCCATTATTGTGTAGTAATAAGTGTTAAGGAAGATTATGGTGAGATGAAAGAGAGGATTCTAGATCCTACCCTTGAGGACATAGGTATTCTTAAAGAATAGGGGGAATAATGGGAACCTCTGTCAATCGGTAAAGAAAAGGAGGAGGAGTGTGCAGCTAATGGCTTGTTGAACCACGAATTGATCATAAGTATGTGTCACAAACATCAATCCACGACCGTAAGTCATGTTATCTAGGCAGAGTCGGTTGCGAGTATGAGTTATAAAATGAGTTCAATAACCTCAAGTCACTATGGTTAGGTAAAGGGTATCACAAGATAGTGTCACGAGCCACATCTAGTGATTACAAGTTGCGATGAGTGGCTCGAGTGTCGCGAGAGTGGATCGCGAGTTGCAACTCGTGATTGTAGGTTGTAACAGAGACTACTAAGCACGAATCAAGAGCTAGTCAACTCCGATTGGAAGTAGGATTTCAAATAAGTTTTAATTAGTTATATTTTCCTACTTTATCCAATATACCTCTTTTGTTAATTTACGATTTTTATTTTATTTCTTATTTTTCTTGATGTATTTCCTTTTATTAATTAGACTAATTCTTTTTAGGGATTCTATTTCCTCAAGTTACTTAGTGTATTTCCTTTTAGGATTCTATTTCCTAAGGAAGGTTTGTTTCCTTTTATTAATTAGGGTAATTATTTTTTAGGATTCTATTTCCTTAAATTGTTTAGTTTATTTCCTTTTAGAATTCTATTTCCTAAGGAATGTTTGTTTCCTAGTAAAATTAAAATTGTACTAGTATCAATAGATGATTATTGATAGGGTATGACGTATATTTTTGGCTTTTGAGAAATTAATAAAATCTTGCTTAGGTAAAACAATTATCTCTTGTTTTTCTAAGTAGCAATACTTGGAATCGTTTGGGCTACATTCAAGTCAATTCCGTGATTTGATTCTAAAGGATCAATTTGTCTAATTCTGTGGATTGTTTGATTCGAAATCTATCTTGTTCGTAGTGTGATTTTGGAGGTGATTAAGACTTGTTATTGGATCTCAAGTTAAGTCCCTAACACATGCACTAGATTTTTTTTTTTTTTTTTGCAATTAATAGTGCATAAATTTACAAGATTTAGAGCAATTTTTAATTTTTATATCATCACATTTTGAAGATAACGTATTAAAAAAAAAAAAAAGAAATAGTAGAATATTCTAATACTTTACAATGGTGTAATTTTATGTCTTTTTAAATACACAATTAGACACCAATTGTGTTTAGATTTGACACTACAGGGCCATTAGGCTCATAATTATTTTCTCTAAATTATGAAGGGATATACATCACTTTGAGATATGAAATAATCATCAAAGAATTTAGGGGATGAATTTTCTTTATGTAAAGTGCTTAAGAATTTTTTCAAATATTATGATCATTATGCTGATTGGAAAATACTCAATCCACCAGTTGAGACTAAATATTATTTTCCAAAAATTTATTGACATTCATTCTTTTGAATTTGTAGAGTCATCAAGAGTTTTGATACTTTTATACAATCAATATATATATTTTTACTTCAAATTTGGTGATTCTTAAAGTCTTCACCAATGTGTATGGATTACACACATTTTTTGTTTGTTTAATATAATACAAACAAACACTCATATAACTGCAAAAATCATTGCTTCAGATATTTTAAATCCTTCAAGGATTATTTATAATCAAACTGGGTTCTGCAAGCTCTTTATTTTATTTCATACGGAAAAAAATCTATTCAAAAGTTTGATGTCATCAAATATCGTGACTGTAGGTCCAGAATTTTTCAGATGACTTTAGCTTTGCCTTAATTTTTCACCAATAATTTGTATGTCGGCACATTTAAGAACCCCATCATATTTCATAATAAGCAAAGCAATATAGTCTCAGTTTCTAAAGAATTTCGCAATTCATCTGTTTCATTAGTGGCAGAGAGAGGGTGATCCATGGCCCCCTCAGATAATGAGAATTTTATATTTTTCAATAATTTAATTATATATAATATTATTAATTTTGCGGCCTATCTGATCGATCATATTGCCTACCTGATCGATCATACGGTCGATGCCTTTTCTGTCTATTATCCCCTCCTCTAGTAGGGTACGTTTTGATCTGTAGGAGCTGCTGGAATTTGCCATACTATCTAGTATAGTACGTCTGCTGTCCCTCCTAACGTTTGATCCCTGTTGCTGATAGTTCACTGTATCTTCTTCCCATTTAATTTGTGTCCATGCCTTGGTGAGCACATCCTCCATGGTCTTGGGAGAATACTTTGTCAACCCCTTGTAGAGGTCAGAGTCATGGAGCAATCCTTTCCTAAAAGCAGAGATTACAGTGCAAACATAGAGTTAGGGATCGATACTTGTTTCCTGTTGAATCGACCAACATAATCCTTGCGGCGTTCTCCTGGACATTGAACTATGGAATACAAGTCGTCCGAGTGTTTTTCCGGTTTTTTGCTGCTTGCAAGCTGCTCGACAAACACATCTGGATATTTTGAAAAGTTGGTGTTGATTGACATTATTTTGCATTTAAAGGGCATATTTAGTTTTTTTCCTTCAATCATTTGGTGAACCTCGACGGTGATGGTAATTTTATTAATAAATAAAAAAATGTCATACCTAATTAGGAGGGAATGTAATAAAACTTACTTCTCAAGAAATGCACAAAATTATTACGATATAAACCAAATGAAATCAAATTGCATAAGACGGCAATTACCGAAAAAAAAAGAAAATGAAACTGAGTCTGAACCAAACACAAAAGTGTTATGGAAGACATAAATCAGCTGAATTTAAATTTTGGAGAGAAATGTTCAAGAAGGCACAAGAGGACTATTCCAAGCAAAATCCAAGCGATCGAACGGCCAACAGAATCAGCTACTTGCACACACCAAGTCTCAACCATCTGGAGATCATAAGCAGTTAAAAGAGGCGGTGATTAAAAAAATCAAACATAAATCAAATATAAAGAAAACAACATAATATGTTTCCAAATAGCATAATTTGCCCTTGTATCATCAAAATAATAAGTTCTAAGTCTATCCTTATTGGAAACAAATATAAGAAATTAGAAGTACAAGTCATTATAAATATGTATGTTTATTATCATTCTATAAAAATATATAATTTCATGGGAACTAGTAGCCATATAAAAATCGTTATAAAGATGATAGAACTTTTATGATGGTCTGCTTTTGAAAAATTCTTGTTAATACGATTATGGCTACATGGAAAACACTTCAATGTTTACAAAGAATAACTAGAGACAAAAACAGACATATGTGCACCTAATTTAAACAATATAAGATTAAAACTATTTTCTATAATAGATTTGTTATTTCTCCAATTTTGTTCTACAATATAAATGCCAAGGTTTATTGATTTAAGATATTTTGAAACATTTATTTTTCTTTAATTAGGGCAGCATAAATCACACAATATTTCAAGGTAGTAGTTAAATTAATCGACAAATGATGTACTAAAATTTTTAATTTTGTACATCATAATTATAAATTACTGATTAGATGGATTTTACTGGAATATGCTCCATAGCAATAATAAGATCCCATTTTCATACTAAAAAAGCATATAAACACAAATAAATTTTAAATTTCACAATACTGCTCAATCTTTAAACTATCAAATTCAAGAGCTTAATAGGTTTCCTAATTTAATTATCATGAAATTCATTAGCATAGAAATAGCAAAATTTAACATCACGTTACTAAGAATATAAAAATAGCACAAATAAGAGTAAAACAATTTTAGTGACTCAAACAAATTTCCAACGACCATCCTTCAATGTGCTTAGCTGGGAGAAAGTTCATATTCACCCACATGATGGTTCAAGTTTTAGTAGTTACATCATAAATGATATTAAAAAGAAAAATGAATATTCAGAAAATGACCCCTAAAAAATAAACTAATGCAAATTTAGTCTCATTTTTAAAAATATTAGGTAAACAGCCCCTATGTTTGGTTTTCATCCAAAAAGCAACATATTTTCATCCAAAATCGTGAAATGACTAAATTACCTTTGTTAAGTCTACGAAATTCTCACCATACCATTAAATTTGTACAATGACTTAACTGTCCTTATTAAAGTATATGAACTCAAATTTCTTCAACCAAATAAATCTAAAATTCATCTTGGAAGTCATTTACTAATCTAAATAAACCCAAAACTTATCCAAAAAAACTAAAAAAATAAAAATGTTAGATTCTTTCAAGCAAACAAACCTAGATTTCTTCAAAAAAATAAACTTAAATTTCTTCAACCAATTAAATCAAAAAATTATCCTTAAACACATCAATTAGCTGAACCACCTAGCCGCCACCACCCAACAACTGAAATCCACCCAATACACCCAACAACCTTCAAATCAATCACAAACAAAAGTTAAATTAAAAAAAAAAAAAAAAGGAAAGAAGGTAGATGAAACTATTCCATTTGGATGAAGCAATCTACTCCTTCAAAAATGGAGCATCGCTTTATCACTGATAGAGCAAATAACTCCATTCGATGAAGTTGGTCTATTATTAAATCCCAAAATGAAAAGAGAAGAAAAGGAGAAGAGAGAACCATGATGACATCTCAGAAAGAGGCACTAGTAAAGATGAAGTGGCCACTCAATCGCCACCATTCAATGTGACGGAGGGTAGAGGGGACCAAAGAGAATGATGAGAGTCAAGCGGAGAATGGAGAGGGGAGAAAGAAAGAAGAGATAAATGGAGAAAGTGGGAGAGGAAACGAAGAGAGAGTAGAGAGATGGATGGTGCCAGCGAAGGAATCGGAGAATGGAAGATATGAAGAGAGCAAAAAGGATGGGAGAGATGGAGAAAAAGTAGTTGATATGTTGTTTAAGCTTTTTTTTTAATTGATTCTTAAATTTGTTTTTATTAGTTTATTATTATTATTATTATTATAAGACTTATTTAATTTTTTTTTACTAGAACCAACCCAGGGTACTATCGAGACTAATTGTGATGTAACTCTAATACGCAGTTCAGGGATAAACTTTTAAAAGATGAGAGGGGACAATCCACATATATAGGAAAAACTGTCCACATAAAGTGAGACTTTTGAGTTTGATTCATAACCTTTTTAATAAAGTAAGTGGGTAAGCCTTTTCGGATTTATCATTACACTAAAGCCACATTTTTTAATGTAAGTTTTAGAGATAATACCACTCTTATCTTTTTAGTATTAAACTTAGTTTATTTATCTTATTACAGTTCTCCTTTATTTTTAACATTATTAAACATTTTTCAACTATAGGGGGCAATTTGTTTAATAGTTTAAAAGCGCGCTTAATTTTTTATTAGAGTAAATTATAATTTAATTGTCTAATTTTAAAATAATTATAGGCAGAGTCAAGTTTTAAATTTTATTACAATAAACTCCTCTACTATTTGGAAATTTTGTTAGAGTTAATCGTGAATGAATAAAAAGATCAAAATGCCCAAAAAAATTAATTATTTTTCAAAAAAAAATTTAAAAATAATTAAAAATTAAATTAGAATTACAAAATTAAATAAAAGATATTTTCATCTGATTTTCACTGTCTATCTTAGAGATAGACAATAGAGATTAATTTGAAAAAAAAATTAAAAAAAATAAATATATTAAAAAGGAAATTTAAAAATAATTAAAATTTAAAAAATTGAGTAAAAATTTAAAAAAAAAATCATCAAATCTAAATGGACAGTGAAGATTAATTCCAAAAAATAAAAAATAAAAAATTAAATATATGAAAAAAATATATAAATGAAAACAAAAAAAAACCATCATCTTCATCTTCTTCATATCACATAATGCGAAATTCCACCATTGAATGAACCTAGATCCATCATCTTCCTCATATCACATAAAGCCCATGTTGTTTTTACAATAAAATCCCCAAAAGCGGAAAAAATATCCAATTTTTCTAGAACTAACAATCAAAACACTTTAAAAGAGGAAAAGAGATAGGCTTGGAGAGGTAGAGAGGCCAACGATGGCAATTTACGAGAGGGCGAGGTAGGGGGACTTTGAGACGGTGACAACGATAGTGGTGATAAACTTACTAGACACAATCATCGCCATCATTGGTAGTTGTTCCTGGAGGTTTAGGACAAAGCGATGGTTGGCGAAGGGATGATGCAAACAAAAGGAGGTCGTTGGGAAAAGGAGATCACTGGCAATGACTTTCTTCAATGAAAGGACAATTGATTTCTTTATGGTTTAGTAGATGGTTCATCGAATTTAGTCACCATCTCTCTCTCTCTCTCTGTTTCTTTTAGCTCTCTCTCTCTCTTGCCCCTCCATTTCCTCTCTCTTCCCCCTATCTCAGTCTTTATTAAAACCTAGATGAAATGATCGAGGGGTTTCATCATCTGGGTTTGACGAATGTTGAACCTAAATGAACTTTTGAGTACTGGTTGTGTGATGATTGGTTGTGTTTTACTAGAAGATTAGAAGAGTGATTTGAGCGGTTTTGATGGGAGATGAACTAGGGAAGAGTGATTTCAAGATAGGGTTTTGATTAGGAAAGATGAATTAAGTGAAGCGTTTCGATTTAAGGATGTTGAAGATAGGAAAGTAGAGAGGAGAGAGAAAGATATTGATGTTGATATGGAACTAAGAAATGATGATCAAGTCTAGATGTTGATCTAGGACGATGCTGGATGTTGAAATTGATTAGGTTGATTGTTGATGATGAGGGTCTAACCAAAGGAGAGAGACTAGAAACCCAAAAAAATAACAAAATTTATTTTTCAAATTTTTATTTTTTTTGAATTAATCTCCGTCCTCTATTTTAAGATGGACGGTGAAGATCTGATAATTAATTTTTTACTTAATTATTAATTTTCATTTAATTTTTTTTTTCAAATTATTAGTTACTGTCCAACTTAAGATGAATGATGCTTGACTTAAAGATTGAATTAAAAAATTATTATTTAATTTATTTTAAAAGAAAATTAAAAATAAAATCAAAATATAATTTTACCCCTTGATCCATTAACTCTAACTAGATGGGCTAACGACAGGAGATTTATTATAATAAAACTCAAAACTTGACTTCGTCTGTAATCATTTTCAAATTAGGTAAGTAAATTATAGTTTACTCTATTAATTAATTTGTTTTCTAGAGGTTTTTCATAATATCTCACAAAAAAAAAAAAGTACAAATAAGCATCCGACAACATAATGTGAAAAATAGATATATTGCAATTAATTATTTCAATTATAATTTTTGAAAACAAATTGTAACATGTTTTAACTTGATTTTGATGTGTTAAACAAATTAATCAAAACAAAACAAGTTCTACAAGTTAGGTCGATGATAGTCAAATAAAGAAGAATAGATTTACCTTGACTAGTTGGGTGCTCGGGAAAAAAATTGAACATTTACAATCTATTGGGCTAGGCTTCATCTTGCTCTTCACAGTTGTCGTGGACTACAAGTGATATTCAAAATATAGAAGCAATCAATCAATTAATTTACCATAATTACTTGCTAGCGCCAGAAAAAATTTGAAAGTTTTCAACCTTGATCAGTTGTGTGTTGGACTACAAGTTCAGTTGGTGATACTACAAATATAAAGCAATATTTAATAACTCACTAGTCGCTTAGTGAATAATCGTACTTGACTACTTGACAAGTACTTGATTCGACCGTTGGTCAATGGTCAACTTATTGACCGACGGTCAAATTTAATTAAAATCTATAAAAAAAAAAAAAAAAAAATTATAGAATCAAGATATAATCGTATGACCACAAAATAACATAAAATTTATTTCATACAATCACAAAAGTAATTTTAGCATAGCACTCGCCGAGTTGACTTAAACCGAGCATTCATCAAGTAAATTTATCTTATAAAACCTACTTAAATAAAGTATTCGCCAAGTTGACTACCTTCAGCAAGTAGAACCCTCGATTTAGGGGTTCTCGAGTCGGTGGAAAACCATGAATGTGCTCTAGATGAGTAGTCATAGCTATTCGCTGAGTTTTACAACAATGATATAGAGTTAAGCAAATAGTTTACCTTGATTAGTTGGAAGCTCTGAAAAAACATCTAAAGATTTTAATCTTTTGAGGTGTGGTTCATCTTCCTATAAACATTTGTCATGAGCCTCGATCCGCTGCCTAACTCCTCCAAAGTAATTTGGGCCAAAATTTTGGTGACGATTGAGAGAAATTAAATGCACACCACATTTTATAATCTTCTGATATTTTATGTGATCGCTAAGTTTGAAGTGGAAATAAAAGTCATGAATCTCAGTCTGTGATAATCCTTGCTGACATAATTTTTCCTTGAATACGTCATTCTCACTGGTGTCCATGTAATATGTGTTCAAGAATACATGATTTGACTCAAGGAAGCCGCACGTACCATAGGGTCTGCGGCGCTTTTGAGTACTTTTAACGAAACAGCCACCCATAACATGTTCAGATTTGAGCTGGCAATCCCAAAATATGTGCCATGTTGCTAAACCAGAAGGACGTTTTTGATGGTTAGGAAGCGGAGCCACAACAATGCAAAAAGCAAGATCCATAGTCATCCAATCTAATGGAAGTTCCACTTTTACAGAAGATCCCATCTCTTGAAACTTAAACCAATATGGAATTTGGCTTCCCGGATAGAAAAGCTGAAAGCCCAACCCTTCTTTATCAAACTGTACAACGAAAATAAATGATTTTTTGCATTTCTAACATCAACTTACTTTTAAACAAAACTAAGTAAAAAGAATTTCCTATTTTCCCCTAAAGGATTTAGCTACCTTATTGATTGGATAACCTTATCCATAAATTACAACCATTGATTTGGCTTTAATAATCATTCTTACAACCAATCAAATGGTTTTAATTGATGAATATGCCATAATTTTCAAATGTTTTTAATTTTTGGTATTATTTTATATTAAAAAAATATCATTTTAGGTATTCAGTTAATCAAATAAGGATACGTTTATCTTAATACACAATAACCTTGAGAAATGTGTTGCCAACAAACTTCTAAAATTATTAAATTGATTTTCTTTAATAATTATAATAATAGTACCTCAGTTTCAAAAATAGTAATAATAATAATAATACCTTCACTCTTCCTTTAATCAAGATAGTTATGACTTTTATAATAGATTCATCTAAGTATTATATTTGTAACTTGTTCGGTTGATTTCAACAAAGATTTTCCATAGTTTGTTTTATCTATTCTTGTTACATTCTAAGATTTTAATATTTTCAATATTTTAATGTTCAATTTTTAATATATATATTTTAAATCTGTTAATGTTTGCTTTTCTCTATAATCGTAAAGGTTTACCGAGTGAGCAACAAAAGGTAGCGGTGCTAAGAGGGCACTTTGGGTAGCCAATTTAAAGACAAAACATTAAACTCTTAAAAAAGTTCGCGAAAAAAAAGCTTAATAACTTTTTAACTTAATTTAACAGGGAAAAAGGAAAAATGATAGTTATAAATTATTGGAACCTCAGTCCAATCATTCACTCTCATTTGTTTTTGTTGGGTTTTCCAATCCTTTTTATCTATGTAGCGTCTTGAAGTTTGAACCCAAAACCTATATTTTGGGTTCAAACCTCACGACCCTATCTATCATACAGGATAAAAAGACCAAATCCTTACACGGATAAATGAGCTAAAAATTGAACTGAAATCTCAACACAAAACTTGCCTTGGTGGTAAGAGGTTTGCACTCAAAAGACACTTAAGGCCTCGGGTTCAAACCTTTGCAAATCTCAAGACACTACTTAACAAAAAGATCAAAACCCTATAGGAATAAATAAGTGAAGGATTGGGCTGAGGTTCCAACATAAACAAATGACATTTCAAATACAAAGAATAAAGAAGGATAAATAAGTGAGAAGGTGAAAGATTGACAAAGAAAATGGATCATATCTGATATAAAAAAGGAGGGAGTAAAACAAACCTCATTCCGTTTCAGTATAGCATTTCGGAAAATGGCTTCCAATACATTTCCATCCAATTTCAAACAATCGCGAAAATCAGCTATTCCCTGGCTAATACTTGAAGTGATGTGCATCTTGCTCAATGGCTCGGCTGCATCCTTGGCAAATACTTGCAGTGACGTGCAACCGTATGCATCTAAAAATCCATGTTCAAATGGAAGCATTGGTAAATATTGAAGCCTCTGGCAACTGCTTACGTTTAGGCACCACAGCCTAGAGAGATTTATGATGCTTTCTGGTATGCTTTCAAAACTATTTCCAGACAAATATAATTTCTCTAGAGAGGATAAGCAAAAGAGGTTGTCAGGTAACTTCATGATTCCACAACGACTTAGATCAAGAAAAGTGAAGTTCGGCCAGTCCACTATATGAGGTAATTCTCTTATAGCAGCTCCGTCAGCCTCAAGACACGTTAAAGCATCTAAAGCTCCCATGTCATTAGGCAACTCGCCAAGTTTACAGCAACCTAGAAGTTCCAGTGTTGTAAGAGATCTCCACTTACAGATGCTGTTTGGAAGACTCTTAAGCCTTTTACAACCACTAAGATCCAGTCTAACCAGTCTACTTAGATCCTTCATGGATGAGGGAAGTTCTTCTATAGCAGTGTCCTGTAAGAGTAATTGTTTTATATTACATGGCATCTCAGGCAACAACTCCAGACTTGAGCACCCACTCAGCTGAAGAGATCTCAGAGAATTCAAGTCACTGCAATTTGGAATACTACTAAGGCGTGTGCAGTAGAATAGACATACAGTGCGAAGCTTATTGAGACATTGAATAGAAGGTGGAATTTCACGCAAATATATGCAATCTGCTAGGAACAATGTCTCAAGATTTGGTGAACCTGATAAAGAGATTGAGAGAATGAGACAAAATTATGGCATACAAAATATTAACAAGCCAAAAATTTAAATAATATTTCTAATCTTAAACCTATTAAAAATAGGAATCCTAATTTAATCTTAATTCTAAACTAAAAGATAATAACGTAAAGTAAGGAATCCTAAACTCCCAGAAGAATGTAAAATCAGTAAAATCATAATTATAATAACAAATTAGTACCTGAGAGGTCTGGACAAATGGTTAAGTTGGAGCAACAGAGTTGTATTGTTTTCAGCTTCTCGAGATGCTGCAAGTAAAAGAGAAAAAAATTAATTCCCTCTAGTACTAAATTTATGTGGTATTTTGCGAAGAGCAACATCAATATAGTGGAATATAAATATAACACATACCAGAACACCGCTCCAAAGTCGTTCAAGTTTGTTGCCAGACATCTTAAGAGTGACAAGGTTCTCTAAACGTGTACTTGGAGGCAGTGATTCAAGTGGACATCCATGCCAATGGAGATACCTTAACTCAGAAAAATCACATTCAAGACCCTGGGGAACCTGCACCTTATTTCTCGTCTCTTCGTAACATGAGGGTTGTTTAAATTTCAAGAATCCGAATCTCCGCTCTTCGTAATGTGGCATTTTAAATTCCAAGAATCTTAATCTCCGCATTTTCACAAAAGCATCTGGATTTAAGGATATATCTCTTATTTTTGACATATCCAAGGAGATTCCTTCAATCATTTCGGTTCCCTATATGAAAAGAATATAAATTAGTATTAAATATGTAAACTGTAAACGAATGATTTAAATTAATCATGCCCAACACATGCCTTTTCATAATGAAAAATTTGTCAATGATTTCTCACCATATTTTTTGTCAGAACACGACATATTTCCTCATGGTTCCACAATCGACTACGTCTTTCAGGAAATTTAATAGATTCTTGGCGAATAATTTCCTTAGCCATCATTTGTAGTAAGTCATGTGTTGTTATTATGTTATCTGATATAGCTATTAGAAATTTATCAACGAGAACACTTATTCCCACCCCTGCTTCAAACCCACAAGCATCTAAGAACGATTTTACAATTCTCACGTCACAGTTCTTAAAAAAAATTGCAATATCCAAAAATATTTCCTGCACTTCATCATCAAGTCCATCATAACTTATTTTCAATACTTCATGGATTTTCTTATCAGGAATTTTTTCTAGCTTATTCATTGCACTTTTCCAAATACTTTTTTCCTTGTCAAATAGAAAGGACCCCAAAATTTTTAAAGCCAGTGGAACACCTCCAGTACATTGTATTACCTCACCTGAAATCTCCACATAATCCACCTTGGGATGATTTCCTTTAAAGGCATGCTTGCAAAATAGCTTAAGAGCTTCTTGATAATTTAATTCTGGAACTTCGTATGCTTTATCGACTTTACAGTTGCTAAGCACTTGTTTGTCTCTTGTTGTTATAATTATTCGACTTTGTGGATTGAGGCAATCAAAATATTCAATCAAATATTCTAGTTGGCTAAAATCGGACACATCGTCAAGAACAATGAGAAGTTTCTTTTCACGAAGTACATTCTTTATGAAGGTGCATCTTGTGGTGAAAGTACCAATGTTTACATTTCCATCCCCCAAAATTGCTGAAAGAAGTTCTTGCTGCATAGCATTTAATCCTCTACTCTGATTGCACTGTTCCCTTATACAGTCAAAGAAGTAAGAACCTTCAAACTGATGAGAGATATTACTGAATATAGCTTTAGCGAGGGTTGTCTTGCCGATACCACCGATGCCACAAATTCCTACTCGACGAACACCATTGCACAACCATAATTTAATTTTCTCAACCTGTGAATCTATAGCAACAAGGTTGCTCGTATCATTTAAGGACAAGCCATTTAGTCTCATTAAAACATGTTGGACAATAGCCTCTATACGTTCAGCCTCACGCCTAATCGAAAAAATAAAATAATATAATATCAAGTTGTTATAAATAAAAAAGGGATTAAAATGGAATTTAAATCTAGTTAGTAATACGGACTATACATTTGAAATGACATTACTTTTCTTTTGCAATTAAGGAAAGAATAATACTACTTTACTCAAATTGATGCTCAATTCGATGTCTAATAATGCAACATTGTAAAAAAAATGATGACTAACTAATTAAAATTGATGAATTAAAATTTGATTGGTTAGTCTTCCCATATTTTAGGATGTCACATCGTGTGGGCACAAATTTAAGCAAAATAGCACTACTGTTAGAGAAATATCACTACAAGAAAAATTGTCTACGGAGACTAGAAATTTTTTCTCCTTAGAAAACCAAATTCATTCCTATAGCCTACCGGGATCCAAAAAAAAAATAAAAAAATCCCAAAACCCATCCCTTTAAATGTGTAGCAAGAGAGAAAAAGGGACGAAAAACCAATTGTCCCTAAAATTATCTATAACGATGAAATTGATTCATCCCAAAAACATGTCTATTAGTGTCTACTAGGACTAAATAATATTGTCTCGATAGACTATCAATTGGGATGAAATTCCAAAACGCTATCGTTTGGGACAAAAATAATTTTGTTCCAAAAGCATATATTTTATATATATGTGTGTGTGTGTGTCCACAGGCCTACCTAGACTCCATTAATCACCCACCCACCACCCCTATTAGAATCAATATCCCACATTGAACTAAGTATGGGAACAGGTTGGGTTGATTCAGTTTTGGACAAAACTGAACCAAAACAGACTATTTTCTATTTTTCAAATCGAAAACTAACCTAAACTGATTTAAGAAGGAAAACCAACCAACAAAACTGAACCAAAAAGACTATTTTCTATTTTTCAAATCAAAAATTGACCTAAACCGATTTAAGAAGGAAAACCAACCAATACCGACTAGTGTAGGTTAGTTCGATTTGGTCAATTTATGTCAGTTTCAGCAATTCACCACCAAATCCAAATCAAAATTGAAAAACCAAGATCAACACCACCAATCAGTTCAAAAAACCAAAATTTTCAGTTTATCACCAAAACCAACATCACCAAATCCACAAATTACAAACACATGAGATGAGAAAAATAAATTAGAAAAAAATATATAAATTAAAAAAAAAACATTTTTATTGTCATCACCTTCAGCCTTGTGTTTATATACTTGTATTTCCGAGTGGGGGGGCTGGGGGGTGGGAACCACCACCACTACCACATAAAATGACCATTGTTAGAGAGCTTGGTGGCATCAATAAAGTCGAAGGTGAGAGCTTTGAACTTGAAGAAGATGAAATCAAAGGTGAGAGCTTTGTGCTTGGTAGAGTTGATGGACCACCAATTTCAATTTAGTTTCTCCTTCAATGGTTGAAAAAATGAAAAAAATAATAAGTCTGATGGAGCCAAAACAACTCTTTCAATTTGCTCTCTTCTATAAACCAGAAACCCACCACCACAAACCATAGATAGTAGTGAAAACAGTGGAGACAAAGTTGAAGTTTTGCAAGGTTGGCGAGGTTGACAAAGAAGTCGAGGTCGACAGTGAGGCCATTGGTGTCGGAGTTAGAGTTTCCAAAGTTGAAGATGACAGGTAGAAGAGCGATGTCGGCGGCATAACATGAATAAGAAGATTTAAAAGTGGAAATGGAAGAAGAAGAATAAGGTAAAGTGGTAGACGATAGGTGGAGGTCAACAACGATGCTAAAGGATGAATGGTGATCGGGCGAAGTGGAAGTGTTTGGTTTTGACTGCTTGGGGTGCGTGTTTGCTTTTGAGGCTTCACGGCTAGGGTAATGTTGTGTATTGTAAACATTTTATATACTTTTTAAATTGGTTTTCAGTTTCAGGTTGGTTTTTTTGATCCAAAACCAACTTGAAACAAGAAAAAATTGGTTTTTAACCTTCAAAACCGTCCCTTACTGAAATCAAATTAAAAATCAACATTTTCGGATTGGGTCGAGTCAGGTCAAATTGGTCCAGTTGGGTCGGTCTATTTTTCTCCTAGCCTTACACTAAATGCCCCCTAGATTAGACACCCAACACCAAATAACAACCCAATAAATATATTTTTGTCACAAAAACTTAAAATAATGATAATAATAAACCCACACACTTAGGGGTTGTTTGTTTTTTGCACTTAACACTTAATGGTGCTAAATTTGGTTAATTAAGAGATTTTTGTTTGTTTTTTTAAGTGGTCAAATCACTTAAAACCACCCACAAACCACTGAAAAAAAAAAAAGTTAATTTTTTTGGCTTATCACTTAATATAAAATCACTTAATGATTTATAAATATATTATTCCAAGTTTATCCTTCCTAAAATAATATGTTTCCAAGTTTGTTTTAGTTTTATATTATAAACATTTCTTTTAATATTTTAATAAATAACATTGAAAAATAAAAACCCTAAATATCTTAACATCAAATTTTTTTTTTTTTTTTTTTATAACTGGATTACTATATTTTTCTAATTAAATTCTGGTAAGAATCTTTATTGATAAAATGTTTATACAATAATGCAGAGACCAAATTACAAATCAATTTGTTTAAATATTTGATTATTTTTATTTAATTATATCAGAAAAAATATATTACTTTACAATTTCAATTTTTGTTGTAATAGTAATTTAATTTAAAACCATTTTATTTATTTTTATTTGAATATATAAATTTAATTGAATCTATTATTTTAATTAATCTTATTTTAATTATGAATAAAAATACTATCTATATAAGTTACAATTTCAACTTTTGTTATAATAGTAATTCAATTTAAGATTATTTTGTTTATTTTTATTTGAACGTATAAACTTAATTGATTCTACTATAGTAATTAATCTTATTTTAATTATGAATAAAAAATATTATATATATGAGTGTTTTAATATTTGTTAAATAATTTATTACAATTGTTTGTATCATATTAAATAAAATTACACAACAACTAATAGTAAAAGGATATAAATGTCAAATTACTAGTAATCAGATAATTTTAACTTTAAAAAACAAATAAGATTATTATACATTCAGATGTAAGAAAAGAAAAAACAAATATGTCAATCAGATTTCAGATTTCAGTCACTATTCAGCTTTCAGTCTTTAGCAGCACTGTTCAGTCTTCAGATAAAAAAACAAACGACCCCTTAGTTAGACTACATTGATCGCCTACTTACCACCGTTATTAGAATCAACACCCAACATTAAATCTCCCCCCATATTGGATGTCTAACATCAAATAATATCCTGATAAATATATGTTCGAAAGCTACAACTTGATGTGTACACCTAACAACAATCTTTTAGCCTACCTAGACTCCATTAACCACCCACCCACCACCTTATTAGAATCAACAGCCATATTGAACGTGATAGATCTCAAACCTGATTTTCTATTATATTTCGTATACCTGAGTTGGATAAGGAATATTGATCTAGAAATAGGGCCAAAGAATGATTTAAGACCTGATTAGGGTATAGAAAATTTTTGCAGTTTGTTTTGGTGAAAAACGAAAACTTTCAATGAATAGTATTTTCGAACGAAAATATTTTTGGATGAATAGTGATTTTCGAAAAAGAGCCCTAAAAACTAAAAATGTCTGAAATAGGTCATGAACCTTAAGGGAACTGAAATGAAATGAAACGAAATCCGTTTGATTAAGTTTCAGGAGATCCGAAAGATTCCGATCAAATTGCACTATTTTCCTAATATTGAGTTTTCGTAACCTAAATTCTATTCAAAAATTTCGTGAAGCATAGGATTGAGAGGTAAGGGACCCAATTAGAGTATTTCATGGTCAATTTGAAGTTTAAATAACCGTGAAATATTTTCAGAATATTTTTAGGATTAAATAGTATATTAAATTGTGAAAATTGAATTATAATTACGTTTAGGTTAAAGTTTTACCTAGATTTATTATTTTATGATATTAGAAATATTCGAATTGAGTTACGGTCGAATCGTAGGTCTCCAGTAGTGTTATTTGAAGTTTATTATATTTTCATATTGCAAGTCGGATATCGTTTGGTTAACCCCGGTACGATTACAAAGTGATTAGGCAAGATTTACATGTTAATCAAGCGAGGTGAGCTCACGGAATAAAGTAAAAGATATTTTAATTCAACCAATGAGACATGAGATAAGTGCTTTTAAAAAGTAGTAGTTATGGTTGTGCCACGTGTCATTCATAGATTGGTTGAAAAAATAAGTGGATTAGAATAAGCCAAGTGGATCAATACAATATAAAATGATTTATTTTTGGACATTAGTGAGATTAGTGAAAGTTTGAGGTTTTTGAGTGAAATTTTCTTGAGGGATCTTTTAGTAATTGAGGAATATAATATATATATATATAAGTGAGTTTTGTCTCATTTGAGACAATTTTGCCGTGAGAATGCATGAGAGAAAGAGAGAGTTCGGGTAGAGAGACCGAGAAAAAAAAAATAAAAAGAAAATAAAGCTTCATGCGTTCGAGAGAGAGAGAGAAGAGGAAAAAGATTCGATTCGAATTTCGCCATGGTTTCTTCACAAAAGTTGCTCCTCGTCATCTCTTCTAACTACCCAACAAATTTGAAGTAAAACGATCGAATGTTTAGTGAGTTATCTCAGTTTTAAGCTTGGTTCTTCCTATGAAACCTATTTTTTTTTCTTTCATTTATTTTCGAATCCGGATTAGTGATGATAAGAGAGAGATGTGAGGATGATTTTGGTATGATTTATGAGTGATTTGATGGAAAAAAAAATAGATAAAACGAGAGAGGGAAGTCGTGGAAAAAAATAGTTTTTTTTTTTTTATGGGATCTTATTTTGTTTTCTATTTTAAGTCATTAGATTGATGTTTTAGAGGTTAGAGAATAATCTTTTGAAGTTAGATTTCGAATATGAAAAGTTTAGGATCTATTTTGGAGCTAAATGGACGAGTTGAAGGGCGATTTTCGAAACCCTTCGAAACACGTTCGTTTAACGTTTGAAACGATTTATTTAATCATAGTTGGGTGTTAGAACACTAGAGGATTGATTTTTGAAGTTGCCGAAAATTCGAAGCGAAAAGTGATTTTCGTTAGTAAGCGAATCCGGTCTATTTTCATTCCGAGTTTCCGTCGATGAAATTAAGTATACTGAGGTATTCCTAGGAAAGAATTAAGTAGGATTCATGTAGAGAAAACGGATTTCGAAAACCCTGGTTGAATAGAAATTGAGATTCGAAAGTTTAGGCGTTAAAGAATATATATAGAGATAATTAGATTTTTATTGATTTTGAATGTTATTTGAATGAGTTAAGTGACCCTAAATGGATATTTGATGTTTTAGGGTAAAAGCGGAAACTTCCGGAAGCATACGGAGGAGGTTCGGATTTTATCCGAGGACGTATAGTAAGTGAAACTACAAGTTTTTATTTATATCGTCTTAAAGTTTATTTTAAAGTTAAAAAAATTTATTATAAATAGTTATTCATTTATTAATTGAATTTATATTTTAATTCTAGTATAAAGATTTTAGTTTATTATTTATGTATATGAGAATGTGCTAGAATTTAATATTTTAAGCTTATTGCCTTAAGATTTAGAATATTTTAGTGTATTAAGAAAAATAAATTTTAATAGTCTATAGTTTACCCTAACCATAGTTTATTACCAGACCGAATGTCCTATGCGTGATACGGTAGATGAGAGGAAGTCAGTTAGTGAGATTTGAGTCTAGTCAACTCATGTGTGAACGAGGTATGAGTGATCCGTATACACGTATAGGGTAGTGTAGTCGGTCCGCAGCGTGGACCCGCTTTAGACGACTACACATGGTAGATCCACACTCGTAGTGGTGAGCTAGATTTATTATACTACCACGCCAGGAGTAGATATTCCCTAGGTTACCATTTAGGCGAGCATCAAAAAAGATTTTAAGAAAAAATTTCAGAAAGTTTTAGAAAGAAATTTAGAACGAGATTCAAAAGCAGTTTTAAATGAGTTTTAGAAAGTATTTTTCTAAAAAATACTTTCGTTTTATTAAACTGTTTTTGGGAGAAGTTTAAATGTAGAAATGAATTTTAGTTTAAAAGTTACTACCATTCACTAAGTATAAACTCATATTTTTCTTTAAATGTTTTTCTTAAAAATTCTCCCACAAGTGCAGGAACTAGTCGTCTAGCCGACGAGGTTCAGTCAGATGTGCAGGCAGACGTATAGGACGACACCTACTACATGTATATATTTTATTATTTTGATCATGTATATGTGTTGATGTACATAGTTATAAATATTTTGAAGAAATAGTGGATGCATTAATTAAAAATGTTTTATTAAACTTTTATAAAATTTAGTTTTCAAATTTTATTTACCTGTTTATGGTTGTTTGTGAGAAAGAAGCTGGAGGCTCCAGAAGTTAATAAATAAATTTCATAGAAGTGTTTTTATAAACTGCATTTGAAACTTGCAGAGTGACATAGTTTAGAAAACAGACGGTATGCTGTCGAAATTTTTATTAAAAAACGAAAAATTTTTATCACTGTCACCTTGTAAAGGAAGTTAAAATATCTAGCTAAATGATTTTTATTGCCTTGACGGGGTTCCTTCAGACTAAGTATAAGGTTCGTGGGAATTCTTTAGGGGTGTTACGGGGTCTTTCTCAAATCCAGAGGAGAGATTCGGGAAGGGTTCCGTCAGAACGGCTCCTAGATTGGACACCCTATGCTAAATAACAGCCCAACAAATATATGTTTGGAAGCTACAGAACCAATTGCCATTATTATTAGATTCTTAATATATATAGACATATATATATATTGATTCTCAATATATATATACACCCTCTCTCTCTCTCTCTTTATATATATAGATTCTCAATATATATATTATTATTAGATCGATAATTATCAATATTATGTGCCCATTTTACCTATTATTTATATTATATTTCCTTATGAAATTGGTACTTTTATGTCATTTGTGTTTTTGATATTTAAGTTTAGGTTTCAAGAAAGAACTAGAAATATTGGACTTTTAGGCAATTCTAGCATAAGAGAACCAAAATTCATCACTGGAAGACATCTGGGGTAATAACTCATGACAAAAGGTCTTGAGAGCCAACCAGAGGCCATCATAGGATATTTTCGCTGGATGCAAGTCACGACTACAGGTCATGACATCGAACCGGAGAATGTTATGAAAAAGACAGCGAGAAAAAACTTGTGACAGAAAGTCATGATAGTCAAACAGAGAACGTTGCGAGTGGTTGTGGCGAGAAGCAACCCACGAAGAAAACTAGCAATGAACATCTAGACCTTCTCGTGAGGTGAAAGTCGCAACAATAAGTCATGACAATAAAGGTGATTGAATCCGAGTAGGAAAAGGAGACCAATTTATGCATCAACCCAAAACCCTAATTCTCTACTTATTAAAAAAAGACTTGAGGCACAAAAAAGTAGACTTTTGGAAGTGGCAAAGAGCATCCAAGGTAAGAGGAGACATTGGAGGCTAGTTATTTTTTCTCCCTTTCTTCCCTTAGTTTTCTTTTATTTTTCATGTGTCATTTTAGTACCATATGTAGCTAATTTTATTGTTAGTTAGGGCTGAATTGAAGCCCTAAATATGAACTCGATTTGTAGATTATAGTAATAAAGTTTAGTATTTTTGCATGATATCATCATTATCTCTATATTAAGTGCATTCTATTTATTATGTATTTTTTATTGATCACCTTAGAAGCATTTTTGTAGGATTTATGTTGTAAGAATATACCCCATATCAAATGAGCATATTCTTTGTTTGCAACAATTAATTGCTTACGAATCAATTGAGAGATTTTGATTTATAGAGATTTAAGATAGACATCATGTTCTAACGTTTGCGTGATATTCATATTGATCTTATTCTTAATAGATTCTAATTATTAAACTTAAGTAGATATCATGCTAGATAATAATTAGAAATACACGTATTTAAACAAACATCATGTGATTTATATACTAACTAAGAAAGAATCAATACAACTTGCAGTATGATTATTATCTTGTTGTGAATGTCTTCATCATGCATTAATATGTGTTTGTTTCATTAATTTTACTGAATCAATTAAGGGATTGTTTAGTAGTGGATAGAATATCTTTACTAAGTTTTTCTCCATTGATTATAATTAATTTAGTTTTTTGCTGTAATTTAGTTTTAAGGCTTTAAACTTGATCTTGAAACCCTTTCTTTCTTTAATTTAATTTCTCTCTAGTTTAAGTTTCTTTAATTTAATTTCTCTCTAGTTTATGATTTAAATATAATTAGAATTAAAGTAAGTTGAAATCTTCTTATGGAATTGACTCTTGCTTGCTCACTATACTCAATAAACGATTTGTGCACTTACAAGGTTAAAATAGAATTTGTTTACTATTATATATATATATATAGAGAGAGAACAAATTGCAGAACAAAATTAAAAATAAAAATAAATTAAAAATATATTTCCATCATCAATTTGAAATATTGGCGGTGGAGATTTTTTAAAAATTTCTTGTAAAATTTAAAATCATTAAATGTGAAGTAAAAATTAAAATTAAATTAAATAAAATTAAAAGTATACCTCTACCGTCCATCTAAGAGATAAACGGTGGAAATGAAAATTATATAATCAATAAAAACAAAAGCAAAAAAAAAAAGAAAAAAAATGAAGTACAACTACAAGAAGATCTAGTTTCTAGATTGAAACTAGACCTTGCCAATGAAGAATAAGATGAACATCATCTTCTATCTTTTTTTCTTTTCTCTTTTATGTGTGTGTGTGTGTGTGTTTTATGTGATCCCAGTTCATTTGGGTTCAATTCAAACACAAATGAACATCATCTAGTTCATCCTAGATGACGTTCATATTTTGAGTTGTGATTGATAATTCTTTTTTTTTTTTAATTTTCCTTTTTATTTATTTATTTATTCTTTTTGTCTTTCGAAAGATTTGAGTTCGAAACTCAATTCTTCGACTTGAAATCTGAATTTCGAACTTAGATCTTCCAAAAATATATATATTTTTAACATCATCTGGATTCAATTGAAGCACAAATGAAGATCGGTTGTGTTGATTGGTTGTGATGGATTGAAGAGGCAGATTTGGGGTTGAAGTTATGGGTTTAATGTTATTTGGGGTTGATTGGTTGTGTTGAGTGGTTGTGATGGGTTGTATTGATTGGTTCTGTAACTGTGAAGGGTTGTCGACTTAGTTCATCACAATCTATTCTAGAGATGAACCAAATACCCATGATTTGGTCAAGACCATATCGTCACCAGATTAGTGACGATATGGTTAAATGTTTTTTAAAAAAACATTTTCCTTTTTTTTTTTTTTTTTTTTTTAAAAAAATTTTTAAAAGATTTTTTCATTAAAGATTTGGGTTTTATTTTTAAAAATTATATAATATTTTTTTATTTTTATTCAATTTTTATAATTTTAAATTTAAAAAAATTATAAAAAATGAAATTACTCTTAAGTTAACTAATTTTTAACAAAATTTGAATAACGAATTTTTAACAAAATTTGAATAACGAAATAACGATATTCTATAATAAAACAGTAAAAATATTTTCGTTTGGTTTTAGGCATTCCTCTAAAGGATATTGTGCAATTCGTTTATATCTCTACACACACACACACACACACATATATATATATATATTTTGTTTTTATCAAATATTCAACCAACTAATTTCAAAATTAATATTTGTATTTAAATTCAATAATGTTGTAATTATTTTTTAAGATGAAAATTGTTCTCATTTTTGGGTATATACTTTTCAACTTTTGACAAATATTTATATTTTTGTCTTGTTAGATCCATAAACTATCAAAACATAAAATTACAATAATTATATCAATTTACCAAACTTTTGACAGTTGAATGTGACAAAAAATATAAATTAACCACTTTACTTTTTATATTAATTTATCAGGTTTTATATTAACTTATTAGCTAACTTTTAACAATTTGACAACTTGATTTTAACATCCAATAACAATTCAAGATTTATCACATAATTTAGTTTTTATTTAGATATCGTTAAATTAAAATCCAATAAAAATTCAAGATGTATCATAAAAATTTAACTTTATTTAGATTTAGTGAAATTAATAAGCTAACTTTTAATAATTTGACAACTTTACTTTGATTTTAACATCCAATAACAATTTAAGCTTTATCACATAAATTTACTTTTATTTAGATATAGTTAAATTAAAATCCAATAAAAATTTAAGATGTATCTTAAAATTTTAACTTTATTTAGAAGTAATGAAATTAATATTCATTACAACTTAATTTCATATATATATTTATATATATATATAGCAATTCTAATTTCTACCGTTATTACCTCTTAATTTTAAAAAAATTAAAATCAACCAATCTCAACCGTAGATTAGATCTAATGGACAAATATAGAAAATAGAAAAATATTATGTTTTTAAAACTCTTTTAAAGACACTTCTTTTCATTCTTAACATTTTAAAAACTCTTCGAAAAAGTTTAAAACCGTCAGTAAACTGACGATCAATATTAATAGAATGAATAAAAAAATATTTTTACCTTTGATGGTTGTTTATTTCATATAAATTACTGAATTATCCTAATAAAATAATGAATTTACAAGTTAAATTATCTATAATGCGTCTAAATTTAAGTTGTTAAAAATAACCTAAAGTCACCATTAACGATTTGAACTTTTTTTAAGAATGTTGAAAAATGATAGTGATGAAAATAGTTGTTTCCAAAAAAGTTTTAAAAATTTTATATTTTCTCAAATCTTAAGGACTAAAATAAAGTTTTTCCAAATAAAAACCTCTATTTTCACTCAAGCTATGCTTTAACCTATCCAAATATATATATATATATATATATATATTAAAACCCGTCAAATTTAGACCTCCATTTCACCATTTATAAAACCCTTAAAAATACAACAAAAAAACTTTCATCTTTGACTATACTTTATCAAAACAAACCAAGTTTCTTATTGAAATTTAAAGTTAGAATATTCAAATTTAATTATAATAATAACAATATCATCTATTAGTTAAAGTGTTAATAATTTAATTTAAAGGTAATATTGAAATATAAAAATATATATAAATTAAGGGGTGTACATACGATTTTAGAGAGGTGGATTGATGGTTGTTTGTTTTATATAAATTACTGGATTATCTTAGTAAAGTAATGAATTTACAAGTTAAATTATTTATAATATCTCTGAATTTAAGTTGTTAAAGATGGTCTAAAGTCACCATTGACCGTTAGTTTACTAACGGTTTGAACTTTTTTGAAGAATGTTGAAAAAGGTTAGGGATGAAAAAAACTGTTTTAAAAATTTGATATTTTCTAAAATTTTAAGGACTAAAATAAAGTTTTCTAAAATAAAAACCTCCATTTTCACTCAAGCTATGCTTTAACCTATCCAAAAAAACAGATATATATATATATATATATATATATATTAAAGCCCTTCAAATTTAGACATTCATTTCACCATTTATAAAACCTTTAAAAACACATACAAAAAAAAAAAAAAAAAAAAAACCTTTCATCTTTAACTACCATTTATCAAAACAAATCAAGTTTCTTACTGAAATTTAAAGTTAGAATATTCAAATTTAATTATAATAATAACAATATCATCTTTTAATTAAAGTGTTAATAGTTTAATTTAAGGGTAATATTGAAATATAAAAATATATATAAATTAAGGGGTGTACATACAATTTTAGAGGGGTGGATATATTGCCACTCAATTTTTTAATATTTTTGTCTTAAAAAATCGTCCCATAGGCTTATTTTGTTGTAGTGAATAAATTCCTTGCAACAAAAATTTCAAAATGGAAGTGCTTTTCTGTAGAATTAATTCATGTTGCAATTTCTATCTTTTTTCTCTTCAACTATTATAAGAAAAAATGATCACTTACTCGTTGGAGCTTAAAGGCCACCCAGAAAGATCGGCTGCTTCCTTGAGAGCATCCCTCCATCTCTGCACTTCATCTTTAAAATGTTGTCCATGCTTGACAAATGCATCTACATAACTCCCATTTTGATTCCTTACATCTGATGGAGTTACCCCATAGAAAATTGGAATCACGATCTGTGTATTCGTTTTCCTACATTCAATAGTTTGTCGTTTGGTTTTAGACATGATTTTTGTTGTGCAATTGGAACACAAATAATAAGGTACGAAGAACCAAAAAAAAAAAAAAACAACTAAAAAAAAAATATAATGGTTCAATAATGTGTCTACATTTACTCTCGTATGGTTAGGTTGAAAAATTTCACCGAACTTTCAGTAGAATTATAGCAATTATTTATATCTAATTAAGAAAGTACTCTTACAAATTACATGTCGTATATATAAATATGAGTCATATAATCAAGGAAAAAAATCTAAAAACCACCCGAAAATGATAAATAATCTCAGCTTATCCCAACATTTTAAAATATTAATAAAAAAACCCCTACTATCAGCCAATAGCAATTCTATCTAAAAGTTGAGTGGTTTTGTGACAAAAATATAAAAAGACGAAAATACTCTTACTATATCAAAAAATTTAAAAATGAAAAACCAAAAAAAAAAATAATCAATTATCCTTTCACATCATAATAAAACTAAAAAAAATCTAAAAAAAAATTAAATAAAAATAGTTTTTTAAAAAAATTCAAAAATTAATATATCAATATCCACCACCCATTAATCTTGATGGATAGTGGAGATCAATTTATAAAAAATAATTAAAATAATATTTTATATCCTTAAAAATTTAAATATTGACAAATTTCAAAATTTAAAATTAATATTAAAAATAACATATAAACATAATAAAATTGAAAAATCTTAAAAAAAAAAAAAAACTAGATTAATCTTCTTCATCATCATGCTACCCAAACTAATATAAATCAGTATAAGATTTCATTCTTCAATATTGTTCTTGAACCAAACCAAAATTTTATCAACATCCAGATCTTCAATACCCTTCAAACTATCAAACTTTCTATAACAACTAAAAATACACCAAAAAACAAAAAAATGAAAAAACATATTATCATCTAAACATGACAACGGTTCAATTCGAATCATCCGATTCAAACCAAACCGTGGCAATTGAACCAGAACCAGAACATACGATTCTGGTTCCGATTCAGCATCAGATCGGAACCGCTATTGTAGCAGTTCTAGTTCCGGTTCTTCTATTAATGGATCTGAAACCGTTGATTCAAAAAATCGGTGGAATTGGAAGTGGTTCTGGTTCTTAAAAAAAAAAAAGAAAAACTACAGAACTGAAAACTTGATCCTTTTTTTGTATATTTCACTCCATTCCCTTAATTTCTCTTTTAACCCCTCCATTTTCTCTATAAATACCCCTCACATTCTTAATTTCTTCTCATACCTGACACCTATCTCCTTCAATCTCAAGGATTAGGTTAGTCACAAATTTTCATAAACTCCATGTAATATAAAAGGTAAGAGAACTACGTGGATTTTGATTCCTCCAAAATTTAAGAGGATACATAAGCAACTTAATTATGGTAATAAATTAAGTGCAAACCCAATATTTTTATTTTATTTTTTTATTCAATCAAAATTCAAATAATTAAATTTCTTATTTTTTTTGTATATAGGTTTATTTTTTTAATATCAAAATATAATTTAATATTAATTTTTAAATTTTATTTTTATTAAAAAAAAAAATTTTCAAAACCAAAACCACTACAGAACCGTTGGTTTCAGAACCGAACCGGAACCGTTTTATCTCGGTTAAGGTTTCGGTTCTAACCTTTTCAGAATCAGAATCATCGGTTTAGAACCGAAACCAAACCGAATCGAATCGTGGTCATATATGTCATCACACTAATTACGTTTTTGGAGTAGCGTCACTAATCTAGCAGTGACAGTTCAAGCAAAACTCCAAGCTTGAAACATGAAAACCATAATCACATACAACCAAAATAAAAAAATTAAAAAATTAAAATTCAATCTTTTGTGCACAAACTCGAATCCCTAGATGACACCTAACATAATATAACCAAAACAAACCAGAAATGATTCAAAACAACATATCAGCACCAAAAACCAATACCCCACCGAAAAAAAATCAACAAAAAGCAAAACCCAGAAGCAGATCAATAAAAAGGAGGAAACTGGAGAGAAGCAGCCGCCGAACCCAGAAGCAAACCCCCATCGCCGCCATCGAGAGCGAATGATGAAGAAGCCACCGAGAGCGCCTGATGAAGAACACCGCCACCGTCGCCCTCAAGAGCAGCAGCAGAACACCGCCACGAAGAACACCAAAAGCAGCAGCAGACTCGTATCTTACCCTCCCCTGGCCGCCAATTTCTCATTCTTCACCGGAAATAAGTGCGAGTGGAGGGGGAGGGTTGGCATGGAGTGAAGAGGGAGAGTGGCGGTAGGGAGTTACGGGTCTGACCGACGATCTGACCGAAGACGACACCAGAGCCTCGGTAGGGAGAGCGGCGGTGGAGCTGAGGCAGTGGAGGTTGTGAGACTGACGGCTAAGGGCGTGAGAGATTGTGAGGGTATTTTTATTTTTTTCCCTTTTTTAATGTGATTAATTTATAGATTTTATTTTATTTAACTTAAAATATCAATAATTTCAATCCAGCTGTCCCCCAAATGAAAATATCGAACACATCGTCGTTTTTACTCTTACGTCCTAAGGGATCTGTCAATTTATGAACGTATATCGTTAACCCACTAACAATTGAGGTTTTTTCAGATAATTTGATATTATTTTCAATTCAGGGATAAAATAATAATAACCCTATAATCAACAATCTTATAGAAGAAAAAAAAAAAAAGTATTGCATTTGCCTCGTATATGTATATAAGAATATACCTGTTCTTGCACTCTAGGATCTTCACTAGTTCTTGGAGACACCATCTGGAAGATGCATAGTTTTTGGAGAAGATAATAAGGGAAATGTACGATTCTTCAATTGCTCGTTGAAGAGATGGAGAGATTTCATCTCCTCTTTCGAGATTGTAGTCAATGAAAGTTTGAACTCCTTTATCACGCAAAGCTTTGTGAAGATGGTCGGTGAAATTGTTGCGGGTATCCTCGCCTCTGAAACTCAGAAAGACAGCGTGCTTGAATGATGGACAGGGCTTGGAAGAAGACAATTCCATTGATGATGAGAGAAGTGTATTATTTGTTTTTGTTTTGTTTTCTTTTTTTTTTTTGTTTTTGAAGAAGTGTATTATTTGATTTTAGCTGGTGAGTATTTATAAAAATATTGGTGAAGATTCCTCGATATTTCGAACATATGCAACACGACGAGTCTTCATTGGCTTCAGAAGGTTCCTCGATATTTCGAGCACATGCAACGCGACGAGTCCTCATTGGCTTGACTGATAGTGGGATGTCTCATATATCAGACACGTTCAAAGACTCTGAATTGCCTTTAGTTTCTGAATAAGGGGATGTTTTATATTTTAATGTAAAATATATAAACGTCCTTGTACATGTACACCACGTTTAGTAACCTATCTTCTTTAAATGTTTGTTTAAAACATAATCTAAATATACTTCATCTTTTTAAAAATAAATTATATACATATTAATTAAATAGAGAAACATGTTTGATGACAATGTTTTTTTTTGGCAAATGTTGTCTTCGCTTCGGATACGATCGCCAGAATTATTGATTTTGGAGGGGACGAATAAAAAATGAACACTCAAATTTAGACTAAATAATATAATAATATATGTTCAAACTCTAAATATAACACCATTTACTACTCTTATTATAAAATTTAAATCAATAATTAAATAAACTCTAAATTTACATATCAAAATGGAACTTGTCACTTTTTTAAATTTTAAGTATCATCAATAATCGAATTTACACTAAATGATTTGAGATTTTGCAAACTGAAATTTAGAAGTTGAAATATTGAAATAGAATTCTCTTTTTTAAGTCTCAAAATATTAAAAAGAAAACTATGAAATTAAATGGATAACTTTGGACATTGTTATGGAGGAATTATTGCGATCAGAATAGTCCAACCCAGTTGGATCTACAGTACAAACCCAGAGGCCTAGAAGCTCAACTATTCGCCCTCCTCTCGGCCCATTCTCCTAGAAGCGGAGCCCATCGGTGGGCACTTGCCGTCGTTCAGCCTGACCGCTATCGCTCGGCCTGATCGCCCGATCTCACCATATTCCACCCATTCCGCAAGACTGGACGTGACCGCTATATTCCCGGACGTTCTGATCGCCCTTTTTCCTTGCCGACTCTGCTTGCTGATTAGAACCACCGGCCCTCGTCGTTGGCCGCTGACTTCCGTCCCTCAGATTTGTCCGCCCAAATATCCGTCATCCGTAACAGACGATTTTGATCGCTAAAGTTCCGTCACATTCGACAGCCTCTCTGACCGCCATTTCCAGTCCAATCGAGGTATCCGCCAAAGAGAAGCCGCCCTTCAGGGGTACCCAGCAAGTCATTCTGGCCCGCAATTATCCATGTGAACTGGTCGCTGTTTTCTGAGCGTGGTCGCATCCCGGCTCCTTCACTCATAATGTTATCCACCTCAATGTCGTGGCCGGCTGCGGGCAGGACGATCCGGAACCCATTCCATCGATTCTGCAGCTTGCTGGAGAAGTCCGCCTCCCTCTCACGATCGGAAGTCTCAGGTCAGCAAGAGTCAATAGCGCCATGCAAGATACAGCTCCGAAACTTGCCATGCACGCTACTTCTATCAGAAGCTAGGATCTCGACTTCAACAACCCATCATTGCGTATCCGACCCAGTCAGCAAAGATCCTCTATGAGCAGACCTCAGATGCGACGGATTCGACCGCATTTATTGTATTTTCGGCCGCATTTAATGCATTGTCAGCCGCATTAATTGGATTGCCGGCGCATTAAATATTGTCTGTCAGTGTAACTGTAGTCAACTATTTGCTTTTGTCTTATTCTGTTTACTGTAGCATGTCCCCTTCCTCTATAAAAGGGGACGATTTTCACTGTAAAAAGGATGAAATTTTTGAGTGTCGTTACTCTACCGAAATAGTGAGAGAGTGAACAGTGGACGTAGGTATCTTTTTGGGCCGAACCACTCTAAAAATCTTCTGTCTTTCCCTCCTTGCCTCTAACCTTTTCATTTCATTTTTCATTACTTTTCATGCAACCCATAGACCATACGAAGCTGTAAGCTTGGGCCCTAAAACAACCTCGTTGGCTAAGGGAACCATTTCCTAACGTTAACAGATATCTACTTTAAATAAGAAAAAATACATCATTTAAATATATTATTTTATTAAAATAATAAAAAAACCTTTTAAGTAAAAGAATAAAATATTATGCAAGAAAGAAAGAAATGTGTCCAAGTCAAAGTAACAAAATTGAAAAAGATAAAAGCAAGCAAAGCTGATTGGAAGTGTTGCATTGTCATTGGTGCTTTACCAAAGTGGTTGGGGTTAGCAACACCCCCAAGTTCATATGTAAACTTGGATTCAACACCCTGCAACCTTATGGAAGCTATCTTCTCCCAACTTATGTGAGTCGTCCTATTACCTTCGTGCGAATGATCTTTCCTAAATGAGACCTATTTTCCAGATCGCACCATAAAAGTTCCATCTCGTTAAAAGAAAAAAATGGACAAAACTGTGCAAGTTGCATTAGTTGGGGATTGCACATTCAAAGCTTAGAGGAATTTCATTGGTTGGGAGCTGCACCTTCAACACTTGGTGTAATTTCATTTATTGGAGAGCATCTTAAAGTTTAATTAATTGGAAGGTTAAAGGAGTAGAAGACTAGAACAATTTAATATCTCCATTCGTTTGCACTTTGTAAGAACACCGACATATCAAATGTAAAGAATTCAAGTACCAATTAGGATAAGGCTAGACTTGACTATTGGTGCTATTGGTAAGCCCGCTGGCCCTTGTGCCTCAAGGCATGGTGTTCTATTCTCAATAAATACAAGTCTCCTCCTAACAGGACCCGACCTGGATTCCTAGTAATGAATCCAATGGTCCTGTCGGACACCCTACGATCCCTCCCTAATGCCCATCTAATAAGGCTCAGAAGGACATCGTAGAGCGAACCCGTAATTATGTAATTACATCTATATAAATCATAGTTGTTTAAAATCATACTTGTTTAATTTCCGTGAATAAATAAACATAATATCTAAAAATATCATCATAAGATGTGAATGTTTAAAACATGCATGCATTCATAAAATGTGTAACAATGTTATTTTTAGTTCCAAACATACAAATTTCTTAAATAACAGATAATATATTTATGAAAAACAATGTTGTGTCGTTGGTTGGGCCCACCTAATCTGTCTGATACGCTTTGGTACCTTGATCGCTTGATTCTGTACTTGGGAAAGTTTTTAAGAAAACGCAAATGAGTTATTAAACTCAGTGAGTGTGTGCTTAACTAAGACATTTCCAAAAGACAATTTATTTAAAACATCATTTCTTGAAAATAATTTTATTTCCAAAATTAGTGTTCTTATAAAACCTTTTTGTAAAACTTTAGAACAATTTCTTTCATTCATAAAACATTTTCTAAAATATTATCTTTCTAAAATTAGCTATTTATCATGTGCAAACCGAGCTGAAAGCTATAATGGCAACCCATAATATGCTGAAACCACAAAGGCTGTCAGACCAGCTCCGCTCAATGTAATGGTCACGTGGCACAAGAGTTAGCATCGTTCATTGTGACAAAGCTAAAAAGACGTCTCATATACATGTGTGGCGGAACTATCATCGCTCACCGTGTGTCGAGATATACCCCGCAAGTGTAGAGGGCGACAGACATGATAGACTCAATCCTCTCAATGTTAGCTGGACTAACCCTCCCAATACTATGTCATACACTGTAGGATATACTGATCGGGTCTACAGCTAGAAGGTCTATCAGTAACTACTAGGGCTATCCACTAGGTTTGAAAATCTTTTCTATCTTGCTATTATTGAAAACTATATTATTTTATCATGCTACAAAACTAAATAACATATGCTGCATATATCTATATATACTATTTAAGTTTTTAAGCTAAAGCATAAGGCAATTAAATGGATAAATAAAAATAACTAAATAATTTTCACACTCACAACTTGCTTCCAACTATTTCACTTTTTCCTTCAGCGACCTCCTCCTCTAACTTGCTGCTCCACCTATACCAAGTCACAATAGGAAATCTTACTTAGCTCACAGGCTACTTCCATATAGTTCTATCACCTCTACCATACTTGAGCTGCAACAGACTACACAGTCCCTTCTGCTCAGGCTACTATCGAGCTCATTGCTCACTTAATCAACGCGAGTTTAGTGCTCGCTTAACCAATGCGAGCTCTTTCACCTATCAGCTCGGCTCACCTTAGCTAGCGTGAGCTGGCTATGCTCATCACCTGCTTGCTTTGAGCTTGCTCGTACTAGCTATTGCCTTGGTCTTACTCGGATAAGCATCAGGGCAAGAGAGAAATTAATCTACTTGCTTCTCGCAAGCTTACTCCTTAGGCCAACCGGACTGATGCTGAAAGGAGCCACAGGCATTTACCCTGCTCGCCTTCAACGACCTCCTACGCGATCTAACTATTATCACTCTTCTCCCGCTTACACACTCACACACACCAGCTTTACTACATTCCAGCCTCAAACACCATAACCAGAAATTATAATACCTCAAATGAATCAACTTCCTTAGCTACACTACTTACTAGCCCTTCTCAGTCTTCTGCCTTAAGTGTTGTGCTTGCTTACTGCTTCACTTTTCCAGATCTATACATAAAAACCTTGTCAGTTCCAACTTAAACCCGCGACTGATCTTAATCCACTTTTACACCATAAAACGAATACCATAAACCACCATTTTACCACTTGATTCTCATCAGATCTGATTCTTACATCAGTTCTTCACTTTCCAATAACCAGGTAGCCTCACACAAAGGCAGAGATCTGGCCTGAATAGTGGCGACAACTCCGTCTCTTCAATTCTGCCGACAACGCACACATACACTCTCTCTCTATATATATATATATATTTTTTTTTTCTCTCCTTTCTCTGCCTTTTTCTCTCGTCTTCATACTTTCACTGACATCACTCACTCACGGCTATTAATAGACGTGAGTAAAGCTTGTCTTTGGCCCTCAAATTTTCTTAAAATTTCAGATCCACCACATTCTAGAGAATTCTATCAGAAATATTTGACATTTTTCTTGTATACCCCTTAAGTTTTATAATTTGCATTTCTTTCCATATATTTTCAAAACTTCTCAAATAATAAATTTTGCTATTAAATACATAAAAATCCTTTTTATAATTTCTCCAAAGAGTATTTTTGTACATCTCTACTTTCCGTACATAAGAATAGTAACATCATCGGGAAAGGGTATTACATTTTTTCCCCCTTTTAATAAAAATTTCATCCTCGAAATTACATATCATTTTGAAACAGATATGGATATTTCTATTACATCTGATCTTCATGCTCCCAAGTGGCTTCTTCTACTTCATGATTCGTTCATAATACTTTCACTATTCCGTAGAACTTGCCCTCTGTGATCTAAGATCTACACCGGCTTCTCTTCGTATGTCAATTTCCTTTTTAACTGTACTAGTTAATCCTCAAGTATGTGAGAGGGATCTGAAATGTACTTGCAAAGCATAGATACATAAAACAAATTATGGATTTTGCTTAACTGCGAAGGGAGTTCTAATTTGTACGCCACTGGTCCTACTCTTTCCACGATCTCCAAAGGCTCCATATAGCGTGGGCTCAACTTACCACATTTTCCAAACCTGAGCACGCCTTTCCAAGGAGATATCCTGAGGAAAACTCTATCACCAACTTCGAACTCAAGGTCCCTGCGACGATTATCCGCATAGCTTTTCTATCTATCATTAGCTACCTTAAGTGACGAGACCCTTTCCGAATCCCTCATCTGGACTCGAGAAAGATCCCGTAGTACCTCGAAAGAATTCCCACGAACCCTATACTTAGCTCGAAGGAACCCCGTCAAGGCACCGAAAATCATTTAACTAGATATTTTAATTTCCTTTACAAGGTGACAGTGATAAAAATTTTTCGCTTTTTTAATAAAAATTTCAGCAGCATGCCGTATGTTTTCTAAACTATGCCATCCTGCAAGTTTCAAATACAGTTTATAAAAACACTTCTATGAAATCCATTTCTCAACTTCTGGAGCCTCTGGCTCCTTTCTCATAAACAACCACAAACAAATCATAAAATTTGAAAACTGGATTTCATAAAACGTAATAAAACATTTTAACTAATGCATCTACTATTTCTTTAAAATATTTACCACTATGTACATCAACATATATACATGATCAAAATAACAAAATATATACATGTAGTAGGTGTCGTCCTATACGTCTGCTTGCACGCCTGATTGAACCTCATCGGCTGGACGACTAGTTCCTGCACCTGTGGGAGAATTTTTAAGAAAAACATTTAAAGAAAAACGTGAGTTTATACTCAGTGAGTGGTAGTAACTTTTTAAATTAAAAGTTATTTCTACACTTAAACTTCTCCCAAACACAGTTTAATAAAACTAAAGTATTTTAGAAAAATACTTTCTAAAACTCATTTAAAACTGTTTTTGAATCTCGTTCTAAATTTCTTTCTTAAACTTTCTGAAATGTTTGCTAATTCTCGCCTAAATGGTAACCCAGGGAATATCTACTCCTGGCGTGGTAGCATGTAAAATCTAGCTAACCACTAGGAGTGGGGATTTACCATGTGTAGTCGCCGAAAGCGGGCCCACGCTGCGGACCGACTACACTACCCTATACGTGCATACGGATCACTCATACCTCGCTCACACATGAGTCGACTAGACTCAAATCTCACTGACTTCCTCTCATCTACCGTATCACGCATAGGGCATTCGGCCGGGTATTAAACTGGGGCTAGGGTAAACTATAGGCTATTAAAATTTCTTTTTCTTAATATACTAAAATATTCTAAATCTTAAGGCAAGAAGCCTAAAATATTTAATTCTAGCACATTCTCATATATAGAAATAATAAACTAAAATCTTTATGCTAGAATTAAAATATAAATTCAATTAATAAATAAATAACTATTAATAATAAATTCTTTTAATTTAAAATAAACTTTAAAAAGATATAAATGTTAAAAACTTATAATTCCACTCACAACACGCCCTCGGATAAAATCGGAGCCTCCTCCGTATGCCTTCGAAAGTTTCCACTTTTACCCTAAAACATCAAATATCCATTTAGGGTCACTTAACTCATTCAAATAATATTCAAAATTAATAAAAATCCAATTATCTCTATGTATATCCTTTAATGCCTAAACTTTCGGATATGAATTTCTATTCAACCGGAGTTTTCGAAATCCGTTTTCTTTATATGAATTCTACTTATTCTTTTCGAGGAATACCTCAGTATACTCAATTTTATCGATGGAAACTCGGAATGAAAATCAACTGGATTCGCTTACTAACGAAAATCACTTTTCGCTCCGAATTTTCGACAACTTCAAAAATCAATCCTCTAGTGTTCTAACACCCAACTATGATTAAATAAACCGTTTCAAATGTTAAACGAACGCGTTTCGAAGGGTTTCGGAAACCGCCCTTCAACTCGTCCGTTTAGCTCCGAAATAGATCCTAAACGTTTTGTTTTGAAATCTAACTTCAAAAGATTATTCTATAACCTCTAAAACATCAATCTAATGCCTTAGATTTGAAAACGGGATCAAATTTTATAAAAACCCATTTTTTCTCTACGACTTCAGTCTCTCGTTTTATATATTTTTCTTCCATCAAATCACTCCAAAATCATACCAAAATCATCCTCACATAACCCTCTTATCATCCCTAATATCTGATTCGAAAATAAATGGAAGAAAAAAAATGAATTTCATACGAAGCATCAAACTTAAAATTGAGATAACTCACCAAATAGGCAACCGTTTTGCTTCAAATTTGTTGGGTTAGCTAGAGGAGATGACGAGGAACAACTTTTATGAAGAAACCACGGCGAAATTCGGACCTGATCTTTTTCCTTTTCTCCCCCTCTCTTTCTTTTCTTTTTTTTTTTTCTCTCTTTTCCCTCGGCTCTCACTCTCTGCCGACTCTCTCTCTTTTCTCTCTTCTCTCTTTCTTTATTTCTTTTAATTCTCATGGCACACACAGTCCAAATAAGAAAAATCAACATATATTTATATTTTATTGCTCAATTACTAAAAGATCCCTTAAGAAAATCTCACTTTATAATCTCAAACTTTTACTAATTATACTAGTGCCCTAAAATCAATTCTATTGGTCCACTTGGCACATTCTAATCCACTTATTTTTTTCAACTAATCCATGGATGACACGTGGCACATTCATAACCATTACTTTTTAAAACACTTATCTCATTTCTTATTGGTTGAATTCCGTGAGCTCACCTCGCTTGATTAACACGTAATTCACGCCTAATGATTTTGTAATCGTACTGAGGTCGGCTAAACGATATCCGACTTGCGATACGAAAATATAATAAACTTCAAATAACACTATTGGAGGCCTACGATTCGACCGTAACTCAATTTGAATATTTTTAGTACCATAAACTAATAAATTTGGGTGAAAATTTAACCTAAACACAATTTAATATACTATTTGATCCGAAAAATATTCTGAAAATATTCCACAATTATCTAAACTTCAAATTGACCATGAAATATTATAATTGGGTCTCTTACCTCTTAATCCTATGCTTCACGAAATTTTTGAATAAAGTTTAGGTCATGAAAACTCAATATTCGGAAAATAGTACAATTTAACTGGAATCTTTTAGACCTCCTGAAACTAAATCAAACAGATTCCGTTTCAGTTCCCTCAAGGTCCATGACTTATTTCGGACATTTTCGGTTATTAGGGCTCTTTTCCCAAAAATCACTATTCATCTGAAAATGTTTTCATCCGAAAATACTATTCATCGAAAGTTTTCGTTTTTCACTGAAATAAACTCTAAAATTTTTTTATATTCTAATCGGGTCTTAAATCATTCTTTGGCCCTATTTCTGGATCAATATTCCATATACTACTCAGGTACATAGAATATAATAGAAAATTAGGTTCGGGGTCTATCATTAAGCCTGTCCGTAGTTACTTGAATGAGCTCAGGACCTATCAGCTTCCTCTCACCTACCTCGTCCTAACATACTAGAGTCCTACACTTTCTTCCATACAAGACTTTATAAGGCGTCATGCCAATGCTGGACTGATAACTCCACAAGTGGTAGGTGTGTATCCCAACTTCCTCTAAACTCCAGGATGCATGCTTTGAGCATATCTTCGAGCGTCTGGATGGTCTTCTCCAATGATCCATCCATCTGAGGGTGAAAGGCCATGCTAAAATTCTACTGAGTACCTAAAGCTTTCTGCAGCTTGGGCCAAAATCTCGAAGTAAACATGGGATCTCGATCTAACACAATTGAAACTAGTGCACCATGGAGTCTAACTATCTTATCTATGTAGAGCTGTGCTAACTTATTTAAGGAGTAATCATTCTTGATCGACAAGAAATAGGCGGATTTGTTCAGTTTATCTACCACCACCCAAATAGCATTTTGCATCCTCAGGGTGTATAGAAGCCTTACAACAAAGTCCATAGTGATATGCTCCCACTTCCATTTTAGAATAAAGAGTGGTTGCATTAATCCTGCTGACTTCTAATGTTCTACTTTAACTTGCTGACATACTAGACATTGGGACACAAACTCTAAGACCTCTTTCTTCACTTCTCTCCACCAATAATGATCTTTTAGGTTATAGTACATCTTTGTGCTGCCCGAATGCATGGCATAAACTGAGGAATGGGCTTCTTCCATCATCTCCTTATTTAATTCACTTATATCCGGCACGCACAAACGTCGACTTATTATTAATGTACCATCTTTCCTAATCATAAAATATTACCTTTGACCTGATTCTATTTTATGCCTTATCTTAAACAACTGGGGATCTTGCCACTAAAGTTCCTTTATCCGATCCACAAGAATAAGGCAAACATGAAAGGTTGCTAACTATGTCGCGGAGCCTACTATATCCAAATCAACCCTTAGCGACCTCAATTCTATTAAAAGCGGAAGATACACCATCTTCATTTGAGCTAGAGAACTTAATGGTTGCCTGCTTAATGCATCAGCCACTACATTGGCCTTTCTGGGGTGGTATTCTATCGTATAATCATAATCCTTCGGCTGATATCACATGACCCAAGAACGCAACACTGTTTAGCCAAAATGGGCACTTACTAAACTTTGCATATAGTTGATGCTCTTGAAGGGTCTGTAATACTACCCAAAGATGCTGAGCATGTTCCTCATAACTGCTTGAGTACACCAAGATATCATCGATGAATACGATCACGAACTTATCCAAATATGGCCTGAAGATCCTGTTCATCAAATCCATGAAAACTGCTGGAGCATTCGTCAAACCGAATGACATGATAAGAAATTCGTAATGGCCATAACAAGCTCTGAAAGTAATTTTCGGAATGTTGCCTTCGCAAATTCTCAGCTGATGATATCCTAACCCTAGATCAATCTTTGAGTAGACTTTGGATCCCTGCAACTGAATAAATAAGTCGTCAATCCTTGAAAGTGGATATTGATTTCTTATTGTCACTCTGTTCAATTGTCTGTAATCGATGCATAATCTTAAGCTCCCATCTTTTTTCTTAACAAACAAAACTAAAGCCCCTTAAGGCGAATGGCTGGACCTCACAAAACCCTTATTCATCAATTATTCCATTTGTACCTTTAGCTCTCTCAACTCTATGGGAGCCATCCGATAGGGTGTTATAGATATCGGTTTAATCCTTGGAATTAAATCTATTTCAAACTCTACTTCCCGATCTGGAGGCAAACCTGGAAGATCTTCCAGGAACATATCTAGAAATTCTCAAACCATAGGGATATCTTTTAATCTCACTACATCATCTTTGGCCTTCATTGCATAAACTAGATATCCATAGCACGACTTCCTAAGCCCCTTGCTAGCTTTCATTGCTAACATGATGCTGAAAGAGGGTGATTTTTGGACTCCACGAAAAACGACATTTGGCTCCCCTGCTCTGGATAACCTAACCTTCTTTTGAAAGCAATCCACTGAAGCTCGATGTACGGACAACCAATCCATTCCTAATATGACATCAAAGTTATGGATTTTCAATACAATCAAATTTGCCAAAAATTCCTTGCCTTCGATGAATATTGCAATACATCCAGAAACCTCCTTTGCTCGAAGAAAATCCCTAGTAGGGATAGACACTACCATATTACACCCTAGAGATTCCGGTTCCATGCCAATCGTCCTCGTAAAACTCCTAGACACGAAGGAATGCGTAGCCCTATGGTCTATTAAAGCACATGCTTCATGACCAATCACTGAAATCATATCTATCACGATGTTTGGGGAGGCATCTGCATCCTACTGCATCACCGTGAACACTCTGGCTTAAGCACGGGGTCTTCCTTGTTGACCTCTAGATGGCACACCTTTACCTGATGCTTTGTTGGGTTGGCCGGAACTGATGGCTCCCCTAGCTTGGAAACACTTCTGCTCTGGTCTCTAACCTCCACTAAACCGTCTTAGTGCTGCAGTCTTGATCTATGGCTGAAAGGCTGAAGCTGTTATCGGGCAATCCTTTATGAGGTGTCCTTTCTGACCACATCTTACACATCCAATGCTACCACTGAGACACTCGTCTAGATGTTTCTTTCCACCAAAACGGCATACAGGCCAACTCTTCCAACTCTTGCTACTGCTCCCGGATCCTACTGGCTACCTCACGGAGCTTTGACTGGAATACAATCCCTGGCTCGATATGTGGCTACTAGATCTTGTTAATGAGTCTCCACTCTTTGAGAACTTATTGGGTTTGGTAGAAAACCCATCAATCCAGTCACGCTTCTGAGTCGGCTGCCTGGGTCTAGGAACGGTCCCCAAACTCTTCTCTACTCTAACTGCTGCCTCTACTAAACCTCTATACTGTGCATTGACTGCTGTAGCCATATAAATCCAAATCTACGAATTCAGGCCAACTGTAAATCTCTTGATCTTCTGCTCTTCGTTGTCTATTATGAATGGCATGACACGAACCAGTTCCGAAAATTTCCTTTCATAGTCTGCACTAAGAGGTTCCCTTGCTTTAGCTTGAAGAATTCTTCTATCCTTACGTCCTGGTAGCTTCTTGGTTAGACCTTGTCCATGAATTTTTGCTTAAACAACACCTAGGACACTCCGGTTTGGTTTCGCCTACTGAGTGCTTTCCACCAATCTTTAGCTCAGTCTTTTAATAGGAAGGCTGAGAATGCAACCATCTGTTCTTCAGTATAGCCCATCATTTTGAAGATCTCCTCATTAGCCTCTAGCCATGATAAGACGCTCTCCGGATCTCCAGTTCCATCATACGATTTAGAGCCCAACTTTCGAGCACGCTCAATGGAGACCCCTAACTCTCGCTCTTGCTGAAAAGTTGATGCTAAAACTTGGGCTACTCGCTCAATGTCCATATTTCCACCTGCGACCTCCGCAGGTCGCGACGGTCAAGCTTGATACAAACACGCTGACAGACTCGTCAATGTGTCCCTGCCTTGGTGTAGGTACCTCTGCTATTGCTCTCCTAGATGGACGACCTCGATGACACATGATTCTGTATATTTTCAAAAATCAGGTTACGTATGAGGTGAAAGTAGTTTCATAAAAATCGTGTAGTTAAAAGAAAACTTTCTCTAAAATGGTTTGCTCTGATACGAAACTGACAAGGCTCGACCCAGATTCCTACTAATGAATCCAGCAGTCCTGTCGGGTACCTTACGATCCCTCCCTAATGCCCATCAAATAAGACTCAGGAGGACATCGTAGAGCGAACCCATAACTATGTAATTACTTCTATATTAATCATAGTTGTTTAAAATCATACTTGTTTAATTTTCGCGGATAAATAAACATAATATCTAAAAATATCATCATAAGATATGAATGTTTAAAACATGCCTACATTCATAAAATGTGTTACAATGTTATTTTTATTTCCAAACATACAAATTTCTTAAAACAGATAATATATATATAAAAAACAATGTTGCATCGTTGGTCGGGCCCACCTAATCTGTCTGATGCACTCCGGTACCTAATCTCTTTATCCTACACCTGGGAAGGTTTTCAAGAAAACACAAATGAGTTATAAAACTTAGTGAGTGCGTGCTTAACTAAAACCTTTCCAAAAGACAATTTATTTAAAACATCCTTTCTTGAAAATAATTTTATTTCCAAAATTAGTGTTCTTATAAAACCTTTTTCTAAAACTTTAGAACAATTTCTTTCATTCATAAAACATTTTCTAAAATATTATCTTTCTAAAATCAGCTATTTATCATGTGCAAATTGAGCTGAAAGCTCTAATGGCAACCCACAATATGCTAAAACCATAAAGGCGATCAGACCAGCTCCGCTCAGTGTGAGGGTCACGTGGCGCAAGAGTTAGCATCGCTCATCTTGACAAAGCTACAAGGACGTCTTATATACACGTGTGGTGGAACTATCATCGCTCATCGTACGTCGAGAAATACCCCGTAAGTGTAAAGGGCAACAGACATGACAAACTCAATCCCCCCAATATTAGCTGGACTAACCCTCCCAATACTATGTCATACACTGCGGGATATACCGGCATGGTCTACAGCTAGAAGGTCTATAGGTAACTGCTGGGGCTGTCCACTAGGTTTGAAAATCTTTTCTATCTTGCTATTATTGAAAACTATATTTTTTATCGTGCTATTAAAATAAATAACATATACTGCGCATATCTATATATACTATTTAATTTTTTAAGCTAAAACATAGGGAATTAAATGGATAAATAAAAATAACTAAGATATTTTCACACTCGCAACTTGCTTCCAACTATTTCACTTTTGTCTTCAGCGACCTCCTCCTCTAACTTGCTACTTCACCTTCACCAGGTCACAAAAGGAAATCTCACTTAGCTCACAGGTTATTTCCATAATGTTCTATCACCTCTACCATGCTTGACCTGCAATAAACTACACAGTCACTTCTGCTCAGGCTGCTAGCGAGGTCACTGCTCGTTTAACCAATGCGAGCTCACTGCTCTCCTTCACTTATCAGCTCGGCTCGCCTCAGCCAGCGTGAGTTGGCTATGCTCATCACATGCTCACTTTGAGCTTGCTTTTACTAGCTACTGTCTTGGTCCTGCTCGGACAAGCATTAGGGTAGAAGAGAAATTAATCTACTCGTTTCTCTCGAGCTCGTGCCTTAGGCCAACTAGATCAATGCTGAAGAGAGCCATGACCATCTACCCTACTCGCCTTTAATGATCTCCTGCGCGATCTGACTATTATCACTCTTCTCCTACTTACAAACCCATACACACCAATTCCAGCCTCAAACACCATAACCAGAAATTATAATACCTCAAATGAATCAACTTCCTTAGCTACACTACTTACCAGCCCTTCTCGGTCTTTTGCCTTAAGTCTCGAGCTCGCTTGCTGTTTCACTTTTCCATATCTTTACACAAAAACCTTGTCAGTTCCAACTGAAACCTGAGACTGATCTCAATCCACTTTTACACCATAAAACGAATACCATAAACCACCATCTTACTACTTGATTCTCATCAGATCTGATTCTTACATTAGTTCTTCATGTTCCAACAACCAGGTCGCCTCACACAACGGTGGAGATTTGGCCTGAACAGCAGCGGTAACTCCCTCTTTTTAACTCTGTCGATAGCGCACACACACACACACACACACACACACACTCTCTCTCTCTCTCTCTCTCTTTCTCTCTCTATCTTTTCTCTCATTTCTCTACCTTTTTCTCTCGTCTTCTTACTTGCACCGACACCACTTACTCACGTCTATTTATAAACATGAGTAAAGCTTGTCTTTGGCCTTTAAATTTTCTTAAACTTTCAGATCCACCACATTCTAAAGAATTCTATCAAAAAAATCTAGCATTTTTCTCTTATACCCCTTAACTTTTATAATTTGCATTTATTTCATATATTTTCAAAACTTCTCAAATAATAAATTTTGCTATTAAATACATAAAAAATCTTTTTATCATTTCTCCGAAAGGTAGTTTCGTACATCTCTACTTTCCGTACATAAGAACAGTAACATCCTCGAGAGAGAATATTACACCTCTCACCACATAAAAATGTATGGATTGTCCCTTTATTTTATATGAGTCATTTTTTCCACCTATATATGGGTTGTTCTATCTGTGTGAGAGTTGTTTTTCAAGTTGTGTAATATAGTCAAATCTTACTTAGTCCCAGTTAATCTCTGGGCTTATCCCAACCATATATATATAAAAAAAAAAAAGAAAAAGGAAAAGGCTGATAGATAAAATAATCACTGACCTAAATTTAAATTAATGCAATTTAATTGAACTGTCATTGTCCTTGACTGGTTGGAATGTAATTGAATATGGTTACAAATTAGAATTCAAAAAAGAAAACAATACCAAATCTTTCGTGCATTAAATGACCTGATAAATTTAGATATTTTTAAGATTATTATATAAATTATAAGAGATGTAATTATTTACTTAATAAACTCAAACAAGAAATTTAAAAAAAAAAAAAATTGTAACATAGTTAAGAATAAATTGGTCGATGAAGCGGTGGTAGTGTCAAGATTGTTGATTTGAGGAACCAAAAATAAAAATTCAAATTTTATACAAATAAATATAATAATATTCAAAACCTAAATATAACACCGTTTAGTCTTGTATGGGTGCAAACTAAAGTTAATAGGAAGCAGACATGTCAACAAGGCAAGAGCGTGACATGTGGTACATAGTGTAGACTTCAAGCGAATGTGACATTAAATTCATCAGATTATGCTAAGTAATTTATCATCGAAAGTAGGGAATACAAACCTTCGAAAGATCTAGTGAGCTTCGGAGGAACTGTCCTAGTAAGGTGGTGACAAATATCCAACGTATAATGAACCTCTGTTAACACGAAGTCGATCCAAGCGACAAGTGGCAAGCACCCTCGCATGCATAGCGACACCTAGAAAGTAGACCTTGTCCCTTATAAAAGGTAATTTTTTTAGTTCATTATAGATTCAGAGTAATTTACCAGCAATTTTTAATAAGATAAACAGGGTTTTAGGGAGATAAACTGACTTAAGCATCGAAAGATGTTTCCGTTAACAATATTTGGATCATCTTAAAGAAGGTTTTCTCTTGTGTTGTAAGTTTAGTTGGGATAGTTGAATGAGATCAATATTCATACGAATAAGGGGTCCGCCCGAGGTTGTAGCTTATCTTCATATGAAATTTTTACCCATAACATTAGCGTTATATAGAGAGATTAAAAACCAAACCTTCACAAAAATAGATCCAAACCAACTACTAATCTATTATTAGATTCATCAAACCCTCAAACAGCTAATATACAAGGAAACGTAACGGTATTTGAAATGTAGACTATGGCTACAATCCAACCACCTATACAAAGTTTTAACAATACAACCTCTATATAGAACCTAATGATGCCCCCGTACAAGCAAATGCCAGCGAATTTTAGGCCATCCCCGATAGGGTATCTTCGACTCAAGTGCCAACCATTTCAAGAGGTACTTTTGATAATTTTTATGCTCATATATAAGCAAATCATTATATTGTTGCAATTTAGATGAAGTTTGTTTAGCGATGGTCATTAGTATATATTATAATCTTCAGATGTAATTCTTTACCATGATGCAACTGAGGCATCTAAGAACAAATGTATGTCTTCAATTAGATGGCGCGCTTGAGGAACCTAAGATGATGCATTTAAAACATTTTAGAACAAAAGGACACCTTTGATCAAATGGTGTGCTTAAGACACCTAAGATTTGATCTACAATATTTGAAGCTATATAGAATGAAGACAAGCCTTTGATTTAACAATATGATAACCTATAAGTTCAACTTTGAAGCATTTGAGTTCAACTGTTCTACAATCTACAAGTTCAGCTATTTCAAATTCTAAGGTATCTAAAACTTCATACGAGTGTAACGCTTTGTCCAGAGTAAATTCAACATCATAACCAGTTCAACGTAAAAAGCCCCACATAGGATTTTCAACCATAGAACATATTTACGATTGAAGGTAATGTTAAAGTTATGTTCAATTTTTTCTAAGTTACATTTGCCGGTGCAAAGTGGAATCTTCGATAAAGAAGTAATCTACTATTGCAATATTATCGTTATCATACATTCTAAACTACGAGAGTTATAAACAAAATGTCTAGACAAAAGAACTTCAATAAAGCTATATATGAAGACTGGCAAAAATATAAATTTCATTGATTAAAACTCCAGTTACATTAGAAGTACAACAAAAAGTGAAAAAAAGAAAAATATAAGGTATTAACTCTCGATTTTGCCCTTCCCCTTGTAATTTCTACTGTACTTAAGTGTGTTGTAAGGAACTTCAAATTAGCATCGACCTTTTCATCCTCCAAAGTATATTCTTTCCACTTCAAGGAGGTTACACAAGAAATTTGTTCATCTTCGACTAGGTCCTCCATTCTGCCACTTATTTCTCCCCTTTCTTCAGGTTGTGGATTACGAATATCTTAGATGGATTTTTTATCATTTCCTCAAGTATAGCAACAAGAAACTAAGGATCATCTACCTCATGAAGTTGACAATTGACAACATCCTTACTTCATGAATCTTAAGTTGAGTCCCTCTACAGTACTCCTTAAAGAGAAGCATCGATCGACAACCCTGTCAAGGAAGTCCTTACAAAGATGCTTAATGATCTCATAAGCCTCTTTAAGTTGTGTCTATCGCTTGGCCCTCTCTCTCCCTTGGGCATCACGGAGGTAGAGAGTCTTGCTAATTAGAGCTTAATGATTGTCCTTTAGCTTCGAAATCTCATCCTCTAAGGAAGACATTGTATCTTTCCTTATTATCAACTCGCACTTTAAAGACATTGTATCTTTCCTTATTATCAACTCAGACTTTAAAACCTAACCAATATTGTTGGCCTTTTCTAGGTCCTTTTCGAGCTTCTAGACCTTCGCTAGCTCCTTATGAGTCTTATACTCTAGTTGGATTATAAGCACCTAACTTGAACCAACCCGACTCGATCGGTTGTATTTAGGTCAAGTCGGTCGGGGGTAGTGTATGGATGTAAAATAGAGCCAATGAAAAGCAGACACATTAGCAAGGTAAGAGCATGACATGTAGCATATTGTGTAGACTTTGAGCGAAAGTGGCATTAAATATACCATATTGTGGTAAGTAATTTATCATCGAAAGCAAGGAATACAAATCTTTTGAAAGATCCAATGACCTTCAAAAGAACTATCCTAGCAAGGTAGTGACAAATGTCTAATATGTAGCGAATATCTGTTAACATAAATTCAATTCAAGCGACAAGTGATAAGCACCCTCACATGTGTAGAGACACATAAAAAGTAGACCTTGTTCCTTTATAAAAGGTAATTTTTCAATTCATTATGAATTCTAAAAGATTTACCAGCAGCTTTTAATGAGATAAACAAATTTTTTGAGAAATAAACCGACTTGAACATCGGAGGGTGTTTCCAAAGACAACCTCCGGATCACCTTAGCGAAGGTTTTCACTTGTTTTGTAGGTTTAGTTGCAGTAGTCGATCCAGACCGACATTCGTACGAAACGGGGGTTCGCCCAAAGTTATAGCTTACCTTCTTATGACATCTTTACCTACAACAATGGTAATATACAAATATGAAAACATTAAACTTACATACCCTTATCAATTGGATGCTCCCAAAATATATGTATATATGACCATTTCAATCTTTTGGGACGTGATTCATCTTCTTGTTCACAGTTATCGTGGACCTTCATCAGTTGTTCAATTCCATCCAATTCTTTAAAAATGTTTGGCACAAATTAAATGCACTCCACACTTTTCAATCTTATGATGTTTAACGTGATCACAAACTTTGAACTCGAAAGAGACCTCACTAATGTCAATACCTAATAATCCTTGGTGATATATAATTGGGATAATCCTAAAAGACCACTTAACTTTTGACACATTATTTATTTTCCCTTATGTAGTTTTGTTTTTATCCAAAATACCGTCTAACTTTAAAATAAACACCCAAAATACTCCTTAAAAGCATATAGAAGGATAATAATACCCTTGATGGTAATAGATTTCATTATATGGACATGGTTAACTGTTTGAATCTAGGAGCAAAAAGAGAAATGCGATGAAAAATTATTAGGAAAATCCTAAAAAACTGTGTGACTTTTGATAAATTATCTATTTCTTTCATGTTATTTCGTTTTTAACCAAAATTCTCCCCTATTGTGAATTTATTAACAAAAACGTTAAAAAAAGTTAAAATATTGAGTTTACCTTTAGTTTGAATAATATTAAAATCAAAAATCAAAAAACTAAAATATAAAAATAAATAATATTAAATATAAAAATATAAAAAAATCAAAATAAATAATGTAAAATTATAATACTTTTAAAAAAATAAAAAAAATTAATTTTAAAAAACCATTTAAAAAAAAATTGTTTTGTTTGATCTAGAAGAATCTAGAGAACAAACACAAAAAGCCCTAAACCATCAATCACTATCAATCTCCCACAAATTAAAGATCTGGAACCAGCATCTTCAAATTGAACCACCATCATCAATTTCTTTTAAATGAAATTATGTTATTTTTTTATATTTAATATTATTTTTTATTTTTTAATTAATATTATTTCAATTAATTTTCATTGCATTTCATTTTTTGTCTTTGGAGTCAAACGGTCAATCATGTCCACTTAACAAAATCTGTTACTGTCGTATTATTATTCTTTCATATGCCTTCTAAGGTATTTTAGGTGTTTAGTTTAAAATTAGGCAGTATTTTAGATAAAAACGAAACTACATGAGAGAAAATGAATAATTTATCAAAAGTCAGAATTTTTTGGGATTAGCCCTTTTATTTTAATATTATTTAAACTAAGGTTAAATTCGATATTTTAATTTTTCTAACGTTTTTGTTAAAAATTTGATAATACGGAAAATTTTAGATAAAAATGAAATCATATATGAAAAAATATATAATCTATCTAAAGTCAGACGAATTTTTAGGATTTTCGCTAAATTAAATTTTCAAGAAATTTCCTTCGTTTATTGATTGTCACTTTCCCATCAAGTATTTTTAGAAAGACTTAGACATTTCACCATCAAAAGTTTTGATTTTTTTTCTACATGCATCTTTGGTGTCTTTGAAAATTTTTGTTATTTCCACGTTTGACTAATAATTTTTCACCCACATTTGCTTTTTGATAGGACTCCCGATGTTCATGATTTTCTTTAACTAGTTTATACATGTTGTACGTATTTTTGGGCTACCCCAAGTGGGCTGGTAAAAGCCTAGAGGCCCAATAAGATAACCTGCTAAAACCGCCCCAACAGACAAAGGCCCGGGTTACCAGTCCAAAGAAATTGGCATAACTTTGTGCTCGGTTGTCAGAATGTCTATTATAATATGTTTTCGGAAAGAGATTTTCGTGCTCTATAACGTGGCAACCAGGGGTACCCCGGTTGATGCCGTTTACATCCTCAAAGTTGTTGTTTTAATAGATGTGTTCTTGAGGTTTACATTTACTGTCAAAAAGCACTGAACAAACAGTCCGCGAATAAGCGTACGAACGAGCTGATGAACAAGCGGATGGACGAGCAAGAATTCAGCTAAGACCAAAGCTCAGACAATCAGCTCGCGAAGGAGCAAATCTGCACGCTTCAACGAGCTCATTGCAGCATTACAGGCTCACAAGCTGTTCGGACATCCTGCGCAACCAACCTGTTCGTCTACACTGCGCGACCAGCTTGCGCGATCTCTGCTCGAACAATCAGATCGCTGACACTGCCTGAGCACCAACTCGCCCAGACCAGAGTCTGCCCGCTGGAGGCAATATCTGAACGCTGAAGTAGTCTGCTCGCTGGTGCAACATCTGAACGCTGAAGTAGTCTGCTCGCTGGTGCAACATCTGAACGCTGAAGTAGTCTGCTCGCTGGAGGCAATATCTGATCGCTGAACTAGTCTGCCCGCTGGGTGCACTATCTGATCGCTGGAGTAAGCTGTTCAATGTGCTCGCTAGAGTTAACCAGTTGACCTTCTAGAAGGCAAATCAATTCAATTCAGGAAAGGAGTCAACTTACCTATTTTCATGCAAATCGAATCGCGACATTCTTGGCAATTGCTGCATATACGGTGGAGATAATCTTGGGAGATATTATATCAATTAATGTATATTATTTTTTGGCTTATCTGTAAGATTCCGAAACCTATTCAAATTGTAACATCTCCTCTATAAATAGGAGATCAAGATCAATGTAAAGGGGACTTCCTCTCGAGATCTCTCTCACACTGTAAAGGCAGAACAGATATAGTAATAGTGACTGCCGCCCCTAACCGGAGCCGGCGCCGTGGACGTAGGCCATTCTTAAGGCCGAACCACGTAAATCTCGTGTGTTTCTCTTCTTCCTCTTTGCCTTTCTTTTTGTTTGTTTGTTTGTTTGTATCTTTCACAGATCTGCAGTCTTGGGCTTGAACGAATCAGCAAGTTGACCGAACCAGTTTCAGACGTCAACAATACATGAAGTTAATTTGTTTATACATGAGTGTTTTTTTCTTTAATACCACTTTCTATACGCACCTTTTGTCTCTTTCAACTTTATATGTAAAGTTCTGTTTTTTTTTTCTTTTTCTACACATAACTTTTTCTCCGTCAAAATTTTCGTTTTTTTTTTCTACTCGCATCGGTTGTTTCTTTCAAAATTTCCATGATTTCCACGTTTGACTAATAATTTTTTACCTAACATATGGTTTTTGATAGGACCCCAGGCGTTCATGATTTTCTTTTACTAGTTTATATGTATATAGGACTCCTAGTTTATTTATCCACACTAAGACTCCGCATGTTCGTTATTTTATAGAAATATTAATGTAAATGAATATATTAATTTGTTGCTTCTGAACTTCCTTTTAAATTTTTAGGTTTTAACCTATGCCACGTTAACACTACCTTAATATCATCAATTTGATGAAGTTGATAAAGTTGCTATACTAGTAACATAGCAAGAGCCCAACCAAAAGTTCTAAAAAGAGCTTTATATACTGAAAATATTTATTTAATACCCACAATTTATCACAAATAATATTTTTTTTCTTAAAAACAAAAAAAAAAAACCTAGCAAAAGTGAGGCTTCCTGTGTTTTCTATCCTCGAAAGAACACGTACAAAATTATGGAAAACATGCATGTAGAAATTAAAAACAAGATTTTCTTTGTTAATTTTTTCTAGATATATTGACCCTATGCGCATACAATTTAATTTAGGATGGCCTGGTGCTGCCTAGAAAATTACGTTCTACTCCCAAATTTTAGTAGAATTATGTAGCATTCAAATGACCTTTTTGTAAATAATAAAATAAAAAGACTTTTTGTTTGAAGTAAATAAAATAAAAAGACTTTTTTTTTTGAACTATAATCGAATAAAAAGACTTAACAACTCATTTTTATTAGTTAAAACTAGTTTTTCCACCAAGAGGCCTGTCACTATGAATGACTTGGTACTTCTCGGTGCACCCAGCTTTATCACAAGTAGCAAATGGAACCTGAGCAAGACGCGGTAGGTCTCCTTCCTCACACTGAGAAATGCACATTGGCTACTTTTGTACATTTTTCTTGCTCTAAATTGTAACAGTTGCTTTGTTTCTTTTTGCTCCATTTGTTTGATTGACATTTATGGCATGAGAAAAGAAGCTTTTAAATCTGAAATTTGCTAACGTTATCATGGTTGTGTACGTGTTGCAATGATAAATTACTTTGTTTTTTTTTTATTTTATTAAATATCGTTAAAACTCATAGTTATATTTGGTTTTATATAAAGTAATTGATGTTTTCAATGCTATGATGTTATTATTAAAGGGAAAAAACAACCGTCGTTTTTTAAAATAAAAATTTTATAAAATTATGAGTTTTAAAACTTTTATAAAATTTAAGAACTTTAAATCTATAAAACAGTTAAATAAAATAATATAAAAAAAATCAGATTTTTATCTTTTATATGATATACGTGATTTGCTCACCACTTAACTTTTACTGATATATCTCTATACCTAAAACATAAATGAGTAGAGTTATATAGAATTGTACTCATTTACTATTGATTTATTTTTTTAAAAAGAAAAACAATATTTATAAAATGTGAGTATTAATTTTGATTATATAGAGAAAAATGATACAAATTCTTCTTCTCTATATTGTACTATAAAAAAAAAAAATTATTTTCTATTTTACAAAATGGACAACAGAAACCAAAATAACGTCTATTAAAAAAGAAAATTATTTATTTTCTATTTATAAACAACCAATTAGAGTTTTAATTAATCAAAATTAATATTAAACTTCATGTTTATTAAAATTAAACTTTTACTCCACATAACATAATTTATTCATGTTATATTTTGAAATCGAACTCATGACTTATAATAAATTAATTTTAATTAATTTATACTAGAGTCACTATTGAAAATCGAATTCAAGACCTATTAAAAATCAATTAAATAGTTATTAATTCATAATTAATAATTAACTAATTAATTATTAAATCATTTGAATATCAATATTATTTAAATACCAAGTGAACACAAATTTTTCTACTTATGTAACAACTGTAATTGGACGGTTTAATTACGATATTCTATATACATGTTTATTGTAGTAAAATAATCTATCAAGGGGATCCGGTAATAGAATCTGTTACTGTCAGAGGTATTATTATTCTTTCACATGCCTCTTAAGATATTTTAGACGTTTATTTTAAAGTTAGGCGGTATTTTAGATAAAAACGAAATTACGGTATTTTAGATAAAAACGAAATTACATGAAAGAAAATGAATAATTTATCAAAAATTAGGATTTTTTGAGATTATCTTTTTTATTTTAATATTATTTAAACTAAGAGTAAATTCGATATTTTAATTTTTTCTAACGATTTTGTTAAAAATTTGATAATATAAAAAACTTTAAATAAAAATAAAATCATATATAAAAAAAAATAAGTAATCTATCTAAAGTCGGACAAAGTTTTTGGATTTTCGCTAAATTAAATTTTCAAGAAATTTCCTTCATTTATTGATTGTCACTTTCCCATCAAGTATTTTTAGAAAGACTTAGACATTTCACCATCAAAAGTTCTAATTTTTTTTCTACACACATCTTTTGTCTCTTTCAAAATTTTTGTTCTTTCCATGTTTGACTAATAATTTTTTACCTACATTTGCTTCTTGATAGAACTCCCGATGTTCATGATTTTCTTTTACTAGTTTATACATAAAGTTACTTTGTTTGTACATGAGGTTTTTTCTTTAATACCATTTTCTACGCGCACCTTTTGTCTCTTTCAACTTTATGCGTAAAGTTCTGGTTTTTTTTTTCTACACGTACCATTTTTCTCTTTCAAAATTTTCCTTTTTTTCTATACGCACCTTTTTTTTCTTTCAAAATTTCCATTATTTCCACGTTTGACTAATAATTTTTTACCTAACATTTTCTTTTTGATAGGACCCCATATGTTCATGATTTTCTTTTACTAGTTTATATATATATATATATAGGACTCCTAGTTCAATATTTTATAAAAATTTTAATGTAAATGAATATATTAATTTGTTGCTTGTGAACTTCCTTTTAATTTTTTAAGTGTTTACCTATTTCGCCTTAACACTACCTTAATATCATAAATTTGATGAAGTTGATAAAAGTTGCTATACTAGTACAATAGCAAGAGCCCAACCAAAAGTTCTAAAAGAAGTTTTATATACTTAAAATATTTATTTAATACCCACAGTTTATCACATCATTAATTGAAAATATTATGGATCCTCAACACAAATAATTATTTTTTCTTAAAAAAAATCCAAGCAAAAATGAGGTTTCCTTTGTTTTCTATCCTTGAAAGAATACGTACAAAATTATACAAAACGCGCATGTAGAAATTAAAAATAAGATTTTCTATGTTAATTTTTTCCAGATATATTGACTCTATGCATATACAATTTAATTTAGGATGGCCCTGGTGCTGCCTAAACAATTATTCTCTACTCACAAATTTTAGTAGAATTAAGTAGTATTCAAGCGACCTTTTTGTAAATAATAAAATAAAAGGACTTATTTTTTTTAAGTAAATAAAATAAAAGGACTATTTTTTTTGAACTACTAGCTGTCAGATATAAGCACCATTGCTTGCGTGCACGACCCACGTGACCATGTCACCCCCACAATCAATAATTGAAAATGGATTCACAGTCAATGGTAGATAGGGATGAATTGTTGTCCTCCCTCCCACCAATGATGACAGGCCACTGTCTCCCACTCCATGCCACCCATTAAAATTATATATTACCACTTTCTTTTCATATATAAGTATCGATGCTTTCTTTTCTATACGTAGTTTACTTTTCCTGTCTCATGCTATCAATTACTGTCCTCCTTCTACCAATCACTTGAACCAACTCCATCGGAGCACTAGAAAGGTGTAAAACATTAATTTGGTACAAAATATCATCCCAATATAGCGTTAAATTGGTGTGGGAGCATCAATTTAGTTATCAATTATGATAGACCACGTGAACTGTATGCCACTCCATGCCTAATTTAACTGGGTGGGTATGGGTATCATATCATCTTGCTTCCCAAGATTGCATTTTTTTTTTATTGAGCTTCAAAACGTATTCAATTACAATATATTAAATCTCATCCCATCACCACTCTCAATATTTATCACCATACTCTAGTCATAATTATCCTCGATCACTTTGTACGCTTGACGGTCTAAGCCAAACAAATATTTAATAATTTATTTACATTTTTATCCTTCCACTGTAGCAGTCTATTTATATTTTATCAAGGTCAAAATGATCATTTCAGTTTCAAACAAATTTCAGAGGTGTGAAATTCTATTAGTGTTCATCGACCATCTTTCCCCTTTTTATATATAACTAGGAGAGATTCCAGCTTCCACGAACCAAAGCTGGACGGCAAACCAAATAAAGTAACTTTTGAAAATTTCTGCTGACAACTTGTCCCCGAAGGTGGATGTAACTTGGAATTTCTGACAAACCCCTAGGGAAGGAGTTGCATGCTATTGGTCAGTTTCGTTTTCAGACAAACGTGGGTTTCGGTTCCGGGCCCCATTTGCGAATTTACTTTCATGTTGTGGGGTACGGAATAAAACAAAACGCTCTTCATCGAACATATGCAGATAAAATTTAATATATATATATATATATATATTTTAAAATTTTAGTGTATAAAAGGAACAACCACTCACCTTTTCTCTACAAACCAAACATTTCCTATCAAACCAGAGATTTTAGATTAATAGATAATAAAATAAAAAGACTTAACAACTCATTTTTATTAGTTAAAACCAAATTTTCCACCGAGAGACCTGTCACTGTCAATGACTCGAGACTTGTCGATGCAACTTGCTTTGGCAGTGATGACATGCTTTATCACAAGGAACAAATGGAACCTGAGCAAGGGGCGGTGGGTCTCCTTCGGAACCTGAGCAAGAGGCGGTGGGTCTCCTTCCTCACATTGCGAAACGCACCTTGGCTGCTTCGCACATTTTCCTTGCTGTAAATTGTAACAGTTTCTTTGTTTCTTTTTGCTCCATTTGTTTGATTGACGTTTATGGCATGAGAGAAGAAGCATATAAATCTGAAATTTGCTAACCATGAGTACGTGTTGCAAGCATAAATTACTTTGTTTTTTTTTTTTTTTTTTATTGAATATCGTTAAAACTCAGAGTTATATTTGGTTTTACATAAAGTACTTGATGTTTTCAATGCTATGATGTTATTATGTTGTGGGTTTTGAATCTTTTGATTAATCATTTGTGTTGCGTATTATTAAGGAAAACAAACTGTCAGTTTTGGTATTTGTTATTGGATGTTAGAATTATTATTATTAATCTTTAAAAAAAGAATTATTATTATTATTTTTAGAATTATTTTAATGGGTAAAAAAATATGATAGTATGTAAATTGGTTTAATAGTTAAGGATGGTATCGGTATTATATAAGGTGTAAAAAGTTAAATTTTAATTATAAATTTAATGGATATGTGTGTTGAATAAGTAGGTTTTGGAAATAATTTCTCGGATAGGGATAGTGTCATCCATCAATTTATGGTAATTTAAACTGAAATTAATAGGATTATACCCTCACTTTTTTATTTTCATGTTACCAAAATAATGTTTTGAGTTTCAATAGAACCTAGGCATGGGAACTACCAAGATTATCATTGGTATATCAAAATATATCCGTCACTCATTTTCTCTTACTATTCTCATTTTTCACTTTCTACGCATCATTAGACACAATTTTTTGTTAAAGGTCATTTTCATTGAAAGAACTTCATTTCTGATTAGATTTAAGATTTGGTGAAATTCTATGAATTTGATTTATGTACTTTTTATTAATTTTATTTTTTAATTTTAAGATTGTTTGATTTTAATAAATCAAAAATGGCAAGTAAGAAGAACAACAAAAAAAAAAAACATGATTTTTTTAAAATAAAATAATCAACACGAGAAGATAAAATGAAATTTTTTAGATAAAAAAAAAAAAAAATTAAATGTTACGTCTCGACCAAGGAAAGTCATTGTGTTGCTAGCAAAGCCAAACGGCTTTGGTCAAGAAATATTAAGGAAAGACATTACTCTCAATTTTCATTTTGTTCATATTTCAATTTTTGGGTTCTTTTTTTTAGAAAATCCTAATAAACCGTTTTATTTTTGATAAATTATTCATTTTCTCATATGTGATTTTATTTTTATCAAAAATCACCCCTATCATTAATTTTTAACAAAAATGTTATAAAAAGTTAAAATATCAAATTTACCCTTAATTTAAATAATATTAAAATAAAAGGGATATTTCCAAAAAACTCTTGACTTTTGACACATTATCCATTTTCCTTCATATAGTTTCATTTTTATCTAAAATTTCGCCTAACTTTAAAACAAACACTCAAAATATCCTTGGAGGTATATGAAAGTACAATAATACCTTTGATAGCAACAAATTCCGTTAGGTGCATACAATTGACCGTTTGAATCTAAGGATTGGGAAATGCAATGAAACATTAATTGAAATAATATTAATTAAAAAATCAAAAATCAAAATAAATAATATTAAATATTAAAAAAAAAAGTAACATAATTTCAGTTAAAGGAAATTGATGATGGTGGTTCAATTTAAAAATGATGGTTCCAAATCTTCAATCTATGGGATTGATGGTGATTCATGGTTTAGGGTTTTTTGTGTTTGTTCTTTGGATTCTTTTAGATAAAATAAAATACTATTTTTTTTTAAATGGTTTTTTAAAATTAATTTGTTTTATTTTTTTGAAAAAATATTATATTTTTATATTATTTATTTTGATTTTTATATTATTTCTTTTAATTTTTTAATTTTTGATTTTGATTTATTTAAACTAAAGGTAAATTTGACATTTTACTTTTTTCTAACGTTTTTATTAAAAAATTGACGGTATGGGAGATTTTGGATAAAAATAAAATAACATAAGGGAAAATGGATAATTTGTCAAAAATCAGACGATTTTTTAGAATTTTTCCATTAATTTTTCATTACATTTCCCTTTTTGTCTGAAGTCAAATGGTCCACCATGTTCATCTAACGGAATCTATTACTGTTAGGGATATTATTGTCCTTTCATATATTTTTAGGTGATATTTTGGATATTTAATTTAATATCAAATGGTATTTTGGTTAAAAATAAAATTACATGAGGGAAGAGAGATAATATGTTAAAAATCAGGATATTTTTTGGGATTATCCCTTTTGTTTTTTTGTTTTTTTGTTTTTTTTTTGTTTTTGTTTTTTTTTTGTTTTGTTTTTTTTGTTTTTTTTTTTTTTTTTGAGTTTTCTCTTTTCTTGTAGCATTTTTTGTGCTTAGGTATAGTATATTTGGGGAAGATGAACTTGTCAGACCAAGTTTTCACATTTATACTCTCTCTTTTCTTCTACTTGATTTTTAATTTTTTTTTCCTTTCTCCGCTTATTTCTAGGTTTCTACCTCTTGAAAGACAGAAGGATTTATTGGTACAAACACAATTTTTTGAGATATTTTTATTTAAAAACCATTTTATATGCAAGAATATAACTCAAATTATTAATACAATGTTAGAGTTAGTAAACAAACAAGGGTGCATATATATATATATATTTTGGGTGGGTTTTCTGTTCTTTCATTTTTTTTCCTCCAAAAAAGGAAAAATAGATGAAATTTTTGAAAGGGGCAAGGTTAGAAAAGCCAAAGCAATCATAAATTCATAATGTCATCTTTAGTTGACTAGAGTTTTCTCTATTATTGCAAGGCCATAGAATGGAACCTATAATAAATAATCAATCATGTTTAATAATTGATGAAAACTATCAATCAACGAAGTTTCAGTATATTCAACATTCAATGAAAAGTAACAATCTAAAAAATTTCCAGCATATTCAATATTCGTTGAAATGTAACAACCTACGAAATTTTCAACAACTTTTATAGAGAATAGTAATAGATTGTATAAATTATTTATCTAAAATTATATTAAAATAGTAGAATATTCGAGTTATAAGTATTTTATAAATTATGAAATTACATAATAGGTGATATGTCAATTATAATTTATTTATATTAAGTGAATGTTAAAACTTATATGAATAGTGTTATTTTTCTATTGTGTGAATTATTGTTTTCTATTTGTTGAAGTAGATATTCAGATTCTATAATTAATGTTTGATTTCGATAGTTCCGATCGATTTGTAGTCGTTGTTGTATTGGCTTTAAGAAAACATTATAATCACTTGTTACATCTAGAGATTGTACTCATTGAATTGCCATGGAATCAATTAAAGTATTATAATAAATTAAGAGGTCACTCTAATTTTTGCGTGCGGCTGAAACTTGAAAGTAGAGTTGAGGAGGGAAATTTACCTGAGACACATTGAAAGAAAAACTCTACCATGCTAATCTCATCTCATATATTGTTAATAGGAGATTCTTTTAGCTTTTTTGACAAAGGAAACCTTCTCTTCTCTCAATATATCTTTTCTCAATATTATAACAATATGATTAAATATTAAATAAAGATGGTCCCAGAGGAGAGACGTGCTTGCTCTCTGTAATATCTCTTTAATTAAAAAAAATATATTTTTATATTTAAAATTATCTTTTAATTATTTATAAATTTTAAAATTATTTACTTTTAAAATTATTTTTAAGTTTGAAATTTATTTTATAATTTTTAAAATGCTATTCTAAATGAGTTTTCATCGTCTAGATGGATGATAAAATTAAAAACAAAAATTAAAGTTAAAGAAAATCAAACCATTAAAAGAGATGATCATTATAGTAAAAACCAAACATTATCTTCGTTGGTAAAAATCAACGAAGCAGCTAACGTGCATTTCACAAAGCGGAGGAGGAGGCCTTCTGCGTCTTCGGCACGTCCCATTTGCTCCTTGGGACAAAGCAAGACATATTTGCCGAAGCTGCATTGAGAAGTCTCAAGTCATTGACGATGACAGGCCCGCTGGTTGGAAAAAGTAGTTTTTATTAATGGAAATGAGTTGTCCAGTCATTTTATTTTATTATTTATAAAAGGATCATTTAAATAATATATAATTCTACTAAAATTTGGGCGCGAAGATTTATTTGTTACCGTAGGTACATGCTTGGGCCATCCTGAATTGATTTGTACGTAGGGGTGGGCATCTCTGATCCAACCCGATCAATCCAACCCAATCCAACCACTTTTTATCGGGTTGGGTTGGGTTATATCTTTAAAAAAATTAAGATGGATTAGGTTAAGTTGGGTTCAAAATTAGATTGGGTTGGGTTGGGTTGAAAAATTTTTAACCCAACCCAACCCAACCTGATAAATACCCATTCATAATTCTAAAACCAAGTTTTTTTTTTTTTTCTTTAATCACATTTGCTAGAGATAAATATCAAGAATAGTCTATGTAGTGGATTAAATCTTTTATTTTTAATCATTGAATATTTATTTGTATATATTTTATTTGTAATCAAATTGCTAAGACTATAATAGTTACTAACTAAACTTTTTATGTCTTCGTAGTGTATTAAATCTAACCCGATCAACTTAATATAAATCAACCCGATTATTATTGGGTTGGGTTGGGTTGAAAAATTTTTAACCCAACCTATGTTGGGTTGAGAGATTTTCAACACAACTCAATCCGAACTCGAAAACGCCCATCCCTATTTGTATGTGTAGAGTCTGTATATACCGACAAAATTAACAAAGAAAATCCAATAGACGCATATCTTTTACAATTCCGTTCGCATTCTATCAATGTGATTTATGACCTTTTACTGATACTTATTTTCAAACTAAAAATTAAGAATTAATATACATAATTTATTTGTAAATATGAGGGGCAAATATTGCCACTTAAAAACACGATTTATATATCAAAATTATAAATATATGCTATTACGGATAAAAATGGTTCGTACAGTTAGGATTCTCTTTCTTCACATGTATGTTGATCGCAGTTAGGTACTACAATATAATCTATAAAACGAATAAAAACCTTCTTTAGGTACTACAATATAATTTGTAAAACGAATAACAACCTTCGTTAGATTGTCCCGGAGTGTTTGTTAGAGTCGAGACCATTGTTTAAACTGTCTACTTCTTGTTATTCAATTAGCTGCACCATTCCAATGCCTATGAGAATGATTGAATGAGATTGTATAATAAATATCTAAAACTGTGGAAACGACGCGTACCTACAAGTCAGACTCAGCAAGTTACAGAGGATACCAATTGAGCAAATTACAATTTGGCTACCCAATTGAAAAATATTTACAGACGAAATAACTGTTTCACTTTTATTACAATTGACCCCCCTACCGTTAATAATTTTCATTTAAATCTAACATCAAACAGTAAAAAATAACGAAAAGACCAAAATATCCTTAAATTAATTAATTAAATAAAAATTAATTAGAACAAAATTTTAAAAATATATATTAAAAAATAATAAAATAAACAAAAATTAAACATTCATTCAAGTTTCCGGACTGGAAACCAATCTGGAAACCAAATCTGGTTTCCAGTCTAGAAACGTTTCCGGAATTTGGGTTTCCAGCAGACAACTGGAAACCTAAAAAATGGTGTCATCATCAATTTCCAGCAGACATCATCAACCAACCACCCAACATCATCAATCCACTCCTGGAAACCCAAAAAATAACCTCAAATATCATCAACCATCATTCAATCTCCCACAAAACCATCAAACCCAAATCTCCCACAAAATTGTCTACGAACTGGAAAAAACCAACATAATCAATGTGCTGACAAACTCAGAAATCTGGGTTCGTCATAACGAACCCAGTTTGGGTTCGTGTGACGAACCCAGAATCTGGGTTCGTGTGACAAACCCAGAATTTGGGTTCGTGATGCCGAGCCCAGTCTGGGTTCGTCATCACGAACCCAGAACTGGGTTCGTCAGAACCCAGATTTCTGGGTTCCTGAGAACCCAGAGATCTGGTAGATCTCTGGGTTCTCAGGTACCAGATCTCTGGGTTCTCGAGGTTCATCTGGGTTCGACAATGAACCCAGATGATGAAGGAGAAGAGAACGGCGACGAGCGACAGCAGAGAGGGGAGAGGAGAGCAGATGAGCACGGCGGAAGGAGGAGGGGCGAGGAGATGAGAGCGGCGGAGAGAGGCAATGAACTGAGAAGAAGAAGAAAAAAGGAGAGACAGGGACGGCGAGGGCGAAAGCAAAGAAAGAGAGTAGCCAGAGGGATGAAAGAGAGAGAACCTGATTTATTTTAAATTTTTTAAAATTTAATTTTAAAAAAAATAAAATATAACATCAAATGACGCTTTTACCCCTAAGCCAGTTAAAACTAACGGAAAGCCATTAACGGTAGGTGGGTCAATTGCAATAAAAGTGAAACAGTTATTTCGTCTGTAAATATGTTTTAATTGGGTAGTCAAATTGTAATTTGCTCGATGCCAATTATACATGCTAACCATCAGACACTTGCACAAACCAAAATAGCAATAAACTAGTCGGTAATTCTCATGGCTTCTGAGGTTGGAGCTGAGGTTTTGCTATCAAAACGACTGCAGGATATGTTCCTCGATGGTGAACAACCAGCAGCAACATATATTTGCAGAGATGGTGATACGGTTGAAGAGGTTCCCGCTTCATTATCTCCGGTTCTCATCATTGATCTCAGTCTCCTCTCGCGGGAAGAAGAACTGGAGAAACTAAGATCAGCACTCTCTTTATGGGGCTGCTTTCAGGTCTTGCTCTTCATAGTCATAACATAGAATTTTTAACACAACAAAAGCATGCATGAGAGATGTAAATCATTCCACAAAATCAACATGTGTCCCCCTCTTCTATATTGTAATTTGTTATCATATTAATTAAAATTGTATATTCCCATATTATATTATAACCTATTTTTATGATTTCCCTAATTATCTTGCTTAGAAGACTTGAATATCTATTGTATCCTATAAATAAGCTCTCCATTATAAATTAATGTATAGTGAAATACACAATTTGTTCGTCTTTACTATGACATCAGATTGTTAACATATAATGAAATACACAATCTATTCATATTTATCCAAATTTATTTTGGATTTTCAGGCTATAGGTCATGGAATTTCAATTACATTTTTAGACAAGATGCAGCAAGTTACTAGGGAATACTTTGAACACGCCAAGGGTTTCAAGGTTATGGGGCTGACCCTCTCCCCACAAGCCAATTTCTAGATTGGTCTAATCGTCTCTTTCTTGTTGTTTACCCCGAACATGGAAGAAAACTCATCTTTTGGCCATAAAGACCACAATCTTTTAGGTACCATCACATCCAGGTATTAATGTATCATACTCTCAAATCTTAATTACTATAATTATGTCTTTTTTTATCAGTTTAAACTTTTGGGTTTGATGGTGACTAATATGATATCATAGTCTAAAGGCCTATATGATTCAAATTCTCTCTCTCCCCTTTATCTTGAATTTTTCTTGCACATGTTATATAGTTAGAGGCGTTTAGCATATCGTTGTTATCTATTATCTATCTACGTTGCATGTAAAAGACGTCATTAATGTATTATAATCTCAAGTCTTAAATACTATAGATATGTTTTTTTTTCTATCAATTTAAGTTTTAGATCTGATGATAATTAACATCGAAAATTTATAAATTTTTCTCTTAATGTTTGTTATGAATGACTCTTTACAGAGGTATGTTGGAAGAATACTCTCATAAAATGAAGATGGAGATGGAGCTTGTGTCAAAAGCCATGACAAAATCACTGAATTTAGAAGAGAACAACTTCTTGAATCAATATGGGGAAGGAGTGTAGTACCAAGCTCGGTTTAACTTCTCATGCTCTCGCAGGCGTGATCTAGTTCTTGGCTTAAAACCACATGCAGGTGGATTAGGGTACACTATTTTATTGCAGGATGAAGAATGTCTTCAAGTATTCAAAGATGAGAAGTGGTTTACGGTACCCAAAATATCGGAAGTTGTCCTAGTCCTCATGGGTCATCAAATGGAGGTTTTTAACTCTCAAAATGAACTCTGATGGCCTGCAAATACTATATTCAGTAACCATTGGATGATACTTAGAGATAATGACCAATGGAATATTTGTTGGGAAAATTGGCTCCCAAAATTTCCTCTAGAAACTTGTCTTACGTAGGAATATTAGAAATAACAAAGAAACAAATTAGGAAATAATAATAATCACAAAAACATAAGAACTTATGTGAAAAACTTCAAAACAGAGGAAAAAAAAAAACCATGATCATTTGAAAGAAATCCATTGTATGAAAAATTGTTATAATCACATAGACTATACATGTAAAATTGTTATTCAAGTCTCAAATGAACTCTTGCAGTATGTAAATACCATCTTCAGTGACCAAGTTATGGATGATACTTGCAGACAATGACCAATGGAATCTTCAAAAGCCCGATGCATAGGGTGGTGGCAAGCTCAGAACGGGACAGGATTTCGGTGGCTGTGTTTTATACACCTCAAGTGAATAAAGAGATTGGACCAGAAGAAGGCCTAATCAATGAGGAAAGACCAAGACTATTCAAGAAGGTGAAAGATTATGCTGATATACATTGGGAATACTACCAGCAAGGCCAGAGAGCACTGCATACCGTAGAAGTGTAATCCTGTAACATTTATAATCCTATCTTATGTTTTGTGCAAATGATAGATGTTTGGTTTTGTAACTATGTATTATGAAAGAAAGCTTCTCATCTGAAGCCGTCTGACACCTGATCAGCATCTACAACATCTACTTTCAGCATGCTTATTAAGTTACTATGAGCATTTAAGTCAGCTTTTGGCTATGAATTTCTAAAATCGGCATTTTCGCTATTAACACAAGGTCATCATAGTACAAGTAGCAATATCTATCTCTTACTGTATAAGACATGCATTTTTTTTTGTTTTTTATACATATAAGACATGCATTTTAACACCATCCTTCACATACAAAGTTGACAAACTTAAACAAATGGCTCATCCACATAGAGAGATCACAAATAAGAACAATCTGGATATCACATTAGACAAACCCAATCCAAAATCTCAAGCTGTTAGATATCATGTTAAAATAAATAAATAAATATGGGGTAAGAGTAAGCTTTCACTCTTATAATATGGCAATACGGTTCATTATCAACCATAATGCCCAACTTGTTATTGATAACTTTTTCTAGGTGTGCAAAGTAACTGATGCTTTTAATGAATAAAACCTTGCAAGTGCACTAATCACAAAGATGTAGTATAACGTTTGTGAGATCGTTCCATTGAGATGTTTCTTATTTATTTATTATATTAATTCTTAATGTGAGTACCATGTAAGAAATTAAACAAGAATGGAGTATAATGGTTTCGCAGAATTAAAAATTGAACAATGAAATAGAGATCTTAACCAGAAAACAACCAAATGAAATGTTAGGTCACCAATGTTCTATTGCACTTTGATATGATTAAACCTTAGCATTTGAATTAATATACCTAATCTTTAATGGAGAGTTCTATTGCCTAGCTATAGTCTCAAGATTACAACATCTATTGGTCCTAGAGTGCTTTTGCAATTGGAAACCTATTAATAGATTAATTATTAACCTAATGGAACAATGGTCATCTCCAATCAAGCCTATCATTCACCTAGGTCCATTAGGGTTTATTAAGAAATATCTTCAATAATCCCTAAAATCCAAACTATTTCATTTCAAGAATAAGAACATAAATGGTCATTTAAAATTCAAAACCAAGAAAATGAATTTATCAATGAAATAAGTGAATAGAATAATAAATTAAATTGCTCAATAGTTTATCAAAGTATAAAGAACATTGGATCCCTAAATAAAGTTTAGTCACTCATCAAAGTTTGAATGCAATCACAAGATAATGAAGGAAAAGATTAAACCAATGATCTCCATGGAATGGGCTTCCAACTCTAGAAGTCAGCTCTTCTTGCTCAAGAACTTCTCTTTGAATCTCTTCCTCCTTCTCTGGATTGACTTCCAAAAACCTAATAAATACCAAAATGGATTATGTATTAAGAAATATATAATGGTGATGAGATGTGTTTTTCTCCCCTGAATGTGGTTGTTGAAACTTTCCAAAAATCATCTCTAAATAGCGGGAAAACCTAGCAAGCGAATCGACCAGACTACTCCTTAGAGTTGATGAATTCGAAACTGCAGTAGAGGAAGTCGCTAGCTCAATCCGCTACCTTGAGCTAGCAGATCTTCCTAGCGGGGGGTTGAAAAGAGAGGGAATTGTGACTTGAGGCCGTGACCTAAAACTAGCGGCGCTTCATAGCGGAAAGATGGCAGAGCAAACTACAACCTCAAGCCGTGGATGTAAAGCTAGCAGCGCTTCATAGCTGTTGCCTCTGCCAAATGTAGTCTTTGCCAACTATTTTTATCCAGAATACACTCCTCTTTTAACAGCAACTCTTAAACAACATATGCACACCTGAAACATTTCACAAAACACATCAAATCCAACATATTCATTCGAGAAACAGACCTAAGGAATAGGAATTAGGGATCCAACGCAAAAACATAATAATCACAGAGCTTTTAACAACAGAATTAGAGAGGATAAGCTGCTTTAGCCAAAATTTGATTTGTGGTCGATGCATTAGCAATGTGGGAAATTGTGTGTGAAAACAATATATCACATCACAAGCAAGTGTAAGAAAAATGGTTAATAAACAAATTTGACTTACAACGGTCAGATTAGCTGGTTTTTTGCTTGTACATTCAATCAATGTATAGTAACTTGTTCTAAAATTTTAGTTTCTAAGAAGCAAATATTATACATCTTAAAATCTGTTAGTCCAAATCAATATAATTTCCAAGAAGTTAGGATTGTGTCATACAAAGAATATGGCCCCTGTAAAAACCAAAAATGAAAATTCTTGTGATATACAGGCTCATTAAGAGCATTCCCAAAGAACTTTTTCCAGGACAACAAAACTGAAGGTGAATACAGTGCATACACACAGAAATAATCCAGACAGAAGCATTGTCTGTTAGGATATTTTATATTTCTTATTATGGGCTTACATATTTAATAACAATTATATTATGGGCTATCTATTTTAATAGGGCCAAATAAGTGATATATTAATTAGGCTCTAGAAATATCTAATGGGTATGAGCTTTAATGTGTAGAAACCTAATACTAATAGGATTAGGGTTAATGGGAACCTAATTGGTTAGTATATAAAGAACATTATAAAGGGTTATGGTCCCCAAGTTAAATCACAACAAATTTGCTCTCTTTCTCTTTCCCCATTCAAGAAGAAAAATTACAGAGCAACTAAGGAGATTTGATTGTGGAAGATCCAATCCTATTCAAGATTATCAACATGGATTCGGGTATGTTTTCTCTATAATAATTCTTAATGATTTAATATGAGTTTCAAGATTGTGATATAAATTTATATCTATTAAAGTTTTTCAACAAGTGGTATCAGAGCTAACTTATATTAAATCATTGAGATATTAATTGATCTGGTTTATTAATATTCTCATGGAAACTTAAAAATATATATTTTATTTTTCCGCTTGTGTTTGTTTACCGGTGTTTGTTTGTTTTGAAACTATTGAAGAAACAAATAAACTATGCATAGCATGGAAAGTCACGAGTTTCTGTTTTGGGAAAAGCACGGCAAGAGTTATATATATATAGATACGTGTGGTTATTGGATGCTGATGCTTGTGATAAATGTGCCTTTTGATTGGTTTTCCGGTTAAAGCTCTGTTGATTTGCAATAGAAAAGCAATAGAAATAATATTATTTGCAATAGAAATAATATAATATGGTGTAAAAGTCAACAAAAGAATCCATGTTGCATCTGTGTGAGAATAGATACGTGGCAATCTTGCTATGTTTATTTGATATTTTTGTGATTCAAATGCATGATCACTGTTTTGAACTATTAAAGCAATAATATATATATATTTTTTAATCGGGTTATCTCATTTGTAGAATTTAGATTGCTATGAAATTATTTAATTCACTTTGTTTATTAAGTTGTCATGTACATACAAACTGACATGTGAATTAATTTTATAGTATTCGGAATAATTTTGGTTTGAAAATATTAGTTTGTGAATATATGTTGCAAAATAAATTATTAAAATTATTGCAACAATTATATTGTTTTGGTTCGGAAATTAAAAAAAAAATATATATATATATATATATATAGTCTGATGTTTCAAAATAAATTAAATTGAAATTATATGTTGCCAAAGTAACCTCTATAATGTAAATTTATTTATTTTGAAATATTAAAATGTGTATGTCTATTATTTATGTAAATAATGACCGGCCCAAAGGAAGGTTATTATTTGACCAAATAATGGGTATACCCGTGGTAATAAATATGTGATGATTATTAGGTTTTCCATGTGAGTAATAAGTCGGTCCAAAGAAAGGCTTATTACTTGACATGATTAATTGTCAATATTTGATTACCACATGGAGAGTACCACTTACAGTTGATATTTCTGTCCAAAGACTAAAGGTCAATGTTGTGCTAGGTATCTTGTTTTAGGGCCCACCATTATGGGAATCATTTAATCATGTCATGTATGAATTTATTAATTGATATATATATTTTTGTGACATGATTATTGATTGTGAGCTTGTATTTGATTTTGTTCTCGATTCAGTTACTTCTGCTTCAACAATATCTGCCAATATTAATTCTATTCCTATGCTTAATGGCACGAATTTCAAGAATTGGAAAGAGAACGTTATGATTGTTCTCGGTTGCATGGATCTTGACCTTGCGCTTCGGGAAGAACGACCTGCTTCTCTTAATGATAATAGTTTCGCTGATGAAAAGGCGAGAATGGAGAAGTGGGACCGTTCTAATCGCATGAGTCTTATGATCATGAAACGTTCCATTCCGGAAACTTTTAGGGGCTCTATGTCCGAAGAGGAAAGTGCTAAGAAGTTCCTTGAGGAAAAAAAAACAACGTTTTACGAAAAACGAAAAGGTTGAAACAAGTACCCATTTGGCAAAACTTGTTTCAATGAAGTATAATGGAAAATGGAACATAAGGGAGTACATCATGGAGATGTCTCATATCGCTTCCAAACTAAAGGCACTAAAGTTACAGCTGTCTGAGGATTTGCTGGTGCACTTAGTTTTGATTTCTCTTTCTGCACAATACAGTCAGTTTAAAGTGAGTTACAACACTCAGAAGGACAAATGGACTCTTAACGAGCTCATATCTCACTGTGTGCAAGAAGAGGAAAGATTGAAGCGAGAAAGTGTTGAAAGTGCTAACTTAGCAACTATCTCTAAGGACAAGAAAAGGAAAAGAGGAAAAGAAGCTGCAGTTGGGACATCACAGCATAAGGTGCAAAAGAAACAGGATGAAAAGTTTACTTGTTACTTTTGCAAGAAAGCTGGACACATGAAGAAAGAATATCCTAAATACGTCAACTGGCGTGTCAAGAAAGGTATGTTTTTCAATCTAGTTTGTTCTGAAGTTAATTTAGCTTCTGTACCTAAACACACTTGGTGGATAGATTCTGGTGCTACTACTCACATAAGTGTGTCTATGCAGGGTTACCTGTGGAGCCGAAAACCAAGTGATGCTGAAAGATTCATCTATGTGGGCAATGGCAAAACAGTTCCAGTAGAGGCTATAGAAACTTTTAGGTTATTATTAAAGACTGGTCAATTTTTGAATTTGGAAGAGACTTATGTAGTACCGTCTTTTAGACGGAATTTGGTTTCAATTTCTGTTTTGAACAAATTTGGTTATTCTTGTTCATTTGGAAATAATAAATTTAGTCTTTTTCAAGATTCTAATCTTATTAGTACCGGTTCTTTATCTTTGTATGATAACCTATATTTGTTGGATACTATTACCTCAATTAATGAAACCTTGCATATAAATTCACGAGGTACAAAACGAAAATTAACTGACAGGGATTCCGCCACATTATGGCACAAGCGTTTAGGTCATATCTTTAAACAGAGAATTCAGAGACTTGTGTCTGATGGAATTCTTGATTCCCTTAATTTGACAGATTTCGAAGTCTGTATTGAATGTATTAAAGGGAAACAGAAAAACATTAAGAAATTAGGAGCCAACAGGTGTTCTGATGTCTTAGAACTAATTCATACTGATATTTGTGGACCATTTCCTACAGCCTCTTGGAATGGTCAACAGTATTTTATTACGTTCATAGACGACTATTCAAGATATGAGTACCTATATTTAATACATGAGAAGTCTCAAACCCTGGATGTATTTAAGGCTTTCAAAGTTGAAGTTGAAAATCAACTTGGTAAGAAAATTAAAGCTGTCAAATCTGACCGTGGTGGTGAATACTATGGTAGATATGACGGATCCGGTGAACAACTTCCAGGACCTTTTGCTAAATTCCTAGAGGAATGCGGTATCGTCCCGTAATACACAATGCCAGGCAAACCTAGCATGAATGGTGTTGCTGAAAGACGAAATAGAACGCTTAAGGACATGGTAAGAAGTATGATAAATCATTTTTCTTTACCAGAATCTCTCTAGGGAGAAGCACTAAAGACTGCAGCATATATCCTCAACAGGGTTTCTAGCAAAGCGGTAGCTAAAACCCCTTATGAATTATGGACAGGCAAAAAGCCTAGTATTAAACATTTACACATTTGGGGTCGTCCAGTTGAGGCAAGGCCTTACAGGCCAAATGAAAAGAAACTGGACTCAAGAACTGTAAGCCGCTATTTTGTTGGATACTCTGAACGGTCAAGGGGTTTCAAGTTTTATGATCTCACTACTAAATCATTTTTTGAGATAGGAAATGCGAGATTTCTTGAGGAAGTTGAATTTGTGGGGGGAGATAAAGTGAAAGACATTGTCTTTGAAGAGGAATTTGTTTCTCTTCTTACTATTGCTATTAATAATGATCAGGCTTCTATCCCTGACATTATTCAAAATACAAATCCAGAATATCAAGACAATGTAGAAGAGCTCCCTGTGCAAAATGAAGAAATTATACCTGAAGTGCAAACTCAACAACCTCAAGAGGAAATGTCATTGAGACGATCCATTAGAGAAAGGAGAAATGCGATTCCTGATGACTATGTCATTTATCTCCAAGAACATGAGGTTGAAATAGGAATGATGGAAGATGATCCAATCAACTTTCATCAAGCCACACAAAGTTCTAATTCTCAAAAATGGATTGATGCCATGAATGATGAGATGAATTCCATGAAGAACAATGACGTTTGGGATCTCGTCGAATTGCCTGAAGATGCGAAACCTATTGGTTGCAAATGGATATTTAAGACCAAAAAGGATTCAAAAGGCAATGTTGAGAGATATAAGGCTCGTCTAGTTGCCAAGGGTTTCACTCAAAAGGAAGGCATTGATTATAAAGAGACTTTCTCTCCGGTTTCTACGAAAGACTCTTTTAGGATTATAATGGCACTTGTGGCTCATTTTGATTTAGAGCTACATCAGATGGATGTAAAGACTGCGTTTCTCAATGGTGACATTGACAAAACAATATATATGATGCAACCAGAAAACTTTATATCCGGTGATCCAAAGAAAGTGGTTTGCAAATTGAAGAAATCCATCTATGATCTCAAACAGACTTCCCGTCAATGGTATCACAAATTTCATCAAGTTATTATCTCATATGGGTTTGAGGTAAATAAAGTTGAAGATTGTGTATATCATAAGTTCAGTGGGAGTAAATACATATTTCTGGTGTTATATGTCGATGACATACTACTTGCTAGTAGCGATATAGGCTTACTGCACGAAACCAAGAGATTTCTGACAAAGAATTTTGACATGAAAGATCTTGGGAACACCTCTTTTGTATTAGGCATACAGATACAACGAGATCGCTCTCGAGGTATCCTTGGGTTATTACAAAAGAGTTATATCGAAAAAGTTCTTGATAGATTCGACATGAAAGATTGTGCACCAGGAGACACCCCTGTAGCTAAAGGAGACAAGTTTAGTCTAAATCAGTGCCCTAAAAATGAGTTGGAACGAAAAGAAATGCAAAAGATTCCTTATGCATCAGCTGTAGGAAGTCTAATGTATGCTCAAGTATACACGCGTCCAGATATTGCGTTCATAGTGGGAATGTTGGGCAGATATTTAAGTAACCCAGAGATGGATCATTGGAAAGCAGCCAAAAGGGTTATGCGTTATCTACGGAGAACAAAAGATCACATGCTCACATATCGGAGATCAGAACATTTAGAGATCATTGGGTATTCTGATTCCGATTTTGCTGGATGTCAAGACAATAAAAGATCCACGTCGGGCTATATTTACCTGCTAGCTGGTGGAGCTATTTCCTGGAAAAGTGCTAAGCAGACACTCATAGCTTCTTCCACCATGGCAGCTGAGTTCATAGCCTGTTATGAGGCATCTAATCATGGGATATGACTGCGAAATTTTGTCACGGGGTTGCAAGTTGTGGATTGTATTGAAAGACCATTAAAGATATATTGTGACAATAATTCGGCTGTGCTTTATTCCAACAACAATAGAAGCTCTATGAAGTCTAAGCACATAGACATCAAGTTTCTTGTTGTTAAAGAAAGAGTTCAGAGTCGTCAGGTGACTATAGAACATATTGGGACAAACTCCATAATTGCGGATCCGCTTACTAAGGGATTACCACTCAAGGTCTTTCATAAGCACACTGCTCATATGGGTGTTATTTTAGCTGATGATGTGCATGTTTAGTGGAAGTTAGTATTTTGATGTTCTTTGTAATAGATATATTCTATATTTATTTTCTGCAGAATAAAGTATATGGTTTAATTATAAACTCTGAATGTTATTTGTGTTTGATTTCATTAAAGATTAAAGTAGGATCAGTTGGAAATAGACATGTTTGAGATCACATTGCATGTAATTTTCATGCTACGCATCCATACTTAATCTATGTCATTGAATATATTGGTATGGTGACCATTGATGGGTCTAGTTACGAATAAATGTAACAAAGGTCGCTTTGATCTCATACTAATATAGTAGATGGACCAGATTGTAACTAAAGGGATATTTCAGGACGGATAGCTTTTCAGTGCACACTTAATATTATAGATAATATAATTGTCTCAGGAAACATATGTAGCCCAAGTGGGAGATTGTTAGGATATTTTATATTTCTTATTATGGACTTACATATTTAATAACAATTATATTATGGGCTATCTATTTTAATAGGGCCAAATAAGTGATCTATTAATTGGGCTCTAGAAATATCTAATGGGTATGAGCTTTAATGTGTAGAAACCTAATACTAATAGAATTAGGGTTAATGGAAACCTAATTGGTTAGTATATAAAGAACATTATAAAGGGTTATAGTCCCCAAGTCAAATCACAACAAATTTGCTCTCTTTCTCTTTCCCCATTTAAGAAGAAAAATTACAGAGCAACTAAGGAGATTTGATTGTTGAAGATCCAATCCTATTCAAGATTATCAACATGGATTCAGGTATGTTTTCTCTATAATAATTTTTAATGATTTAATATGAGTTTCAAGATTGTGATATAGGTTTATATCTATTAAAGTTTTTCAACATTGTCTGCATTTTCCATATATGTTTTATTGTTAATTTCCCCTAATAATCAATTTTATCATCCAATAATACACTGAGAATCTATGTCTTTGACCTAAGGTGAAATTAAAGATAAAACTTATCAAGAAGAAAAGGAATCAATGTTCGATAATGTGAAAAATGTGAATAAATCATCCATATATATCCCCACAAAAGTTGTTACCCCATACTATATCTAAGATGAAGTTCAACATTTAATAACAATACTTAAATTAATAGTCGATCAGATCCTAAAAGTAGAGATACACGCTCATAAGGAGCATTTTGAAAAGACATTTTTCAAGAACTACTAAAATGAAGGTGAATATGCTGCAAAGCAAAGCAATAAAGCATGCCAATTCAAAAAGAAGCGATGACTACATTTTCCATAAGAATTTTTTTAAAGAGATGCAAAACACAGAAGATGCTTTATAGTTACTAGTTACTTCCTCCTAACCAATTTCATCATCCAAGAATATGCTGAGAATCAAAGCCTGTGAAGGGCTAGCTAGTTGTTCCATCAGGGAAGTCCTCAAGACTTAAAAGTGCTTGAACATTTTCAAGCGACATACTTTAGCGAAACTTATGGTCACCACCCCTCACACACCCTGATGACTAGCATGATGATCATATGTTTAAATTCTATCACTTATCAGCCATATGCACAGCATTCCCATATGTATTCTAATTCGTTTATTTACCACACTGTTTTGTCTTCTTATTTCCCCTCGTGTCCCCTCTCAAAGACAATATGTTATAACATATTATAAACATTTCTCCAAATACGCAATCTGTTGACACAGATTGCCATCTTTAAAGAGGTTCTCATACCATGAAGAAAACAAGGAAAAAAAAAACATTAAAGACTTGTTCCATTCATTCAACCATTGGAAAGCAACTTGGCGGGCAGAGAATCTTCAGAATTACCAAACAATTGCTTCCTATAAACCTGATGCAAGCGGCCGAAAAGGTCTTTCTTAATGGCCTCAAAGCCATATCCAATCTCTCCAATTGCTCCAAAGAGTTCTTATTGTACATAAACAAGCCATAATACAAATCAAAGCTATCCCCTTTTGTGTTTTCGACCAAATTGAGCAACTTCTCGTACCCTTTGGTTTTAATAGGCGAAGACTGGTGATACATTTGCATGGCATACATAGACACTAGCATGAGTGGTTACTTGGAAACATGGGCAGTCACGTGGTTGAGACCAAGTCTTTACTGTTTTATTGTCAATTAAATAACAGCCCACTTTCCCCTGTTTATGTGAACAACTGTGGAACATGAGTCTTTGATTTGTGTTTATTTGTTATTAGTTGTTGATGCACATTTGTTAGTTGCTTAAAATTCTCATTTTGCTTCTGTATTAGATGGCTATTTAAGGCCCTGTTATGATGAATAAAGATAGATTAGTTTTAGTAAATTTTGTTATTTATTGGAGAGATTCCAATTAGTTCCCTCGAGATTTTGGTGAGATTCTGAAATCCTGAGAGTTAACTTGTTCTATTAAAAGTGTCATCAAATTTTGGTATCGGAGCCTGGTTCCATTGACAACACTTCCTTTATGTCAAAAACCAAGAGTGGTCAATCTTATAATGTCATGGAGCAAAGTTCTAACAACCCACCAAACCCAAACACCAACATAGCACAAGCATCTTCTAGTGTGCAGCAACAAATTGACCAATTATCCCAAACTTTGAATGTAGTAATGCATCGTTTGGATGTGATAGATGAACGTAGCAGCCAAGAAGTGGGACGAACACCAAGGGAAGGAAGACGTATTCCTAGAGGCAGGGAAGGGATTGACGATAATGATAACGAGTTTGAGGAAGTGCAGCTGGGCGAGGTCAGACGTAGGGAGCCTAGGATTGATCATCGACAACCATATGATGTAGATGCTTGAAGAAACTCCATAGACGAATTGACCAAACGAATGAAAGTTGAAGTACCAGACTTTGTAGGGAGACTTGATCCAGATGTTTTCTATGATTGGATTACTGCTCTTGAAGATTATTTTGATTGGTTTGCGGTACCTGATGATCGTAAAGTTTGATTTGTTAAGCTCACGCTAAAAGGACCAGCCCGTGCATGGTGGAGCAGTGTGGAAGAACGACTTAGAAGGACCCGTCAAGCTCCTATCACAGAGTGGGATGAAATGAAAGAACGTTTGGAATCAAAATACCTCCCCCTCAATTATGAACAACTTATTTATGAAGACATGCTTCAATGGAGTCAAAGTGCTAAAAGTACAGTGGATCAATGTACAGAACGGTTCCATGAGTTAACAGTTAGAAGCAAGTCAGTTGAAACCGAAGCCCAAGTGTTAGTGCGGTATTTAAAGGGGCTGAAACCTGATATTCGCAGAGAAATGCTATCTGCTTGCCTTTACAATGTGATGGTTAGTGATAGCAAAGGCAAGGGTAAGGCTTTCGGTGAAGGACCCCAATGTTATAAATGTAAAGGGTTTGGCCACTTTGCAGTAGTTTGTCCAACGCAAGACCAAAGGATAGCATTCGTGTGTGAAAAAGACTTGATGTTCGATGAAGAGTCAAACAATACTCCAGACATCAATTACCATGAAGAGTGTGAATATGTGGAGGAGAGGTTACAAGCCACAAATTTACCTCTTTATGTGATTCAGCATGTGTTAACAGGAAACAAAACAAAGGTGGATCTCTTAGAACATGACTAGAAACAAACCAACATCTTCCATACTAGAGTCGAACACGAGGATAAAGCTTTGAATGTTATCATCGACAACGGAAGCAGCATGAATGTTGTGGCTAAAGAAGTTGTTGAACGACTTGGGTTGCCTCAAGAAACACATCCTACTCTACCCTTGAGGACATGGGTATTCTTGAAGAATGAGGGGAATAATGGGAAACTCGATCAATCGATAAAGAAAATGAGGGGGAGTGTGTGGTTGGTGGCTTGTTGAACCACAAATTGATCATACGTATGTGTCGTGAACATCAATCCATGACCATAAGTCGCGCTATCTAGGCAGAGTCAATTGCGAGTATAAGTAGCAAGATGCGTTCAGCGACCTCAAGTCGCTATGGTCAGGCAAAGGGTATCACGAGACAGTGTCATGAGCCGCATCTAGCGATTGCAAGTTACGATGAGTGGCCTAAGTGTCACGAGAGTGGATCATGAGTCACAAACGTGATCGTAGGCATAGTTTAAAATATCCACGATATTCCCGATATTTCCGTCGATATTTCCGTAAATCAAGGGTACCGATATCGATAGGGGGTGTAATCTCCTATCTGTCAAAATATCCTGAAAATATCCGGAAATATCCGCGATATTTCCGTAAAATATCCTTTCCGTGAGCTTGTAGTACAAATTTTACAAAATATCAAGGAAATTTCCGGAAATATCTGTAGAATATCCGTGAAATATCTTGGAAATATCGGTTAAATTTTCATAAAATAAAAGTGAAATTTAAGTTTTTCAAATAAGAATTTGTTAAGTTTTTATTAAATAAATAAAATAAATAATTACAAAAAAGACTCATTTGGTAAGAACAATCTCTAAAATAACATTTCTTATTTTATTGTTATAAAAAATACATTGGGTGGACAAAAATACCCTTAACAAAATGATAGTAATTTGAATCACTGTTGGGATTCTCAACCTTAAAGTTGGGCATCTTAACCTCTATATTGGGAGTCTCAACCTTTAAGTTGGGATTCTCAATCTTGATTTAACATCCAGGTTGGGAATCTCAACCCTAAGGTTGAGATTCCGAATGTGGATTTGAATCAAGATTAGGACTCCCAACCTAGAAGTTAGGATTCCCAACTTAAAAGTTGGGATTCCCAACCTGAATGTTGAGAATGTGAACTTGGATGTTTTATCAAGGTTGAGATTCTCTACCTCGAGGTTAGGATTTCCAACTTCGAAGTTGGGATGTAGATTGAGATCTCAACTTCGAGATTGGGATTCTCAACCAGATCGTTTGGTAGAAAGAGTGATCGACAAAAAATGATGGGTTAAGGGCATTTTCGTCCAAAAAAAGATATTGTGCGAAGATTAAAACAATAAAGATTATTTTTCAAATGAGTTATCAAAAATGGGTTAGTTTTCAACAAAATCCTAAATAAAATAAGTTTTCAACCCACATGAATAATCTCATTTTTATCAGGAATCTCATTATTATATTCCATTTTGTAGTCAAGCTTAAACATCTCATAATTCCTATCCTATTTTAAAAACAAAAACTCATAAGCCCTTACTAGTGATGAAATTCATAATAAAGACAATGGTGCTGATGATGGTGATGATGATGACGACGACAATGATAACGACGATAATAATGATGATGATGATAACAATGGAGGAAATAATTATGCTTTTACTCAAAGAAATGATACTGATACAGGTTTGCCATTGAGCCCATTTACTTGTGAAGAACAATACACTCATTGCACACAAGATGAAAACCATGGGTGTAGAGCTGCGGGTCTAGACATAGGGACTATTAGTAAGGATTATATAAGGAGAATCCATCAAATGCAGTTAGGGATGTCATCATCCAATGAAGATAACATTTCAACTACTTTTGAATCTATGAGTTTAAGGTCTAGTGATGATTGTCATATAAGTTTTGGGATCTCCAATGATCCTTACACTCAATTTTCTATCTATGGACAGATGATGGGAAGAAATCAAGAAGCTTATTCATGGCATGTTCGTGATTATATTCAAAACCATTCAAATTATATGTTATGGTATCAGTATTGTATAAATCTAGATACTAGCTATACAATCTATGAACCACCTAGGACTTCATTTTGGTTTTAAAATTCACATGATTTATGTGATGCAAATTAATTGAAAAGTTTTAATGAAAACTTTTTATATTTTCATATATCTCATTTTTATATTATATCTATATTTATACCTTTTAGTTGTTACTTTTTAGATAGAATATATATATATTTTAAATATAATATGATTTTTGATTGTAGAAATGATTATTTTAACATTACCAAAAGTTTCATTAAAAAATATTATGTTTTTAACTAAATTTCCGTACTTTCCGTAAATTTTACGTAAATTTCCGTCGATATCGATATTTTCGTCGACATTTCCGCCGAATCGTAGTACCGATATTTCCGTCGATATCGATATTTTCAACATTGATCGTAGGTCATAATGGAGACTGCTAGACACGAATCAAGAGCTAGTCAACTTCGATTGGAATTAGGATTTCAAATAAGTTTTAATTAGTTATATTTTCCTACTTTATCCAATATACCTCTTTTGTTAATTTATGATTTTTATTTTATTTCTTATTTTACTTGATGTGTTCCTTTTTATTAATTAGACTAATTTTTTTAGGGATTCTATTTCCTTAAGTTATTTAGTGTATTTCATTTTAAGATTCTATTTCCTAAGGAAGGATTGTTTCCTTTTATTAATTAGAGTAATTATTTTTGAGGATTCTATTTCCTTAAGTTGTTCAGTTTGTTTCCATTTAGAATTCTATTTCCCGAGGAATGTTTGCTTCTTAGGAAAATTAAAATTGTGCTAGTATCAATAGATGATTATTGTTAGGGTTTATGATGTATGTTTTTGGCTTTTGAGAAATTAATAAAATCTTGCTTAGGTAAAACAATTATCTCTTGTTTTTTTTGAGTAGCAATACTTGGAATCATTTGAACTAGATTCAAGCCAATTCCGTGATTTAATTCTAAAGGATCAATTTGTCTAATTTTGTGGATTGTTTGATTCGCAATCTATCTTGTTCGTAGTGTGATTTTAGGGGTGATTAGGACTTGTTATTGGATCTAAAGTTAAGTCCTCAACACATGCACTAGATTTTTTTTTTTTTTACAAGATTTAGAGCAATTTTTAATTTTTATATCATCACATTTTGAAGATAATGTGTTAAAAAAAAAAAGAAATAATAGAATATTCTAATATTTTACAATGGTGCAATTTTATGTCTTTTTAAATACACAATTAGACACCAATTGTGTTTAGATTTGACACTACAGGGCCATTAAAGCTTATAATTATTTTCTCTAAATTATGAAGGGATATACGTCACTTTGAGATATGAAATAATCATCAAAGAATTTAGGGGATGAATTTTCTTTATGTAAAGTGCTTAAGAATTTTTTCAAATATGATGGTCATTATGCTGATTGGAAAATACTCAATCTACCAGTTGAGACTAAATATTATTTTCCAAATATATATTGACATTCATTCTTTTGAATTTGTAGTCATCAAGAGTGTTGACACTTTTATACAATCAATATATATATATATATTTACTTCAAATTTGGTGATTCTTAAAATCTTCACCAATGTGTATGGATTACACACATTTTTTCTTTGTTTAATGTAATACAAACAAACACTCATATAACTGCAAAAATCATTGGTTCAGATATTTTAAATTCTTCAAGTATTTATAATCAAACTGGGTTTTACAAGCTCTTTATTTTATTTCGTACGGAAAAAAATCTATTCAATAATTTTGATGTCATCAAATGTCGTGACCGTAGGTCCAGAATTTTAAGTTTGAGATGACTTTAGCTTTGCCTTAATTTTTCACCAATAATTTGTATGTCGGCACATTTAATTAATAGTTTAAGAACCCCATCATAATTCATCATAAGCAAAGCAACATAGTCTCAATTTCTAATGAATTTCGTAACTCATCTGTTTCACCGGGGGCAGAGAGAGGGTGATCCATAAGGGCCATAGTCCCCTCAAACAATGAGAATTTTATATTTTTTAATAATTATATTATATATAATATTATTAATTTTGCGGCCTATTCTACGGATCATATTGCCTACCTGATCGATCATACGGTCGATGCCTTTTCTGTCTATTATCCCCTCCTCTAGTAGGGTACGGTTTTGATCCATAGTATAGTACTTCTGCTGTCACTCCTAGCGTTCGATCCCTGTTGCTGATAGTTCACTATATCTTCTTCCCATTTAATTTGTGCAATCCCTTCCTAAAAGCAGAAATTACAGTGGAAACATATAGTTAGAGATCGATACTTGTTTCCTGTTGAATCGACCGACATAATCCTTGCGACGTTCTTCTGGACATTGGACTATGGGATACAAGTCGTTTGAGTGTTTCTCCGGTTTTTTGCTGCTTGCGAGCTGCTTGACAAACACATCTGGATATTTTGAAAATTTGGTGTTGACTGACATTATTTTGCATTTAAAGGGGATTTTTAGTTTTTTCCCTTCAATTATTTGGTGAACCTCGACAGTGAGGGTAACTTTATTAATAAATAAAAAAAATAGTCATACCTAATTAGGAGGGAATGTAATAAACCTTACTTCTCAAGAAATGCACAAAATTATTACGATATAAACCAAATGAAATCAAATCGCATAAGACAGCAATTACCCAAAAAAAAAGAATATGAAACTGAGTCTGAACCGAACACAAAAGTGTTATGGAAGACATAAATCAGCTGAATTTAAATTTTGGAGAGAAATGTTCAAGAAGGCACAAGAGGACTATTCCAAGCAAAATCCAAGCGATCGAACGGCCAACAGAATCAGCTACTTGCACACACCAAGTCTCAACCATCTGGAGATCATAAGCAGTTAAAAGAGGTGGTGATTGAAAAATCAAATATAAAGAAAACAACATAATATGTTTCGAAATAGCATAATTTGCCCTCGTATCATCAAAACAATAAGTTATAAGTCTATCCTTATTGGAAACAAATATAAGAAATTATAAATACAAGTCATTATAAATATGTATGTTTATTATCATTCTATAAAAATATATAATTTCATGGGAACTAGTAGCCATATAAACATCGTTATAAAGATGATAGAACTTTTATAATGTTCTGCTTTTGAAAAATTCATGTTAATACGATTATGGCTACATGGAAAACACTTCAATGTTTACAAAGAATAACTAGAGACAAAAACAGACATATGTGCACCTAATTTAAACAATATAAGATTAAAACTATTTTCTATAATAGATTTGTTATTTCTCCAATTTTGTTCTACAATATAAATGCCAAGTTTTATTGATTTAAGATATTTTGAAACATTTATTTTTCTTTAATTAGGGCAGCATAAATCACACAATATTTCAAGGTAGTAGTTAAATTAATCGACAAATGATGTACTAAAATTTTTAATTTTGTACATCATAATTATAAATTACTGATTAGATGGATTTTACTGGAATATGCTCCATAGCAATAATAAGATCCCATTTTCATACTAAAAAAGCATATAAACACAAATAAATTTTAAATTTCACAATACTGCTCAATCTTTAAACTATCAAATTCAAGAGCTTAATAGGTTTCTGAATTAATTATCATGAAATTCATTAGCATAGAAATAGCAAAATTTAACATCATGTTACTAAGAATATAAAAATAGCACAAATAAGAGTAAAACAATTTTAGTGACTCAAACAAATTTCCAACAACCATCCTTCAATGTGATTTGCTGGGAGAAAGTTCATATTCACCCACATGATGATTCAAGTTTTAGTAGTTACATCATAAATGATATTAAAAAGAAAAATGAATATTCAGAAAATGACCCCTAAAAAATAAACTAATGCAAATTTAGTCTTGTTTTTAAAAATATTACATAAACAGCCCCTATGTCTGGTTTTCATCCAAAAAGCAACATATTTTCATCCAAAATCGTGAAATGACTAAATTATCTTTATTAAGTCTATGAAATTCTCACCATACCATTAAATTTGTACAATGACTGAACTGTCCTCATTAAAGTATATGAACTCAAATTTCTTCAACCAAATAAATCTAAAACTCATCTTGGAAGTCATTTACTAACCTAAATAAATCCAAAACTTATCCCAAAAAAAAAAAAAAAAACTAAAAAAAAAAATGTTAGAATCTTTCAAGCAAACAAGCCTAGATTTCTTCAACAAAATAAGCCTAAATTTCTTCAACCAATTAAATCAAAAAATCATCCTTAAACACATCAACTAGCTGAACCACCTAGCCGCCACCACCCAACAACTGAAATCCACCCAATACACCCAACAACCTTCAAATCAATCACAAACAAAAGTTAAATTAAAAAAAAAAAAAGGAAAGAAGGCAGATGAAACTGTTCCATTTGGACGGAGCAATCTACTCCTTCAAAAATGGAGCATCGCTCTATCACTGGTAGAGCAAATAGCTCCATTCGATGAAGTTGGTCTATTATTAAACCCCAAAATGAAAAGAGAAGAAAAGGAGAAGAGAGAACCATTATGACATCTCAGAAAGAGGCACTAGCAAAGATGAAGTGGCCACTCAATTGCCACCATTCAATGTGAGGAAGGGTAAAGGAAGGGGACCAAATAGAATGATGGGAGTCAAGCGGAGAATGGAGAGGGGAGAAAGAAAGAAGAGATAAATAGAGAAAGTGGGAGAGGAAACGAAGAGAGAGTAGAGAGATGGATGGTGCCAGCGAAGGAATCGGAGAATGGAAGATATGAAGAAAGCAAAAAGGATGGGAGAGATGGAGAAAAAGTAGTTGATATGTTGTTTAAGCTTTTTTTTTTTTTAATTGATTCTTAAATTTGTTTTTATTAGTTTATTATTATTATTATTATTATAAGACTTATTTAATTTTTTTATTACTAGAACCAACCCAGGGTACTGTCGAGACTAATTGTGATGTAACTCTAATACACAGTTTAGGAATAAACTTTTAAAAGATGAGAGGGGACAATCCATATATATAGGAAAAACTATCCACATAAAGTGAGACTTGTGAGTTTGATTCATAACCTTTTTAATAAAATAAGTGGGTAAGCCTTTTTGGATTTATCATTACACTAAAGCCACATTTTTTAATGTAAGTTTTAGAGATAATACCACTCTTATCTTTTTAGTATTAAACTTAGTTTATTTATCTTATTACAGTTCTCCTTTATTTTTAACATTATTAAACATTTTTCAACTATAGGGGGCAATTTGTTTAATAGTTTAAAAGCGCGCTTAATTTTTTATTAGAGTAAATTATAATTTAACTGTCTAATTTTAAAATAATTATAGGTAGAGTCAAGTTTTAAGTTTTATTACAATAAACTCCCCTACTATTTGAAAATTTTGTTAGAGTTAATCGTGAATGAATAAAAAGATCAAAATGCCCAAAAAATTTAATTATTTTTCAAAAAAAAATTAAAAAAAAATTAAAAATTAAATAAGAATTACAAAATTAAATAAAAGATATTTTCATCTGATTTTCACTGTCCATCTTAGAGATAGACAATAGAGATTAATTTGAAAAAAAATTTAAAAAAAATATATATTAAAAAGGAAATTTAAAAATAATTAAAATTTAAAAAATTGAGTAAAATTTAAAAAAAAAAATCATCAAATCTAAATGGACAGTGAAGATTAATTCCAAAAATAAAAAAATAAAAAATTAAATATATGAAAAATATATATAAATGAAAAAAAAAAAAAAAAAAAAAAAAACCATCATCTTCATCTTCCTCATATCACATAATGCGAAATTCCACCATTGAATGAACCTAGATCCATCATCTTCCTCATATCACATAAAGCCCATGTTTTTACAATAAAATCCCCAAAAGCGGAAAAAATATCCAATTTTTCTAGAACTAACAATCAAAACACTTTAAAAGAGGAAAATGGATAGGCTTGGAGAGGTAGAGAGGCCAACGATGGCAATTTACAAGAGGGCGAGGTAAGGGGACTTTGAGACGGTGACAACGATAGTGGTGATAAACTTACTAGACACAATCACCGCCATCATTGGTAGTTGTTCCTGGAGGTTTAGGACAAAGCGATGGTTGGCGAAGGGATGATGCAAACAAAAGGAGGACGTTGGGAAAAGGAGATCACTGGCAATGACTTTCTTCAATGAAAGGACAATTGATTTCTTTATGGTTTAGTAGATGGTTCATCGAATTTAGTCACCATCTCTCTCTCTCTCTTTGTTTCTTTTAGCTCTCTCTCTCTCTTGCCCCTCCGTTTCCTCTCTCTTCAATATCTCAGTCTTTATTAAAACCTAGCTGAAATGATCGAGGGGTTTCATCATCTGGGTTTAACGAATGTTGAACCTAAATGAACTTTTGAGTACTGGTTATGTGATGATTGGTTGTGTTTTACTAGAAGATTAGAAGAGTGATTTGAGCGGTTTTAATGGGAGATGAACTAGGAAAGAGTGATTTCAAGAGAGGGTTTTGATTAGGAAAGATGAATTAAGTGAAGCGTTTCGATTTAAGGATGTTGAAGATAGGAAAGTAGAGAGGAGAGAGAGAGATATTGATGTTGAGGGGTCTGGACAGATGTTGATGTTGATATGGAACTAAGAAATGATGATCAAGTCTAGATGTTGATCTAGGACGATGCTGGATGTTGAAATTGATTAGGTTGATTGTTGATGATGAGGGTCTAACCAAAGGAGAGAGACTAGAAACCCAAAAAAATAACAAAATTTATTTTTCAAATTTTTAATTTTTTTGAATTAATCTCCATTCTCTATTTTAAGATGGATGGTGAAGATCTGATAATTAATTTTTTACTTAATTATTAATTTTCATTTAATTTTATTTTTTTTTTCAAATTATTAGTTACTGTCCAACTTAAGATGAATGATGCTTGACCTAAAGATTGAATTAAAAAATTATTATTTAATTTATTTTAAAGTTTTAAAAATTTATTTTAAAAGAAAATTAAAAATAAAATCAAAATATAATTTTATCCCTTGATCCATTAACTCTAACTAGATGGGCTAACGACAGGAGATTTATTATAATAAAACTCAAAACTTGACTTCGTCTGTAATCATTTTCAAATTAGGTAAGTAAATTATAGTTTATTCTTTTAATTAATTTGTTTTCTAGAGGTTTTTCATAATATCCCAAAAAAAAAAAAAAGTATAAATAAGCATCCGACAACATAATGTGAAAAATAGATATATTGCAATTAATTATTTCAATTATAATTTTTGAAAACAAATTGTAACATGTTTTAACTTGATTTTGATGTGTTAAACAAATTAATCAAAACAAAACAAGTTCTACAAGTTAGGTCGATGATAGTCACATAAAGAAGAATAGATTTACCTCGACTAGTTGGGTGCTCGGGAAAAAAATTGAACATTTACAATCTATTGGGCTAGGCTTCATCTTGCTCTTCACAGTTGTCGTGGACTACAAGTGATATTCAAATATAGAAGCAATCAATCAATTAATTTACCATAATCACTTGCAAGCGCCAGAAAAAATTTGAAAGTTTTCAACCTTGATTAGTTGTGTGTTGGACAACAAGTTCAGTTGGTGATACTACAAATATAAAGCAATATTTAATAACTCACTAGTCATAAAGCAATATTTAATAACTCACTAGTCGCTTAGTGAATAATCGTACTTGACTACTTGACAAGTACTTGATTCAACCGTTGGTCAATGGTCAACTTATTGACCGACGGTCAAATTTAATCAAAATCTATAAAAAAAAAAATTATAGAATCAAGATATAATCGTATGACCACAAAATAACATAAAACTTATTTCATACAATCACAAAAGTAATTTTAGCATAGCACTCACCGAGTTGACTTAGACCGAGCACTCATCAAGTAAATTTATCTTATAAAACCTACTTAAATAAAGTATTCGCCAAGTTGACTACCTTCAGTAAGCAGAACCCTCGATTTAGGGGTTCTCGAGTCGGCGGAAAACCATGACTGTGCTCTAGATGAGTAGTCAGAGCTATTCGTTGAGTTTTACAAGCAATGATATAGAGTTAAGCAAATAGTTTACCTTGATTAGTTGGAAGCTTTGAAAAAACATCTAAAGATTTTAATATTTTGGGGTGTGGTTCATCTTCCTCCAAACATTTGTCATGAGCCTCGATCCGCTGCCTAACTCCTCCAAAGTAATTTGGGCCAAAATTTTGGTGACGATTGAGAGAAATTAAATGCACACCACATTTTATAATCTTCTGATATTTTATGGGATCTTGAATTTTGAAGTGGAAATAAAAGTCATGAATCTCAGTCTGTGATAATCCGTGCTGACATAATTTTTCCTTGAATACGTCATTCTCACTGGTGTCCATGTAATATGTGTTCAAGAATACATTATTTGACTTAGGGAAGCCGCACGTAATATAGGCTCTGCGGCGCTCTTGAGTACTTTTAACGAAACAGCCACCCATAACATGTTCAGATTTGAGCTGGCAATCCCAAAATATGTGGCATGTTGCTAAACCAAAAGGACGTTTTTGATGGTGAGGAAGCTGAGCCACAACAATGCAAAAAGCAAGATCCATAGTCATCCAATCTAATGGAAGCTCCACTTTTACAGAAGATCCCATCTCTTGAAAATTAAACCAATATGGAATTTGGCTTCCCGGATAGAAAAGCTGAAAGCCCAACCCTTCTTTATCAAACTGTACAACGAAAATAAATGATTTATTGCATTTCTAACATCAACTTACTTTTAAACAAAACTAAGTAAAAAGAATTTCCTATTTTCCCCTAAAGGATTTAGCTACCTTATTGATTAGATAACCTTATCCATAAATTACAATAATTGATTTGGCTTTAATAATCATTCTTACAACCAATCAAATGGTTTTAATTGATGGATATGCCATAATTTTCAAATGTTTTTAATTTTTGGTATTATTTTATATTAAAAAAAATATCATTTTAGGTATTCAGTTAATCAAATAAGGATACGTTTATCTTAATACACAATAACCTTGAGAAATGTGTTGCCAACAAACTTCTAAAATTATTAAATTGATTTTCTTTAATAATTATAATAATAGTACCTCAGTTTGAAAAATAGTAATAATAATAATAATACCTTCACTCTTCCTTTAATCAAGATAGTTATGACTTTTATAATAGATTCATCTAAGTATTATATTTGTAACTTGTTCGGTTGATTTCAACAAAGATTTTCCATAGTTTGTTTTATCTATTCTTGTCACATTCTAAGATTTTAATATTTTCAATATTTTAATGTTCAATTTTTAATATATATTTTTTAAATCTGTTAATGTTTGCTTTTCTCTATAATCGTAAAGGTTTACCGAGTGAGCAACAAAAGGTAGCGGTGCTAAGAGCGCACTTTGGGTAGCCAATTTAAAGACAAAATATTAAACTCTCAAAAAAGTTCGTGAAAAAAAAGCTTAATAACTTCTTAACTTAATTTAACAGGGAAAAAGGAAAAATGATAGTTATAGACTATTGGAACCTCAGTCCAATCATTCACTCTCATTTGTTTTTGTTGGTTTTCCAATCCTTTTTATCTCATAGGATATGTAGCGTCTTGAAATTTGAATCCAAAACCTGTATTTTGGGTTCAAACCTCACGACCCTATCTATCATACAGGACAAAAAGATCAAATCCTTACACGGATAAATGAGCTAAAAATTGAACTAAAATCTCAACACAAAACTTGCCTTGGTGGTAAGAGGTTTGCACTCAAAAGACACTAAAGGCCTCGGGTTCAAACCTTTGCAAATCTCAAGACACTACTTAACAAAAAGATCAAAACCCTATAGGAATAAATAAGTGAAGGATTGGGCTGAGCTTCCAACATAAACAAATGACATTTCAAATATAAAGAATAAAGAAGGATAAATAAGTGAGAAGGTGAAAGATTGACAAAGAAAATGGATCATATCTGATATAAAAAAGGAGGGAGTAAAACAAACCTCATTCCGTTTCAGTATAGCATTTCGGAAAATGGCTTCCAATACATTTCCATCCAATTTCAAACAATCGCGAAAATCAGCTACTCCCTGGCTAATACTTGAAGTGATGTGCATCTTGCTCAATGGCTCGGCTGCATCCTTGGCAAATACTTGCAGTGACGTGCAACCGTATGCATCTAAAAATCCATGTTCAAATGGAAGCATTGGTAAATATTGAAGCCTCTGGCAACTGCTTACGTTTAGGCACCACAGCCTAGAGAGATTTATGATGCTTTCTGGTATGCTTTCAAAACTATTTCCAGACAAATATAATTTCTCTAGAGAGGATAAGCAAAAGAGGTTGTCAGGTAACTTCATGATTCCACAACGACTTAGATCAAGAAAAGTGAAGTTCGGCCAGTCCACTATATGAGGTAATTCTCTTATAGCAGCTCCGCCAGCCTCAAGACACGTTAAAGCATCTAAAGCTCCCATGTCATTAGGCAACTCGCCAAGTTTACAGCAACCTAGAAGTTCCAGTGTTGTAAGAGATCTCCACTTACAGATGCTGTTTGGAAGACTCTTAAGCCTTTTACAACCACTAAGATCCAGTCTAACCAGTCTACTTAGATCCTTCATGGATGAGGGAAGTTCTTCTATAGCAGTGTCCTGTAAGAGTAATTGTTTTATATTACATGGCATCTCAGGCAACAACTCCAGACTTGAGCACCCACTCAGCTGAAGAGATCTCAGAGAATTCAAGTCACTGCAATTTGGAATACTACTAAGGCGTGTGCAGTAGAATAGAGATACAGTGCGAAGCTTATTGAGACATTGAATAGAAGGTGGAATTTCACGCAAATATGTGCAATATATTAGGTCCAATGTCTCAAGATTTGGTGACCCTGATAAAGAGATTGAGAGAATGAGACACAATTATGGCATACAAAATATTAACAAGCCAAAAATTTAAATAATATTTCTAATCTTAAACCTATTAGAAATAGGAATCCTAATTTAATCTTAATTCTAAACTAAAAGATAATAACGTAAAGTAAGGAATCCTAAACTCCTAGAAGAATGTAAAATCATAATTATAATAACAAATTAGTACCTGAGAGGTCTGGACAAATGGTTAAGTTGGAGCAAAAGAAGAGTTGTATTGTTTTCAGCTTCTCGAGATGCTGCAAGTAAAAGAGAAAAAAATTAATTCCCTCTAGTACTAAATTTATGTGGTATTTTGCGAAGAGCAACATCAATATAGTGGAATATAAATATAATACATACCAGAACGCCGCTCCAAAGTCGTTCAAGTTTGTTGCCAGACATCTTAAGAATGACAAGGTTCTCTAAACGTGTACTTGGAGGCAGTGATTCAAGTGGACATCCATGCCAATGGAGATACCTTAACTCAGAAAAATCACATTCAAGACCCAGGGGAACCTGCACCTTATTTCTCGTCTCTTCGTAACATGAGGGTTGTTTAAATTTCAAGAATCCGAATCTCCGCTCTTCGTAATGTGGCATTTTAAATTCCAAGAATCTTAATCTCCGCATTTTCACAAAAGCATCTGGATTTAAGGATATATCTCTTATTTTTGACATATCCAAGGAGATTCCTTCAATCATTTCGGTTCCCTATATGAAAAGAATATAAATTAGTATTAAATATGTAAACTGTAAACGAATGATTTAAATTAATCATGCCCAACACATGCCTTTTCATAATGAAAAATTTGTCAATGATTTCTCACCATATTTTTTGTCAGAACACGACATATTTCCTCATGGTTCCACAATCGACTACGTCTTTCAGGAAATTTAATAGATTCGTGGCGAATAATTTCCTTAGCCATCATTTGTAGTAAGTCATGGGTTGTTATTATGTTATCTGATATAGCTATTAGAAATTTATCAACGAGAACACTTATTCCCACCCCTGCTTCAAACCCACAAGCATCTAAGAACGATTTTACAATTCTCACGTCACGGTTCTTAAAAAAAATTGCAATATCCAAAAATATTTCCTGCACTTCATCATCAAGTCCATCATAACTTATTTTCAATACTTCATGGATTTTCTTATCAGGAATTTTTTCTAGCTTATTCATTGCACTTTCCCAAATACTTTTTTCCTTACCAAATAGAAAGGACCCCAAAATTTTTAAAGCCAATGGAACACCTCCAGTACATTGTATTACCTTATCTGAAATCTCCACATAATCCACCTTGGGATGATTTCCTTTAAAGGCATGCTTGCAAAATAGCTTAAGAGCTTCTTGATACTTTAATTCTGGCACTTCATATACTCTATTCACCCCACAATTTCTAAGCACTTGTTTGTCTCTTGTTGTTATAATTATCCGACTTTGTAGATTGAGGTAATCAAAACCTCCAATCAAAGATTCTAGTTGCCTAAAATCGGACACATCGTCAAGAACAATGAGAAGTTTCTTGTAACGAAGTCTATTCTGTATGAAGGTGAGTCTTGTGGTGAAAGTACCAACGTTTAAATTTTTATCCCCCAAAATTGTTGGAAGAACATCTTGTTGCATTTGATTTAATACTCCACTCTGATTGCACTGTTCTCTAATATTATCAATGAAGATAGAACCTTCAAATTGATGAGAGATATTATTGAATACAGCTTGAGCAAGAGTTGTCTTGCCTATACCACCAATACCACAAATCCCTACACAACGAACACCCGTGCATAACCACAATTTTATTTCCTTAACCTTTGAATCTATAGCAACAAGGTCGCTTGTATCATTTGACGGCAAGTCAGTTAGTCTCGTTAAAACATCTTGGACAATATCCTTTATAAGCACGGACTCATGCCTAACCAATAAAAAAAAGATTTACATATATATAGTATTAAGTTGTAATAAATAAAAAAGGAATAAAATGAAATTTAAATCTAATTAGTAACACTAACTATATATTTGAAATGACATTATTTTTCTTTTTCTATTAAGGAAAAAATAGTACTATTTTACTCAAACTGATGCCCATTTCGATGTCCAATGATGCGACATCCTAAAATATAGGATGATTAACCAATTAAAGTTGATGAATTGAATTTGATAGTTAGTCTTCCCAAATTCTAGGATGCTACATTATATCGGTATAAATTTAGGCAAAATAACATTACTGTTGGAGAAATCATTACAAGAAAAATTGTCTATTGAGACATAAAATTTTTCTCCTTAGAAAACAAAATTCATCCCTATAGCCTATTGGGATGAAAAAAAATTTAATAACTCATCCCAAAATCCATCCCTTTGGATGCGTAGCAATAGAGAAAAAGGGACGAAAAACCAATTGTCCCTAAAATTATCTACAGGGATGAAATTGATTCATCCCAAAAACATGTCTACTAATGTCTATTAGGACTAAATATTTTTGTCCCAATAGAGTATCTATTGGGACAAAAAAGATTTCATCTATTAAAATAGTCTAATGGGACCAAAACAAATCTATCAGGACGAAATATTTTCATCCCAAAAGACTATCGTTTGGGACAAAAATAATCTTGTTCCAAAAGTATATATATGTATGGGTGGGTATGGGTGTGTGTCCACAAGCCTACCTAGACTCCATTAACCACCCACCCATCACCCCTACTAGAATCAACACCCTACATTGAACTAGGGATGGGTACAGGTCGGGTCAGTCCAGTTTTGGACAAAACTAAACCAAAACATACTATTTTTGTATTTTCAAATCGAAAGCTGACCTGACCTGATTTAGAAAGGAAAACCGACCAATACAGATTAGTGTTGGGTTGGTTTGGTTTAGTTGGTTTACATCAATTTCAGCAGTTCACCATTAAATCCAAATCAAAATTGAAAAAGCAAGATCAACATTACCAATTACCAGTTCACAAAACCCAAATTTTCAATTTATCACCAAATCCACGAATTACAAACACATGAGACAAGAAAAATAAATTAGAAAAACTATATAATTTAAAAAAAAAAAAAAACCGTTTTTAATTGTCGTCATCTCTAGCCTTTTTATTGTACTTGTCTTTCGAAAAAAGAAAAAAAAAAAAACCTACCACCATAGAAAACGACGATCATTAGAGAGTTTGGTGGAGTCAATAAAGTCGAAGGAGAGAGTTTTGAAATTGAAGAAGATGAAGTCAAAGGTGAGACCTTCGAGCTTGGTGGAGTCAATGGACTACTAATTTCAATTTATCAATTATGTTTCTCTTTCAATGCTTGAAAAAACCAAAAAAAATATAATAATAATGAGTCTGATGGAGGCAAAACGGCTCCTTCAATTTTCTCTCTTCCATAAACTAGAAACCCACCACGACAAACCATGGATGGTAGTGAAAATAGCAAAGAAGAAGTTAAGGTTTTGAATGGTCGGCAAGGTTGATAAGGAAACCGAGGCCGACAGCAAGGCCATCGGTGTCAGAGTTGGAGTTGCCAAAGTTGAAGATGATAGGTGGAAGAGCGACGTCAACATCAACAAGAATAAGAAGATTTAAAAGTGGAAATGAAAGAATAAGAATAAGGTGAAGTGGAAGACGAGAGGTGTAGGTCGACAATGGTGCTAAAAGATGAATGGTGACCAAGAGAAATGGAAGTGTTTAGTTTTGAGTGTCAGGGTTGTGTGTTTGCTTTTGAGGCTTTATGGCTAGAGTTGTGTTTTGCATTTTAAACATTTTACATATTTTTTAAATCGATTTTAAGTTTCGGGTTGGTTTTTTTTTTTTATCCAAAACCAACCCAAAACCAAAAAAAATCAGTTTTTAATCTTCAAAACCAACCCTCACCCAAATCAAATTGAAACCTGGATTGAGTCAGGTCGAGTCAGATTAGTTCAGTTAGGTTGTCGGTTCAATTTTTTCCTAGCCCTATTTTGAGCCACCCCTAGATTGGACAACCAACACCAAATAACAACCCAATAATTATATTTTCGTCACAAAAAATTGAGAAGTGGAAGTGTTTGGTTTTGAGTGCTTGGGTTGTGTGTTTGCTTTTAAGGCTTCACGGCTAGGGTTTTGTTGTGTATTTTCAATATTTTATATATTTTTTAAATTGGTTTTCAATCTTAGGTTGGTTTTTTCTATCCAAAACCAACTCGAAACCAGAAAAAAAATCGGTTTTTAATCTTCAAAACTCAGGTCAATTCTGGTCGGATTGGTTTGGCTAGGTCAGTCCATTTTTTTCCTAGCCCTACACTTTTAGCAATTCTAGCATAAAAGAACCAGAATCCATCACTATAAGCTGTTGCGGGTAATAACTCGTGATAGAAGGTTACGAAAGCCAACCAAAGGCTGTCATAAGATATTTTCGTTGGATGCAACTGATGACTATAGGTTGCGACATCGAACCCAAGAGTGTCACAAGAAAGACCAAGAGAAGAAACTCACGACAGAAAGTCACGATAGTCAAGCAAAGAGGGTTGCCAGAGGTTATGGCGAGAAGCAACTTGCGAAGAAAACTAGCAATGAACATCCAGAGCTTATTGCGGGCTTTTATCGTGAGGTGAAAGTTGCAACAATAAGTCACAATAGTGGTGCCGATTGAATCCGAGTAAGAAAATAAGACCAATTTGGGCACCAACTCAAAACCCTAATTCTCCACCTATAAAAAGAAGACTTGAGGCACGAAAAAGTAGACTTTTGGAAAGGGTAGAGAGCGGCTAAGGGAAGATGAGGCATTGGAGGCTAATTATTTCTTCTCCCTTTCTTCTCTTAGTTTTCGTTTGTTTTTCATGTGTTGTTTTGGTGTCGTGTGGCTAATTTTATTGTTAATTAGGATTGAATTGAAGCCCTAAACTACTCGATTTGTAGATTTTATTAATGAAGTATTTTTGCATGATGAAATCATTATCTCTGTTAATTGCATTTCATTTATTATTATTTTTCTTTATTGATCACCTTAGAAGTATGTTCGTAGAATTTGTGTTGTAAGAATAAAAATCGACATCAAATAGGTATATTCTTTGTTTGCAACAATCAATTGCTTATGAACAAAAAGATCTAGAATAAACATTATGTTTTAGGGTTTGTGTGACATTCATATTGTTCTTGTTCTTAATGGATTCTAATTATTAAAACTACGTAGATGTCATGCTAGATTATAATTAGAAATACATATATCTAAACAAACATTATGTGATTTATATATTAAGGAAGAATCAATACAACATGCAGTATGATCATTACCTTATTGTGAATGTCTTCAACATGCATTAATATGTGTTTCCTTCATTAATTTAATTGAATGAATTAAACGATTGTTTAGTAGTGGATAAGATGTCTTAACTAAGTTTTTCTCCATTGATTATAATTAATTTAGTTTTATGTTGTAATTTAGTTTTAAGTCTTTAAACTTGATCTTGAAACCCTTTCTTTAATTTAATTGCTCTCTAGTTTAGGCTTTAAATATAATTAGACTTAAGGTAAGTTGAAATCTACTCGTAGAATTGACCCTTGCTTGCTCACTATACTTGGTAAACAATTTGTTCACTTGTAAAGTTAAAATAAAATTTGTTTGTTAATTTTGCAACCAACAATTATATTTATATTGAGAATATATATAACAAAATCTAGACCTTCATTTTCACCATTTATAAAACCTCTAAAAACACAACAAATAATTTTCATCATTTACTACCCTTTATTAAAACAAACGAAGTTTCTTATTGAGATATGAAGTTGGAGTATTCAAATTTAATTATAATAATAATAATATTATCTTTTAATTGAAGTGTTAATAATTTAATTTAATAGTAATATCGAAATATCAAAAATATATAAATTAAAGGGTGTGCATACAATTTTAGGAAATATTGCCACTCAATTTTCAAATATTTTTGTCTCTTAAACTTGTCCCTATAGCCCTATTTTGTTATAGTGAATAGATTCCTTGCAATAAAAATTTCAAAATGAAAGAGTTTTCATCTAGAATTAATTCATATTGCTATTTCTATCTCTTTTTCTCTACAACTATTATAAGAAAAAATGATCACTTACTCGTTGGACCTTAAAGGCCACCCAGAAAGATTGCTTGCTTCATTGAGAGCATCTTTCCATCTCTGCACTTCGTCTTTAAAATGTTGTTCATGCTTAACAAATGCATCTTCATAACTCCCTTTTTGATTCCTTACATCTGAGGGAGTTACCCTATAGAAAATCGGAATCACGATTTGTTTATTTGTTTCCCTGCATTCAATAGTTTGTAGTCTGGCTTCAGACATGATCCTTATTGTGCAATTGAGACATAAATTAAAAAGTATGAAGAACTACACCAAAAAAAGAAAAAAAAAAAAAAGAAAAACAGAACACACAGAGACTTATATTAGTTTGACAGTGTGCCTACATTAACTTTTGTATGGTTGAAAAATTTCACTAAACTTCCAATGAGATTACAGCAATCATTTATATCAAACTCTAATTAAGAAAGTATCCTTACAAATTACATGTCGTATATATAAATATGAGTCATATAATTAAGAAAAAAAATCTAAAAACTCCTCTAAAATAGTAAATAATCTCAATTTACCCTAATTTTTTAAAATATTAGCTAAAAGACCCTTTGTTGTTAGCCAAATGCGGTTTCCATCTAAAAATTGGATGGTTTTGTGATAAATGTATGAAAAGACGGAAATGTCCTTATTATATTAAAAAATTAAAAACACAAAAAAAAAAATCAATTAATCAATTATCCTTTTACACCATAATAAAACTGAAAAAATCTAAAAAATTAAAAATATATTTTTTTAAAAAAAATTCAAAAATTAATATATCACTCTCACCGGTGGAAATCAATTTATATAAAACAATTAAAATAATATTTTATATACTTAAAAATTTAAATAAAAATCAATTTTAAATTTTAAAACTAATATTAAAAATAACATATAAACATAATAAAATAGAAAATATCTAAAAAAAATAAATAAACCAGATTAATCTTCTTCTTCGTCATGCTACCCACACTAATATAAACCAGTATAAGATTTCGTTCTTTAATACTGTTCTTCAACCAAACCAAATTTTTATCAACATCCATATTTTCAATACCCTTCAAACTATCAAACTTTCTACAACAACTAAAAAAACACACCAAAAAAAAAAAAAAAAAAATGAAAAACCATATTGCCATCACACTAATTACATTTTTGGAGTAGCATCACTAATCTAGCAGTGACAGTTCAAGTAAAACTCCAAGCTTGAAACATGAAAACCATATTCACATACAACCGAAAAAAAAAAAAATAATCAAAATTCATCTTTTGTGCACAAACTCAAATACCCGGATGACACATAACATAATATAACCAAAACAAACCAGAAATGATTAAAAACAACGTATCAGCACCAAAAACCAATACCCCACCAAAAAAAACTCAACAAAAAGCAAAACCCAGAAGCAGATCAATAAAAAGGGGTAAACGGGAGAGAAGCACATCTAGAAAGAAGCAGCCGCCGAACCCAGAAGCAAAACACACCGCCGCCATCGAGAGGGAATGATGAAGCCGCCACCGAGAGCGCCTGATGAAGAACACCGCCACCGTCGCCCCCAAAAGCAGCAGCAGAACACCGCCACCGAGAACACCACAAGCAGCAGCAGACTCGTATCTTCCCCTCCCCTGGTCACCGATCTCTCATTCTTTTTGACCGACGATCTGACCGGAGATGACGCCAGAGCCTCGGTAGGGAGAGTGGCGGCGGAGCTGACGTAGTAGAGGGTGTGAGAGTGACGGCTGAGGGTGTGAGAGACTGTGACGGTTTTTTAATTTTTTTTTCCCTTTTTTAATGTGATTAATTTATAAATTTTATTTTATTTAACTTAAAGTATCAATAATTTCAATCCACCTGTCCCCAAAAGAAAATATCGAACATATGAACGTTTTTACCCATACATCCTATCGGATCTGTCGATTTATAGACGGATATCATTAACCCACTAACGATTGAGTTTTTTGGATAATAATTTCAAATCAGAGTGGTTTGATGTTATTGTTAATTCCAGAGATAAAATAATAACAACCTTATAATCAACAATCTTATAGAAGAAAAAAAAAAACAGGTGTTGCAATTGGCTCATATATATCTATATATACCTGTTCTTGCACTCTAGGATCTTCACTAGTTCCTGGAGACACCATCTGGAAGATGCATAGTGTTCGGAGAAGATGACAAGGGAGATACGTGATGCTTCAATCGCTTGGAGAAGAGATGGAGAGATTTCATCTCCTCGTTTAAGATTGTCGTCAATGAAAGTTATAATTCCTTTGCCATGCAAAGCTTTGTGAAGATGGCCGGTGAAATTGTAGCGGGTATCCTCGCCTCTGAAACTCAGAAAGACATCGTGCATGAATAATGGACAAGGGTTGGAAGAAGACGAGTCCATTGATGATGAGAGAAGTGTGCTATTTGATTTTTATTTATTTTTTTTGAAGAAGTGTATTATTTGATTTTAGCTGGTGAATATTTATGCAAATATTTCACCTGTACCTGGTGAAGATTCCTCGATATTTCAAACACATGCAACAGGACGAGTCTTCATCGACTTGAGAAGATTGCTCGATATTTCGAGCACACGCAATACGACGAGTCTTCATTGACTTGACTGATAGTGGGATGTCCATATATCAGATACATTCAAAGACTCTGAATTGCTTTTAGATTTTGAATAAGGGGATGTTTTATATTTTAATGTAAAATGTATAAACGTCCTTGTACATGCACGCCATGCTTAGTAACCTATCATTTTTTAATGTTTGCTTAAAACACAAACTAAATATACTTGATCTTCTTAAAAATAAATTATACAAATATTAAATGGAGAAACATGTTTGATGACGACAATGATTTTTTTGGCAAAATGTTGAAACATGTTTGATGACAATGTTTTTTTGGCAAATGTTGTTGTATCTTAAATAGGGGCGGAGCCAGAATTATTGATTTTGGAAGAACTGCATAAAAAATGAACATTCAAACTTAGACAAAATAAATATAATAATATTTTCAAAATCTAAAGATAACACCATTTAGTACTGTTATTATAAATTTAAATCAATAATTAAATAAACTCTAAATTTACGGATTAAAATGGAACTTATCGCTCTTTTAAATTTTAAAGATCATTTATAATTGAATTTACACTAAATGATTTGAGATTTTGCAAATTGAATTTTAGAAGTTGAAATATTGAAATGGAATTCATCACTTTTTTTAAGCCTCAAAATATTAAAAAGAAAAGTATGAAATTAAATGGATAACTTTGGACATCTACTTTAAATAAGAAAAGATACATCATTTAAATATATTATTTTATTAGAATAATAAAAAAATCTTTTAAGTAAAAGAATAAAATATGATGTAAAAAAGAAAGAAAGTTGTCCACCTCAATGTAGCAAAATTGAAAAAGATAGAAGCAAGTAAAGCTAATTGGAAGTGTTGCAATGTCATTGGTGATTTGCCAAGTGGTTGGCAGCACCCTCAAGTCCATGTGTGGATTTGGATTTGACAGTCTACAGCATCATAGAAGTTATGGATTGATCTTTTTTACCTTCTCCCACTTTACGTAAGTCATCCTCCTACCTTCTTATGGATTGATTTTTTTATATGAGAGTTACATTCCAAATTGTACCATAAATATTCTATCTCGCACTTTACGTAAGTCATCCTCCTACCTTCTTATGGATTGATTTTTTTATATGAGAGTTATATTCCAAATTGTACCATAAATATTCTATCTCGTTTAGTTTTGATAGTTTTTTAGATCAGTCCCGTGGTCAAAATAAAAAATAAATAAATAAATAAAAAGTGACAAAACTGCACAAGTTGCATTAGTTGAGGACTGCACATTCAAAGCTTAGAGGAATTTCATTGGTTGGGAGCTACACCTTCAACGCTTGGTGCAATTTCATTGATTGGAGGGAGCAATAGTCTTCAAGTTTAATTAATTGCAAAGTTAAAGGAGTAGAAGAATAACGACATATCAGATATAAATAATCTAAGTACCAATTAGGATAAGGCTGATAAATAAAATAATCAACGACCTAAATTTAAATTAATGTAATTTTATTGAATTGTCATTGTCCTTGATTGGTTGGAATGTAATTGAATATGGTTACAAATTTTGTAGACTTCAAAACAAAGCAATACCGAGTCTTTCTTGCTTTAAATGACCTGGTAAATTTAGGTATTTTTAAGATTATTATATAAATTATAAGAGCTGTAATTATTTACTTAATAAATTCAAATAAGAAATTAAAAAACAAAAATTGTAAAATAGTAAAAAATAAATTGGTTGATGAAGCCATGGCAGTGTCAAGATGGTTGATTTTGGGAACCAAAAATAAACATTCAAAGTTTATACAAAATAAATATAATAATATTCTAAACCTATATATAACACCGTTTAGTCTTGTGTGGGTGTAAAATAGAGCTAATGGAAAGTAGACATGTCAACAAGGCAACAGTGCGACACCTGGTACATGGTGTAGACTTCCGACAAAGGTGATGTTAAATATGCCAGATTATGCCAAGTAATTTATCATCGAAAGCAAGGAATACAAACTTTAAGCAGCTCGAAGTTGTAGCTTACCTTTATATGACATTTTTACCCATAACATTAGCGTTAGATTAAGGGATTGAAAACTACACCTTTGCGAAAACGAATCTAAACTAGTCTACTAATATAGTATTTGATTCATCAAACCATCAAACAGCTAATAAACAAGGAAACCCAACAGTATTTCAAGTGCAGACTATGGCCATAATCCAACCACCTGTACGAGGTTTTAACTATACAACCTCTGTACATAACCTAACGATGACCCTATACCAGCAAATACTAGGGAATTTTAGGCCATCCCTATTGGGGGAATCTTTGAGTCAAATGTCGACCATTTCAAGTGGTACTTTTGATACTTTTTGTGCTCATATAAATGTAAATCATTGTATTGTTGCAATGTAGACGAAGTTTGTTTAGCAATGGTTGTTAGTATTGTAATCTTTAGATGTATTTCTTTAGCATGTTGCAATTAAGGCATCTAAGAACGAAGATACACCCTCGATTAGATGATAGTTTTAAAAGGTGCAAGGTGTACCGAGGTGCAAAGGGGCTGTGGAGCTCGAGGCACAAAGCGTACATTTTCAAGGTAAGGCGTACTTAAAAAAAAATCTCAAAATATTAGAAATTCATAAACAACCAACAATAATAAGATAAAATTCAACAAAATAAACATCCAATCATTAATTATAATCAAAATCATTATCATCATCAAAGTTCAACAACTAAGTATCCTAGACAAACAACAAAAATCATCATCGAAGATTAACCAAAAACTAAGTCAATAACTAAGTTTCCTACCCTGGATAAACAACAAAAGTTATAAGTCATCACTAAAATGCGATTATGCAAATAAAAACTAGTGACTAGCACTAGTCACAAAAAACATCCGTTTATAGTATTCAATCAATCAAATCCTCTAAGTCATCATCCTCCTCTCCCATCTCTTCATCTTCTTGTTCTTCCCCTGAAAACCCTTCTCCCTCTCTCTCTCTTCTTTTTCTTCTTCTGCTGCATCTAACCCTTGATATTCCTTTTCTTTTTCCTCAATAATCGGTTGGCTGCCTTGATGAAGAATCTGATTTTTATATAAATCTATAGTTAGGCTCTCCAACTCTTGCAGTCATAGCAACATTGCCCCATGTCAACCCATCATCATCCAAAAAAACATTATCGTCATCTTTATCATCCTCCTAATCAAGCTTTCCCATTAACCATTCATTTCTTTTATCAATGTCAGTCAATGCAATAGGATCAATCGTATCACGCAACCGACGTCTTAAGGCTATATTGTATTTCATAAATATCAAGTCGTTTAAATAACTTTGAGCAAGCTTGCTTCTTCATTTAGTATGAAGTTGCAAAAATTTTTGTTAAAAAAAAATAATAATAAGGATATAAAATACAATAAACGAACAAATTATTTAAAAAACTTATAAGAACATATACTTACATTTTCAAACACATTCCAATTACATTCACAACCAGAAGAACTACAAGTGAGGCTAAGAACTTTTATTACAAATTTCTTCAATGCTGGTGTTGAATCTTCATATGCATTCCACCATTTAGCTGTCAATTAAAATTCATAGATTAATTATTAATCTGTAATCTTAAGTTTCTTTGCTTTAATTTAATAAGGCGTTATTTATATATCTGATGATTTTTTAGTTTTCTTTCTGATGGCCATGTAGTTTCCAAATAATCCCTCTATGTTCTAATACTTTGAAAGCTCATTATCAATTTTGTAAGCCCTGATTCTTAAAAAGGTGAACTTATTCGTACTAGTTAGCAAGGCCCAAATAAATAATCGATAAATTTAGTAAAGATTAATCTTACAAGTGAGATGGAAAGTGCTACTAGCCATTTTCGAAAGTCTTTGATCATGTAGTAAGAAAATTCAATAAAGGGCGAAATAGTCTGTTTATAAATAGAAGTTATATATATTCATAAGAGGCAAAATAGTAATTGACCAATTAAGAGTTAGTATGTACATGGAAAGGAGTATTAGTTATTTAATACTTAATCAAATTTAATTAAGTTATGATATAACTATCAAGAGGGGTAAAAGAGTCATTTATTACTTTAAAAGGCCTATATATATTGACTTAGTGTTAGTGATCAATATTTAGCAAATTGAGAAATAAAAATTGAGAGAGTGAGGGAGACAAGGGACGACAAAGAGAGAAAGTGAATGAGAAGAAAAGCAATCCATTCCTAGATTATTTTCAAGACTCCAAATCAAGTTTTCAAAGTAAATCAAACTAGAATAGCATATTTTAAGCAAAGGTAAGATGAGATATCACCATTTTCTTCAAGTTTGAAGCTAGTTGGATTTGTATGTGTATGTTACTAGTTGGTTTGTTTGTGATGTGTAATTGGTGGGGATTTGATCTATATCAATTGTAGAACTTAAATATAGGAAAAGAAGGTGTAAACTATTATGAACCATGCATGAGAAAGTGATTAGGGTTTATGTAAACAAAACCCTAACTTATGAATTAAGTTTGTTTTGAGTAAAATGAATTGTATGGTAAGTGTTTGATGAAATGATTGAGTAAGATTATCATGTAAAATTTAAAAAGTAGTGTATAGTATATGTGCTTGGTGAGTTCGGTTACTAAGGGGGGATGTGTAATCCCTTGAACTTTGATAAAATTGAGCCTATATAAATGCATAGAATCTGCAGCTTACAGGTCAAGTTCAAGAGAGAGTGTGTTGAATAAGCTAAAATTGATGAGAGGAGAGAGAGGACAGTCACCGGGTGTCGGGATGAGGCTGGACGGTGATCGAACGACTGTTGGAAGACGACTGAAAGATAGAATCGGCGGCTTGAGGGTCGAGATATAGAGGAAGAGGCAAATCAGGTAAGGCACAAAGTAAGTAAAAAAAATTGGGGCCTGATATAAATATTAGGCAACTTTACCAGACGCATCTGTGCCTTCTATGCCTAGGCACACCAGGAGCACGCCTCGTCCAGGTTGTAGCGCCTAACTGGCATCCAAACATCAAAACAGTACCCCACTATGCCGGGAGCTTAGGCGAGCGCCTAGACGCGCCTTTTAAAAGTATAGATTAGATGGCACGCTTGAGGCACCTAAGATGATGCATATAAGGCATCTTAGAACAAAGTGACACCTTTGATCAAATGGTGTGCTTAAGGCACTTAAGATTTGATCTACAATATTTGAAGCTACATAGAATAAAGACAAGCCTTCGATTCAACAATATGATAACCTATAAGTTCAACTTTGAAGCATCTGAGTTCAACTATTCCAAAATCTAAGAGTTCAACTATTCCAAATTCCAAAGTATTTGAAACTTCGTAGGAGTGTAATGCTTTGTCTAGAGTAAATTCAACATCATAACCTGCTCAACATAAAAAGCATCACATAGGATCTTCGACCACAGAACATATTTACGATTAAAGGTAATGTTAATATTATGTTCAATTTTTTCTCACTTACATTTGCATGTGCAAAGTGGAATCTTCGATAAAGAAGTAATCTACGATTGCAATATTATCGTTATCCTACAATCTAAACTATAGAAGATATAAACAGAATGTTTAGACAAAAGAACTTCAATAAAGCTACATACGAAGATCGACAAAAATATAAATTTCATTGATTAAAACTTCAATTACATTAGAAGTACAACGATAAGTAAAAAAGAGAAAAATACAAGCTATTAACTCTCAATTTTGCCCTTCCCTTGTAATTTCTACTGTACTTGAGCGTGTTGTAAGGGACTTCAAATTAATATCGACCTTTTCATCCTCCAAAGTAAATTCCTTCTGCTCCAAGAAGGTTATGTGAGAAAGTTGTTCATCTTCAACCAACCAAGTCCTTTGCTCCGCCATTTGTTTCTCCCTTTTTTTTAGACTATGGATTACGGATACCTTAGATGGATTTTTTGATCATTTCCTCAAGTGTAGCAACATGAAACGAAGGATCCACCTGTTGTATGAAGTTGACAATTGACAACATCCTTGCTTCGTGAATCTTAAGTTGAGTCCATCAACAATACTCTTCAAAGAGAAGTATTTGTAACACCCCTACCCCCACTTTTCTATCAGTGCAAGGATCAGGGTGAGAGATATTGTCTTTTTCTCTTTCTCAATGTCCTTTATAAAAATTCTTTTCAAAGCATTGATTTTATTTTATTTAAAATCCGGCAACGTTTTCTCTATTTTTCTAAAAACCCAAAATTTGAAATCTGCAAGGAAAAGACACTTCTAAGCAAATCCATTTCTTAACTTCCGTTTCAGACTCTCGTTCGCTTCCAAATCACTTCAACACATAATTACATATAATAAATATTTTTTTTAATATTTCAAAACTTTACGGAAATAACACCACATAAAACATTTTCGACAAATAAGATACACCATTTACAACACTTGATAAACTTTAATACAAGTTATACTTTACAAAATTTACAACTTTAGAGAAATGTACATAATATGATGTCGTCCATGAAGTTATACACACGCGATACAAAAATGTTCATTACCATAAAAAATTACATCAGATGTGACTAGTGAGAAATCTGTAAGTGCTTCATCTTCAGTCTTTATCTACAAGCCTTACTCAACGACCTACGCGTGGTAAATATAATACATTAAGTATTTCTACTTAGTCGGTGTACACATGGAATATTGAAATCACTTTTATTTTAAAAAATACAATCATAAATCAAAATGATGTGTAGAACAATCAATTTTTCAAAAACACATACATTACACATTTACACAAAGTGAAGTATAAACCATATAATTTTTCAAAACATTTCATCGTTAGCACAATTATGAAATTACCCTTATGAACTCAAACATCTCAAGAATTTATAAATTTGCCATTATTACAATTCTTAGAGCCCTTTGTAAAATCTATCCTGATACCGTGGATCGACGACAGGTTTTCTAACATCGACCACTCGATGGCTATCAGTTAGAATAAACAGCAACCCAGCATTAGGCACTCGATGACTACCCGTTAGGTCACACATCATAATCTGTTTTCATTTCTGAACCAGACACTCGGTATCTCTCAGGGTCCATCATAGAACGTCGGTAATTAATCGTAACGGTATAGTATTGGTAATAATCACTCTATTGGCTAACCAACTACTAATCTCCACTTACTGATGATTAGTTTTACGCAGACCCTTTAAACTTTTCGAAATTACAAAATTTTTATTTTTTAAACAAAATTTTTAATCGCGTAAACTTTTTATCGCTTACTTAAAACTATTCTTCAAATTTCTTCGGCGCATTACTTATGACCGTTTCAAATGATCATTTTGCCCCTAGTTTTTATATCACACTTTACCAAAACAACATACATTTTCCTTTAGCTTTCAATCGAACTTAAAGAGGAAATTTTCAAATTTTTCATTTCAAAACTTCAATCCATCACACGTATCATCAAAACATCATGTAATTAATATGTAAATGAAGGCGAAATGATCCTGGGTTTCTTTATGTATCCTATTCGGCCAAAGGGAGTTTATTTTTAAAATTTTTGTTCCACTTGTTATTTCATCATAAAAACTATGCAAACATCATTAGAATAACGTGTAAATGAGAGTAAAATTACCAAAATACCCTAGATTACTCTAGGAAATACATTAGGCCTAGAGAGGTTATTTTTTGAAAATTTTGTTCCACTTGAATTTTTCATTTCAAAACTCATTCAAAAAACATCTAAATAATACATAGATATCATTCAAACATATTTAGCACATTACAAATACAAAATCATTAAGTTTCAACATAAATTTCAAACATTCAACACACTAACAAAAAAGAATTTTGCAAGATATATGTATACTGACCTTATGGGCTTGCTCTTTAGCTTTCCACACATCCAAGGAGAGATTTTCACGTCTCCTTAGACTTCTCCACGTCCTCATGCAATAAACTCTCACCTAGAGTTTCAAAATAAACAAATTTCAACATAAGAAAATCAAAACAACAAAATCCAATGCGAAAATAACTATATCTACATGCTCTTGAGATTACCTAGATTCTATCTAACCCAAACTCACCATAAAAACAAAAACTCACATCAACTTACCTTGATTTTCACATTTTCTATCAAAATCAAACTTGAAAAATGGATGGGGTTTAATGAATTTGAATCTTTGAATGGGTGGGTGATGATTAAAACAAGGAATCTTGATGATTTAATGAGCAAAAGAAGAAGAAAAACCGAGAAGATGGAAAGAAGAAGGAGTCGGCAGAGAAGGAAGAAGAAATGAAATGAAAATTTTCAATTTTTGTCACTATATATACTAATCTAATTCTTGAAATTACATCTTTACCCTAATTTTTCTTTAATTACATTTTGACCCCATATAACACTTGTCAACTTCCTATTGGATAGCCTTGAAACTCAAACTTCCACTAACTCTCTCAAACTTATCCATAAATTCATCTTTATCCAAAAATAAAATAATTTTTTTTACATTCCATTTAAAAATTTTGAAAATCCTTCATTGGTTCCCATAATTAATCCCATACAATTTTTATTCCAATTGCACTCACATGATTATCCAATGACATTTTTCTATCGCTCAATCTCTCTCATTGAATCTCTAATTAAATCTGGTACTAAGAAAAGATCTCCAAAAATTAATAAAGTTCTTAAATAAATAACGAAATATACTACAACATTAATTCGCTCGATTTCTAATTTAATCACACTTATCGAGTTCAGTTACTTAATAAAAGAATATTAATCATATGAAAATAAATATCGGGACGTTATAATATCTATCGACAGCCCTGTCAGGGAAGTTCTTGCAAAGACACTTAATCATCTCATAAGCCTCTTTAAGTTGTGTCTTATGCTTGGCCCTCTCTCTAGCTTGAGTGTCGTGGAGGTAGAGAGTCTCGTTAATTAGAGCCTAACGGTTGTGCTTTAGCTCCGAAATCTCATCCTTCAAGGAAGACATTATATCTTTCCTTATTATTAACTTAAATTTTAAAGACATTGTATCTTTCCTCATTATCAACTTAGACCTTAAAAGCTTGAGCTAAATTGTTGGCCTTTTTCAGGTTCTCTTAGAGCTTCTGGACCTTCGCTAGCTCGTTATGGGTCTTATGCATCTCCACTTCGTGGTGTCGTATTGATGCAATGGCCTAAAAAGTGAAATTTAGTTAAGTAAAGAAATAGAAAAGGAAAAAGAAACTTTCGAAATGACTTAACCTGGATCCTCGAACACCATTTGAACTTGCTTCCTAATATTGTTGATCATTAAGTCCCACTTTGATTTTTGGCCATGACCAAGTTTTTCTCCATTCTTTAATCGAAGTTGAAAGCCCAATGTTTAGATTTCCCCCTTCCTTCTTCTCTCAGACATAGAGGGAGCACCAACCCTTTCCTTCAATTTGTGGGAGAAAACTGTAAAAGTGCTTTTTAACTCCTCAAAGGTGGGCTCTGAAAGCCCCAAAGGCCCTAGCTCCTTTACACTTCCAAATTCAACTATGTTCTAGAAAACATAAAAGCCAATCAAGATTCGTCATCCATTAATATTTAGTTGAGCGGTTGTAATGCCCATGAGCCTTAGCATTCTTGCAATATAAGGCTGTGAAGTAAGGCGAAGGCTTATGTCTAGAAACGCTGGGTGGATGGCAACCTAACCTTCCTTCGGTTCTGTTGCAAGCTCGTTGTTGTACAACTTTCAAACTCGAACACAGAACTTGATAGAGAACTCCTTCTTGATCATCTCAAGTTTGCTCGAAGTTATCATGTTTTCGACCTTCGAGATAACATAGCCTTCGTAGGCCCTCTTCCCTGGTTTATTATCTTTGAACACTTTCACATAAATGATACCTTCGGGGACCTCCTCTCGTATTTGAGCTTCGAAAATTTCACATGGAGTGAAAGAACTTGACTTATCACTAGAAATGGCACCCTTGTGACTTGTTGGAAGTGAAAGTTCAACGGCACCTTCGGCAGGCTGCAATCATTCCAAAAGTGAAGATATTTTTCAAGTTTAAGCAATTGAAAAATTACCTAAAGAGAGAAAGCCTGCAAATAGAGAAAGAAAGCAAGAAAAATGCAGAGTAAGTGAAAAATGAAAAAGTTAACTCACTATTTAAGAGGATAGTGATTGATCCTAGTTATTGAGATGAGCGAGGACTAACAGCTAAGACCTATTGTGCAAGCTTCGATTATGACGTGTATGTCTTCTTAACAACAATCATCATGGCGCATGTCCCATCACAACTATTGCTACATGCCAATTAGAGTGATAATTACCATTTCCTATGCCATGACCCACGTTCACATTTAACAGTTAATGATTAATTACCACAACCTTAGTTGGATCATAAGCACCTAACTTGAATCAACCTGACTCGATCAAGTATATTCAAGTCAAGTCAGTTCGGGGGTAATATATAAATGCAAAATTGAGCTAATGGGAAGTAGACACATTAGCAAGGCAAGAGCACGACATGTGGCATATGGTAAACTTTGAGCGAATGTGGCATTAAATATACCATATTACACTAAGTAATTTATCACCGAAAGCAGGGAGTACCAATCTTTGAAAGATCCAATGACTTTCGGAGGAACTGTCCTAACAAGGTGGTGACAAATGTTCAATATGCAATGAGCATCTGTCAGCATGAAATCGTTTCAAGCAATAAGTGGTAAGCACCCTCGCATGCATAGGGACACTTGGAACGTAGACGTTGTCCTTTTATAAAAGATAATTTTTCAGTTCATTATGTATTCTGAGTGATGTACCGACAGCTTTTAATGAGATAAACAGGTTTTTCAAGAGATAAGCTAACTTGAGCATCAAAGGGTGTTTTCGAAAACAACCTTCGAATCACTTTAATGAAAGTTTTTACTTGTTTTGTAGGTTTAGGTATGGTAGTCAATCGAGACCGACATTTGTATGAAGAAAGGGTTTGCCCAAAGTTGTAGCTGACCTTTTTACGACATTTTTACTTGCAACATTCGTGATATACAAATATGAAAACGTTAAACTTACATACCCTCATCAATCAGATGCTCCCCAAAATAAAAAATTATGACCATTTCAATCTTTTAGGACGTGATTCATCTTCCTATTCATAGTTATCGTGGACCTTCATCAGTTGCTCAATTCCATCCAATTCTTTAAAGATGTTTGGCACAAATTAAATGCACACCATACTTTTCAATCTTATGATGCTTAATGTGATCACAAACTTTGAACTAGAAAAAGACATCACTAATGTCAATGCCTAATAATACTTGGTGATATATAATAGGGATAATCCCAAAAAACCATCTGACTTTTAACACATTATCTATTTTCCCTCATATAACTTCGTTTTTATTCAAAATACTATTTGACTTTAAAATAAACACCCAAAATATCCCCTAAAAGTGTATGAAAGGACAATAATATCTCTGATGATAACATATTCCGTTAGGTGGATATGGTTGACCGTTTCATTCTAGAGGCAAAAAGGAAAATGCAATGAAAAATTGATAGAAAAATCCTAAAAAGCCACTTGACTTTTGACAAATTATTTATTTTCCCTCATGTTGTTTTGGTTTTATTCAAAATCTCCCCATACCGTCAATTTTTTAACAAAAACCTTAGAAAAAGTTAAAATGTTGAATTTACCTTTAGTTTAAATAATATTAAAATCAAAAATAAAAAATATAAAAATATAAAAAATATAATATAATATCTTTTAAAAATAAAACAAATTAATTTTTTTTTTTAAAAAAAAGCCATTTTTTTCGAAGAGAAATTGTTTTGTTTGATATAGAAGAATTCTGAGAACAAACACAAAAAACTCTAAACCATCAATCACCATTAATCTCTCATAGATTGAAGATCTGGAATCATCATTTTCAAGTTGAACCACCATGATCAATCTCCCACATATTGAACCACCATCATCAATTTCCTTTAAATGAAATTATGTTATTTTTTTTATATCTAATTATTTATTTTGATTTTTGATTTTTTTAAATAATATCATTTCAATTAATTTTTCATCAAATTGGAAATTTTATCCTTAGAGTCAAACGATCAATCATATCTATCTAACAAAATCTATTACCCTTAGAGATATTATTGTATTTTCATATGCCTCCAGTGGTATTTTAAGTGTTTAGTTTAAAGTTAAGTGGTATTTTAGATAAAAATAAAATTATATGAGAGAAAATGGATAATTTATCAAAAGTCAGAGAATTATTTGGTTTTAATATTACATAAGTGGTATTATCTTAGCATTATCCCTTTTATTTTAATATTATTTAAACTAAGGATAAATTCGATATTTTAACTTTTTCTAAGTTTTTGTTAAAGAATTGATAATAGGGAAGATTTTGGATAAAAATAAAATCACATATAGAAAAATAGATAAAATCAATCGGGTTTTTAATATTTTTCCTAAATTAAATTTCCAAGAAATTTCCTTCGTTTCTTGATTGTCAGTTTTCCATCACTTTATTTAGAAAACACTTAAACATTTCACCATCATAAGTCCTAATTTTTTTCTACAGGCATCTTTTGTCTCTTTCAAAATTTTTACTCTTTCCACGTTTGACTAATAATTTTTGACCTACATTTGCTTTTTGATAGGACTTCCGGTGTTCATGATTTTCTTTTACTAGTTTATACATAAAGTTTGTTTATACATGAGTTTTTTTCTTTAATACCACTTTCCTACACGCACCTTTTGTCTCTTTCAAAATTTCCATTATTTCCACGTTTGATTAATAATTTTTTACCTAACATATGCTTTTTGATAGGACCCCAGACGTTCATGATTTTCTTTTACTAGTTTATATGTATATAGGGCTCCTAGTTTATTTATCCACACTAGGACTCCGCATGTTCATTATTTTATGAAAATTTTAATGTAAATAGATATATTAATTTGTTGCCTGTGAACTTCGTTTTAATTTTTTAGGTGTTAACCTATGCCGCGTTAACACTACCTTAATATCATCAATTTGATGAAGTTGATAAAGTTGCTATGCCAGTAACATAGCAAGAGCCCAACCAAAAGTTCTAAAAAGAGCTTTATATACTTAAAATATTTATTTATCACATCATTAATTTAAAATATTATGGATCCTTAACACAAATAATTATTTTTTTCTTAAAAAAAAAAAAAAAAAAAAAAACCTAGCAAAAGTGCGGCTTCCTTGTTTTCTATCCTTGAAAGAACACGTACAAAATTATAGAAAACATGCATGTAGAAATTAAAAACAAGATTTTCTTTGTTAATTTTTTCTAGATATATTGACTCTATGCGCGTATAATTCAATTTAGGATGGCCTGGTGCTGCCTAGAAAATTACTTTCTACTCCCAAATTTTAGTAGAATTATGTAGTATTCAAATGACCTTTTTGTAAATAATAAAATAAAAAGACTTTTTGTTTTGAAGTAAATAAAATAAAAAGACTGTTTTTTTTTTTTTTTTCTGAACTATAATAGAATAAAATGACTTAACAACTCATTTTTATTAGTTAAAACTAGTTTTTCCACCAAGAGGGCCGTCACTATGAATGACTTGATACTTCTCAGTGCACCTTGCTTTATCACAAGGTGCAAATGGAACCTGAGCATTTTAAATATCGTTAAAACTCATAGTTATATTTGGTTTTATTTAAAGTACTTGATGAATGCTATGATGTTATTATTAAAGGGAAAAAACAACCGTCGTTTTTTAAAATAAGAATTTTATAAAATTATGAATTTTAAAACTTTTATAAAACTCAAAAACTCTAAATCTATAAAACAATAAAATAAAATAATATAAAAAATAAAAATCAGATTTTTATCTTTTATATTAATATATATGAATTGCTCGCCACTTAACCTTTACTGATATATCTTTATACCTAAAATATAAATGAATGGACACAGTTATATAGAATTGTGTTCATTTACTATTGATTTATTTTCTTAAAAGAAAAAACAATATTTATAAGAGGTGAATATTAATTTTGGTTATACAAAGAAAAAATATACAAATTCTTATTCTCTATATTGTGCTATAAAAAAAAAAAAATTATTTTCTGTTTTACAGAATGCACAGCAAAAACCAAAAATAATGTCTATTAAAAAAGAAAATTATTTATTTTCTATTTATAGACAATCAATTAGGGTTTTAATTAATCAAAATTAATATTAAACCTCATGTTTATTAAAATTAAACTTTTACTTCACATAACATAATTAATTCATGTTATATTTTGAAATCGAACTCGTGACCTATAATAAATTATTATGGATAAATTAGCGATCAGAATAATCGAGCCCAGACGGATCTACAGTGCAGGCCCAGTAGCCCAGAAGCCCGATTATCCGTCATCCATCCAATCCATTCTCCTGGGGATGGAGCCCATTAGTGGACGCTTGTTGTGACCGTTGATCGCTATCGTTCAGCTTGACCGTTGATTCTGACCGCAGACGCCCTATTCTGAAGACTGGCTGTGACCGCTATCTTCTCCGCCATTCAAATCGCCGTGTTCTCCGTCAGCTTTATTTGCTGAGTTTGACCATTAGTCCTTGCCGCGGGCCGCCATCCGTGACAGCTAAGCCAGCTCGCCAGATTATCCGCCACGATTGACCGACTGCTTCTCTGCCATCCTGCCCGACCGAGGTAGTCCTCAAGAGGAGCCATCTGTCAGAAATGTCCAACAAGTCCTTCTCGTCCAGGATGATCCGACTGAGCTGATCGCTAATCTCTAAGCGTGGCCGCGTACCGACTCTTTCACTCATGATATCACCCGCCTCACCGTCATGACCAGCTGCGGACACGCAGACACATAATCCACCTCCTCGGTTCTCCAAGAAGACAGTGTTCAGAGACCCTATTGTTCTCCCTCCTGATTCGGTGTTCTATCTGCTGGAAGATCCGTCTCCGCCTCGCCTATGAAGGTCTCGAGTCAATAGAAGTCAACGGCGCCATGCAAAGTACAGTTCCAAGGCTTCCCATGTACGCTACCTCCACCAGAAGCTATGGTTTCAACCTCAACGACCCATCATGGCGTATCCGACCCAGTCATCAGAAATCTCCCTTGGGCAGACCTTGGATGCGACGGATTCGACCGCATTTATTGTATTTTCAACCGCATTTAATGCCCTGTCAGCCGCATTAATTGAGATTCCGGCGCATTAAATGCTGGCTGTCAATGTAACTATAGCTAACTATTTACTTTTGTCTTATTATGCTTTACTGTAGCGTCTCCCTTTCCCTATAAATAAGGGAGGAAAATCATTGTAAAAGGGATCCAATTTCTGAGTGTCGTTACTCTGCCGAAATAGTGAGAGAGTGAACAGTGGACGTAGGCATCTTTTTGGGCCGAACCACTCTAAAAATCTTCTGTGTCTTCTCCTCCTCGCCTCTAACCTCTCCATCTCATTCTCATTGCTCTTCATGCAATCCATTGACCGTACGAAACTGTAAGCTTGGGCCCTAAAACAACCTCGTTGACTAAGGGAACCTTTTCTCGACGTTAACATTTTTGGCGCTAGAAGGAGGGGCTCATCTTCGATTTCGTCACCTTCCAACTCATTAGCTTTCACAACTCTTTCTTCATTCGCCATGGTTAGAGGGAGGATTCCTAGAGACCTTAATGTAACAGAAAACTGCCAGGAAGTTTCAGACCATCAACAAGCCATGTCTACTAGAGGAGTGTCCAATAATGGCGCAGGGACGTCTAACGTGCCAAGGACGGGAGACGCTCAAGGTATACCCCCTCCCCCAACTCGCCAACCTACATGTAATGCTGTAGGAGGAGACGCAATGCAGGCGATACAGCGACGGCAGGAGAGGCTTGAGAATACCGTCGCACAGTTTATGGGTGAAGTTAGGACCCTGTTCCGGAATCAAGTCCAACCTCCTCAAGTTCCCCCCCAGGCCGTTCCAGAAAGAAATGTTCCCCGTAAGAGGCACGCGGAGGATCTCGATGTGAGTAGGAGGGGTGCCAGAGAGTTTGAACGAGAAGGGTCTGTCCATTCCTACAGCGTGCATTCTAGTGCTCAACCTCCACGAGCCCGCGATGGACATCGGCTGGAGCAGACTGGCCGCAATCATGACCAAATCCCGGCCCATGTAGATAGAGCGGGGCCAGGACCTGATATTGAAGGGCAAGCTGGCAGAAACAACCAATCCCCAGGCAGGAGAGATGGACACTCCGCTGTTGGAAGAACTGAAACACGGGGTATGTTGGTAGCAGAACTCCTCCAAAGGGTCCAACAGTTGGAAGCGCGACCTGCAGTACAGGAACAGAGGGGCCAAGCCGGGGAAAGGACCCCATTTGCTCCGGAGATTGAGCTGGAGTCACTCTCTCCGAGGTTCAAAGTCCCTAACATCCCCCAGTATAGAGGAAACTCCGACCCCTACGATCACCTGGATGCCTTCAACATCCAGATGGATCTCCAGACTACGAGTCCGCTTGTGAGGTGTCGGGTGTTCCCAGCTACCCTCGGGGACATTCCGCGGACGTGGTTCAGAAGCCTCCCACCGCGCAGCATCAATAACTAGGAGGAGTGCCAGCAGAGATTCCTGAACCAGTATAAGGCGCTGAAGAGGCGTCTTGCGCCACCATGTCACCTTTCCACCATCTGCCAACGCCCAGGTGAGCCTTTGAAAGAATACATTAACAGGTTCAGACGCGAGGTGACAAACGTAGAAAGCCCTACAGATGAAGGGGTTTTGTCAGCCATCTCATCTGATCTAAGGAAAAATGGCAAACTGTACGAGAGCATATACAGATCCCCCGTGAAAGACCTGGGAAAATTCTATGAGCGAGCTGAAAAGCAAATCCAGTGGGAAGAAGTGACCAATCTTAGGAAGACCAGTGCTTAAAGGGACGAAGTTGGTACTTCCAGTCATGGAAGGAAATGGAGTAGTGGGGGCAGCAACCCTGGAGGACGAAGAGAAACTCAGCAGGTTGCCAAGAAGGCCAGGGACTGGCGAAGATCTGGAAGTAGCCGAGGACCGGAGCGGCCACGGTATCAAAGTTGTTACAATACCTATAACGTCCTGTTGGATACCCAAGACCGAATATATACGACTGAGAAGGACAGGGAAAATTTTGGGCGGTTGGCTCCCCTTCAGGGTCCGGAAGGGAGGAGAGACAGGAACAAATTCTGCACTTATCACAACGACATTGGGCACAATACCTCCGACTGCTGGGCGCTCAAGGATGCTATTGAGGAATTGATCAGAAATGGCCGTTTGAGGGATTATGTTATGAGGCCCTCAAGGCGACCATCCCAGCAGCAACGGCGGCCCCGTCAGCATTCAGAAGATCCTCCAGCTCAATACCAGCCAGAGCCGAATCCTACTCAAGGACCTTCCGTCAGAACAATCCATACAATCCATGGGGGACCTTCGAGAGCCGGAGAATCTAACCGATCTCAGGAGCGGTTTGTACGTGAAGCTAGACGCGTCCAACCGGTAGGACAGGGAGAGTCGGGGGGACCTGCCAAGAAAGTCAGGAAGGTATCGGAGGACATTGTATTTACTGACGAAGATGCAAGGGATGTCCGCCTCCCCCATAATGATGCTTTGGTGATCAGGGCGCGCATCGGCAACTCAATGGTGAAAAGGATCATGATTAACACTGGCAGCTCTGTGAATGTTATGTACAAAGACTGCTACGATCAGATGGAGATTGGCGACGATCAGCTAAAACCATCCCCTGAACCCCTTTACGGATTCACTGGAGACTCGGTTGTCCCTGCTGGACAAATCAGATTGCCTTTGACCCTTGGCGACGCCACCCGGCAGTCCATAGTGCTGGCGGATTCCCTCATCATCAACTCTCCCTCGGCGTATAATGTGGTAATGGGGAGGCCTGCGATGAACGATTTTGATATGGTTGTCTCCACCAAGGCCCTCGCGGTGAAGTTCCCGACTCCCAATGGGGTGGGATGTGTACAGGGTGAACAATCCATGGCCCGTCGCTGCTACGTGGACGCGATCAGAAAGGGCGAGGAGGTAGTCCCAGAGAGGGAGTTGCAGGTGATCACTTCATCAGGGATTAGCCACGACTTAGACCCTAGGGAGTTCGATGCACATCAAAATACTAGTCCGGTAGAAGAGCTTGAGGACATCCCAGTCACTGAAGCGGATGAGTCAAGATGTCTCTAGTTGGGTAGAAGTCTGATCCCAGAGGTAAGATCCCAGCTGATTGACTGCCTCAAGAAAAATACAGATGTATTCGCCTGGAACCATAGGGATATGGTGGGGATTGATCTGAACGTAATGACGCACAAGCTGAATGTCAACCCCCATCATCGGCCAGTCTACCAGAAAAGGAGACAGATGAATCAAGAACGTAGTGAAGCTCTGAAGGAGGAAGTGGACAAGCTTCTGGCCAATAAGTTCATCCGCGAGGTCCAGTATCCAGAATGGGTAGCTAACCCCGTGCTGGTAAAGAAGAAAAACGGGAAATGGAGAACATGCATAGACTTCACGGACCTGAACAAAGCTTGCCCGAAGGACAAGTTCCCCTTGTCGAGAATCGATCAGCTGGTGGATGCAACAGTAGGGCATGAGCTCCTTAGCTTCATGGATGCTTACTCCGGCTACAACCAGATCCCCATGGACCCCAATGACGAGGAATGCACATCGTTCACAACTGACCGAGGGCTGTACTGCTACAAGGTAATGCCCTTCGGTTTGAAAAATGCAGGAGCTATTTATCAGAGGCTGGTGAACGGAATGTTTAAAGAGTTGATCGGAAAGAGTATGGAGGTCTACGTGGATGACATGCTCGTCAAGTCTGAGAAGGCGGCCGCCCACGTCCATGACCTTGAAAGAATGTTCCGGATTTTGAGGAGTTATTGGATGAAGCTCAATCCTCTCAAATGTGCTTTCGGGGTTTCCTCAGGTAAATTTCTGGGTTTCATTGTGAACAACAGGGGAATAGAAGCTAACCCAGAGAAGATCCAAGCTCTGCTGGACATGAGGTCGCCAAGAAGTGTGAAGGAGATTCAGAGTCTGAACGGCCAGATTGCGGCTTTAAGCCGGTTTGTGTCCAAGGCCTCCGACAGATGTGTTCCATTCTTTGAGGTATTAAAGAAGGCCAGGAACTTCAAGTGGACTGATGAGTGTGAAGCTGCCTTCATGCAACTAAAAGAGTACATAGGGCGCGCTCCGCTGCTGACTAAACCAAAAGAAGGGGAAACTCTGACCATCTACCTGGGGGTTTCCCAGCACGCCCTGAGCGCAGTGTTGATAAGGCAAGAAGGAAATGGAGCACATGTGCCGGTGTATTATGTGAGTAAGAAGCTGGTCGAGGCAGAAACCAGATACACACCAATGGAGCTGCTCGCCTACTGTCTGGTGATGGCATCCAGGAAGCTGCGTCCATACTTCCAGGCACATAAGATCGAAGTCCTAACTAGGTACCCTTTGAAGCAAATCCTCCAGAAGCCAGATACCTCCGACCGACTCATCAAATGGGCCATCGAGCTCGCCCAATATGATATCGAGTTCAAACCAAGGCCGGCGATCAAGGGTCAAGCGCTGGCGGACTTTATAGCTGAATTCACTAGACCGGTAGACGACCAAGCTAAGACCTCTGAAGGACCATACTGGGAGCTTTTTGTGGACGGATTCTCCTACGAAAGGAGTGCTGGAGCCGAAATCCTGTTGATCAATCCTGATGGGGGTAAGTTTCTTTGTGCCCTCAAATTTGGCTTCAGGGCAACTAATAATGAGGCGGAGTACGAAGCGCTATTGGTAGGGCTCCGTCTAGCCAGGAGGATGCAGGTTTAGCGACTAAGGATTTTCAGCGATTCCCAATTGGTGGTATGTCAGACAAAAGGTGAATATCAGGCCAAGGGATCAAAGATGGCAGTCTATCTGCAGGAGGTTCAGAAATTGCTGGGGGCTTTCGAGGCATTCGAGTTGAACCAGATCCCGCGAGCCCAGAATTCCCATGCAGACGCTCTGGCCCATCTGGCAACTGCCCAAGATGCGAAATGCGCTGACAACATACCTGTGGAATTCTTGCCTAAACCAAGTACCAAATCTGGCATGGAAATGATGATTCTGACAGTGGCGGATGGATCATGGATGTGCCCACTGGTCAATTACCTGCAGGAAGGCGTACTACCAGAAGATAAGACGGAGGCGCACCGTCTGTGTGTAAGAGCGGCCAAGTACTGTATCTATGGTGACGTTCTCTATAAAAGGGGCCTCTCAGCCCCTCTGCTCAGGTGCATCGATGAGCCGGAGTGCACCACCTTGATGAGGGACATACATGAAGGACATTGCGACAACCATGCTGGAGGACTCTCTCTGGCCCAAAAAGCGCTCAGACAGGGCTTCTACTGGCCGATAATGAAGCAAGATGCGATTGACTTGGTAAGGAAGTGTGACAAGTGCCAGAGATTCTCTAAGATTCCCCGGGCACCACCAGCCTATCTCCGACGGATGATCAGTCCGTGGCCCTTCGCCATCTGGGGTATGAACCTAATTGGACCTCTTCCAGTGGGTCGTGCGAGGTGTAAATACGTCGTCGTTGTCGTCGATTACTTCACCAAATGGGCAGAGGCAAAAGAGCTGGCCGAGATCTCCACGACGAAGATCGAGAAGTTCGTGTGGGATAACATAATCTGCAGGTTTGGCATCCCTCAGTAGCTGGTGATGGACAACGGGACCCAGTTCACCAGCGAACAATTTCAGGAGTTTTGCAGCAGTCTTGGCATCGTCAAAAGCTTCTCCGTAGTCGGCCACCCGCAAGCCAACGATCAGGTGGAAGCGATCAACAAAATCATCAAGCAGATCCTAAAGACTAAACTCGAGGCCAGGAAGGGAGCATGGGTTGACAAGTTACAGAAAGTGTTGTGGGCCTACCATACTACCGCCCGTAGTACCACCGGAGAGACCCCCTTCTCAATGGTCTACGAGTCTGAAGCCATGATTCCGGCAGAATTCGAAGTCTACAGTCACCGCAGGGCAAGCTTCAACTTTGACGACAACAACCAACTCCTGGCCGCCAGCTCAAACTTACTCGAGGAATCAAGAGAAGTTGCTCGCCTCAGGATGGCCGTCTACTAGCAGAGGATGACCAAGCATTACGACAAAAAAGTCCGGGTACGTCAATTCAAACCAGATGACCTTGTCCTGCGAGAAGTCCTACCCGGCGCTCGCAAAGCAAGTGAAGGAGTGTTGGGACCGAACTGGGAAGGACCTTACATGATCCATGAAAATCTGAAGAATTGGGCCTACCACCTGGCGGACATGGACGAGGCCATTCTGTCAAGAGCATGGAACGCCATCCACCTGAGAACCTACTATACTTGAACATTGTATTTTATTTATTATTGCCACTCTGTCACATTTGTAAAACAAGCCATGTACAGACATAATGAGAACTATCTATCAATTATGATGAATTATTGCTAACATCAAATGCCTACGTGTGTTTTTATTTAAGGTACGCCACCACAAAATGGCAGAGCATCAACATAAAGCTTCGACTTTTAATGGCCCTAAAGGGCAGGAGGGGTGAAAACGGTCACGAGCCCGCGCACCTAATCACTGCTCACTGATTGGCCTCCCCCTCCACCTTCGCGCGCGAACAAAAATAAAGGGCTCGATCAAAATGACACTCAGTCTTGCTTCTGAAAAAATGAAAGGCCTGACCGAAGTGACACTCGGCCCGAATTATGCTGTAAATGCTCATGCTAAGGTCTTGTAAGCGCAGTCGAGGTCTCATCCTCCACAACTCTCGCTGTAGATGCTCAGGTATAACCTTGTGAGCGCAGCTGGAGAGGTTCACTCCATTATGCTGTAGATGCTCAGGCTAAGGCTTTGTGAGAGCAGCCGAGGTCTCATCCTCCACAACTCTCGCTGTAGATGCTCAGGTATAACCTTGTGAGCGCAGCTGGAGAGGTTCACTCCATTATGCTGTAGACGCTTAGGCTAAGGTCTTATGAGCGCAGCCGAGGTGTCATCCTCCACAACTCTCGCTGTAGATGCTCAGGTTTAACCTTGTGAGCGCAGCTGGATAGGATTATTGCACCGCACGTCTCAAGCTCCTTCTGTCTGAACGTAACCTATCATCAACCTCGACAGCGATCAAGAAAGACGCGACGACAGTCTACCTATTATCCATCTGGTTTCTTCTCTTCCTCAACACATTCACTACTATCTATTTCGATTTCTAACATACATCTACATATGTCCGATGTGTCACGACCACGTGGGGTGGGATCAAAATTATTCATCCATCTTCGAGCTACCCCTCAGATTATTATATGTGTTGAAGGTCTTCTGCTGGACATCGTCCACAATCCGAAGGATCACTTTCCTTATTATACCTCCCTAAAGGTACATATGGAGGCGGTCAGCCCCTTTATTATTCTTAATTTTTTGTTTATCTGGCAGGGTATATTTGTTCGCGATCTACTATGACTATATGTATATGAAAATAAGGAAGCGACAGAACAAAATGGAAGAAATCTAACTAAGACAATAATCAAATAAAAAGCTACAAAGTGTTCCAAAGACAAGATAAAAACGATAATTACAACCATTTAAATGTTCAGAAACAAGTCTTATCTACAGCAAAAGAAAAATGTCAAAATAATGTGCTTTAAGGAGCCTTGGAGGAACTAGCCGGAGTGTCCACGGGAACCTTTGAAGAGTTGGAGGGGATGTCCTTGGGATCTTTACTGCTAGAGGCTCCCTGAGAAGATGAACCCTGCCCCCCATCCTTTGCCAATCCCTGAGGAGCCGAGGAAGAACCACCCTGGGCTGATGGGGCACCAGTCTGAGCGAGTGGCGAGTCAAAAGCCTTCTGCGGGGCTGGAGGAATCGTTCCCTTCTGAGCAGCTTGCGCGGCCTTCTTTTGGGCGTTTACGGCAACACGAGCCTCATACTTCTTTACTTCCGCCACCGTATCTTTCCCAAGGTAGGAATAATCCGGCGTAAGATGATGCAGCCACGAAGTGTACATGAACTTGCTGCTTGTCTTTTTAATGGCCTCCTTCCAAGCTTGGTTGGCTCGGAGTTCCGCCTTGCGACACGCTTCCTATGCCTGAGCAAGCTCACCCTTCACAGCAGTCAGACCCTTCTCGGAGTCATCAGCCCGTTTCTTCTGAAGGACAGCCTCCTCCGTGATCTTATCTACCTCCTCGGTGGCTTTCGCGAGTGAGTCGGAGGCAGCAAGCCAAAGCCTCTTCTCCTTCTCCGTGGTCTTCTCCACGCTCTTAAGTTTCTGCTCCAGCTCAGAAATGGTCTTCTCAACAGTCGCGGACCCCTCTTTGAGACTCTGAATTTTCGCCTCCAGCTCCCTGTTCGCCTCCTCAAGAGCAGCCTTTTCTCTGATTAAGTCGGAGAAGTCCCGACACATCTTCATCATGGCCAGCGAAACCTGAGGAGATAGCGTGTTAACGACATATATGGGTACGGTATGTGATTACAAAGCAATAAATAGAACTTACAAGCACGCCGCAGCGCGCAGAATAATCAATCAACTGGTCGCCCCGGATGTGCTTCTGGTAGACATCAGGCTTGTTGGGACCCAACAGCGCTGGCAGACGATCCAGCAAGTCGTCAAAATATTCCCCTGCATTGACTTCAGGGGTTGGTCCTCCGTCAGCTCCCCCCGTCATGGCCACCTTCTCCTTGCCCTTGTCTTTGGATCTCAAGCGCTTGGCAGGGGGCTCCAAGGCCTCCTCATCCTCCTCTTCGGCCTCCGAAGCTGAAGTTCCCTTCCCGGTGGTACCCCTCACCTGCTTCCCGGTCTTCTTCGCCACACTCTTGAACCTCACCCCAGGCTATTTGGCGGATGGGGCAGCGGTTGTGGCTGACGGATCCGTCGACAGAGCTGGGGGCTCTTTCATACCGGTTATCTCTACCTCCGGCTCCCCCGTCTCAGCTGCTGGCGAGAAAGGGGGAGAGACCATGTCAAGATCCACCATAGTTTTGGGCTTCTTTGGGGCTGGAGCGGAAGTTCCTTCACTAGGTTCCGTGAGGACGGATTTGACTTCCCGACCTTTTCGCACACCAACGTCGAAGGCCAACTTCAAAGGCGCGGTCTTTGTCCCAGGTGCAAGCCCGTATTTCCTCATGGAGGAGTTCTCTGGAAAATAATCGTCCTCGGGATCCTTCACCTCGGTGAACCTTTTTAGCGTTCTCGTCTCTTCGTCTGTGAGACTGACCGCTCCTTTGACAAAGGCTGCATACAAAAATAAAGAGTATTAATGATAATGAGTCATGGAGACAAATGTACGAATATTCCAGTAGCGAGCTGAAATAAGCCTACCAGGGCCGTTGTTGAAGTCAAAATGGACAAGCTCCTGCAGAGACAGACAAGTAGCATAAAACCACCTGGATTTATAATCCCTTACGTTTGATTTACCAGCCTTTAGTGGCAGAAATGCCTTATAGGGGGAGTTACGAGCGGTTATATAGTAAATACCATCTCGTTTGGTGTCAAGAGGATTAGTGGTAGACTTAAAGAAATAAAGGCTTTGAATTATGTTCGAGGTTGGTGGCGGAAGGCCGTTCTTGAGGAAGATATAGGCCAGGGTGGTTATTTGGCCGTAAGAATTCGGTGTGAACTGGAAAGGAGCTATCTCCAGGTCATTTAACAAATTTATTAAATATGGGGGAACCGGGAACCTAAACCCCATCTTCACATGTTGGCGGCTGATCGTTATGAATCCATCAGGAGGATCAGCCGCATGGTCGCGATGAGCAGGAACCATGACGCGACAAGTGGAAGGGAAATGGAATGCATCGGCCACGGTTTTAAGTTCTCCAACGGTCATTTGGGAGTCATGTCGGTAAAAGGTTTGGTAGGCAAAGGTCTCCCCTCGCCCAGAGGAACTCGGCGTGTCCTCGCTGCTCTGAGCGGTTGCACTCGAGAAGCCCCCATTGTGCTGAGAGGACCTCCCCCCGGAGCTTTCGTCACTAGACATGACTCGGTGATATCGGAGTCCACGGCTTAACATTTACAAAAGAAACAGCCAGTTAGGCCACTGACAGCCAACCAGATTCAGAGAACAAAAGAAGCCTAAGCGTCAAACCGTGCGCCTAGGAAGCCATGAAAAATGGGGGGGATAAGGGCCTCATTCTATAAAGTTTCCCTCCAGGTTTGGAGAAAGAAAGGAGAAGAAGTGAACAAAAATATCCTATACTATTACCAGACTCTACCAGACCAGAGGCAGCACAGAGGTTATCCGTCCAGACTAGTCCAGATCCTCAAAGAAGCCAATATCACATAGAAAATGAAAAACAGCAGCGACGAATGCAATGTGAACAGGGAAAAAGAGCTTTACCTTGAGTATGGTGGTCGCCGAAAGTTGCAGACAATAACCTCTGAGCAAGGTCAAAGAATCAGAGCAGAGGAAGAAGACGATGAAGATGCCTATGAGTCATGAAACTGCCAGAAGAAGAATATGGGGGGGTGTTTTTTCTTTTTAAAAATAAATAATATAATAATAATTCAGCCCCAACCGTCGGATGAGGACAGCTGTGTAACCGCCCCCAATCTGGCGACGTGGCGTGATTCCCGGGATTTTGTCATCATGCAGTGTGTCAGTTGAGTGACGTGCATTAAATGCGCACGGTGCGCGGTGTGGCCTATAACCGCTGTTTGGGGAAGCTCCACGTGGCCTGGCAATAAAGTGGAATTCAAAAAGGTACTGTAACCGCCCTCTTTTTGTAACTGTTCCCGCCTATTCTGCTCGCTCTGGAATATATGTCTCCTGGTCCTTCTTAAGCACCAAGAGCCAAGGGGCTTTATGTTATGGATAAATTAGCGATCAGAATAATCGAGCCCAAACGGATCTACAGTGCAGGCCTAGTGGCCCAGAAGCCCGATTATCCACCATCCAGCCAGTCCATTCTCCTGGGGATGGGGCCCATTAGTGGACGCTTGTTGTGACTGCTGATCGCTATCGCTCAGCCTGACCGTTGATTCTGACCGCAGACGCCCTATTCTGAAGACTGGCTGTGACCGCTATCTTCTTCGCCATTCAGATCGCCGTGTTCTCCGTCAGCTTTATTTGCTGAGTTTGACCATTGGTCCTTGCCGCGGGCCGCCATCCGTGACAACTAAGCCAGCTCGCCAGATTATCCGCCACGATTGACTGATTGCTTCTCTGCCATCCTGCCCGATTAAGGTAGTCCTCAAGAGGAGCCATCCGTCAGAAATATTCAACAAGTCCTTCTCGTCCAGGATGATCCGACTGAGCTTATCACTAATCTCTGAGCGTGGCTGCGTACCGACTTTTCACTCATGATATCACCCGCTTCACCGTCATGACCAGCTGCGGACACGCCGACTCATAATCCGCCTCTTCGGTTCTCCAGGAAGACAGTGTTCAGAGACCCTCTTGTTCTCCCGCCTGATTCGATGTTCTATCTGCTTGAAGATCCGTCTCCGCCTTGCCTCTGAAGGTCTCGAGTCAATAGAAGTCAACGGCGCCATGCAAAGTACAGTTCCAAGGCTTGCCATGCACGCTACCTCCACCAGAAGCTATGATTTCAACCTCAACGACCCATCATGGCGTATCCGACCCAGTCATCAGAAATCTCCTTGGGCAGACTTCGGATGCGACGGATTCGGCCCGCATTTATTGTATTTTCGGCCGCATTTAATGCCCTGTCAGCCGCATTAATTGAGATTCCGGCGCATTAAATACTGTCTGTCAATGTAACTATAGCTAACTATTTAGTTTTGTCTTATTATGCTTTACTGTAGCGTCTCCCTTTCCCTATAAATAAGGGAGGAAAATCACTGTAAAAGGGATCCAATTTCTGAGTGCCGTTACTCTGTCGAAATAGTGAGAGAGTGAACTATAGACGTAGGCATCTTTTTGGGCCGAACCACTCTAAAAATCTTCTGTGTCTTCTCCTCCTCGCTCTAACCTCTCCATCTCATTCTCATTGCTCTTCATGCAATCCATTGACCGTACGAAACTGTAAGCTTGGGCCCTAAAACAACATCGTTGACTAAGGGAACCTTTTCCCGACGTTAACATAAATTAATTTTAATTAATTTATACTAGAGTTACTATTGAGAATCAAATTCAAGATCTATTAAAAAATCAATTAAATAATTATTAATTCATAATTAATTATTAAATAATTTGAATATCAATATTATTTAAATACCAAGTGAACACAAATTTTTCTACTTATGTAACAACTGTAATTGGACAGTTCAATTACGATATTCTATTTCTATATACATGCTTCTTGTAGTAAAATAAGCTATCAAGGGGATCCATTAATAGAATCTGTTACTATCAGGGGTATTATTATTCTTTCACATGCCTCTTAAGGTATTTTGGATGTTTATTTTAAAGTTAGACGGTATTTTAAATAAAAACGAAACTACATGAGAGAAAATAAATAATTTATCAAAAGTTATGATTTTTTAAGATTATCCCTTTTATTTTAATATTATTTAAATTAAAAATAAATTCAATATTTTAACTTTTTCTAATGTTTTTATTAAAAATTTGATAATATGGAAAATTTTAGATAGAAATAAAATCATATATAAAAAAATAGATAATCTATCTGAAGTTGGACAAAATTTTCAGATTTTCGCTAAATTAAATTTTCAGGAGGTTTCCTTCATTTATTGATTGTGACTTTCCCATCAAGTATTTTTAGAAAGACTTAGACATTTCACCATCAAAAGTTCTAAATTTTTTTTCTACACGCATCTTTTGTCCCTTTCGAAAATTTTGTTCTCTCCACGTTTGACAAACAATTTTTTACCTACATTTGCTTTTTGATAAAACTCCCGATGTTCATGATTTTCTTTTACTAATTTATATATGTTGAATATTTTCTAGATTACCCAAGTAAACTAGTAAAAGTCCATTGGCCCAATAGATTGGTCCAAGTAGGTGGGCCCAATATAAGCGGCCCAATGTGCCAGCTCGCGATTCCCATAAGCCCTGAAGCGTTAACCTTAGCAGCGTCAAGATCGCGTAGTCCTTGCCGACGTCAAGCTCGCGTGATGAGTCCGCTTGACCGTCGAGGCCGCTGTCTATTTTCAGTAGCTCTAACTTGCCCTGGATGAAACCAGTCCGCAGTCCGTGAAAACAGATCCAAACGATAGCATGCCTTGCACATTAAGAAATCTGATTCAGGCTAATTACAGCGTAATTTGGGAAAATTTCACCTAACAAGCATGGGTTTAGTGTCTCACTCCATACTTTGATAAAGTTGACCTGACTAATGTCAGAAGTATTAAATATAATTCAGATGTATTAAATGTAAATCATCATGTTATTTTGTCTAATTGTGTTCTTCAGTAGCTCCTTCCCCTTTATAAATAAGGGAGGATTTTCTTTGTGAATAGAGAGAGACACACACAAAGAGAGAAACACACAAAGAGAGAAACATTGTTGTTACTCTGCAGAAATATAGAGAGAATAGTGGACGTAGACAGTTTAAAGGGCCGAACCACTTTAAAAATATGTTGTTTTTTTTGTTCTTCATTTCACTTCTTTCTTCTGCATTCAATTTGTTTCTTGTTTTAATATTAGACACACTGTAGCATTGAGCTCAGAAGAATTTCGTTGACTAGTTTCTCATGTCAATAATACATAAAGTTAATTTGTTTGTACATGAGGTTTCTTCTTTAATACCACTTTCTACGCGCACCTTTTGTCTCTCTCAACTTTATATGTCTTTATATGTAAAGTTCTGGGTTTTTTTTTTTTTTTTTTTTTTTCTACACGTAACTTTTTTCCCTTTCAAAATTTTCGCTTTTTGCTATACGCACGTATTTTTTCTTTCAAAATTTCCATTATTTCCACGTTTGACTAATAATGTTTTACCTAATATTTGCTTTTTGATAGGACTCCGTATGTTCATGATTTTCTTTTACTAGTTTATATATATACAGGACTCCTAGTTCATTATTTTATAGAAATTTTAATGTAAATGAATATATTAATTTGTTGCTTGTGAACTTCCTTTTGATTTTTTAGGTGTTTACGTGTCGCTTTAACATCAATTTGATGAAGTTGATAAAGTTGCTATACTAGTACAATAGCAAGAGCCCAACCAAAAGTTCTAAAAGGAGTTTAATATACTTAAAATATTTATTTAATATCCACAGTTTATCACATCATTAATTGAAAATATTATGGATCCTTAGCACAAATAATTATTTTTTCTTAAAAAAAATCCAAGCAAAAATGAGGTTTCCTGTGTTTTCTGTCCTTGAAAGAATACGTACAAAATTATACAAAACGTGCATGTAGAAATTAAAAATAAGATTTTTTATGTTAATTTTTTCCAGATATATTGACTCTATGCATATACAATTTAATTTAGGATGGCCCTGGTGCTGCCTAAACAATTATTCTGTACTCCCAAATTTTAGTAGAATTACGTAGTATTCAAATGACCTTTTTGTAAATAATAAAATAAAAGGACTTATTTTTTTTAAGTAAATAAAATAAAAGGACTTTTTTTTTTTGAACTACTAGCTGTCAGATATAAGCACCATTGCTTGCGTGCAAGACCCATGTGACCATGTCACCCCCACAATCAATAATTGAAAATGGATTCACAATCAATGGTAGATAGGGATGAATTGTTGTCCTCCCTCCCACCAATGATGACAGGCCACTGTCTCCCACTCCATGCCACCCATTAAAATTATATATTACCACTTTCTTTTCATATATAAGTATCGATGCTTTCTTTTCTATACATAGTTTACTTTTCCTGTCTCATGCTGTCAATTACTGTCCTCCTTCTACCAATCACTTGAACCAACTCCATCGGAGCACTAGAAAGGTGTAAAATGGTACAAAATATCATCCCAATATAGCGTTAAATTGGTGTGGGAGCACCAATTTAGTTATCAATTATGATAGACCACGTGAACTGTATGCCACTCCATGCCTAATTTAACTGGGTGGGTATGGGTATCATATCATCTTGCTTCCCAAGATTGCATTTTTTTTTTATTGAGCTTCAAAACATATTCAATTACAATATATTAAATCTCATCCCATCACCACTCTCAATATTTATCACCATGCTCTAGTCATAATTATTCTCGATCACTTTGTACGCTTGACGGTCTAAGCCAAACAAATATTTAATAATTTATTTACATTTTTATCCTTCCACTGTAGTAGTCTATTTATATTTTATCAAGGTCAAAATGATCATTTCAGTTTCAAACAAATTTCAGAGGTGTGAAATTCTGTTAGTGTTCATCGACCATCTTTCCCCTTTTTATATATAACTAGGAGAGATTCCAGCTTCCACGAACCAATGCTGGACGGCAAACCAAATAAAGTAACTTTTGAAAATTTTTGCTGACAACTTGTCCCCCAAGGTGGATGTAACTTGGAATTTCTGACAAACCCCTAGGGATGGAGTTGCATGCGATTGGTCAGTTTCGTTTTCAGACAAACGTGGGTTTCGGTTCCGGGCCCCACTTGCGAATTTACTTTCAAGTTGTGGGGTACGGAATAAAACAAAACGCTCTTCATCGAACATATGCAGATAAAATTTAATATATATATATATATATTTTTTAAAATTTTAGTGTATAAAAGGAACAACCACTCACCTTTTCTCTACAAACCAAACATTTCCTATCAAACCAGAGATTTTAGATTAATAGATAATAAAATAAAAAGACTTAACAACTCATTTTTATTAGTTAAAACCAAATTTTCCACCGAGAGACCTGTCACTGTCAATGACTCGAGACTTGTCGATGCAACTTGCTTTGGCAGTGATGACATGCTTTATCACAAGGAACAAATGGAACCTGAGCAAGAGGCGGTGGGTCTCCTTCCTCACATTGCGAAACGCACCTTGGCTGCTTCGCACATTTTCCTTGCTGTAAATTGTAACAGTTTCTTTGTTTCTTTTTGCTCCATTTGTTTGATTGACGTTTATGGCATGAGAGAAGAAGCATATAAATCTGAAATTTGCTAACCATGAGTACGTGTTGCAAGCATAAATTACTTTGTTTTTTTTTTTTTATTGAATATCGTTAAAACTCAGAGTTATATTTGGTTTTACATAAAGTACTTGATGTTTTCAATGCTATGATGTTATTATGTTGTGGGTTTTGAATCTTTTGATTAATCATTTGTGTTGTGTATTATTAAGGAAAACAAACTGTCAGTTTTGGTATTTGTTATTGGATGTTAGAATTATTATTATTAATCTTTAAAAAAAGAATTATTATTATTATTTTTAGAATTATTTTAATGGGTAAAAAAATATGATAGTATGTAAATTGGTTTAATAGTTAAGGATGGTATCGGTATTATATAAGGTGTAAAAAGTTAAATTTTAATTATAAATTTAATGGATATGTGTGTTGAATAAGTAGGTTTTGGAAATAGTTTCTCGGATAGGGATAGTGTCATCCATCAATTTATGGTAATTTAAACTTGTGAATTTAATAGGATTATACCCTCACTTTTTTATTTTCATGTTACCAAAATAATGTTTTGAGTTTCAATAGAACCTAGACATGGGAACTACCAAGATTATCATTGGTATATCAAAATATATCCGTCACTCATTTTCTCTTACTATTCTCATTTTTCACTTTCTACGCATCATTACAATTTTTTGTTAAAGGTCATTTTCATTGAAAGAACTTCATTTCTGATTAGATTTAAGATTTGGTGAAATTCTATGAATTTGATTTACGTACTTTTTATTAATTTTATTTTTTAATTTTAAGATTGTTTGATTTTAATAAATCGAAAATGGCAAGTAAGAAGAACAACAAAAAGAAAACATGATTTTTTTAAAAAAATAAAATAATCAACATGAGAAGATAAAATGAAATTTTTTAGATAAAAAAAAAAAATTAAATGTTACGTCTCGACCGAGGAAAGTCATTGTGTTGCTAGCAAAGCCAAACGGCTTTGGTCAAGAAATATTAAGGAAAGACATTACTCTCAATTTTCATTTTTTTCATATTTCAAATTTTGGGTTTTTTTTTTTTTTTTAGAAAATCCTAATAAACCATCGTATTTTTGATAGATTATTCATTTTCTCATATATGATTTTATTTTTATCAAAAATCGCCCATATCATTAATTTTTAACAAAAATGTTATAAAAAGTTAAAATATCGAATTTACCCTTAGTTTAAATAATATTAAAATAAAAAGGGATATTCCTAAAAAACTCTTGACTTTTGACACATTATCCATGTTCCTTCATATAGTTTTATTTTTATCCAAAATTTCGTCTAATTTTAAAATAAACACTCAAAATATCCTTAGAGGTATATGAAAGTACAATAATACCTTTAACAGCAACAAATTCTGTTAGGTGCATATGATTGATCGTTTAACTCTAAGGATCGGAAAATACAATGAAAAATTAATTGAAATAATATTAATTAAAAAAATCAAAAATCAAAATAAATAATATTAAATATTAAAAAAAAAAAGTAACATAATTTCATTTAAAGGAAATTGATGATGGTGGTTCAATTTAAAAATGATGGTTCCAAATCTTCAATCTATGGGAGATTGATGGTGATTCATGGTTTAGGGTTTTTTGTGTTTGTTCTTTGGATTCTTTTAGATCAAATAAAATACTATTTTTTTTAAATGGTTTTTTAAAATTAATTTGTTTTATTTTTTTGAAAAAATATTATATTTTTATATTATTTATTTTGATTTTTATATTTTTATATTTAATATTATTTCTTTTAATTTTTTTATTTTTGATTTTGATTTATTTAAACTAAAGGTAAATTTGATATTTTAATTTTTTTCTAACGTTTGTATTAAAAATTGACGGTATGAGAGATTTTGGATAAAAATAGAATAACATAAGGGAAAATGGATAATTTGTCAAAAATCAGACGATTTTTTAGAATTTTTCCATTAATTTTTCATTGCATTTCCCTTTTTGTCCGAAGTCAAATGGTCCACCATGTCCATCTAACGGAATCTATTACCGTTAGGGACATTATTGTCCTTTAATATATTTTTAGGTGATATTTTGGATATTTAATTTAATATCAAACAGTATTTTGGTTAAAAATAAAATTACACGAGGGAAGAGAGATAATATGTTAAAAATCAGGATATTTTTTGGGATTAACCCTTTTGTTTTTTTTGTTTTTGTTTTTTTTTTTCTTTTGTTTTTTGAGTTTTCTCTTTTCTTGTAGCATTTTTTGTGCTTAGGTATAGTATATTTGGGGAAGATGAACTTGTTAGACCAAATTTTCACAATTATACTCTCTCTTTTCTTCTACTTGATTTTTAATTTTTTAATTTTTCCTTTCTCCGCTTATTGCTAGGTTTCTAGGCCTTGAAAGACAGAAGGATTTACTGGTACAAACACAATTTTTTGAGATATATTTATTTAAAAACCATTTTATATGCAACAATATAACTCAAATTATTAATATAATGTTAGAGTTAGTAAACAAACAAGGGTGCATAAATATATATATATATATATATATATATATGTAAATATTTTTTTTGGGTGGGTTTTCTGTTCTTTCATTTTTTTTTCCTCCAAAAAGGGAAAAATAGATGAAATTTTTGAAAGGGGCAAGGTTAGAAAAGCCAAAGCAATCATAAATTCATAATGTCATCTTCAGTTGACTAGAGTTTTCTCTATTATTGCAAGGCCATAGAATGGAACCTATAGTAAATAATCAATCATGTTTAATAATTGATGAAACTTATCAATCAACGAAATTTCAGTATATTCAACATTCAATGAAAAGTAACAATATAAAAAATTTCCAGCATATTCAATATTCGTTGAAATGTAACAACCTACGAAATTTTCAACAACTTTTATAGAGAATAGTAATAGATTGTATAAATTATTTATCAAAAATTATATTAAAATAGTAGAATATACGAGTTATAAGTATTTTATAAATAATGAAATTACATAATAGGTGATATGTCAATTATAATTCATTTATATTAAGTGCATGTTAAAACTTATATGAATAGTGTTATTTTTCTATTGTGTGAATTATTGTTTTCTATTAGTTGAAGTAGTTATTCAGATTTTATAATTAATGTTTGATTTCGATAGTTCCGATCGATTTGTAATCCTTGTTGTATTGGCTTTAAGAAAACATTATAATTCACTTGTTACATCTAGAGATTGTACTCATTGAATTGCCATGGAATCAATTAAAGTATTATAATAAATTAAGAGGTCACTCTAATTTTTGCGTGCGGCTGAAACTTGAAAGTAGAGTTGAGGAGAGAAATTTACCTGAGACACATTGAAAGAAAAACTCTACCATCAGCTAATCTCATCTCATATATTGTTTTTTTGAAAAATCATTTCATATATTGTTAATAGGAGATTCTTTTAGCTTTTTTGACAAAGGAAACCTTCTCTTCTCTCAATATATCTTTTCTCAATATTATAACAATATGATTAAATATTAAATAAAGATGGTACCAGAGGGGAGACTCTGTAATATCTCTTTAATTAAAAAAAATATTTTTATATTTAAAATTATCTTTTAATTATTTATAAATTTTAAAATTATTTACTTTTAAAATTATTTTTAAGTTTAAATTTTATTTTATAATTTTTAAAATGTCATTCTAAATAAGGTTTCATCGTCTAGATGGATGACAAAATTAAAAACAAAAAATTACATTCTTAAATTAAAATTAAAGTTAAAGAAAATCAAACCATTAAAAGAGATGATCATTATAGTAAAAACCAAACATTATCTTCGTTGGTAAAAGTCAAAGGTCAAGAGGATTCTGCATATTGTACTCCCAGAAAAATGTACGAAGCAGCTAACGTGCATTTCACAAAGCGGAGGATCGAGGAGGCCTTCTGCGTCTTCGGCAAGTCCCATTTGCTCCTTGGGATAAAGTAAGACATCTTTGCCGAAGCTGCATTGAGAAGTCTCAAGTCATTGACAATGACAGGCCCGTTGGTTGGAAAAAGTAGTTTTTCCAACTCATTTAATTTTATTATTTATAAAAAGATCATTTAAATAATATATAATTCTACTAAAATTTGGGTGTGAAGAGTTATTTTTCACGTTAAGTATGCGCTGGGGCCATTCTGAATTGATTTGTACGTGTAGAGTCTGTATATACCGACAAAATTAACAAAGAAAATCCAATAGACGCACAACTTTTACGATTCCGTTCGCATTCTATCAATGTGATTTATGACCTTTTACTGATACTTATTTTCAAACTTAAAATTAAGAATTAATACACATAATTTATTTGTAAATATGAGGGGCAAATATTGCCACTTAAAAATACGATTTATCTATCCAAATTATAAATATATCCTATTACGGATAAAAATGGTTCGTACAATTAAGATTCTCTCTCTTTACACGTATGTTGATCGCAATTAGGTACTACAATATAATCTATAAAACAAATAAAAACCTTCGTTAGGTACTACAATATAATTTTTAAAACGAATAAAAACCTTCCTTAGAGTGTCCCGGAGTGTTTGTTAGAGCCTAGACCATTGTTTAAACTGTCTACTTCTTGTTATCCAATTGGCTGCACCATTCCAATGCCTATGAGAATGATTGAATGAGATTGTATAATAAATATCTAAAACTGTGGAAACGACACGTACCTACAAGTCAGACCCAGCAAGTTACAGAGGATGCCAATTATACATGCTAACCATCAGACACTTGCACAAACCAAAATAGCAACAAACTAGTCGGTAATTCTCATGGCTTCTGAGGTTGGAGCTGAGGTTTTGCTATTAAAACGGGTGCAGGATATGTTCCTCAATGGTGAACAACCAGCAGCACCATATATTTGTAGAGATGGTGATACGGTTGAAGAGGTTCCCGCTTCATTATTTCCGGTTCCCATCACTGATCTCAATCTCCTCTCGCGGGAAGAAGTGTTAGAATTATGAAGCCTGAAAGAATTCGAATTTCAGAAGAATTCGGATTCAAAAACAGATCAAACTTTATCTATCCCGAAAGTATATCAAATGAAGTCCGTTTTAAGCGAATACGGTATCGTTGGAAAGCTTGTTTCGATATGAATCAAAGCCGCAAAAATCGCAGCCAAAAACGGTCTCACGCGCCCTCACAAGCCCCAACAACTTCCGGTGGTCTGTTTTACACGAATTCTTCTTTCTTTAAGGTTTTTGAGTCCGAATCAATTGTGGGTTGTTCCTATCCTATAAATATACATGTTGAACGTTTTATAGGTGTGATTATATGATGTATTAAGGGTCTCTAAGGGTTTAGACTTAGATTGACAGGTTTAGGAAGGTGTGAGAGATTTGTGAGGGAGCAATTCGTGATTGAGAGTGAGAGAGACAAAAGTGTGAGTTTGTAATCATCAATTTGATAGTGGAAGAAGTGCTGGTGCACTCCGTGGACGTAGGGAATTTCTTGAACCACGTAAAATTCTTGTGTCTCTTTTATTTATTTGTTTGGTGTGTGCTTGATTGTGTTTTACGACTTTCTTCTTTTTCTTTCTTTCTGGGTTAATCTCCCAACAACTGGTATCAGAGCCAGGTTCGTTAGTAGTTGGTTTTGTCATTTGAGTGGAAGAATATGGGTTCAGAGAAAGACTATTACAAAGTTGAAAAGTTCGATGGGACGAACTTTAGTTTCTGGAAGATGCAGATGGAGGATTACCTATACCAGAAAGACCTGTACTTGCCGCTCAAAGAAAAGCTAGCAGACATGAAAGATGAAGATTGAAAAGTTTTAGATCGTAAAGCTCTAGGTGCGATTCGATTGAGTCTATCAAGATCAGTAGCCTTTAATATGAAGAATCAAGACACGACAACGTCTCTCATGAAAGCCTTATCAAATCTCTATGAACAACCTTCTGCGGCAAATAAGGTACATTTGATAAAGAAACTCTTTTCTCTCCGAATGTCAGAAAACAAAAACTTCAAAGAACACCTGAATGCGTTTAATGAGATTACGGATCAACTAACGTCCGTAAAGATCGAGTTTGATGATGAAGTACAAGCCCTACTCATCCTCGGTCAGTTGCTTGAAAGTTGGAAGGGTATCGTCCAATCAATCAGTGGTGCGTTTGGAAAAGAAAAATTGAAGTTTTCAGAAGTTGTGGATATGATCATGACTGAAGAGATTCGTAGGCGTGAAGATGGGTTTTTTAATTCAAATTCAACATTGAATATGGAGAGTAGAGGAAGAAGCAATACTAGAGGTGGGCAATGTGGTAGATCCAAGTCAAGGCGTGGTAGGTCTAAATCAAGGAGCCGTCAAAACAATTCACATGGTGGTAAGAAAGACATCGAGTGTTGGAATTGTCACAAGATGGGGCATTACCGGTCAGAGTCTAAAGCTCCAAAGAAAGAAAGTGATGGTTAGACTAGTGCGAACTATGTTTCGGAAGGCTCGGATGATACTTTAGTTTGCTCTTTAGAAAGCAATACTGAATCATGGATATTAGACTCAGGAGCGTCGTTTCATGCTACCTCTAGGAAGGAATTCTTTAAAGAATATGTTGCAAGCAACCTGGGTAAGGTTTATCTTGGTAATGATAAGGCATGCGACATCGTAGGTGAAGGAAAGGTGGAGATTAACCTAAATGGATCTATTTGGAAATTAGATAATGTAAGATATGTACCTAGTTTGAAGAAAAATCTGATTTAAATTGGGCAGTTGGCAACACAAGGTTATGTGACAACTTTTTCAGAAGATGCCTGGAAGATTTCAAAAGGAGCTATGACTATTGCCAGAGGAAAGAATATTGGAACTCTCTATACAACCACAGATGGACGTGGTTTATTTGTTGCAGCTGAAAGTAGAGGTGATCCAAACCTATGGCATCAGAGGCTTGGGCATATGAGTGCTAAGGGATTACGTGTCATGCATTCTAATGGCAAGTTGTCAGATTTGAAATCGATTGACCTAGACATGTGTGAAAGTTGTGTTTTTGGAAAACAGAAAAGGGTGAGCTTTAAGAAAGCTGGGAGAACTCCAAAGACAACAAAATTGGAGTTAGTGCACACAGATGTTTGGGGACCTGCACCAGTTTCCTCAGTTGGCGGAAAATGTTATTTTGTCACTTTCATAGATGATTACTCAAGAAAGGTTTGGGTTTATTTTCTGAGGCAGAAATTTGAGGTGTTTGAAGCTTTCAAGAAATGGAAGGCTATGGTTGAGAATGAAACCGGTTTGAAGATAAAAAAGTTACGATCCGATAATGGTGGTGAGTATGAAGATTCTGAGTTCAAAAAGTTCTGCTTCGAGAGTGGGATTCATCTCGAGAGGACCGTGCCTAGTAATCCACAGTAGAATGGTATTACAGAACGAATGAACCGAACATTGATTGAAAGAGCTAGAAGCATGAGACTACATGCTGGTTTGCCGAAGCAGTCAATACAGCAGCTTATTTGATCAATTGTGGTCCATCAACACCCTTAGATTTCAAACTACCCGAAGAAGTTTGGAGTGGTTAGGAGGTAAAACTTTCTCATATTAGAGTTTTTGGTTGTGTAGCATATGTCCATGTTAGTGATAATGCTAGAAACAAACTTGACCCAAAATCTATTAAATGTACTTTTATTGGCTATGAGGATGATGAATTTGGGTATAAGTTTTGGGATGAAAATAGTAAGAAGATGATTAGGAGTAGGGATGTTATCTTAAATAAGAAAGTTATATATAAAAATAGGAAATCTATAGAGTCTTCTAGTGGGGGGTTGTCTGAACCTAACTATTTTAATCATGATGATGTGCCTGTTTGGAAAAATCCTAAGTTAGGTAAAGAGTTAGAAGCCAAGGAGACCACAGAAAAAGAACCAGTCACTACTTCAACTTCGACGCCTGAAGGTGTAGACTCAAAACCAGCAGAAAAGGGTATTGCAGATTTATACCCTGATGAGTTAGAGGATCCAGCGAATGCACTGAGAAGGTCCAAGCGACGTCGAATACCAAACAAGAAGTATGATTTGAACTATCTGTTACTGACTGATGTTGGGGAGCCTGAATGCTATGCTGAGGCATGTCAGGTAGATGATTCTAGCAAGTGGGAGCTAGCGATGAAGGATGAGATGAAGTCTTTGAATTCGAACTGTACATAGGAGTTGACAAAGTTACCAGAGGGTAAGAAGACACTCCAAAATAAATGGGTCTTCAGAATTAAGCAAGAACATGATGGCTTTAAAAGGTATAAAGCTAGATTGGTGGTCAAGAGTTTTCAACAAAAAGAAGGCATTGACTACACAGAGATATTTTCTCCTGTTGTGAAGTTGAGCACAATTCGGTCAGTTTTGAGCATTGTGGCGGCAGAAGATTTATATCTGGAACAACTAGACGTAAAGACTGCTTTTCTACATGGTGATCTTGAGGAGGAGATATACATGATGTAACCAAAAGGTTTTATGGAAAAAGGAAAAGAAAATCTGGTGTGTAAGTTGACTAAGAACTTGTATAGCCTCAAGCAAGCTCCACGTCAATGGTACAAGAAATTTGATGGTTTTATGCAAAAAAATGGATACATGAGATGTAATCCTGACCATTGTTGTTATTTCAAGAAGGTTGGTGCCAGTTACATTATTTTATTACTTTATGTTGATGACATGTTGGTAGCTGGTGCAGATTTGAAAGAAATAAACAAATTGAAGAAACAACTGTCTAGTGAATTTGAGATGAAGGATTTGGGGGCAGCAAAGTAGATTCTTGGAATGAGAATTAATAGAGATAAGAAGAGAGGTACATTGCAATTATCTCAAGCAGAGTACATTCGTAAGGTTCTTCAACGCTTTAGCATGAGTGATGCTAAACCAGTCAAAGTTCCCTTAGCCAATCACTTTAGACTTTCCAAGGATCAGTGTCCACTGACAGATGAAGAAAGGGCATACATGGATAAAGTTCCATATGCATCTGCAATTGGAAGTTTGATGTATACTATGGTTTGCACGAGACCAGATATTGCTCATGCAGTGGGAGCAGTTAGTAGATTTATGTCTAATCCAGGCAAGCAGCATTGGGAGGCAGTTAAATGGATTTTGAGGTATCTACGAGGTACAACAGAAAAATGTTTATACTTTAAAAAGAGTGATTTGAAGCTACAAGGATATGTTGATGCTGACTTTGCTGGAGAGGTAGATCATAGGAAAAGCACTACAGGGTACGTTTTTACTTTGGGTGCGACAGCCATTAGTTGGGTTTCCCAACTACAGAGGATTGTGACTTTGTCTACGATTGAGGCAGAGTATGTAGCTGTTACAGAAGCAAGCAAAGAACTGATTTGGTTACAAGGTCTGTTAGCAGAATTGGGGTTCAAACAAGTGTTGAATGTGTTGCACAGTGACAGTCAGAGTGCGATACACTTAGCCAAGAATTCGGCATTTCATTCGAGGACCAAGCATATAGGTCTACGATATCATTTCATTCGTACTTTGTTGGATGAAGAAGTGTTGACACTTGTGAAGATTCTCGGAAGTAAAAATCCAGCTGACATGTTGACCAAGCCAGTGACTATCGAGAAACTGGAGCTGTGTTCAGCTTCAGTTGGTCTTCATGGTTGAAGCAAAGGAAGTTGAGTGCACCGTTTTTCACTATTCAGAAGAATTGATGATTGCATGTGTTTCAGTCTTCAAGTGGGAGATTATTAGAATTGTGATGCCTGAAAGAATTCGAATTCCAGAAGAATTCGGATTCAAAAACAGATCAAACTTTATCTGTCCTGAAAGTATATCAAACGAAGTCCGTTTTAAGCGAATAAGTTATCGTTGAAAAGCTTGTTTCGATATGAATCAAACGCTGCAAAAATCGCAACCAAAAACGGTCTCACACGACCTCACGCGCCCCAACAACGTCCGGTGGTCAGTTTTACACGGATTCTTATTTCTTTAAGGTTTTTGAGTCCGAATCAGTTGTGAGTTGTTCCTATCCTATAAATACACATGTTGAACGTCTTATAGGTGTGATTATATGATGTATTAAGGGTCTCTAAGGGTTTAGACTTAGATTGACAGGTTTAGGAAGGTGTGAGAGATTTGTGATGGAGCAATTCGTGATTGAGAGTGAGAGAGACAAAAGTGTGAGTTTGTAATCATCAATTTGATAGTGGAAGAAGTGCTGGTGCACTCCGTGGACGTAGGGAATTTCTTGAACCACGTAAAATTCTTGTGTCTCTTTTATTTATTTGTTTGGTGTATGCTTGATTGTGTTTTACGACTTTCTTCTTTTTCTTTCTTTCTGGGTTAATCTCCCAACAAGAAGAACTGGAGAAACTAAGATCAGCACTCTCTTCATGGGGCTGCTTTCAGGTCTAGCTCTTGATAGTCATAACATAGAATTTTTAATACGACAAAAGCATGCATGAGAGATGTAAATCATTCCACAAAATCAACATGTGTCCCCCTCTTCTATATTGTAATTTGTTATCATATTAATTAAAATTGTATATTCCCATATTATATTATAACCTATTTTCATGATTTCCCTAATTATCTTGCTTAGAAGATTTGAATATCTATTCTATCCTATAAATAAGATCTCCATTATAAATTAATGTATAGTGAAATACACAATTTATTCGTCTTTACTATGATATCAGATTGTTAACATATAATGAAATACACAATCTATTCATATTTATCAAAATTTATTTTGGATTTTCAGGCAATAGGTCATGGAATTTCAATTACATTTTTAGACAAGATGCAGCAAGTTAGCAAGGAATACTTTGAACAGCTACGGGAAGAGAAGAAAAAGCAAGCCGAGGGTTTCAAGGTTATGGGGTTGACCCTCTCCTCAAAGCAGGCCAATTTCTAGATTGGTCTGATCGCCTCTTTCTTGATATTTACCCCGAACATGGAAGGAATCTCATCTTTTGGTCACAAAGGCCACAATCTTTTAGGTACCATCATACCTAAGTGTTAATATATCATAATCTCAAGTTTTAATTATTATAGTTATGTATTTTTCTATCAATTTAAATTTTCGGGTATGATGGTAACTAATATAATATCATAGTCTAAAGGTCTACATGATTCAAATTCTCTCTCTCCCCTTTATCTTAAATTTTTCTTGCACATGTTCTGTTCTATAGTTAGAGGCGTTTAGCATGTTTCCATTATCTATTATTTATCTACATTGCATGTAAGAAACGTCGTTAATGTATTATAATAATCTCAAGTTTTAAATATTATAACTAAGTTCTTTCCTATCAATTTAAGTTATGGATCTGGTGATAATTAATACCGAGAATTTATAATTTTTTCTCTTAATATTTGTTATGAATGACTCTTTACAGAGGTATGTTGGAAGAATACTCTCTTAAGATGAAGATGGTGACAGAGCTTGTGTCAAAAGCCATGGCAAAGTCACTGAATTTAGAAGAGAACAGCTTCTTGAATCAATATAGGGAAGGAGCGCAGTACCAAGCCCGATTTAACTACTACTCACGCTCTCACAGGCCTGATCTTGTTCTTGGCTTAAAACCACATGCAGGTGGATTAGGGTACACTATTTTATTGCTGGATAAAGCTCTTCAAGTATTCAAAGACGAGAAGTGGTTTACGATACCCAAAATATCGGAAGCTGTCCCAGTCCTCATAGGTGATCAAATGGAGGTTTTTAACTCATAAAATGAACTCTGATAACCATTGAATACTATATTCAGCAACCATTGGATGATACTTGCAGATCATTCCAATGGAATATTTGTTGGGAAAATTGACTCCCAAAATTTCCTCTAGAAACTTGTCTTATGTAGAAATATCAGAAATAACAAAGGAATAAATTAGGAAATAATAATAATCACTGAAACACAAGAACTTACTTGAAAAACGTCAAAATAGAAAAGAAAAAAAAAAAAAAAACTATGACCCTTTGAAAGAAATCCACTGTATGAAAAATTATTATAATTACATAGACTATAACATGTAAAATTGTTATTTAAGTCTCAAAATAAACTCTTGCAGCATGTAAATACCATCTTCAGTAACCAAGGTATGGCCGATACTTGCAGACAATGACCAATGGAATCTTCAAAAGCCCGGTGCATAGGGTGGTGGCAAGCTCAAAACGGGACAAGATTTTGCTGATATACATTGGGAATACTACCAGCAAGGTCAGAGAGCACTGCATACTGTAGAGCTGTAATCCTGTGACATATATAATGCTCTCTTATGTTTTGTGCAAATGATAGATGTTTGGTTTTGTAACTATGTATTATGAAAGAAAGCTTCTCATCTGGAGCCGCCTGACACTTGATCAGCATCTACAACATCTACTTTCAGCATGCTTATTAAGTTACCATGAGCATTTAAGTCAGCTTTTGGCTATGAATTTCTAAAATCAGCATTTTCGCTATTAACACAAGGTCATCATAGTACAAGCAGCCATATCTATCTCTTACCGTATAAGACATGCATTTTAACACCATCCTTCACATACATACTCGACAAACTTAAACAAATGGGTTGTCCACACAGAGAGATCACAAATAAGAACAATCTGGATATCACATTAGACAAACCCAATCCAAAATCTCACGCTGTTAGATATCATGTTAAAAAAAATAAATAAATAAATATGGGGTAAGAGTAAGCCTTCACTCTTATAATATGGCAATAAGATTCATTATCTACCATAATCCCCAACTTGTTATGGATAACATTTTCTAGGTGTGTAGAGTGCCTGATGCTTTTAGTGAATAAAACCTTGTAAGTGCACTAATCACAAAGATGTAGCAAGGGTCGTGAGAGTGTTCCACATAGATGTTTCTTTTTTATTTACTATATTAATTCTTAATGTGAGTATCGTGCGAAAAAATAAACAAGAATGGAGTATGATGGTTTTGCAAAATTAAAAACTGAATGAAATAGAGAATAAATGACAACTTCTTAATGAGAAAACAACCAAATGAAATGTTAGGTCACCAATGTTCTATTGCACTTTGATATGATTAAACCTTAGCATTTCAATTAATATACCTAATCTTTAATGGAGAGTTCTATTGCCTATATTCTCAAGATTACAACATCTATTGGCCCCAGAGTGCTTTTGCAATTGGAAACCTATTAATAGATTAATTATTAACCTAATGGAACAATGGTCATCTCCAATCAAGCCTATCATCTCAACTAGGTCCATTAGGGTTTATTAAGAAATATCTTCAATAATCCCTCAAATCCAAACTATTTCATTTCAAGAATAAGAACATAAATGGTCATTTAAAATTCAAAACCAAGAAAATGAATTTATCAATGAAATAAGTGAATAGAATAATTAATTGAATTGCTCAATAGTTTATCAAAGTATAAAGAACATTGGATCCCTAAATAAAGTTTAGTCAATCATCAAAGTTTGAATGCCATCACAAGATAATGAAGGAAAAGATTAAACCAATGATCTCCATGGAATGGTCTTCCAACTCTAGAAGTCAGCTCTTCTTGCTCAAGAACTTCTCTTTGAATCTCTTCCTCCTTCTCTGGATTGGCTTCCAAAAACCTGATAAACACCAAAATGGATTATGGATTAAGAAATATATAATGTGGATAAGATTTGTTTTTCTCCCCTGAAGGTGGTTGTTGAAACTCTCCAAAAATCATCTCTAAATAGCGGGAAAACCTAGCAAGCGAACGGACCAGACTACTCCATAGAGTTGATAAATTCAAAACTGCAGTAGAGGAATTCGCTAGCTCAATCCGCAAACTTGAGCTAGCAGATCTTCCTAGCGGGTTGAAAGTAGAGGGAATTGTGACTTGAGGCCGCGACCTAAAACTAGCGGCGCTTCATAGCGGAATGATGGCAGAGCAAACTACAATGTCAAGCCGTGGACGTGGAGCTAGCAGCGCTTCATAGCTGTTGCCTCGGCCAAATGTAGTACTTTTCCAACTATTTTTATCCAAAATACACTCCTCTTTTAACAGCAACTCTTAAACAACATATGCAACGTGAAACATTACACAAACACATCAAATCCAACATATTCACTTGAGAAACAGACCTAAAGAATAGGAATTAGGGATCCAACACAAAAACAAAATAATCACAGAGCTTTTAACGACAGAATTAGAGAGGATAAGCTGCTTTAGCCAAAATTTGATTTGTGTTCGATGCATTAGCAATGTGGGAAATTGTGTGAAAACAAAATATCACATCAAAAGCAAGTGTAAGAAAAATGGTTAATAAACAGTCTGATAAGCCGGTTTTTTGCTTGTACATTGAATCAATGTATAGTAACTTGTTCTAAAATTTTAATTTCTAAGAAGCAAATATTATACATCTTAAAATCTGTCAGTCCGAATCAACATAATTTCCAAGAAGTTAGGATTGTGTCATACAAAGAACATGGCCCCTGTAAAAACCAAAAATGAAAATTCTTGTGATATACAGGCTCATTAAGAGCATTCCCAACGGACTTTTTCCAGGACAACAAAAGTGAAGGTGAATACAGCGCAAACACACAGAAATAATCCAGACAGAAGCATTGTCTCCATTTTCCACAGGCTGTAAAAGAAATGCAAAACGCAATATATGTTTTATTGTTACTTTCCCCTAATAATCAATTTTATCATCCAATAATACAATGAGAATCTATGTCTGTGACCTGAGGTGAAATTAAAGATAAAACTTATCAAGAAGAAAAGGAATCAATGTTCGACAATGTGAAAAAAGTGAATAAATCATCCATATATATCCCCACAAAAGTAGTTACCCCATACTATATCTAAGATGAAGTTCAACATTTAACAACAATACTAAAATTAATAGTCGATCAGATCCTAAAAGTACAGATACAAGCTCATAAGGAGCAGTTTCAAAAGGCATTTTTCAAGAACTACTAAAATGAAGGTGAACATGCTGCGAAGCAAAGCAATAAAGCATGCCAATTCAAAAAGAAGTGATGACTACATTTTCCATAAGAATTTTTTTAAAGAGATGCAAAACACAGAAGATGCTTTATAGTTACTAGTTACTTCCCCCTAACCAATTTCATCATCCAAGAATATGCTAAGAATCAAAGCCTGTGAAGGGCTAGCTAGTTGTTCCATCAGGGAAGTCCCCAAGACTTAAAAGTGCTTGAGCATTTTCTTGCAACATACTCTAGCGAAACTTATGGCCACCACCCCTCCCACACCCTGGTGACTAGCATAATGATCATATGTTTAAATTCTATCACTAATCAGCCATATGCATAGCATTCCCATGTGTATTCTAATTCGTTTATTTACCACACTGTTTTGTCTTCTTATTTTCCCTTGTGTCCCCTCTCAAAGACAATATGTTGTAACATATTATAAACATTTCTCCAAATACGCTAAATCTGTTGACACAGATTGCCATCTTTAATGCTGTATTCTCATAAACTTCGATCACAGAAGAAAGTTCATAGTATATACAGTGTTTGTTAACTCTAAATTGCAAACACCTCCACCGTCCCAAAAGCACATCTAATATGTTTACAACTTAAAAGACCAGATCCAACAGAATATCTAATGTTACCAAAACACAAAAAACGTACTAGCAATAACTTTCGGAGATTGCATAGAAACATTAAAGAGGTTCTCATACCACGAAGAAAACAAAAAAAAAAAAAAAAACATTAAAGACTTATTCCATTCATTCACTACTACTCTCCTTTGGAGCACCATTGGAAAGCACCTTGGCGGGCAGAGAATCTTCGGAATTACCAAACAATTGCTTCCTATAAACCTGATGCAAGCGGCCAAAAAGGTCTTTCTTAATGGCCTCAAAAGCCACATCCAATCTCTCCAACTGCTCCAAAGAGTTCTTATTATACATAAACAAGCCATAATACAAATCAAAGCTATCCCCTTTCGTGTTTTCGACCAAATTGAGCAACGTCTCATACCCTTTGGTATTAATAGGCGAAGACTGGAGGCCGAACCTCTCAAGGACGCGGCCCATTGTATGCGTAACAAACTGTGAGCCAGCTGCATACCTATCATGCTCCCTACAACTCATCTCCACCATTCTACACCCTTCTTCCGCGAAAATGTCAAGAAACCTCTCGACCCTCCTCACTGTCTCCTCATCATCTCCTACTCTAACCTTATCATACACGAAAGGAAGGCCAACCCAGGAATGCTTACCACTTTCAGGACCAAACATGGGGTGCGTACACAGGATGTCGAAGTCAAGAGGCAAGTACTTGAGGAAGAGATTCCTGGGGAATTCTTTGACGGAGAGGACGTCGACGAAAAGGGCACTCCTCTTTAGCCTCTGAAAGGGTATTGGTTTGAGGACGGAGTCAGTCGAGAGAATGGAAGTGGAGATGAGGACGACATCTGGGTGCTGCTCGCAGAGGTCGTGGATGTCGCTGTAGAAGGTGGCGTTGAGTTGGTGGCCAATGTGGGTGTAGTCGGAGCGCGAATGGAGGAGGAGGCCGTGGTTGTGGCGGGCTAAGGCTTTGCCCAGGAACTGCCCGAAGTTGCCGAAGCCGACCATGGCGATTTTCAGCGAGGCGGTTTGCAGGTACTGGGATTGGAGTTGGGACTCGTAGTCGAATGGCTGGGCGGCGTCGATGGCGAGTATTGGGGGAAGCAGCCACCAGGAAGAGCGTTTGAAAGCTGGTTTCGGTTTCAATATGATGGATTGATGATTGAAAGCAAAAAGGTATGGGTTGATGGTGGTGGTAGTTATGTGGGGCTTGGCGCAGGAGAATACCATCTCCTCTCCAATTCTACCAGAAACCTTACTACCCTTCTACATTCACACCTCTGTCATTTTTATTTTTTATTTTCAAGCAAACCTCTCATTATGTTTATTTTATTATTAGTTTTTTATTAATATATACATATAATGTTTGTATAATCAGAATGTATTATTTTTAAAAAATAAGGATCAATTAATTAAATTTACTCATCGTATTATTTCTCTTAAAATAAATTTTCTCTTATTTAATTCAAATAAAATGGATGAATTTGATTAGTTAGTCCTTACATTTTAATGTTGGAATGTCCTGATTATAAAAACCCTATACATATACACATTAAATCTTTTTGAAATATAATAATTGAATGGGGAATAGGAGAAAATATTCCAACTCATAATCTTTAAAATATAAAGATTGTGATAAAATAATTGAAATAATCGAGAATATGATAACAAAAGTACAAAATTAAAAAGAGTGTCTGAAGAGAGAAGAGATCATTCAATTATGAACTTCTATATCTTTCTTATGATCATTTTCAAGTGAAGGGTTTGGACTATAATAATCATTCATATAAATTGCAACACAGTGAACTATAATTATAGATATAAATTATAACATAATGAATCATAAAATTGATCAAGATGATGAAGTTGTTGGGAAGATGAAAAGTTAAATGTTATTTTTATGGATTTATGGAGATTCGTTCTAATATATTTATTATATTCATAACACTCCATCTTAAATATGCATTATATAGTGAATATGCTCGATTAAATCTTTACTAATAAAAATCTAGTGGGACAAAAAACTTAGAAAATGAAGAAGAGTACATTATTCATTTGTAACACTAACTTTTGGTGATGTAGGGGGTGCAAACTACTTCATTAAAACATTAATAGGAAAACCCCAATGAGATAGAAACCTATTAAAGAAAAAGAATATAGTCAAAATATTTCTTTCAAATAATAACTCCCCTTGATATATACACTACCCCTCTTTTTAATGTGTATATGTCAATATTCTTATTAAATTATTTTACATCAAATATCATGCCGATTAGTACCTATGTCAATCGGCAAGTAAAAAGAAGGAGGAGTATACAGTGAGCGGCTTGTGGAAACATGGAATTGACCATAAGTATGTGTCATGAACATCAAACCGCGACCACAAGTCACGTTATCTAGGCAGAGTCAATCGCAAGTATGAGTCACGAGATGCATTTGGCAACCTCAAGTTATGATGGTCAGGTAGAGGGTATCGCGAGATAATGTTGCGAGCTGCGTCCAGCAATTGTAAGTCGTGATGAATGGCCCAACAGTGTCGCAAGAGTGGATTGCGAATAGTCACTCGCAATCATAGGTTGCAATGGAGACTATCAAGTGTAGATCAAAAGCTGGTTAACTCCGATTGAAATTAGGATTTTAATTAAGTTTTAATTTCATACCTCTTTTGTTAATTGGGTCCCCTTGGATACACTTGAGATATCGATATACTTGACAAACAAAATTTTCATTCTAAAATTTGTCATTGTAATTTATTATATATTTATTATATCTAATTACAACTAAATGAGTCAAATCACATTTACAATAATTGACAGGTAGAATCTCATTTACTAATTATAATCAAACATGTTTATTTGTAATCAGATATAATACTAGTATGATAAATTATAATCCATAATTTTAGAATGTAATCACTCAATTTTTTTTTTTTTGTCAAGTATATTAATATCCTAGGTGTATTGTAGAATATGCCTTTATTAATTTAGGATTTTTAATTTGTTTCTTATTTTAGTTGATGTATTTCCTTTTATTAATTAGGTTAATTCTTTTTAGAGATTCTATTTCCTTAAGTTGTTTAGTTTATTTCCTTTAGGATTCTACTTCCAAAAGAAGGTTTGTTTCCTTGTACTAATTAGGGTACTTATTTTTAGGGATTCCATTTTCTAAAATTGTTTAATTTATTTTCTTTTAGAATTCAATTTTCCAAGGAAGGTTTGTGATAAGGGCATTTTTAGTCAAGATTTAAGCCACCAAATCTATATCTTTGTCATTGTTCTCGAGTATATTTTTTTATGTGTTTTGTTAGTGTTTTTCAGGGAATAAGTCTTTAAATGGTTTGTATGCTTAATTAGAAAAGATTCGATTTGAAATAAAGTCAAAGAAGTGTTGGGTTTAGGTTTTGTGAAAAAAATGGCATAATCGTGGATTTTCAGGCTTAAAAAATAGGTTGACTTGTGAAAACTTGTACAGATCCATTAGTTTGAGTTATGTGAGCTTCAATATATCAAATTAAAATCACAAATGTCTAATTTACCAATTTGTGCACCAACCAACGCGCCTCTGTCATCCAAGCGCACACATTAGTATGCTTATACACTAAGTCATGGGCCAAGAAGTGCCACACATTGCTACCCCACTTCAACAACTTTGAAGAGAGCATTTACGAGGGCATTTTCGACTCTTCACTCTTCAATCCATGCCTTAACTTCCACACCTTTAAAGGGATTAAAGCTCACATTTTTAGTAGTTTTTGAGGGGCTAAGAATAAGGCTTTCATGCCGTTCTCTCACCATTGATTCTTAACCCAACTCACCTTCATTTCACTTTCAAACTTCACCTACCAATATCCAACACCCATACTTTGGAGAGAAAGTTCTGCATGAACAGAAAAGAGGACGCAAGGGTTCAAACTCGGAAGAGAAGAGCTTCATGGATTCAAACTCGGGAGAGGGAGATTTATGGGTTGTTTTCTCAACTTCTCTTGTGTATTTGCAATGTTTCCTTTATATGTATCCATGTATTTCATGTTGTGTTAGGATAATGATAGATTTTGATTATTAATGATTTTGATTATTAATGTTAATATATTTAATTATTATTGAGTAAGGATTTTAAAACTTAATGCTTATATATGATTAGCCATCATATGCATGATTTGAGTTTATGTTTAAGACCAGATGGAATACACACAAAGTGCTCGATAAAATGCCTATACTTGGTTAGGAAAGGGAATGGGCCACTCGTGTGATAGTCGGGTTGCTATGAGTACTTGAGTGATAGCCGAGTATCTCATAAAACTATCAATCCAACTTAGATAGTAGATTATCTTGAACCTATTATGCTCTCGTTCATTCAATAGGCATCAGAAGATAAGTATTGCTGGACGAAAGTATGTATTCAGAGGATTAGTGATAAATTAGCAACAAATACAACCAATAAATCTTCGATGTTTTGATGATTAATTTCTATATCCAAGCGGAATCCAGAATCCTAGCACACTTTACTTATTTTTATTCATTTATTTTCATCTAGGACTAGTTTGCTAATCAATTCCTGTATCCTTATGGTGATGATCCCGCAACTACTATATAATATCTATACAATTTGTATGCTTGTGAGATTTTATTACTAAATATGAACTAAAAAGTAACCAGCAAGTTTTTGGTGCTGCTGTCGAGGATGTGTTCGAATTAGTTGCTAACTCTAGTCCTAGTTTCTTTTAATTTCGTTTTCTTGTTTTTGTTTTGATACGTTGTCATTTTCATGCAAAAAGGACACAAACTCAATAATGAGACTTAGCTTCAAACTCCAAATTTGTTCGTCTAGTCTAAACGTTAAATCGTGCACCCGGTGGGAGGCAACCCACCTAGATATTTTCTTTTGAGTTTCATACACTCTTTATCATAAAATCTTAGGTTGTCTATGATGTTTGATTTAGGTTTGGGGGTGTAGAATTCAAAAGTTTGTTAATGTATACTTGTTGTTTTTGGTTTTATTTTTTTGAGTGGATTATTTGTTTTGCTTTTTGAAATTCATATCTCTTTTGCCATAAAATCTCACATTGTCTATGATGTTTGATTTAAGTTAGGGTTGTGGACTTCGGTGGTTTTAGTACTTGTGTGAAATTATAAATATGTGTTATGTTTAATGTGAATATGCTTTTTACTTCATTAATTTGTTAGGAGTCGTTCATGCGAGTTGTACATTTAGATGTGTTACAGCTCCTATGAAACACTTAAGATTTTGTAGTTGACATTCATAGGTAGTGAGCAAAATATTGCTTTAAGGTGCTTTGTATATTTGTGCTTATTTGTTCAATTAGGCTTGAGATGTGATGGTGATGATGACTTGCTAAGAAGTGCCATGATTAATAGTGGAGACTTCCTAAATGAGTCATTGAGCAATAACATTTCATTTTGAGGGTTGTTTTTTCATTCAAATCTTAAACACTTTTCTTATGCTTCAAATCAAGTAGATTGATCTCATATAGGCTTTGCATTGGATATTGATTATATGTCTTCATTAAATAAATTGTTTGATTTGCTTGTGAGTTAGACAAATTTTGAGATGTGATACTAGGTGTTGTATGGTTAAAGCCAGTAAATGACCCAACACTATAAGAAAACACGGTATTAACGCCGGACTATCCATACCGGACACTAAAGGCCTGGTATGGATAATCAATATAAAAAAGAAAAAAATTTTCCAGGCAATTAAGCATACCAGGCACTAATGGCCCAGTATGCTTAATTGATTATCTATACCGGGCGTCATGCCGACTGGTACAGATATCCTATTTTAATAATAAAAAATCCAAAAAATTTATCCACGCCGGTCGGGTCCGGAGCTCGGTGTGGATATTCGGATTATCTATATTGGGCGGGTCTGTTGCCCGGTTTGGAAAATATTTAAAAAAAATGTAAAATATCCTTACCGGGCGCCCGACTCGCTCGGGAAGGATAATCAAATTATCCACGTCGGTTGGGTCGGTCGCCCGGTGTGGGTAAAAATCTTTTTAATTTTTTTATATAAAAATTAATTATCCATATTGAGCGGTGCACGAGCCCGGTATGGATAATCTGGGCGCTTTTTAGCCCATCTCCGACCCATTTTCCCCCTTCCCTATCTCTCTCTATCTCTTTCTCACATCTTCTCTCTCTAGAAACCCTAGCCGCCGCTGCCGACCCTGCTGCCTCCTCACCGCCGCTCCACCGGTCGTCCGACTTCTTCGCCGTGCTCCTCCGTCGCTGTCCTGCCGATAAGTTGCCTTTTCTTCTTCTTCTCATTCTTTGCTCTTCTTCTTGCCCGTTTCTTCTTCTTCCGTCTCGGTGATCACATCTTATTCTTTTGGTCTTTTTCTTCTTGTTCTTCTTCATGTTCATCTTCAGATGCTCATGAAGTGGTGGCCGGACTGTCGTCCGACGGTCGAATGGCAGTCCGGCCACCCAACTATGGTATATATATATTTTTAACTTTTGTTACATTAATTTTTTTTTTTTTTTGCAGATTTTTGATTAATGTTGTAGTGCTCTGATTAATATTGGATCGTCAGCTTCGATAATTTCCTCCTCTTACGCTTGAATTTATCAGTGAAAAGGTATGGACATTATTAAGGTGTATTGTTTTCAATATGTTGAATTTGAAATTTTAAGTTCCGATTGTTGATTATTTATGATTTATGGTTGATTTTGAGTTATATGTAATGTTTTTGACTATGATTTATGAATTTGTTGGCAAACTATATGATTTACTATGAGTTACTATAGTACATGTTGCATAAAGTGGCAAACTATGTACCTTCATACTGTTAATATTTTTATTATTGGAAACCTGCCTATTTGGTAATGTAAGAATTACATCTCGAACACCAGAAAGCTAGAACAAGTTCTTAGTCAGATTTATTCTTTCAAACTTGTGTATGTGTGTGAACAATCTCATGCTCTTATACTTTTGTTGGTATTGTGAATTTTGTTAAGGTTGTGGATTGTGCAATTTTAGGACTGATCACATTGTATCGGTGGCAAGGTTGGTAGGATATAAGTTGTTTATAGCAATGAGGAACTAAATGGTTATACAAAATCAGAGTTAATTAATTATGCTATTAGGAATTATCTTTCCTGTATTCTCTGTTTTTTTTTACTATTAGAGGGGAAATTTATATGTTTATGTTGTGTAGGAACACAACTTCAGATTACTTTAAATTGAATTAGTGGGAGATTACTCTTTATAGTGCTTGTTAACATTTAGTGGACGAAGAGAAGATTTTATGCTTTTGATAACTTTGAACTATACATAAACAAGTGTGTTTCATTTTCCAACTGACAAATTGTATTGTTTTCTTGAAATGTGAATCCGATTTTTTGGCCTTGAACATGTGTAGCATGGTCTTGATCATAGTAATTTATTTGGTGAATATATTCATGAATTTGTTGACAAAAATTATGGATAATTTGATAAATAGATGTTATTGCTTATTCATTGCTGAATATAGTGTAAATATACAGGAAGTTTAATAATTTAATATAGTTTAACACATTGTTGTTACGTGTTTGTTTTTTAGTGTTATATGCTTTCAAATGGATAAGGAGTGGTTAAGATTTTCAAGGTTAATATTCTAAACTCATTAAATTCAAACATAAAATTTGATCTTGGTGTATTTTGTTAACAATTTCTTTTTGTCGTTTTTAAATTTCTAGAGTGTCGAAAGAATATAGGGAGAGAGCTAAAAAATTTGTTGAGGCCGCAAACAAACATTCAATAAATTCTGGTTTCATCTCTTGTCCTTGTATAAAATGTCTTAATGGGAGGTATCATGACATTAAGATAGTGTATGAGCACTTAGTTATTAATGGGATGAATCCTCAGTATACAACTTGGTTCATGCATGAGGAACCTTTGAAAACTTCTACATCTGTTGAAAACACTTCCAATACATTTAGAATGTATAATGATATAAATCTTGAGACTCCTTGTACTGTTGAATCTGATGTTGAAGTAAGAGAGGAAGATATGACTGCTACTTTAGAAGATGTTGAAACGCCTTTATATAAAGGTTGCTCAAAGTACACAAAATTATCGGCTACTGTAGCTTTATATAAACATAAAACTACTTATGGTCTATCCGATAAGGGGTTTGATGAACTTCTTCATATAGTTCGAGACATGTTGCCCTCAGATAATGTTTTATCGGAATCATTGTACTCAACAAAAAAGTTGTTGAAAGTGTTTAATTTAGGGTATGAGAAAATTCATGCATGTATCAATGATTGTTGTCTTTTTAGAAAGGAATTTGAGCATCATGAAGAATGTCCAAAATGTGGGGCTTGTAGATGGAAAGTAAACGAAGTGACGAAAAAGATTCATAAGGGAGTATCGGCTAAAGTACTTTGATACTTTCCGATCCTACGACGGTTTAGGAGAATGTTTACATCAACTGAAATGGCTACTGACTTGAAATGGCATTCTACCCATACAAGCTTAGATGGAAAGATGCGTCATCCCGTTGATTCTGAAGCATGGAAGACTATAGATAGGAAATGGCCATCTTTTGCTGCAGAGGCATGCAATTTGATGGGCTTAGCTACGGATGGATTTAATCCTTATAGTAACCTAAGTACAACTTACAGTTGGTGGTCGGTGGTGTTAGTTACGTACAATCTACCTCTATGGAAGTGTATGTCGAAAGAAAATTTGATGTTAACATTACTGATTCCAGGAAAAAAAACAACCCGGGAATGATATTGATGTATACCTGCAACCACTTATTGAAGATTTGAATGAGTTATGGCACTCGAGAGTAGAAGTGTATGATTCATCTACTAAGTCCACGTTCAACTTAAAGGCTATCTTAATGTGGACTATAAATGATTTTCCTGCTTATGAAAATTTAGCAGGATGTTGTGTGAAAGGTGAATTTGCTTGTCCTATACATGGGTTAAATGTACATTCACAAAGATTGAAATATAGTTGTAAACATGTATATATGGGTCATCGTCGATTTCTTCCAAAAAATCATGTTTTGTGAAAGAAGAAATCGTGGTTTAATGGGAAAGAAGAAATGGATGATCCTCCAGAGATTCCTGATGGTAACAAGTTCGATGTATATGTTCAGAAGTTGAAAATGATTGGGGAAAAAAAGTCAAAGGAAAAAGGAAGAGAAAAGGGCATCCGATATGGAAAAAGAGGTCGATATTCTTTGATCTTCCGTATTGGGAGGTAAGATTTTTAATTAAATATATAATTTAACTTATTCTATTATATTTTTCCTTACCTTAAATTGACCATCATCAATTTTTATAGGATTTGTGTTTGCATCATAATTTAGATGTGATGCACATTGAAAAAAACATTGGTGAGAGTCTGGTTGGCACATTGTTGGACATCCATGGAAAAACTAAGGATGGTGTTAATTCTTGTAGAGATCTGGAAGACATTGGGATTAGATAAGATCTTCATGTGAAAGAGGATGGAGATAAATTGTATTTGCCTGCAGCACCATATACTCTATCAAAGGTAGAAAAACAACAATTTTGTAAGAGACTGTTCAATTTAAAGATGCCTGGCGGTTATGCTTCAAACATATCTAATTGCATTTCATTGAATGAATGCAAGATAGTTGGGCTCAAGCCCCATGACTATCATGTATTAATACAACATCTGTTATCAGTGGCAATACGAGGTCTCATGCCTAAAGGGCCTCCAATTGCCATATTTCGATTTTGTTCATTTTTTAATGCAATTTGCCAAAGAGTCTTAGATAGAGATAAGTTAAAGTCATTAGAAGATGAAGTTGCAGTTACGATGTGTATGCTTGAACGTTATTTCCCTCCTTCTTTCTTTGATATAATGGTCCATCTTATAATTCATCTTACAAGAGAAGCTCGGTTATGTGGACCGGTTCAATATCATTGGATGTACCCTTTTGAAAGGTTAATCTAACACTATTCTTCACATATGAATTACGGTACATGATATAGTTACATTTTATTTACTTTTATATATTCATTTTATAGATTTATGAAGGTGTTAAAAGGATATGTAAGAAATCGTGCACGACCAGAGGATTGCATAGCCGAATGTTATTTAGCCGATGAATGCATGCAATTTTGTAGTAGATATGTTCCACAAGCAGCAGATGTTGGTGAGAAGCACAATAGAAATGAAGATATTGTGTTTCAAAATGTCGTGGAAGGACATCCCACATCTGCACCGACATTAAAAACGATTTCAGCGGACATGTTACGCATTGCCCACATGTATATACTATTGAATAGTGCATTAGTGGAACCATATATTAAGTAAGCGAATTTATTTTCAAGCTAAATATAGTGTAAATATTTGTTCAAATTACTAACGTAATAATTATTTGGTGATGTTGTTTTATTTATATAAATGTTTATTAGCATACATCTGGAAGAGCTTCAACAGTTAGATCCCAATTTGTTAAGTAGACCAACTTTGTTGCAAATTACCCATACTAGAGAATTTCCAACGTGGTTAAGAAATAAGGTGAATGTACTAAATTTTACGATAATAATAAAAATTAATTTTCTTAAATTCTAATAAGGTGAAAATCGTAATTGTAATCTTTCGAAGCAGGTTCGTGATGAATCAAGTACCATGGATATGACCCCAACTTTAAAGTTTCTAGCACTTGGACCAAGTATGCAAGTCACATGCTATTCAAGCTATGTTGTGAATGGGAAACGATACTGCATTAAAAGTGGTGAAAAAACAACACAAGATAGTGGAGTTTCCCTTGAAGCAGAAACTGTTTCTAATGAAAGAGAATACACTCAAGTTGTCAAGAAGATGGTTTACTACGGAGTTTTAAGGGAAATACTTTTGTTGGATTTTTTTGCATTTCGTGTTCCATTGTTCAGATGTGATTGGATGGGTAGTGCGAGTGATGTTAGGGAAGAAGATGGGTTTACACTAGTTAATTTTAGTGCATGTGGAAATAAATGAGATAGAGATCCTTTCATTTTAGCCTCACAAGCAACACAAGTATTTTATTTTAGGAAAATGATAATTCTAATTGGTATGTTGTTCTAAGAGCACCTCCGAGAGGTTTTCATGATCTAGAGAAGTTTGATGAGCGTGCTTATATGAAAAGTACACCATTAGATGTGTCTGATTTTGACACTAGTATGGATGATAGTGAGAATTATGCTCGGATTGATTGTGAGGAATTGATTGTAAACATGTAAAGTTAATGAATATAATTTCATTTTGCATATTTTAACTATATATCTGTGATTATATATTGTTTGTGTGGTTGTTTGCGGAGAGACAGAGTCTCTGATGTGATTAAAAATGTTGTCAAGTTTAAATGTTATTTACATTGCAGGTAAACTTCTATTTTGGTAAGCTCGAAAAGAAGGGAAAATTCTGTCATGATTTTCATAAAATGAATTGACTTTGTTTTAATGTTTGTGGAGAGACAGAGTCTCTGATGTGAATAAAACTATTGTGAATAAAACTGTTGTGAAATTACTTTGTTTTTTACATTACAGGTGGATTTAATTTATTTTAGGTAAAGTTCAAAAAACAGGGGAGATTCTGTCAAAATTTTCGTAAAATGGATTGATATTTTATAGTTAATTTTATATATTCATACTGAAATTTCGTGTTGGCTTCTAATACATGTTATTTCCATGACATTTTCAGATGTCGACTGAAGGAACATCTACTGGTCAGTCTTCAGGTAGCTCCAGCGGAGATAAGAAAAGAAAAGGAAGAGGTTCCAACCGTTTGGATTATGAAAAAATGGCTAAAGTCAAAGCCACAGGGATACAAATTAATGAAGTTGGACAACCAATTGGAGAAAATTCGGTGATCTACAGTTCAGGTTGTGGAGCAATTGCAGCTCAGATGATACCTATAACCTACAGTAGCTGGGATAAGATACCACAATCTTTAAAAGATACAGTGTGGGAGAATATAAAGGTATATACAGATTTTAAGTATTTATAAGATGAATTTTACGTATTAAATTTTACAACATATTTAATTAATTTTATACAATGTATACTTGTAGTTACAACTTAGTGCTGATGAGTCCATGAAAGCTTATACATTAAAATCCATGAATGAGAGTTTGAGACACTATAAAGGAAGAATAACAAAACAAATAAGAGACGTTCCTCCTGGTTCTGATGTACACAGAAGATACGAAATGCTAAAACCAACTAACATTAGTGATCAGGATTGGAATGCATTTGTCAATCAACGATTGTCTCCAGAATTTGCGGTAATCTTAAAATTCATATTCTCAATCTGGCATGAATACTAACGTTTAATGGATTTTGCATGAATGTTATAGTATTGCAGGATACGAGTAAGCATTACAGGGAGTTGTCAAAGAAGAATCGTACCTCACATACTTCAAGTCGTAAAGGAATGGCACGACTACGAGAAGATTTGGTAAGAGTTAGAATATATTGTGATGATTGTCGTATATGTGTCTATTTTTTTAATTTTCAAAATGCGAATATATTTTTTCATATATCAATATCAATGTTAGAGAGCGAAAAAAGTGGCTGCGAATGAAGATCCCGAAGTCGATAGAGTTGACATTTGGATAGCTAGTCACAAGTATAAAGATGGAAGCGCAGTGAATGAGGACACTGCTGATAAAATAGTAAATTACTTTATTTTTTTCAACTAGTGTGGTTATTGTATTATATAATGTATATAGAACATTTACTGTTAATACCATGTGATATCATTTATAGGCACAAATTGAGACACTACATCAAGAAACTCAACATTCAATTGGAGATGATGCTGTCTCACAAGTTATCGATAAGGAGCATCGAGGTAGAGTTTGAGGAATGGGTCATGGTGTTACACCATCTATTGTACAAGCATCTGTGGGTGGCAAACAAAATTTTACACAATATCAACAGCATGTCGATGGTGAGATGGCAACCATGAAGCAGACAATTGCTAATTTGACAAACTTGCTCATGACTCATTTGCCAAACGTAGATCAAGCTCAAGTATTGGCATGTATGCCTCCTGCGCAGCCGGTAAACGACTTAAACCATTTATAATTTGTTTACATATATTTTTTGGTACGTATTGTGTCTATATATATATTTTGTTTTTTTTTTCCGTCTCAATTATTTCTCACAAATAGATATAAGCATTTTTTCTATATTTTTTGTTATGTCTATGTTTGTAAATATATATATCTTGATATTGGTTGTGTGACATTTTAATGAGAAAATATGTTTTGGTTTGATTGATGGGTCAAGATTTGAGAAGTTCGATAAATTACAGAAGATCAAAATTTGTGGTATGTGAATAAAAACAGGGGAAACTATACCAATTTTATTTTTTTTAAATTGATAGATTTTATATGTATTGTTTTATATATTGCGTCTTTTGCATAATGGTTGTCAACAAGGGATAAATAATTTTTTTTTTCTCGATATCCATGTTTCCTAACAACAATGGTATTTAATGATTGTGTAGACACAATATTCAAGTGGCTCAAATGCTATGGGATCTAGTAAAAGTGTTCAATTTGCTGAGCCTTCAGCTAAGGTAAAATAAATATTGTATTTATATTATTTATTAATTCAATTTAATATCATATATATATGTAAGTATTTAAATTTTTTAATAACAATAAATTTTTAAATTATTGTATAAACAGTCAATATCTCGGAATTCCTCGAGCCAAGTTGGTGGATCGAACAACAATCAATGCAAATTATTAGATTGGATGGGAAGAGGAATTGTGGTGGCAGAAGCGGAAATTGACTCACAAGATCCCTTTGCTAAAGTTCATCACCTCGAACTTGGTCCAGACTTTTGGCGCTTTTCTGTCAAAAGAATATTGGTTAGTGTTTCGCTACCTCGACCCACCAACGAGCTACTAACTTTAGGAGATGCAGTAAATTCAATGATTGCTTGGCCAGTAAAATATACTGTATTTTAGCATTTTATATACTGAAATTTTATTATAACATTTTATAATGTACATTAAACTTTAGATTATGTAATTTAAATGTATGTAGTTAATATATTATTAAATAACATATCTAAACAAATATTTATGTACGGATTTAGTGTTTGTGTAATATAAAATATTATGTGTTTAATTTAATTTTATCATTTTCAAAAAAATTAAAAAATATATATATTTTTTGTTAATAATTTCCATACCGGGCACCTGCCCGGTATGGATAATATGGATAATTATTATCCATACCGAGCAGAGACTGGTATGGATATATTATCAAAACCGGGTCATCACCCGGTTTGGATTTAACTATCTATGCCGGTCGGGTACTTGGTATGGGTAATTAATATCCATACCGGTCAGCCCGGTATGGATAATTAATATCCATACCGATCGGGTAACCGATATAGATATTGAATTATCCATACCGTGGGCAAGCACGCCGGGCGTGCTGCCCGGTATGGATACTCAACCATACCGGGCATTGCCCGGTATGGATACTCAACCATACCGAGCATTGCCCGGTATGGTTGGGCAGTTTTCTTGTAGTGCAAACACTTCCCTACCCTTATGTGTGTGCTCCAATAACCAATTTGAAACTAAACACATAATAAGCCTAATTTTTGTTCATTAACCTACAATCTTTTATTTCAAGCTTGAAACAAATATTGCCCTACTCTTTAAAATTGGATCCATTAGAGATAAAGGCAGGCAAGAAAGTGGAAGAAAATATAAAAAGTATGTTGGTGAATGTGAGATGTGCTTGCTAGAGTCAAAATAAAGGAAAAAAAAATCAAAAGCAAACAAGAAAACATAGAAAATACAAAAGAAAGAAAGAAAAGCAAAAGTGAAAAGAAAAAAAATTCAAAAAGAAAGTAGTTTTGAAGAATAGAATAAAAGAAACTTAGAAATGTGAAAAAGAAATAAAAAGAGACTCATGCTTTAAAGAAAACATCTTTTGATATCTATTAAATGTGATCCTAGGTTCATTTATTGAACTACTTATTCTTTTTTACTTTAACCCATTCACCTTTGGCCACGTTACAACCTAACGAAAAGTCTCAGTTGATCTCTTAAGGAGTTAGAGATAATGAATAATGCATGATATGTTCTTGAGCTCTAATGTTCGTTCATGAGATCCTTTGCATACTTATAAGGTCTTTCTACATATTTATATCCATACATAATTAATATCTTGAAATTCTCTTATGCATAACTTACAAATTGTATATGGTTGTGAGATTGTTTTTGCCTAGGTTCCAAGAGCTTCAAAGAGAGAAACCTTATGAGTTTTAGAGTTGAGGCGAATTACATCACAGGCATTTTGATTGCATTATTGTTATTGGTTCATAACATCTTGAGTTTTGGTCTAGGCTTCTTGCATGAGGTGTATGATTCTTTGGGTAATGTTATGACCAATACTTTATGGACTAGTCGGTATGCATCTTTGGGTTTCATTTGAGCTACATCGGATCATTTTTCTTTTTCTCGCACAAGTCCATTTGTAGATATCGTAGAGTTTTAAACCCCTCAGGTGACATAACTCCTTAACCAGAGACACCTAAGGTTTAATGGTTTGTGGCATATGCTAAATGCCAGCGTGATGACCTATGGAAGTAGTTGAATAAATATAGTTCATTTCTTTGTTTTATGTTTTAGTTTTGCTTTACTCGAAGACGAGCAAATATTAGGTTTAGGGGTATTTGATAAGGGCATTTTTAATCAAAATTTAGGCTTCCAAATCTGTATCTTTGTCATTGTTTTCGAGTGTTTTTCATATGTCTTTTTTTTTAGTGTTTTTCACGGAATAAGTCTCTGAATGGTATGTACGCTTAGTTAGAAAGAATTCGATGTGAAATAAAGTTTAAGAAGTGTTGGGTTTGGGTTTTGTGAAAAAAATGGCATAATTGTGGATTTTCAAGCTTGAAAGATAGGTATGTGATATACCCTTCCGATTCTTGTACTATACATATATTGTATAAAGTATATCTTTATTTACAAGGTAATAAAGTAATTTAAAGTGGCTAGATGTGTTAATTGAGTTATAGTAGAATTTTCGAGTAGACCGGAGATGATTTCGAATACGAGACTTAGTATGGTGATTAATTAAGGCATAAAATGCAATTAGTGTCAAGAAAATTACAAAAAAATGGGCATGATTATATTGATTATTAAAAGACATGTACAAAGGGCATTTTAGGAAATTTTAAATTATGAGATAAAACATGAAGTTGTGAAATAAAGTGTGACATGTGTGTATAGTCTGTGAAATGAGTAAGTGATAAGTGAGAATGAAGCATCAATATATGGGACAAAGAGAGCACATGAAGATAAATTTAGCTAAAAGACAAAAGAAATATTATTTGATTGAAATGGAATGAAATTAATTAGAATTAAAATTGTTTTTATATTTCAACCAATCAAAAGTCTCCAAACCAAAGTAATTGGAATCTTATAGATTTAAACTTAGTTTGGAGGCAATTTTTGGAGCAAATAAAGGCTACATAAAGTTGGCATGGGATGGAAAATCAAATTGAGAACAAAGATCAACTTATATGGGTTCAAAGAGGATCTATGAACTAGAGAGAAACTAATAGATAGCAGCTGAAATTGGTGATTTTGACATCATTCTTGAGTGGTTTTCAAGTTCTATGAATGGTGTATACAAGCCTAGGAGTGAAATATATTAATATCAAGCTGATTTCAAGTAATAAGATTCAAGTTTCCATGACTTGTATGTTTAAATATTTAGATTCAAGTTTTCATTACTTGTATATTTAAATATTTAGATTAATAGTTCCTAATGAATTATTTGTGATTTTTATATATGAATTTAAGGATTTGAGACTTCAAATTGGTGAAAAAGCAAGACTAGTGATCCAAGAGCAAGTGGTAAGCTTACTAGTGAGTGATTTTTTTTATTGAAATTTAAGTTGATGCAGTTTAGGACACTAGTTGTCTTGCCATGAGATATGATGTGATTTTAATGTAAATTCAAGTCTAAAACTTGAAGGAATGTTGGTGTTGTGTTAGGATATGACCCACAGCCAAGAAGGATTTCAATAGTTCAATTTGAGTTTAATATATTTAAGTAATTTTCATGCATAAGATGTACTAAAATATCAATTTATAATATTGAAATGAGAAGTAAAAGTATGGTATATTCACTTAATATGTTTCGGTCATAGAAAACTTAAAGTGATAGACATTTGTTTTTGGATATTTTAGATGATTTTATAGGTCATGTTGATGATGAATTTAACATGAAATTAAAAAGAAATCCATCGAATGTCAAATGACACATCTCACGGCCGAACCTGGTTCTATTGCTCAAGTGTGAGTTTTATGAATTTGACTTAATTTTACATTATTTTACATGTGTTTGAACATAATTATGATAAGAAGAATTGAATGAGATTGATGGGATAAAAGTTTGGTGAAGGTTCGGTCAATATGAGTCAAGATAATGCAAAAAATGAGTTTAATGCCTTGATGTAAATTTAGACTTATTTGAGATGTTTTACGTGCTTAGATGTTAATAATTTCGAATAGAAAGTACATGGGAATAATTGGGGTTGGTACAACTTGAAAAAGGGTATTTCGACATCCTTGTGTAATTAGACGTTTATGTGTTGATATGTGTCAATGGAGGTGTATGTGCAAATAAGCTTGGTGGTGACATTATCTAAAAATAGAATGTGAAAATATGTAGGTAAAGTGGAGACAATGGAGACGAGGGAACCCTTAATTGTGCTCTATCCTGAGTTAAGAAAATGAATGTCCTTTAATAATATTTGATATGATTATATTTCTATTCATAATGATTTTATGTGTTATGTTTAAATTCATGCTTTAAACTATTAAAAATTGATTTTTAAAGTAAATGAGTTCAATATGAAACCCTCTTGTATGGACTTCGAAAATTTTGTATGAGATATGATTCGCTGATATGTTCAGAGCTTATTAGGCAACAAAGAATCCTGTTGAAAATGAGATGTTTAAAGAATGTTATGAGTTATATGATGAAAAACAGCATGTTTAGAAATGAACTGTATGCCTATGGTATGCCTTATAGGTATTTCAGATGTTACCAATTGAGTACCCTAAGTGTGCATATCAGTGTCGCAATGTCAGTCACTAACAGCGGGAGTGACTGTATCGGTTAGTCCAGCCTATGGTGTCGCCTTTTGCACATACAAGGTATATTATTAACTAGCTTTTACATGAGTGAGGCAAGATTCCGCTACGTAATTACCGAATTGGTGGCTTGAGCAAGGGTAAATTTCGCTCCACGGTATATACCTAGGGTACCATGTGGTATTGGTCGTCAGTAGTTGACTTATTTTGCTTAAAGATTTTTCAAAAAAATTGTATTGCCACCACTACTTATAATTTATAGCAAAAATAAAATAATATAGAATTCTACTCTATATATTTCAGATTTGAAAAGCATTCCAAAATAATTTTTCGAAATCAGAAAGCTCACTTTTCAATATGTTATTGAATTTTAGTTTATGAAACACGATTTATATTTATAATAAATGATTATTCATGTATTTACTTCAGATGTGGTTTTTAGAAAACCTACTTTAGTTTTGTAGCATTAAAATGGTTATAAAAAATATATATATTTTTAAGAGATTTAATTACGAAAGTACAGTCTGAATAGAAATATATGACACTTACTGAACTTGTTTAGCTCACTTTTTATTTTTATGCTCTATAAACAAAATCTCCCTAGGTATAGGTGCTCAAGTAACCGGGACTCCAACCCAAGAGTAGACGGACTAAGTCGTGTGCTGATTTGTACATTTTTAAAAAATGTGCAAATATACTTGTGCGTGATATGTAAATATTTTAAGTGATATTTTACATTTCAATTATATAAATAATTCCACGAAAAGTATTGTGTGTAAGAAATTAAGAAAAAAATATCGTTATTTCCATATTAATGTGTTACTAAAATAAAAGCTATAAAAGATTTTCAGTAAAAACAAATGACTTAGCCTCATGAGAATCTTTCAGCCGGAGCAGACATTGACTAGAAGGCCACCTTAGGGTGCCGACAGACTGCCCAGTGTACGAAAATAGTTGTATGACTGCCCAGTGTATGGAAATAGTTGTATAAAGATGAGGTCCATCAAGGTTGACTTGTGAGAGCTTGTGTGGAGTCATTGGTTTGAGTTGTCTGAGCCATAACCTATTAAATTAAAGCTACATATATCTAGTTTGTATAGCAACTAACAGTTTGTGAATCGGAGGTCCATAGAGAAAGATATGACCATTTTAGTGAGCAAGGGTCAGAGCCAATGTGCCCCAGCACGCTCCCTCACCAACCAGCGTGCCCTTGTCATCCAAGTGTGCACATAGGCACACTTACAAACCAAGTAGCGTGCCAAGAAGCCACACACATTGCCAGCTTACTCCAACAATGTGAAAGAGAGCATTTCCAAAGGTATTTTTGACTTTTCACCCTTCAATTCATGCCCTAACTTGTACATCTTTAAAAGGGGACCAAAGCTTACATTTTTAATAGTTTTTGAGGGACTGAGAATGGGGCTCTCATGCCTCTTCTCTCACCTATGATTCTCAACCCATGAATCTCTCTCTCTAGAGTTTGAATCCATAGAGCTTCTCTCTTCTGAGTTCGAATCCTTACGTCATATGTATTTTCTTTTATTAATTAGGATAATTCTTTGTAGAGATTCTATTTTCTTAAGTTGTTTAGTTTATTTCCTTTTAACATTCTATTTCCTAAGGAAGGTATGTTTCCTTTTATTAATTAGAGTCCTTATATCTTAGGGATTCTATTTTCTTAAATTGTTTAGTTTGATTTCTTTTAGAATTCAATTTTCTAAGGAAGGTTTGTTTTCCATAAAAATTAGAATTATGCTAGTATAAATAAATGATCATTGTTAGGGTTTATGATGTAAGTTTTTGGCTTTGGAGAAAGTAATAAAATCTTGCTTCTTGGTAAGGCATTTATCTCTTGTTTTTTTAGCTTTTCTAGGTAATTATGAAAATTTCGTTGGGAGATTTTCATTTAAAGACTTTTGAGAGGTTAATTTCATTGAGATTAATGTCATTAAGAGTAGTTCGATGATAATTTCGTTAGAAGATTTTATTGAGAGTTTTTCGACGATAATTTTATTGAGAGAATTTTGAAACAAGAAAAAAGTGATTGAGAGTTTTTGAAAGAAAAAAAAAAATTCCATTGGTAGATCTGAAAAAATGAAATAAAAAATCATAGAGTATTTGAGAAAAAAAATTAGTTGATGGAAGGAGTGGTTGCATCTATGGAGCAAATTAAAGCAATCAATAAGAAGACTAAGAAAAACCACCAAGAGGAGATTAGATGAAATTAGAGGACAGTGGGACGTTAAACGAACTCATGGAGAAAAACAACTAGACAAACTCTTAGATATAAAACCGATAGGATGACAGATACTCAAAAAGTCATTGGTCTTATTGTAGGTATGGAGGAAAATGATACCTCTACAAAGATTGAGGATTCTGTGCTTCCTAAATCTACCGACATCGGCAACATGATTGAATCCAATGTGGAATTTTCAAATTATGCTCTTGTGCAGCTAGTTTCAACAAATATGTGGATTAATGATGATGTTGATTTGCCATATCACTTGGTTAAGGAGACTTCCACATGGAACTCTTCATGGAGTGATGCTATTGTTAAGGAAAAAAACAACAAGGCAGCCACGGTTTGAGGTGTGTCTTGGAAGTGCTAGTGTATTTAGCATATTAGCAAAATTTTCATCAGTGGATTTGCAAACCACAACATGCAATTTTTCTGAGGGCTTTAAACTTGGGTGAGGAGGAATTGGTGTTGTTTAAAATAAGGTCAAGTAGGGCTATAAATTGATGATTGAAAAAATATAAAAAGATGATGCCCATTATTACATAGTAATAAGTGTTAAGGAAGATTATAGTGAGATGAAAGAGAGGATTCGAGATCCTACCCTTGAGGACATGGGTATTCTTGAAGAACGAGGGGAATAATGGGAACCTCCATCAATTAGTAAAGAAAATGAGGAGTGTGCGGCTGATGGCTTGTTGAACCACGAATTGATCATAAGTATGTGTCACGAACATCAATCCATGACCATAAGTCGCGTTATCTAGGCAGAGTTGATCACGAGTATAAGTTGCAAGATGCGTTCAGCGACCTCAAGTTGCTATGGTCAGGCAAAGGGTATCACAAGACAGTGTCATGAGCTGCGTCTAGCGATTGCAAGTTGCGATGAGTGGCTCGAGTGTCACGAGAGTGGATCACGAGTAGCAAACGTGATCGTAGGTCATAATGGAGACTGTAGACACATATCAAAAGCTAGTTAACTTCAATTGGAATTAAGATTTCAAATAAGTTTTAATTAGTTATATTTTCCTACTTTATCCAATATACCTCTTTTGTTAATTTATGATTTTTATTTTACTTAATGTATTTCTTTTTATTAATTAGACTAATTTTTTTAGGGATTCTATTTCCTTAAGTTATTTAATTTATTTCTTTTTAGGATTCTATTTCCTAAGGAAGGTTTGTTTCCTTTTATTAATTAGGGTAATTATTTTTGAGGATTCTATTTCCTTAAGTTGTTTAGTTTATTTCCTTTTAGAATTCTATTTCCTGAGGAATGTTTGCTTCTTAGGAAAATTAAAATTGTGCTAGTATCAATAGATGATTATTGTTAGGGTTTATGATATATGTTTTGGCTTTTGAGAAATTAATAAAATCTTGCTTAGGTAAATCAATTATCTCTTGTTTTTCTAAGTAGTAATACTTGGAATCGTTTGGACTAGATTCAAGTCAATTCCATGATTTGATTCTAAAGGATCAATTTGTCTATTCTATGGGTTGTTTGATTCAAAATCTATCTTGTTCGTAGTGTGATTTTGCGGGTGATTAGGACTTGTTGGATCTAAAGTTAGATCCTCAACACATGCACTAGATATATATATATATATATATATTTTGCAATTAGTAGTGCATAAATTTACAAGATTTAGAGCAATTTTTAATTTTTATATTGTCACATTTTAAAGATAACATATTAAAAAAAAAAAATAGTAGAATATTCTAATACTTTGCAATGGTGTAATTTTATGTCTTTTTAAATATAAAATTAGACACCAATTGTGTTTAGATTTGACACTACAGGGCCATTAAGCTCATAATTATTTTCTCTCAATAGTGAAGGGATATACGTCACTTTGAGATATGAAATAATCATCAAAGTATTAAGGGGATGAATTTTCTTTATGTATAGTGCTTAAGAATTTTTTTCAAATATGATGATCATTATGCTGATTGGAAAATGCTCAATCTACCAGTTGAGACTAAATATTATTTTTCAAAAATATATTGACATTCATTCTTTTGAATTTGTAGAGTCATCAACAGTTTTGATACTTTTATACAATCAATATATATATATATATATATATATATATTTACTTCAAATTTGGTGATTCTTAAAATCTTCACCAATGTGTATGGATTACACACATTTTTTGTTTGTTTAATATAATACAAACAAACACTCATATAACTGCAAAAATCATTGGTTCAGATATTTTAAATTCTTCAAGGATTATTTATAATCAAATTGGGTTCTACAAGCTCTTTATTTTATCTCGTACGGAAAAAAATCTATTCAATAAGTGTGATGTCATCAAATGTCGTGACTGTAGGTCCAGAATTTTAAGTTTGAGATGACTTTAGCTTTGCCTTAATTTTTCACCAATAATTTGTATGTCGGCACATTTAAATAGTTTAAGAACCCCATCATATTTCATAATAAGCAAAGCAATATAGTCTCAATTTCTACTGAATTTCGCAATTCATCTGTTTCATCAGTGGCAGAGAGAGGGTGATCCATAATATTTTTCAATAATATAATTATATACTAATTATATATAATATTATTAATTTTGCGGCCTATCTGACCGATCATATTGCCTACCTGATGGATCATACGGTCGATGCCTTTTATGTCTATTATCCCCACCTCTAGTAGGGTATGGTTTTGATCTGTAGGAGCTGCTGGAATTTGCCCTACTATCTAGTATTGTACTTCTGCTATCCCTCCTAACGTTCGATCCTTGTTGCTGATAGTTCACTATATCTTCTTCCCATTTAATTTGTGCCCATGCCTTGGTGAGCACATCCTCTATGGTCCTGGGATAATACTTTGTCAACTCCTTGTCAGTTAGAGTCATGGAGCAATCCCTTCCTAAAAGCAGAGATTACAGTGGAAACATATAGTTAGGGATCGATACTTGTTTCCCATTGAATCGACCAACATAATCCTTGCGACGTTCTCCTAGATATTGGACTATGGAATACAAGTCGTCCGAGTGTTTTTCCAGTTTTTTACTGCTTGCAAGCTGCTCGATAAACACATCTGGATATTTTGAAAAGTTGGTGTTGATTGACATTATTTTGCATTTAAAGGGTATTTTTATTTTTTTCCCTTCAATTATTTGGTGAACCTCGACAGTTAAGGTAATTTTATTAATAAATAAAAAACATAGTTATACCTAATTAGGAGAGAATGTAATAAACCTTATTTCTCAAGAAATGCATAAAATTATTACGATATAAACCAAATGAAATCAAACTGCATAAGATAGCAATTACCAAAAAAAAAAAGAAGAATGAAACTGAGTCTGAACTAAACACAAAAGTTGTTGACACCTTTTTTGATCAACCCGATTCTTGAAGCCTAATACCTGCGAAACAACAACTAACAAACGAAATAGCAATGATCAGGATCAAAACAAGTAGGACACTATGATTTTTACGTGATTCGATAAAGTAATAGCCTATGTCCACGATTGTCACCCTTATCCTCGCAGAGTAAAAGTATGTATTTCTTTCTTGTTCTTTACAATGAATTTGATCCCCTATTTATAGAAGAGATGTTACAATTTGAATAGGTTTAAGAATTTTACAGATAAGGCAAAAAATAATATACATTAATTGAGATAATATCTCCCAAGATTATCTCCACCGTATCTGCAACAGTTGCCGATAATGTTGTGATTCGATTTGCATGGAAATATGCAAGTTGATTTATTTCCTGAATTAAACTGATTCGGCTATCTAGAAGGTCAACTAGTCAAATTTAACGAGCACATTAGACGAGCAGATTATCCAAGCGATCAGCTATCACACCCAGCGATCAGATGAGTAGACCTATTGATCGCTCTGATTGCCTTTGAAGAATACTATCAAATAATTCTTGACCACGATCGGACTGGCTTAGTAGTCATAACATGCGATCAGAACACATCATCAGATACACAATTCAAAGAATATGATCAGCCATTCAGTAACAAAACCGATCAATCTTATTAGACCAGCCCCTTGGGCTCTTTCCCATTAAAATAATATATTGGGTTCATTCTTGGACCTTTATCAACCTATTTTCTATGATCGCAAAAATACCCATAACACAAGCCCCCTTGCTTTCAGTACATTCCTTGAACTGGAAGCAACGAGCTCATCCTTGAGACAATTTTGGTTGGACCCATAATATTGTTTTTTCAAATACTAACTTATCCCACGACACACGGCGCTTCCTTAAGCGTCAGTTCACTGTACGTCCCTTGTCATGCTCTATTAATGTGCATTTAATGCACGTTTCTCACTAGCTGCGCACGATGACAAAATCACTGGTTTTGTGCTGCACCGCTAGATTAATGACGGTTACATAACTGTTTTTGATCTGATGGCTAGTGTGGGACCCCCGACCGGCCCGCGGCTCAATTGGTACCAGCCTTGCTTAAGGAATCCATTTAACCAATGGCCAGGTGGTGGGTTCGAGCGGCTGGGGAGGCGTGACCGAGGTCAACAAATCCCTGGGCCCGGGACAATACCTGATTGGAGTGGGCTGGGTCGAGGCCCAGAGGTGTGCCCTGCTTCCGAGGCGGTCGAGGCCGGTCGGGGGTCCCACAATAAAAAGGCCAACATGACAGACCCCGTTTCTGCACTTCCATTTTCGTACAGACGGCAGCCTGCCGGCAACCCCACGGTAATCCTCCAGCCTATATGTAATCCGACTAAAAGATTCCCGTGAAGCTAAGCCGTTTTTCCCTATTGAAAACTTTTTATTACACATTCTTAGTAAAAATTTGGACAGCATAACAGCTATTTTTCTGAGATTACCACCCTACGAATTTGGTAAAAACTTTAAACACTTCTAAAATCAATTAGTTTCCCCCAAACTTCTGGGCCTCAGGCCCTCAATTCATCAATTCACAAGCAACCACAAGCATGTCATCAATTTTCAAAATAATTTAAAACACAAAACAGTATGTCATGCAACTATATTTATTTATACATGTTCAATTATAAGAAAAACTTATATATTATGTCATATACAATTAAGTATTTCCCAAAATAAGATATATACAATCACAGCAGTACAAAGCACTTTCGACCCAATCTGTCTAGTTCTGGACTGGAGTCTCTGAGCCTGATGTACCTGTACTTGTACCTGCATCTGCCCCTGGGGAGGTTTTGTTTGTAAAACATAAAACAGTATAAGCTACACGAGCTCAGTGAGTGTTGTAAGTTTTTATTTTCATTTTATCTTTATAAAAATTCCTCCCTTAGTTTTAAAATACTTTCTAAACCTCTCATCACTGTAATATGAAAAATCAATTTTTTCTCTTAAAACCATTTTTCCGATAAATGCATGGATAACTTATTTATGTAAACATCATTTAATTCCATTATAAAACTAAAGGATACGATAAATTATCGTATAATTTCAGTTCTCTGCATAAAATATAAATAGTGGTGGCATTACTATTTTTGAAAAATCTCTGAATAAAACGAGCCAACCACTAATGGTCCGTACCATATGGTATCCTAGGTATTGAGCGGAATTTTACCTCGCTCCGGCCTTCCCGAAATTTTTCCTCGTTCAGGCCATCTATCCGGTATTACGTAGCGAAATTTTTCCCTCGCTACGGAACGGTATTTTTCCTCGCTCAGGTGGAAGCTAGCTAATAATATACCCTATACGTGCATTAGGCGACACACTAAACTGAACAATTAACTCGATACAATCCCCCCTTGCGGGTTTCCTCCCGCTGTTAGTGACAGACACTCCCAACACTGCCAATGCACGCTTCGGGTACTCAACCTCAACCGGAAATAACTGTAATATCTACCAAGCATACCATATGTTCAATATATATTTCCATCAAATAATTTTTCACCATAAATACTTATCTCGTATAAACTTTTCAAATTTAAGAAATCCACATCTCATATAATCATTTATAGTCCATGCAAAATATTTTTCATACAATTTCATTTATTTCAAAATCAAACTATAACATATCATAACATAAATTTTAAAACATCAAAGCCAAAATATTTTGAATAACACTCACCAATTATTGATTCACAAAATCACACGCTTTCGGGTTCCCTCGATTCCCAATTTAATTATCGTCGTCCTAAATTCAATCTACAAAGTAATAGAATATATAAAATTTTTATTACGGCTGCCATATTGGAAAAATAACCCTAAAAATGAATTCCACACTTAAAAAAGAGTCCGCAGACACGTCGGGAGCTAAATTTCGAGTTCGGGAGGTCGAAAATCTTACCTCCGCCGTACGTGGTGGCCGACGGCGACTTTCTGGCGTCGGATTCCGGCGACCTCAGTGGTGGGAGGTATGGTTAGGTGGGTTTTGTTGTCCTCGACACACTGATCACGAAAACGAGGTCGATCGGCGTCGAAATCGCTTTGTTTCGCCGGAATCTAGAAAAATAAAAGTTGGTTAACCGCCTAACTTAGTCTACTGAAACGAAGACCCAAACGGTGATAAAAATTGACAAAATTGGTACCTATAGAATCTACGTCGCACGAGCTTTCCAACGGTACCAAGATCAGCCAAAACAGAGCTCGGATGAGGTCGGAACGAGAGGTCGAAGTCGGGCTCGCGAAAATGAAAACTGCTGGAAATCTGAGGAGAGAGAGAGGAAGTGAGTCGGCTGGATGAAGAAGATGACGATATAATCCGGCCGAATTACAATTTACCCCCTTAACTTTTCAAAAATTACGATTTTAACCTAAACTTTTGAAAATATGACTTTTTTATCCTTGCACTATTGCCCAAATTTTATAAAATTTTTCAATTCCACCATTTTTCTTCAATATTTCTTTTAATACTATTTTCATACCTCTAAATCAATTATTTTATTCCATAAATGAAACATACGTGTATAATACTAAAATAGGGATGACATATTACAATTTCTTCCCCCCTTAAAGAAATTTCATCCTCGAAATTTAAAAAACTCATCGATGTCTACTGAAATAATTGGGGATATTTATGTTTCATTTGATCCTCATGCTCCCATGTGGCCTCCTCTATATCGTGATTCCTCCACAATATCTTCACTAAGGGAATGACTTTACTACGTAGAACCTGTTCTCTGCGATCTAAAATCTGAACCGGTTCCTCTTCATAAGCTAAGTTTTCCCTAAGCTCCACAGGTTGCTCTCTAAGTATATGAGAGGGATCGGGGATATATTTTCGAAGCATGGACACATGAAACATATCATGAATTTTATCCAACTGTGGTGGCAGCTTCAACCTATACGCTACTGATCCTACTCTGTCGATAATCTCATACGGCCCAATATAACGCGGACTCAGCTTACCACGTTTTCCAAATCTAAGTACGCCTTTCCAGGGAGATATCTTGAGGAATACTTTATCTCCAACTTCGAATTCAAGATCTCTACGGCGATTATCTGCATAACTCTTTTGCCGATCGCCTGCTATCTTAAGTCGGTCCCTTATAACTTTAACTTTATCTGTAGTGATCTGAACGAGCTCGGGACCTATAAATTTCCTCTCACCTACCTCATCCCAACACATTGGAGTCCTGCACTTTCTTCCATAAAGTGCCTCGTATGGGGCCATACCTATACTGGCCTGGTAACTGTTATTATAAGCAAACTCCATAAGTGGTAGGTGTATATCCCAACTACCCTTGAATTCCAGAACACATGACTTGAGCATATCTTCAAGTGTCTGGATCGTCCTCTCTGACTGACCATCCGTCTGCGGGTGAAAGACTGTGCTGAAATTTAGCCGAGTTCCTAATGCTTTCTGTAGACTGGGCCAGAACTTCGATGTGAATCTAGGATCACGATCTGAAACGATAGAAACCGGTGTACCATGAAGTCTTACTATCTCATCAATGTAGAGCTGCGCTAATCTGTTAAGGGGGTAATCACTCCGGATGGGCAGAAAATGGGCGGATTTCGTTAATCTGTCAACTATCACCCATATCGCATCATGCCCCCTCTGACTGCGCGGAAGCCCTACTACAAAGTCCATGGTGATCTTCTCCCATTTCCACTCAGGAATAGGGAGAGGTTGCAACAGTCCTATCGGTTTCTGGTGCTCTGCCTTGACTTGTTGACAGGTGAAGCATCGGGATACAAAAGCTGCTATTTCTTTCTTCATCCCTTTCCACCAGTAATGTTCTTTTAGGGTATGGTACATCTTCGTGCTGCCCGGATGCATGGCGTATGCTGAGGAATGAGCTTCTTCCATGATTTCCTTCTTCAGATCCTTTACATCTGGTACACATAAGCGCTGTCCCATCATCATTGTACCATCTTTCCTGATAATGAAATCTGTTCTCTTTCTATCTTCGATTTCTTTCTTTAATTTGACCAACTGGGGATCCTGTTTCTGCAATTCTCTTATCTGATCCACTAAAATGGGACGAACATGAAAAGTAGCTAACAATGTCCCGAAATCTGCCACATTTAATTTTACTCTCAACGATCTCAATTCCACCAAAAGCGGAAGATATACAGTCTTCAATTGTGCTAGAGAATTCGTAGGCCTCCTGCTCAAAGCATCAGCCACTACATTGGCTTTTCCGGGGTGGTACTCTATCGTACAATCATAATCTTTAATTAGCTCTAGCCACCTCCTTTGCCTCATATTCAATTCCTTTTGAGTGAGTAGGTATTGCAGACTCTTATGATCTGTAAAGATCCGACAGGGAACACCATATAAGTAATGCCTCCAAATTCGTAATGCAAATACAACTGCTGCCAATTCCAAATCATGGGTAGGGTAGTTTTGCTCGTGCTTCTTTAACTGTCTAGAAGCATAAGCTACAACCTTATCGTTTTGCATCAACACACAACCTAAACCCTGTCTCGAGGCATCACTATAAACCGTGAATCCATCTGTTCCTCTTGGTAGTGTCAAAACAGGAGCTGACGTTAATCTTTTCTTCAATTCATCAAAACTTTGCTGGCAAGCTTCTGACCACTCAAACTTTTCTTCCTTTCTCGTCAGTCTGGTTAATGGGGTTGCTATCTTGGAAAAACCCTCAACGAACTTTCTATAATAGCCTGCCAACCCGAGAAAGCTCCTCACTTCAGTCACATTTGTGGGCGGTCTCCAATTCGTGATAGCTTCAATCTTTTAGGGATCCACACTAAGCCCTTCAGCTGAAATGACATGACCTAGGAAAGCAACTCTATCCAACCAAAACTGGCACTTACTGAATTTCGCATACAACTGGTGCTCTCTCAGGGTCTGCAACACAATCCTGAGATGTTCCGCATGCTCTTCATGACTGCCTGAGTATACCAGAATATCATCAATAAACACAATCACGAACTTATCCAAATAAGCTCGAAAGACCCTATTCATTAGGTCCATGAACGCGGCTGGGGCGTTTGTCAATCCAAATGGCATAACTAGGAATTCATAATGCCCATACCGAGTTCTGAATGCAGTCTTCGAAACATCTCCCTTTCGAACCTTTAGTTGATGATAACCCGATCTCAAATCAATCTTCGAATACACCCTGGATCCCTGTAACTGGTCAAATAAATCATCAATCCTCGGGAGCGGATATTGATTCCGTATTGTCACCCTATTCAGCTGTCTATAATCAATACACAGCCGTAAGCTCCCGTCTTTCTTTTTCACAAACAAAACTGGAGCCCCCCATGGGGAATGACTGGGCCTTACAAAACCTTTTTCCAATAACTCTTCCATCTGTACCTTCAGTTCTTTCAACTCAGCTGGCGCCATCCTGTATGGAGTAATTGAGATTGGTTCAGTTCCCGGAACCAAATCTATCTCAAATTCTATCTCCCTATCTGGTGGCAAACCTGGGAGATCCTCTGGGAATACTTCTGGAAACTCTTTGACCACCAGAATATCTTCCAATCGAACTTCATCCTTCTTCTGTTCAACCATATAAGCCAAATATCCTTGATATCCTTTATGAAGCATCCTACTGGCTATTATGGCGGTGACCATACTAGTGGCAAGTACTTTTCGAATTCCACGGAATACCACCTCTGGTTCCCCTGGTCTGGCCAATCTAACTGCCTTCCCATAACAATCAACTGTGGCTTGATATCTGGATAGCCAATCCATCCCCAATATCACATCAAAGTCCCGAATATCTAATACAATCAGGTCAGCTGGAAACTCTTTATCTTCTATCACGATTCTGCTATCCACAATCACCTTCTCGGCCAATAAGGAATTTCCAGCAGGGATGGAAACTACTATACTACTCCCCAAGGACTGTAATTCCGCTCTAACCTTTGTTGAAAATGGTACAGACACAAAGGAATGTGTGGCTCCAGGGTCTATCAGTGCATATGCATCATGATCTAGAACAGAAACCATACCAGTAATAACTTCTGGAGCGGCATCCGCCTCTTTCTGTGTGACAGCAAACACTCGAGCCTGGGTGCGAGGTCTACCTGGCTGACCCGCAAAAGACACTCCTCTGCCCACTGTACCTGTAGCCAAAACTGAAGAGCCACGTCCTCTGGTCTGAGAGCCTCTACCTCCCTGTCTCTGGCCCACACTGGCTTGTGAAGAGGCTGTTGAAGGTCTAACCTCTGAACTGATTGAGGTGATTAGCTGTGGACATTCTCTCCTAAAATGACCTTCCTGTCCGCAATGAAAGCAAGCTGTGCTAGAACTCCTCATCCGACACTCGCCCGGATGTCTCCTCCCACATGTACTGCACTCTGGTATCAAATTCCTGGTATTATACCAACGAAAGTCTCCAGGCATTGCCGGTGGTCTAGCTGATCCCTGACTAGATGATGCTCCTTGGCTCATTTTCCTACCACTAACCCATTTGGACTTACTCTGTCTTCTGACAAACTTGCTAAGCACTTCCTGTGGTAGATTGGATCCGCTACGTTTGCCTTCTGGTTTCCCCTGTTGAGCTGCAGCTGTCACATTTCTCTCTACTTTTAATGCAGCCTCCACCAGCTCTCCATAATGCGTCTGAGGAACCCATGACAAATGAACTCTGAGGCTGGGATTCAGACCTGCCATAAATCTCTTACACCTTTGCTCTTCGTCATTTGAGATGAAAGGGACAATCCGGACCAATTCAAAAAATTTCTTTTCATAGTCAGTCACGGATGTCGAGCCCTGCTCCAATCTGAAGAATTCCTCCATTCGGGCATCTTTGTAGCTTTTCGGGTAAAACCGATCTGTAAACTCCAGTTGAAATATCTCCCATGTCACTCCTCCCGGATGTCGCCTCTCCAAGGCTTTCCACCAATCCTTTGCTCTGTCTTCTAAGAGGAAAGAGGAGAACAGAACTCTTTGCTCATCGGTACATCCCATTACTCTGTAAATCTCTATAACCCTATCCAACCATGCTAAGGCACTCTCTGGGTTGCCACTTCCGTCAAATGGCTTTGCTCCCAACTTACAAGCACGTTCTATCGAGCGTTTCGGTTCTTCGGGGGCCTCCCGCGGTTGACGCACTGCCGCCATTAGTATCTGAGCGACCTGTTCTGCATTAAAACCCCTGCCGGCTGGTTCTACGAGTGCCGACAGTCCCGGACGGCTCTGATCTATAGGGGCATTTATCGACCCCGACGCGTGCTCTACCCCTTGGGCGGACGGTAACTCAGGTACAGGAGCCTCTGAAGTGACTCTACGAGGACCCCTGCGACCTCGTTGGTGCATAATGTTGTGATTTCCATAAAAACAAGATAGTGAAACATTTGAAATTTTGAAAATCATGGCTCAATTGGTACCAGCCTTGCTTAAGGAATCCATTTAACCAATGGCCAGGTGGTGGGTTCGAGCGGCTGGGGAGGCGTGACCGAGGTCAACAAATCCCTGGGCCCGGGACAATACCTGATTGGAGTGGGCTGGGCCGAGGCCCAGAGGTGTGCCCTGCTTCCGAGGCGGCCGAGGCCGGTCGGGGGTCCCACAGCTAGGGCCTCAAGATGATAGCTATATATAAACCCTTAGTCATTTCATTTTCTGCTTTTACCAGTCACTTTCAAAAAATCGACGCCTTTTCATCTTCTATTTCCTCTCGTCTGCCATCGCTGTTCTTCATCAACTTCTTCACCATCATCAATCTTCTTTGTGCTCAAGGTAAACTTTCACACCTTTCACAACTTTTTAAGTTATGATTTTTACTTGCATCGTGCTAGGTTACATATATAAATATGTTTTCATGCATGCATGTATATCCTGTGACTCTTTTTTGCATCCTAGGCATGATAAAACTTGAAGAACTTGAATAAAAGTCTTGTTTGATCATCGTAGTTACACATGTGCGTACCATTCTCTGTTTTGTATCCGTTTGATACCTCAACTCTAGTCGAGTCGTCACTTTTGTAGCCTGTTGCGCTTACAACCAGGGCTCCTATGAACTCGGTAGCCCTCTCTGTACGCGTGACTTGATCTTTAGGGAAAATAGAATTAGACTTAAACTTTGTATTCTGGTCTGCTACTCGCGACCTGACCTTCTCATTAATTTTGTAGATGTCTGGTCGTAGTCGTCGCGATTATAAAGTGGAGGTTGCTGATAGGGGCTCTGAAGAAGAACTCGTCCAAATTAGAACTACTAAAAACGGGACCTCTTAGAGCAGTGAGGTTGTGTCAGAACTTGTTGGGAGAAATGATCCTCCTGCTTGCTCCCCTTTTTTTAGACATGATTCTTCTGTCAGCCCTAACGAGCTCGAATCAATCATTGATGATTTTCAATTGCCTTCTAGGTGTCGAGCAATGGTCCCGGCTACTCACAATCATACAGCTTACCCCTATAAAGCATTTATTTCCATTAGTTGCCAGCATATAGAACCTGGCTGCAGATTTTCGGTTTCCCGCTACTTGATCGACCTTTTAAACGATCTCAAGCTCGCCCCTTTTCACCTTACTCTCAATTCCTATGCTCACCTTACTGCTTTGGCCTCAATTTTTCTAAAAAATAATCTTCCTCCACTTACCCCGTCAATGATTCAATATCTCTTTCTCTTTAAAAGCACCACAGGCCCCATATCAGAGAAACGGGACAGATTTTATTACACATCAGCCCGTAATTCTCCTTACAAAGTATTTCTCTCAAAAGGGGTTGACAAATCCAATGTAGACGACTACAAGTCGCGATGGTTTTATGCGTCCTGCCTCTCCTTAGCCGATCTTAAACATTTTTCATTTTGTTGTTCCTTTGGTAAGTATGCCTTCATTTTACTGCTATGCATACACTTTACTGGCTACTAAATCATTTTTGCTTTTGTACAGACGTTGCCAAAAGTGAGATTGAGTTGACAAACGAAGAGTTGGCATTGTTACAGAAATTTTTAGAGGTGAAAACTCTTCTGGACGACCAACCGCCATTTGAACACCTCATTCAGTTACACGACCTTGCTCCTTCCTCGGTTCGAAAACTGCTTCATAAACATTTGGACTTAGGAGCTCGCAAAAAGAAGAAAATCCTTTCGGTCTTTAAAGCCTTAGGCGGGGTAGCACCGAGCTCACAGGAAGGTCAATCTACACCAATGGTTCAACTTCACTTTGATGAACCCCTTCTTGATGACGAGAAAGATGTTCAGGTGGTAGAAATTGCTGATCTTTCGCCTCCCCCTCCAAAGAAATCTACTTTCGTTGCAAGTGCTCATGATTCACAGGCGAGCTCAAAAAGTGCCACTGGGTCGCCTATCTAAGCAGATTCTGTTGCACCCTCTATCGTGGTCTGAGATATAAATCAGTAGGGAGAAAATTCAGGATAAGAGATACTCAAAAGGAGTCCCCTACACAATCAACTCCTCCCTCAAGTAGTTTGCCTACTCCGCGTCTTCAGAATATTGATAAAGGCAAGGGGATCGTAGAACCTCCCCCAAAGCATCAAAAAACACTGGGGAAAAAACTCGTAACTAAAGAATCAATTCAGGACTTCGATGCGAGGATATATTATAACGATCTTCTAGATTGCACGCCTCACTTTCTTGGTCGTAACTGAAGAATCGATTCAGGACTTCGATGTGAGGATATACTATAACAATCGTCTAGATCGTGGGCCTCACTTTCTTGGTCCTGAAAAGCCCGACCTTTATAGGAAGGACATGAAATGTAAGAAGCTGATCAACTACTTTGGTCACCACAATCTGCTCGTAAGCTTCCTTTATTGCTAATATATTTTATTAATTTCCTTGTCCTTTTTGCTTTGCTAACATCTTGTTTCAGGCCTCTATGGCTTTTATGAAGCTCATCAAAGAAATTTTTGATTGGCTCGAGGAGAAGGCTTCTATGGAGAAGATAATAAAAACACTAGAGGGTGACAAGAAAAAAATCTAGGGCGGAGTGGAGTTCTTTAAATTGGAGGCTGAAAAGTCCCAGAAGACCACTCATGACTTGGGTCAGAAATTTGAAAAGTCTAAAAAGCTAAGAAAAGGTCTGAGAGAAGTTGTGAAATTTTGATATAATATTATCGCCTCACTGAAAGAAGAGGGTGATGACTTAAAGAAGAAGCTCAACAATGCCTAAGACCTGGAGACAAAGCTGAAAGAAAGGAATAAAAAACTAAAGGAGGAGAGCAAAAAACTGAAAGATGAGCTGGCTTCGCACAAGCATCGAGCTAATGAAGCTGAGAAGATTAACGAACTGATGCGGCAGAAGGTAATTCCAATTAAAGAAGAACTAGCCTGAGAACAGGACCGCACTCAAGCCTTAGTCAAATAGGTAGAAGAGAGAACAGGCAGTTTGTTCTTATATAACTTGTGCCGGAAGCGCCCAGATGTAGATATCTCATTCATTGGGCAGGAGGTCGTTGCAGAAGTGAAGATGTATGCAACAAAAGCTGCTCGCCAAGCTGTAAAAAAGACTCAATCAGAGTCTAGTCTCTCAGCCCCCTATCGGGCTCAGGCCCTTTTGCTTCTAAGATGCCCTCAACTCAACTTGAAGGCCCAGCTCCTGCAACATCACAAGGTGGAGTCTCTTAAGGTCCGATTCCTTCGATACCAGCTCCCTCTTCTGGTAGTGATTCAGCTTATCTAGAGCCTTTTTCAAGCTCCTCACAGCTAATTGCTCTTGATGATGAAGGCAAAGCCTCAACAGAAGCTTTAGGCAATCAAAACATTCCTCCCAGCAACACTTAGGAAATTTTTACTTCTTTTCACTTGATTTGTAATACAAGTTATTTAGTTCGTGAACTTTCATATAATAAATGCAATTTGCTTCTTTTATTTGTTTTCATTTCCTCGTTCTTTGTTGATATTGAATGTCGAGCAACTCTGATCGCTAATCAAATCTGATCATAATAAAATATCTGAACCGATTGCTTATATAAAACAAGTATCAATTAAGTTGTAATTTCAATATAGACGTCCATAGGTTATATGATAACTAGATCATTTGAACCTTGAAGGGTTTATAAAAGTTCACAGGTAATAAGCACACCTTTCAGAGCTTTGCTCGCTCATAGGTAGTGTTGGTACCTTCTAGAACACGAAAATCCATAGATCCAATGTTCTTTCCAAAGCTTGCTCGCTCATGGACTACATAGATCTTCCACGATTATTTTTATAAGTCCACAGGCCATAAGTATTTCTTTCATAGCTTATTTGCTCACAGGCTATACTGAGACCTTTCAGGATATTTTTTTATAAGTCCACAGGCTATAAGTATTCATTTTAGAACTTACTTACTCACAGGCTATACTGGGACCTTTCAGGACGTTTGCTTACAGGTATTAATCGCACCTTCTAGAGTCTACTCACTCACAGGTAACAATCAAACTTTTCAAAATATGAGTAGAAATAAAAATGAGTCGCTACACAAGCAACAATGATAAACGCGATCAGAATTGCTTTGCTAGGATAATCTTTATTGACAGAATAAATGCATTCATACAAGTCAAATAAACTGAATAAATCAAACATAATTTGGCCGAAGATTCTCGACATTCCACGCTCGTGGGACCTCAGCCCTATTCATGTTGGCCAAGTGATAGGCTCTATTTTTTAGACTACCTTTTACAATATAAGGGCCTTTCTAGTTTGGGCCAAGAGTTCCATCACTGGCTTTTCGAGCAATAAGTAAAATGAGACGTAAGAGTAGGTTACCAGGCTTGAAGCTTCAAACTCGAACTTTCCTGTTATAGAATACGACGACCTTTTTGTTGATAAATAGCAACTCTTATTCGAGCTTCCTTTCTTGCTTCCTCGAGCAGATCTAGATTAGAAGCAAGCAGCTGGCCGTTATCTTCCTGTCTGAACATTGTTCTGCGTTGACTAGCAACTTCAAACTCTGCTGGAATCATTGCTTCTGATCCATACACCATAGAGAAAGGAGTTTTCCTAGTAGTGTTGTGAGAAGTTATTCTGTAAGCTCACAACAGTTTCTGTAACTCATCAATCCAAACTCATTTCCTTGCTTCCAGCTTAGTTTTCAAGTTTTGCTTGATAATCTTATTAACTGCTTCAACCTGCTTGTGTGCTTGAGGGTGGTCCACAACTGAAAAGCTCTTTCTGATTCCAAGGTCTTTGCAAAACGTCTGAAACTGCTCGTTACTAAATTAGGTTCCATTATCTATCACGATCTGCTAAGGAACTCCAAACCTGCAAATGATATACTCCCAAACAAACTTCTCAACTTTTGTGGTGAATATTTCAGCAAACTCTTTGGCTTCTGCTCACTTTGTAAAATAATCCATCGCCATAATTTCATGCTTGCATCTTCCTCGAGCTGTTGGGAGTGGACCGATCAGATCCATGCCCCATTGACATGACTATATCTCCAGTAAATCCGAAAAGAGGTTTAGGAGATGGTGTTGTCTGCTCGGGCTTCAAGTCTATCTGTTCGAAGCAACTCTTATACATCACATTTACTAAGCTACCCGTGTCCATCATGATTCTTCTTATTTCGACATTACCAATCCTCGCCCTGATGACCAACGCATCGTTATAAGGCCACTCTAGCATCTTCTTCACTGAACATGATGCCACTTGAAGTCATTTTGGCTATTTTTGAAGGCCTCTCTACCTCGCTATACCCTGTCAATAGAATATGATTAGCCTCCCGCACATAGCGCTCATGTGATCTGTTTGATGTCCTTGCTATGTACGGCCCATCATGAATAGTAAAAATGGTTCTTACCACAGGCATATGGTCCTGATTGGCTGTTTGCTGAGGTTGTTGTTGGGCAGGTTGCTCAGCTGAATTAGGACGGTACTGCGCTGGTTGATGCTTGTGCTAGGGACGCTGATCCTCTAGTAGCACCACATACTCCCTTAAGCGACCTCTTCTGATGAAATCTTTTATTACGTCCCGGAGTTCTTTACACTGAGAAGTATAGTGCCAAGTTTCATAATGGTATGCACAATACTTTCTTAAGTCTCGAAACCTGCTTGGGATGTTTATGGAAGTTGGCTTCCCGAAATTCTCCTGCTTCTTTCTGCTTCAAAAATTTTGTCTTGTCTTTCTATCAAGACACTGTGATTCTGGTAGCTACTTATAAGTGCCTCTCTTTTGAGCTCATTCCTTGCCTGCTTCGCTACTTGATTGTTGGAGCGATTTTTGTTACTACTATCTTCATTCTCACTTTGACCCCTCTTCCTTCTTTAGTGAGAACTGCTCGCTCCATTTTTTTGATCCTTGGATCTCTTTGACCCAAAGGCTTCTTCCCAGTGGATCTCCTTTACTAGTCACTCATAAAAATTGCCAAGATCCTTTACAGAGGACTTATAAATGCTCTCGTAGAGCTTCCCATCCTTCATAAGCCCCGCTGAGATTGCTGTTAGGATGCTTTTGTCTTAGGGATTCTCCATGTTATTCACCTCGTTTTTGAACCTAGCAATACAGTCTTTTAATGGCTCGTTCTGCTTCTGAAAGACTGTCACTAGGTGGCAAGTTGGTGCGAGCTGCTTTCTCAGTGCCTTATATTGATCTGTAAAATTCCTTTAGCATTCTTCTCAACTATTGATGCTACGAGCTAGGAGGCTCCTCAGCCATGCCCTTGGCACATTCCCCAGCGTGATCGAAAACACTCAACACTTGACCAAAGGATTAGATGTCTACAAGTCCATTTGGACTTTAAAAGCATCAAGATGGTCATATTGATCACTATCTCCATTGTAGAGTGGGACACTCGAGAGCTTGAATCTTAGTGGCAATGGCTCCATCTCAATTTCCCTTGTGAAAAGGGTTCTCTCTTCCCACAACTCTGTTTGACCTTGGAGCTTAGGTCGCTCCTCCAATTGCTTGACCCTCTACATCAATTCTTCTACTCTTGGGTCCTGTCGTTCCACTCTTCTTGCAGGGGACCGACGACTCCTTCTGCTCTTTCCATCTCCCGAAAATTGATCACGTGATCTCTCTCGGTCAACTAGGACTCTTTCGCGCGACCTAAATCTTCTTATACGTGAGCTCTCTGCACGGTGTGACTCTCCTCGGCACACACACTCCTCATTATGTTCATGAGCTCGCTCATTACCACGATCAACCTCCACACAGTGGCTTTCATCCTGGCTCACCCTTACCCTCACACTGGGTGGACGAGGTGCTATTTCCTCTTCACGAGTCGAACGTCTGTCTCTTCTAGAGCATAAATTTGAGGAACGGACCAAACCTGTCGACTGCACCCTCTCTTTAATAGCCTCCTCTCTTCGTGAGGGTATCTCATCCATTGGCTGGCGTTGGGGATCTGCATTCTTGGGAACTATCTGAGTTTGGGCCTGTGTCAGAACCCTAATTGCCTCTGTCAATTGCGCCACTATATTCTCTAACACTTCCTGGTACTACTGCCAAACTAGGGTACCATCTTCACCGGTGGCAGCCTGTTGTGGGGGAATGAGATGCAAAGCCACGCTGGAAATTCCTGCGGCTTGACCTTGGTCCTGTTGACCCTCTGATTGGTCAACTACTGACATAAGAATCCTGGTTGTCTAGATTCTAGCCATACTCACGAATCACAATTGTAGTAAAAGATTGCAGAATTGCAGTATGGGCCCTCCTTCTAGCGCCAAAAGATGTTGGCACTGTTTTTTGCTCAACCCGGTTCTTGAAGCCCAATACATGCGAAACAACAACTAACAGATGAAGCAGCATTGATAAGGATCAAAACAAGCAAGACACGATGATTTTTACACGGTTCAGCAAAGTAATAGCCTACGTCCATGGCTGTCACCCTTATCCTTGCAGAGTAACAGTATGTATTTCTTTTTTGTTCTTTACAATAAATTTGATCCCCTATTTATAGAAGAGATGTTACAATTTGAATAGTGATGCAAACCAAGATAGCAACCATGGAGGATCATGAGATAATTGGACAATGAGGCAATGGGACTTCATCTTGAAGGTTTTGGGTGCTAATTAAAGATAATTAGAGGCAAACTAGAGTTATTTGGGCTGAGTTTATTTTAATTGTAATGGATTTATAAATTAAGTTAGTTCATTTAATTTCATGTTGGGTCTTAATTTATATATTGGGCTGAAATATTTAATGAACTTAAGTCCATGTTTAATTATTTTAAGTCCATGAGTGTATTTAATAGTCCAATTATTGGGGGGCTAGGGTTTCATGTTATATTTTATTTTCTTTGCCTATAAAATGGCTTGTCTTGTAACCCTAACAAAAGGAATGAAGATGAAGCCAATTATGTTTAATTGAGAGAGTGAATTTTCTTTTTTGTTCTCACATGAACATGTGATCTTATCAAGCTATGCTTGTGGCGATCAAACTATGACTTATCTCCCACCTTCTCATCTATATCTTGGGAGTGGCGTCAATATCTTTCTTTTATAATTTTGGTTCTTGATTGAGTTCTAATCATTGGGTCAAAGTTCTTTATAACTTTGGTTATTTGATTGACATATAATCAATGGGTCAAAATTTTCCTTTCTATGAACCTGTTTTAATCTTTCTTGGGGTTGTGTTTCAATTTGGTTGTGGGTGTCGTATCGTTATATATGGGGTTCGCATTAGTCGGTATCAGAGCTTTGGATATTAATTCAGGTTTGATTTATCAATATTGTTTCGGGTCTTGTAGCAACTTTATTATTCTGGTCTAATTTGTTATTATTATTATTATTATATTATTTTTATTTATTTTTTTGGCTCTGTTCGTGTCATCTTGTAACAAACTAGTTATTTTGTTTTCTGGTCTATTCTGGTATTTTGTCTTATTTCCTATTCATAACATCTTGGTTCGCGTCTTCTCAATGTTTTATTTGTTCAATTCATCAATCCACCATATATATATTTTTATGTTTGTTTCTTGCAATGCCGTACATCGCCATTGATTGGCAAGCAAATATATATATATATTCTTTTGTTTCTCGTTGAACCGTATCCATTATATGTTAACACTCGTTGACTTTTGTTTCTTGTTTCAACATATCATCATTCTTGACATTCTGGAACCTTAAATCATTTTAGTTTCCTTTAGCCGCATATTATATTGGTTCTTTCCATACTTGGCCGAATATTACAAATTATTATTATTACCTTTTAGATTCTTGAATTTTTGGCTTGCTGAAATTCATCAATTAGGGTTCTTCAGTGTAATTTATATTCAGTTTAGCCTTATGCACATACATGTTTGATTAAACAAAAAAAAGAGGAAAAGTTTGGGTGTGCAAAGGGAGTGTTGAGCTAAATCAAAAGTGCCGAGTGATAAACACATGAGTGATTAGAGTGAAACACATAAAAGAGGTTCTTTCCCTAACATTTTTTTTCAGGTGTCAATCAAATCATCAGACAACAACAAAGATGTGCAACGATTTGAGGACAAATCGTTTTAAAGAAAGGGGGAATGATGCAAACCAAGATAGCAACCATGGAGGATCATGAGATAATTGGACAATGAGGCAATTTAAAGTAATGGGACTTCATCTTGAAGGTTTTGGGTGCTAATTAAAGATAATTAGAGGCAAACTAGAGTTATTTGGACTTTAAATAATTAGGGTTGAGTTTATTTTAATTGTAATGGGTTTATAAATTAAGTTAGTTCATTTAATTTCATGTTGGGTCTTAATTTATATATTGGGCTGAAATATTTAATGAACTTAAGCCCATGTTTAATTATTTTAAGTCCATGAGTGTATTTAATGAGTCCAATTATTGAGGGGCTAGGGTTTCATGTTATGTTTTATTTTCTTTGCCTATAAAAAGGCTTGTCTTGTAACCCTAACAAAAATAACAAAAGGAATGAAGATGAAGCCAATTATGTTTAATTGAGTGAGTGAATTTTCTTTTTTGTTCTGACATGAACATGTGATCTTATCAAGTTATGCTTGTGGCGATCAAACTATGACTTATCTCCCACCTTCTCATCTATATCTTGGGAGTGGCGTCAATATCTTTCTTTTATAATTTTGGTTCTTGATTGAGTTCTAATCATTGGGTCAAAGTTCTTTATAACTTTGGTTCTTTGATTAACATATAATCAATTACTCAAAATTTTTCTTTTTATGAACCTGTTTTAATCTTTCTTGGGATTGTGTTTCAATTTGGTTATGGGTGTCGTATCGTTATATATAGGGTTCGCATCAATATGCTCCATGGCAATAATAAGATCGCATTTTCATAATAAAAAATCATATAAACACAAATAAATTTTAAATTTAGCAATACTGCTCAATCTTTAAGCTATATTAGGTAAACAGCCCATGCGTTATATTTTCATCCAAAAAGCATCATATTTCCATCCAAAATCGTGAAATGACTAAATTACCTTTATTAAGTCTATGATTTTCCCATCACACTATTAAATTTGTACAATGACTGAACTATCCTTATTACAGTATATGAACTCAAATTTCTTCAACCAAATAAATTTAAAACGCATCTTGGAAGTCATTTACCAACCTGAATAAACCCAAAACTTATCCCAAAAAAAAAAAAAAAAAAAAACCTAAAAAAAAGTGTTATTCTTTCAAGCAAACAAACCCAGATTTCTTCAATAAAATAAATCTAAATTTCTTCAACCAATTAAACCAAAAGCTCATCCTTAAACACATCAACTAGTTTAAGCCCACCAGTCACCACCACCTAACAACTGAAATCCACCCTAAACACCTAACAACTTTCAAATCAATCACAAACAAAAGTTAAATTAAAAAAAAAAAAAAAGAAACAAAATAGATGAAACTCCTCGATTTGGATAGAGCAATCTACTCCTTAAAAAATGGAGCATCACTCCATCACTGATAGAGCAAATAGCTCCATTTGATGAAGTTGGCCTATCATTAAACCTAAAATGAAAAGTGAAGAAAATGAGAAGAGAGCACCATGATGACATCTCAGAAAGAGGCACTAACAAAGAGTAAGAGGCCACTCAATCGATGTGAAGAAGGGTAGAGGGGAGCAAACAGAATGATGAGAGTCAAGCAGAGAATGAAGAAAAGAACAAGAAAGAAGAGATAAGTAGAGAAAGAGGGAGAGGAAACGAAGAGAGAGTAGAGAGATGGATGGCACCAACGAAGGAATCGGAGAAGGGAAGATATAGAGAGAGTAAAAGACAGATGTGAGAGATGGAGAAAAAATGGTTTATATGTTGTTTAAGTTTTCTTTTTTTATTAATTCTTAAATTTGTGTTTATTAGGTTTATTATTATTATTATTATAAGATTTATTTAATTTTTTTATTATTGGGACCAACTCAGGGTATTGCTGAGACTAACTATGGTATGATTTTAATACACGATTTTGGGATAAATTCTTAGAATATGAGAGGGGACAACCCACATATATAGGGAAAATTATCCACATAAAGTGGGATTTATGAGTTTGACCCACAACCATTTAATTAAGGCAAGTGAGTTGGCCTTTTTGGATTTACCACTGCACCAAAACCACTTTCTCTATTATAAGTTTTAGGGACAATATGACTCTCATCTTTTTAGTATTAAACTTAGTTTATTTATCCAATTACATTTCTCCTTTATTTTTAACACTATTAAACATTTTTCAACTGTAGGGAGCAATTTGTCTAATAGTTTAAAAGCGTGATTAATTTTTTATTGGAGTAAATTACAATTTAACTATTCGGTTTGAAAATAATCACAAATGAAGTCAATTTTTGAGTTTGATTAGAATAAACTCCCCTACCGTTAGGGAATTCTGTTAAAGTTAACCGTAAACTGATAAAAAGACTAAAATACCCACACATTTTAATTATTTTTCAAAAATTAATTAAAAATTAAATAAGAATTACAAAATTAAATAAAAGATATTTTCATTTAATCTCTACTGTCTATTTTTGAGATGGACGATGCATATTAATTTGAAAAAAAATTAAAAAAATTAAATATTTAAAAGAAATTTAAAAATAATTAAAAATTAAAAATGAAATAAAAGTAAAAAAAAATTATCAGATCTAGATGGATGGTGGAAATTAATTCCAAAAAATTAAAAAATTAAATATATGAAAAAGAAAAAAATTATAAAAAGAAAAAAAAAAAAAAAAGACAATCATCTTCATCTTCCACATATCACACAATGTGAAATTCCATCACTAAATGAACCTAGATCCATCATCTTCCTTATATCACACAAAGCCATTATTGTTTTAACAATAAAATCCACATAAACGAAAAAAAAAAATCTAATTTTTCTAGAACCAGCAATTAAAATACTTGAAAAGAGGGAGAGAAAGAGAGGCTTGGAGAGATGAAGAGGCCAGAGATGACAATTTGGGAAGGGGTAAGGTAATGGGACTTTGAGACGGCGATGGTAATGATGGCGACGAACTCACTAGGCACAATCACCACCATCATTGGTTACTGTTTTAGTGCCTTCTCAAAGGTTTAGGAAGAAACAACGGTTGGCGATGGGATAATGAAAACAAAAGATGGTCATTAGGCAAAAGGAAATCACTGGCGATGACTTTCTTCGATGAAGGGACAATTGATTTCTTCATGATTTTACTAGATGGTTCATCGAACCTAGTCACAATCTCTCTCTTTGTTTCTTTTAGCCCTCTTTCTCTCTCGCCTCTCTCTTCCTATCTCTTCCCTAACTCAATCTCCATTAAAATCCAAATAAAGTGATTGAGGGGTTTCTTCATCTGGGTTCGACGATGTTTATTTGGGTTTAATGAACCTAGATGAATTTTTTATTATGTTTTTGGTTGTGTGATGATTGGTTATGTTTTACTAGAAGATTGGAAGAGTGATTTAAGCGGTTTTGGTGGGAGATGAACTACAAAAGAGTGATTTCAAAATAGGGTTTTGATGAGGAAAGATGAATTGAGTGAACTGTTTTGATTTGAGGATGTTGGGAAACAGAGGAAAGAGATAGAGATGTTGATGTTAAGGGGTCTGAACAGATTTTGACGTTGATCTAGGACCAAGAGATAATGGTCAAGTTTGGATATTGATCTGGGACGGTGGTTGGATGTTGAAGTTGATTAGGTTGGTTGTTGATGATAAAAGTCTAAACAAAGGAGAGAGACTAAAAACCCAGAAAAATAGCAAAATTTATTTTTTATTTTTTCAATTTTTTTGAATTAATCTCCACCCTCCATCTTAAGATGGAAGGTGAAGATATGATAATTAATTTTTATTTGATTATTAATTTTCATTTAATTTTTTACTTTTTTTTTTTCAAATTGATATTTACCATCCATCTTAAGATGGATGGTGATTGACGATGGAGATGAAATTAAAAAAAAAATGTTATTTAATTTATTTTAAAGTTTTTAAAATTTATTTTAAAAGAAAATTAAAAATAAGATCAAAAGACAATGTTACCCTTTATTATGGGTATTTTTGGAGTTACCTAAATGGGCTGGTAAAAGTCCAAAATTGATCTAGTAAAATTGCCCAATAAACTAAGGCCCAGCTCATTATCGGCCTAGCTTGCCAAGTGACCAACTCATCAAGCGATCAGCTCGCTAATACTACTGGGACGCCGTATATGCAGGCCATATAACCAAGCTCACGGTTCACTAATATTACACACTCCAACTCGTAGAAATGAGTTCTTCATCTATTACTTCAGTTTTCAGAACGCATGTCGCATACAGTCAAAGCTATCAGATGAAATACAGCCCTTAACATAACGTTAAGAAAATTGTTTCAGATTAATGGTAGCATGATTTAAAGAAAATCTCAACCACTAAATATAGGTTAGTGACAGAATCCAGTGTTTGCAAGAGTTGACCTTAACAAATGTCAGTTTTGGAAAATATAACTAATGATGACTTCTCAGTTTAATCATATTTAATTATACCCTCCTCTTTTATAAATAGATATTTAATTGTACTCTCCCCTCTATAAATAGGAGATGGATTTCATTGTAGAGCAAGAGAGAAACACTGAGAGAAAGTGCTATTACTCTGTTAAAATAATTAGAGAGATGTAGATGCAGGCATTCTTTGGTTGAACAACATAAAAACCTTCGTGTCCCTTGTTCTTTCTCTCCCCTTTTCTTTGTTCTTAGCTTGTCTTTTACTCAGTTTTGCTTCTATTGTAGTATTGGGCTTACGAACCTAGGTTGACTGATTTCGTACGTCAGTATTTTGGCGTTAGAAGGAAGGGTCTAAACTACAAAACTTTTCTAGATTTTCTTCAGACAGCATGGTAAGATTAAAAGCAACTAGAAGCTTTGATACAACAGCTGATAAGCTAGACAAGTAGATAGACGTCCCCACGAATGGTGCCACTGCATGTATGCCTCCACTGGCTCCTCGCTTGCCAGCAACGGTCGTTCTTACAGCCGACGAGCTATGAGGATTGCATTAGTAATAGGAGGCATTGAAGGACATAATATGTCAATTAATAGACGTAATTAGGATGCCAACGTAGGCCCAGACACAAAACGTGCCTATACCCGAGACTGCCACTCCCAGAGAAGTATCGGCTCCTAAGCAACACATTAGGGAGGTATTACGACCCGCTGATTCAGCTTGCTCCTCTAATTCACATTCAAAAACTGAAGGCCGCCAAACCAGTTTAAGAGGAGATGATCTACACCCTATGAGCTTAAGAATAAAGGTAAGCCAGGATGGGAACTGTCGCATGGAAGATGGTTACGACCGAGCCCGGGCCACATCTCTGTAGGAAGGCGAAGTAAATTATCAGTGACGTTTAGGGTTGTATCGACTCGATGATATCCCAAAGGCTGGTCAAGGGTGCATATCAGACCATTGCTCTTCAGGTCGCGAGCCCAAGGATGAACACATACCTCAAGACTCAAGGATAGAAGAGTTTCTTCAGAAGGTTCAGCAGCTCGAACCACGCCTTGGTACCTCGGGCCAGTGTGATCATTGTGGGAAGATAACCCTTTTTACCAAGGAGATTGAGACGCGACCTCTCCCTCGAAGATTCAAAGTCCCTAATATCCCTCAGTATGTTGGAGATAGCGACCCCTACGATCACCACAGTCTTCTAGCGTTAAAATGAATCATTGAAATACTATATTGACATGTTCAGACGCGAAACTAGCAACGTAGAAAATCCTTCAGATGAGAGCATCTTGATAGCAATCTTGGCTGGGCTTCATAAAGATGGAAAACTTTATGAGAATATTTACAAGTCTCCAGTAAAAGACATGGGCAAGTTCTACGAGCGAGTTGTTAAGGAAATCAGGTAGGAAGAAACTTTTGGCCTCAAACAATCTAGCCAGAAGAATTAGGCGAATAGTTCCAACTAGTCCAAGAAAAGAGCCAATGGTGGGACGGAAGCAGGGGCCGGAACGACAGGTCCAATAACCGGGTTGCCAAAAAGGCCAGGAGTGAGCTCAAAAGTGAACAACTTCAGCTTCTGGGTCGCTATGATCATTACAACATTCTGTTAGACAAACAAGACAAAATCTTTGAGATAGAAAGGCACAAGGAGGATTTTGGAAAGCCTAAACCTGTAAAAACCCGTCCTAGCTCCCTGGACCAAGGCAAATTTTACGCCTACCATAATGATGTTGGATATAGCACTTCTAAATGTTGGGCACTGAAAGATGCAATAGAAGATTTGATCAAAAAAGGATGCCTAAGAGATTATGTAGTACGACCATTAACCTTGTGACCTTAATAGCACCGACCTCAACAGCAGCCAGCTCGGCAGCCTCTTAAACCAACTCTTGAACAAAGGCATGAGCCCTCTATGAGGACTATCTTCACTATACACAGTGGTTCTCACATCACAAGTACCTCTAACAGATCTCATAAATGATATGTACGAGACGCAAATCATGTTTTACTCACAGGTTGCAAGGGAATGGAAAGACCTACGAAAAAGGCGAGAATGACCTCAAGTGACATCATTTTTACTAAAGAAGATGCCAAAGGTGTGATATGGCCGCATAATGATACCCTGGTTATTCGAGCTAAGATCAACAACGTCGACGTGCGGCGCCTCATGGTAGACATGGGAAGTTCGATGAACGTCATGTACTAAAAATGTTTCAATAAGATGGGATTTAGGATAGAACAATTGAAGCCTTCCCGAGAACCTCTTTACGGCTTCACAGGAGATGTTGTCACCCTAGTGGGTCAAATCAGACTCCCACTTCCCTTGGCTAATAGACCATCACGCAACCGTGCTGGCTGATTTCCTAATAATTAACTGCCCCTCAGCATACAATGTGGTCTTGTGAAGACCAGCGATGAATGATCTAGATGTGGTCACTTCTACTAGGACCCTCATAATAAAATTTTCAACTCCTAATGGGACAGGTTGGGTGCGGGGTGAACAGCACCTGGCCAGACGTTATAAGAATGCGATCAAGTTGGGAATCAAGAGAAAGAAAGTGAACGTGGTTTTGGGAGGTGAACCATGTGTTGCGAGTGAGAAATGGGTGAGCTATAACCTCGACCCTCACTAGGTAGATAAGGACAAAGTTACTAGGCTTGTAGAAGAGCTAGAAGATGTCCAGGTCAGCGAGGTAGATCTTGAAATATGTTTCAAGCTGAGACAAGGTCTGACTTTGAAAACAAAGTCCCAACTCGTCAACTTCCTCAAGGCGAAGTTATATGTTTTTGTTTGGAACTACGAGGACATGGTGGGAATAGATCCCGAGGTCATGATGCATAGACTGAACATTGACCCTAACCATAAGCTAGTTCATTAAAAAAGATGACCCATGATGAGAGAATGCTACACTACCTTAAAAGAAGAGGTAGATGAGCTGCTAGCCAACAAATTCATATGTAAAACTTACTACCTAACTTGGGTCACTAATCCCGTATTAGTAAAGAAGAAGAATGAGAAATAGAGGACTTGTATTGACTTCACGGACCTGAATAAAGCTTGCCCAAAAGACAACTTTCTTCTACCTCGAATCAATTAGCTCGTGGATGCAACTACTGGTCATCAGCTCCTAAGTTCCATGAATGCTTACTCGGGCTACAATCAAATACCCATGAACCCAGAAGATGAAGAATGCACATATTTCATTACAGATCGGGGCCTGTACTGCTATAAGGTGATGCCCTTTGGATTGAAAAATGCAAGGGCGACCTACTAGCATCTGGTTAACATGATGTTTAAATAACAGATTGGGAAGACAATGGAAGTATATGTAGATGACATGCTGGTGAAATCCAAGCAGATAGTAGACCATATACGTGATTTGGAGGAGACATTCCGAATTCTGAGGAGCTACCATATGAAACTGAATCCACTTAAATGCACTTTTGGAGTATCTTCTAGGAAATTCCTTGGCTTCATAGTGAATATAAGAGGAAATAAGGCCAATCTTGAGAAAATTAAGACATTGATTGACATGAGATTCCCTAATCGGATTAAGGACGTGCAGAGCCTCAACGGCCAGGTCGCAGCTCTAAGTAGATTCATTTTCAAGGCCACCGATAAATGCATCCCCTTCTTTGATATGCTGAGGAAGGCTAAAAATTTTGAATGGATAGAGCAGTGCGAGGCGACATTTCAGCAGCTGAAAGATTATATAGGCCGAGCTCTACTTCTATCAAAGCCAAAGGAAAGAGAAAAGCTCATCCTATACTTGAGGGTATCCCAGCACGCATTGAGCGTAGCTTTGGTGTGGGAAAAGGATAGAGCGTAGCTACTTGTGTATTATGTGAGTAAAAGGCTGCTTGATGCTGAGACTAGGTACACACAGATGGAGAAACTGGCCTATTGCCTGAGGGTCACGTCCAGAAAGCCACGTCCATATTTTCAAGCTCATAAGATCGAAGTCCTAACTCAATATCCTCTGAGGCAGGTCCTTCAAAAGTCAGACACTTCAGAACGATTACTCAAATGGGCAATAGAGCTCGCATAGTTCGACATCGAATTCAATTCTTAATCATCAATCAAGGCCCAAGCTCTTGCAGACTTTATTGCGAAATTTACAAGACCCGTAGAAGAAGAAGCTAAATGCTCTGAAGGCCCTATCTGGGAACTATATGTAGATAGGTCATCCAGTGATCAAAAGACTAGGGCAAGTGTGTTGGTAATAAGTCCTGAAGGACATAAAATTTTCTGCGCACTAAGATTTGGCTTCCAAGTAACCAACAATAAAGCTGAATATGAGCCATTACTGGCAGGCCTCTGCCGGGCAAAAGAAATGCGAGTTGAGTGTCTAAGGATCTACAACGATTCATAGCTCGTTGTTTGCCACACTCTAGGGGAATATCAGACGAGATTATCCAAATTGGCTGCTTACCTCGAGAAGGTTGAAAAGCTATTGGCCACCTTCCGTAAATACAAGGTAAAACAGATCCGAGCTAGAACTCTCATACAAACGCATTAGCTCACCTGGCTACAACTCGTGATGCAAACTTCCAAGGGGCTATCCCAATAGAGTTTTTGCCGACCCCAAGCACAGGAGAGAGAGACTCAATGATGGTCATAGTTGTCTATCCAAGCTCCTAGATAAGCCCAGTCTTAGCCAATTTACAAGATGAGAAGCTGCCAAGTGACAAGCTAGAGGCACGACGTCTACGAACTAAATTAGCTTGATACTGCATCTATGATGGCATGCTATACGAGAAAGGATTCTTGGCTCCACTTCTTAGGTGCATTGACAGTTGAGACTGCGAGACCGTGTTGAAGCAGATACATGCTAGCCATTGTGGAAATCACGCTGGGGGGCTATCTCTAGCTCAAAAAACACTTTGACAAGGGTTCTACTAGCCCATAATGAAACAAGATGCCATCAACTTGGTCAAAAGATGCGATAAGTGACAAAGGTTCGCCAAGGTTCTACGAGCTCCGTCGTCTTATCTCCAACAAATGGTGAGTCCCTAGCCCTTTGCGATATGGGGAATGGTCTAATTAAGCCTTTACTGATAGCTCGCAAAAATTGCAAGCATGCCGTGGTCGTTATGGATTACTTCATGAAGTGGGTGGAAGCTAAGGAACTGGCAGATATCTCCACCATAAAAATAGAAAAGTTCGTATGGAGTAATATCATTTGCAGGTTCGGAGTCCCCCAGCAAATCGTGACAGATAATGAGACCTAATTCAATAGCGACCAGTTTATCAAGTCTACAGCAACCAGAACATCGTCAAGAGCTTCTTAGTCGTGGATAATCCATAAGCTAACGGTCAGGTCGAGGTTATGAATAAGATAATCAAGCAGACCTTGAAAACCAAGCTGGAAGCTAAGAAATGAGCCTGGGTGGATGAATTATAGAAAGTGCTATGGGCATACCGAACTATAGCTCGCAGCTCCACTAATGAAACCTTTTTCTCCATGTTGTACGAGACGAAAGCTATGATCTTGGCTGAACTAGAAGTGACCTCACAGAGAGCAGCAACCTTCAATCTAGAGGTTAATGACCAGCTGCTTGCCGCTAACCTCGACCTCCTCGAAGAAACAAGAGAAGCAGCCTGCTTGAGAGTGGTCGTCTACCAACAAAGGGTTACAAGATATTATAACAGGAAGGTCCGAGTCCGGCACTTCAATGTTGGTAACCTTGTACTACACCTTATCTTACCTGGAGCTCGTAAAGTCAACGACTGGTCGCTTGGTCTAAATTGGGAAGGCCCTCATATCATCAAAAAGAATCTGGGAAATGAAGCATACCACCTAGCGAATACGAATAAAGCTGAGGTCCCGCGAACTTGGAATATCGAACACCTCTACCCATACTTCTAATGATTTTGTACACTTATTTTTTATTTAGTGCTCAATTATCAATGTTTCGAGTATTAATACATTATTGAATGACTTCCCTACTACTGTCTTTATTGAATGTTAATTTTCTCTTTAAAAATATGTTGAGCTTCATTCTATAACATAGCTTACAAGAATCGCACTGTACAATTAAGCTCTACACATAGCTTGCAAGAATCGCGCTATGTCAATGAGCTCCATTTTATAACACAGCTTGCAAGAATCGCACTATGTCAGCGAGCTCCATTCTATAACACAGCCTACAAGAATCGTGCTGTGTTAATGAGCTCAACCTATTATATAACCTACAATTAATCGCGATCAATAAGCTTAAATCTACGACATAACATGCCACAGTTCACAATGATGTCAATTTATCTACTGAACATATTTATGAAAATTTATCAAAATTATAATTAGCGAGCTACAAAGTATCAGAATTAACGATCTAATAAGCTCGCATCAGGTTGGACTATCGTCTACTTGTTAAATGACATTCTTCGATTTGCAGAAATATGAATACTTAAAAAAAAAAAAAGAAAGAAAGTAGAAACCATGAAAACTCGCTAAAGTTAAAGGCAAATTGAAATCAATAATACCTCAACATGAGGATTTATTCATTACAAAAATAACCTCACAAAGCGAGGAAAAGTTTAATCAAAGTTGTGAAAAATATTACAAAAAATTCAAGCTATTAAGGGCTACATCTTCGGGGGTCACAATCGTAGGCTCTGCGGCCTGAGCTGCTTCATCTTGAGAAGTCACGCTTAGAGGCTCAGCAGTTGGAGGAGCTGTGGTTAATTTGGTTGAGGTGCGAGCAGCCCGCCTCCTATATTTCTCCACTTCTAAGACTACCTCCTCACCAAATAAGGAGAAGTCTAGTTCAGGCTGAGCTTCATAAGGTGTAAAGGAACAGACTAGAGGTCCTTGACTCCGTTTCCTTTTTGGTCTTGATGACCTTCTCTTTGGTAAGGGCAACCTCCCGTTTTGTAACTTAACCTGCTTTTCGGCTGCCTTAGACCTCAACACGGCTTCCTTAAGCTTCTATTCAACAGTTTCAGCTCGCTGCAAGATTTCGGTCAGGTCGTTCTTTATCTTATTCAGTTCTTTTTCTCTCTTAGTGACCTGCACAGTAAGGCTAGATATTGTAGCCTCATGATTGGCTTCTACCCGAACTAGGGCATCCTCAGCCTCTCTCTTTATCGCTTCAGCGTTTAATTTGGCCCCTAGTACTTGCCCCAGCTTATTAGCTTTTTCAACCTCTTCCTTCAGGGACGAGAGATCGTTCTTTAGCGTTTTCTTATCGTTGAGGAACTTCTCTCGATCCTCTCTAAAGGCTGTGATTTGCTCGAGCTACCTCATCGCCTCCATTGCGACTTGAAAAGCAACAAGTTAATATTTTTATTAAGAAAACAGAAGCAAAAAACTATGAAGTTACCAGCAGTCCATGATAAGCTATATAGCCAATCAAGCCCTCGTCTTCTATGCCCTCTTTGTACAAGTTTCTGCCGGCACCTCCTAAAATGTCAGACGGATTGTCGAAGGCCACTTCAAGGTATTCCTTCCCTGGCAAGCTCGCAGACTACGATTTGTCCTTTCTTTCTAAATCCTCGGGCTATTTGCCTTTATCAATTCGAGGTTGCTTGGCTGGGGGACGTTTATGTGTTGACATTCTTTTTACCCCCCTGCTTGAGGCAGTTTGAACCTTGCGAGTATGAGCACTCGTCTATTCGTGTTCCACCTTTTTCACCTCTGGCTGCACAGAAGGGACCTGAGCTGAAGAACCCAAAACTGGTGCCAAGTTAGCCTCTCCTGCGGGTTCAGCAGTTGAAGGAATTACGGGCTCAGTAGCTGAAAGAGCTGCAGGCTCATGAGCTGAAGGAGTTGGGGATTTCGGAGGAGAATAAAGGGGATCACAGAGTGAAAGCTTTACCATCTATAGAGTTCGTCGAGGAACAGGATCGGCCTCTCCATGAGTAGCTTAAGAAACAGAAACGAGCTCGCCCTGACCTCGAATGCCAATGTCCCTCTTACTATCAATTAGCTCGCTGTCTAAAGTAGGGGCGAGCTTGTATGCTCTAAGGAGCTCGTCGTCGAACGCATGGATTATGTTGCTTTCTCTGGAGTTCGCAAGCATTCTCAGGCGATCCTTTTCCGCCTTAGTGATATCCCCTTGCCTCCATCTGCAAAAGGAGCAAAGAAATATCATAATAATGAAATGTGCATGTAAAAGAGCTTGTTAATGTCAACGCTATGTAATTACCTGGGGTAAGGACAAAAATTTTTTGAAGACGTTTAAGGGAAAATTAGGAGATATAAAACCAGCTCAATTTATAGTCCCCGACATTAGATTTCCCCTTTGCTTTGCCTTTCAGCAAAATGCCCTTAAAGTCTAATTTACGAGCTGTAAAGAAAATCCCCTCTTGTGCTCTTCCTTTCAAGCTGGCCACTCCCTTTATGCTGTACAAGTGGGAATAGATGTGTGGGTTTGGAGCTTCGAGCCCATTCCTTAAAAAAATCACAAACCATGAAAGGTCACAAACACCGCACAGATCGCTAAAGTTATGGAGAGGGCTCGACCTATAGTTTAAACGACCTATGAGCTAATGACTTGTAAAGATCTTATCCTACAGCTCACATACAAATAGTAGATAGCTCACAAGAGCAAACCAACCAGATCAAATCAGCCAAAAACGAAAAGTCATAGTTTTAAGCAAACACGCCACACCAAGAACATGAAGAACTCAAACTAGTACCAAACCCAAAAAAAAATATAATACATGCAAACAAAAAACGAAAACCAGAGATCGAAAGAAGAATTTAAGAGACTTACTGTTAGTAGAGCAGAACAAAGAATGATGATCTTCAGCGAATCTGGATTTTTGGAAGTGCTGGTACAGTAACTGGAGGTGAGACAAGAGCGGGAGAAAAGGAAGATGAAGCGCTTGGATTTTGAAAGTAACAAATGGAAGATGAAAAGCTTTGGGCCTCTACTTTATATAGGGGCGTGAGGCATAAACCCCAACCTTTAGATCTAGGGCCTCACCAATCGTCCTAGATCTCACAGTGCAGTGTAAATTACGAGATTTTATCATCATGTACTGTTAGTTGAAATACGTGCACATTAAATGCGCTCAGAACAAGATGTGTACTATACAATTGTAAAACCCAAAATCTTCATCGTCGGGAGCGAACCATTTTCTGATTGGATCGCGTTTCGATCGAAAAATATATATATATATAATTTTCAAGTCCGAAATTATTCAGAATATGTATTTTCGAGTAATAAAATTAATTTTAGAGTGTAATGACGGATGCAAAATTAGTAAACTAATAATAATAATAATAATAAATAATCCCGGAAACGAAATCAAGTTGTAAGTGGATTCCCCGGACGGACGGACGAAATCAGATTCGAGTTTAGAATTAATGGGAGAATGCATGAAATGAATGTGACTAGTGATATGGAAATAAGACACGTGTCATGCATGCATGGGAAGCCATGACAAGTGTTAAAGAAATTTTGAAATGTTGTGACAAGTGTCCGAAATCTATCAAGCATATATATTCATCTTTGAATGAAGAAAAACAAGAAAGGAAAATCATAATCTCCATTCGGTCAACCTATTCTTCATTTCAATCAAAACCGAGAGAGAGTGATATTGAGAGAGACCAAGCGTGAGAAATGGGAAGTGAGGAAAGCAAGCAAGTTCTCGGCCTCCTTTGTTCAAGCTAGATCCGAGAGTTGATTGTGGGCGACCCAAAAGCTTGAATAGGTTTTGCAAGCTGCTGATTTCGTGAGTTGAGTTGGAGAGGGAAGTGTAGCCGTGAGCTTTGTAGAGTGCAAGAGGGAGAGACCGAGTGTTGCATGTGTAATCTAAGTGCAGATCCGTCCCAAGAGAGTTGATTAGAGCTTGCATGCAAGGTTTGATCTAAGGAAAGGTAGGTGCTGACAGAGTTGAAGCTGTTGTTGGCGTCAGATTGCTGGTGAGTAGTTGCTGCTGTCGGCGTGGAGTTGAGGTCGCTGCTGCCAGACGCGACCTGCTGCTGCTGCCGTGATGAAGTCCCTGCTGCTGGCTAGTGTTGAAGCTGCTGCTGTTGCCTGACCGTGATAATTGCTGCCGTGACGCGGTCCTTGCTGCTGCCTAGTGTTATCGCCGTGTCTTGTTGCCTTGGTGAGCTGCTGTCGTCACAAGTTGACGTCGTGCGAGCTGCTACCAAGTTAGGCCGAGAACTACTCAACAGTCCTGAAGTGAAGACTATTGCCGTGGAAGGGGACAGCTTGCTGTCGTGGGAGTTTCGTCGTCGTCGCGAACGATTGAGAGTTGTTTCGAAGCGGAGAACAATTCTCGCCAAGGTAAGAGCTGTCCTAGCTGGTTTTAATGTCATGTTTTATGTGATTTAAATGCATGAATTAGTGAAAGAAATTAAGGTTTAAAGGCTGGTGCAGTTTCGGTTACGCAAAGGATATTGGACAGACTTCATGTGAGATTTTTGGAAAGATTTCGATTGAGTTTCGTAAGGTATGTTGTAATGTTTATGAACGTGTTATGTTGGAAATTATATAAGGTTAAGTTATGAATGAGAAAGCTGATGGTATGTTTGGGTTTAGGATTGCGAACCTCATTAGTGCGGAGGTTCGTTCATTTTATTTCGTTGTGTTGACGTTTGATTGTCGATGTTGAAAGTTCGTGAAATCTTCGTTATATGGGCTGTTATGTTATGACTTAGGGGCTGTCGTGTTGTGAATTTAAATTTGAATTCATTGTCATGAAATAATGGTTAGTTTGGTATGTTTTAAAGCATAGGTTAATCGTTCGGATATTGAGAAAGTGTTTTCAAGTGGTTCGGTTAAGTTTTTCTGCGTTTGCGAATGGTTATAGTTGTGATTGTTCATTGTTGATTGTGAAAATGTTTATGATGTCAACTTGCTGCCTTGAGATGTGTTTAAGCCCATTATTGTGTTAAGTTGATGTTGGGATAGTTTAAGATACGTTTAAGTTGATGGAATAGTTTTAGTTTTACTCGAAATCGTTAATTGTCGGAATTTTGGAGTTGAAAGCGGAAATGAATATGCAATAAGCTTGCTGCCATATTTTCTTCTTTATGCTTAATCATGTTTGAATCTTCGTTGTCTTGTTTTAAGTAAAGTCTCAAGTATAAATTGACGTTAAAGTTATTTGGGAGCGACGGAATCGCGCGAGCGTTAAAAGCGTTTAGTCGCGATGGTTAGTTAAAATCGCGTAAGTTTTATGTTGTTCGTCTAGCTTCGCTTATTATTTTTGTTGAACCCATTAGATTGTGGTTTGATAATGTTGCTTTAGATTCGATTAGCGTAGTTCCAGCATGCTTATGTTAGAATGTTAACTTATTTAGGCAGCGATAAGGCGAAGGAAAGCGAAGTTGAAAAAGTAGCGCAAAGTAGAAAGTTCGATCGTTTCCGTGAGTTAGGAATCGGTGAGTGTAAATTGTTTTATAAATGATAAATGCAATATGATTTCTATATGATTTTTATGCTTTCATGCAAGATTTAAACGTTTTAATACTTAAATGAATTTATATGAATGATATACGCTTTACAGGAATATTCTACGCTTCGAATTATTTATATTTGTATTTAAAGTAATATTGATCGTATAACTTGTTATTGAAATATGCTTTTATGTTTCATTTTATAAGCGAAGGAACATGTTTTACAAATATTATTTTAGCATGATAATGTATTTCAAAACCAATGGCTACCCATCCCCATTATGACTGAATTATGACTGTTATGCGGCCAAAGTGCCTTATTGCGCGTATGGCATGTCTGTCGGGGGAAAGTCCACTAACTATGGGGGGGATCGAGTCTGTCATGTCGCCCTCTACGCGTATATAAGGTACTATCATGACTGATGCCCTATGTGCAGCGAGGTAACATACCGCGGCATAGTGGTTATGACTGAGATGCACGTCCCCACCACCGGTGACCTAAGACTGGGCGGTGATCATGATTTCCCCGGGTCCCATTGGATATATGTTTTATAACTGAGGATTGATTTATGATTTTATGAGTTTATTTATGAACTTATGGTTATGTTATGAATAAATGTTACGATGCTTATAATCTCGTATCTTGTTTTTAAGCACATTATGTATAAAAATAACTTTATAACATTATGAAATGCACTTTTTAATTAAGTTATTTCAAAACTTAGCATTTTCCCAAAAGGTTTTAAAATGAAACGTATTTAGAACAACATAGCACTCACTGAGCCTTTTTAGCTCATTATTTTCTTGTTTATTTTGTTTTAAAAACTCCCCAGGCGCAGGTTCAAGTCCTCCTGGCGGCAGATCTCCAGCTCAAGAGTAGGCAAGCTTATCTGGCGACCGAAACTGTGAAATCAAAGTAAATTTTTGTTGTATAATGGATTTTAATGTGATGTAAATATTTAAGTTTTATAACTTTAATTACGTTATCATGCGTGTGGAATGTTTTCTTTTAAGTTGAAATGGTTTTGTTTTCAATACTCGAATTGCGTTTAATGTGGATTTTGAGATGGACCTGAGGTCCCATTTGGAATTGGAAATGAATGTATGCATTTTGAATTATTATTAATTGTTTTACAGGTGTTTTGAAAAAGTTGAAATGTCGAAAAAACAGCCGTTGGGCTGTCAAAAATTTTTCACCCTGAATTTTTAATGATTAAGAAATGAAACTGTTTTACGGCTTAACTTCATGGAGTCCTTTTAAGTCACCTGCTTAAAGACTGTGAGAATTCTGTGGGGTGCCGGCAGGGCTCCGCTCGGATCTCTTCAAGGGATATCCGGGTTGGGTCCTTTCAACAATAGCCTAAAAAGTTACCTCGAGTGCTGAGATAAGGCAGAGTTTTAAGAGGCAGCACAACAGACTCCATGCCAACTTTTACTGACGAGCTATTAGCTCCAAGTCCATAGATCGCACTGAGAGTTGAGGGAGTAATGTTATGGGTATTTTTGGAGTTACCTAAATGGACTGGTAAAAGCTCAAGATTGATCCAATAAAATTGCCCAATAAACTAAGGCCCAGCTCGCCAAGTGACCAGCTCATCAAGCGATTAGCTCGCTAATACCACTAAGATACCGTATATGCAGCCCATATAACCAAGCTCACAGTCACTAATAAGCACTCTAACTCGTAGAAACGAGCTATCTATCTACTACGTCAGCATGCAGGTCGCATGAAGTTATAACTGTTAGACGAAATATAGCCCTTGATTTAACGTACACGTTAAGAAGATTGTTGCAGAGATAATAGCTTGATTTAAGGAAAATCTCAACCACTAAGCATGGGTTATTGTCAGAATTCAGTATTTACAAGCGTAAACCTTAACTTATATCAGTCTTGGAAAGTGTGATTAATGATATTTTCTTATTTTAATTATATTTAATTGTACCCTCCCCTCTATAAATAGGGGATGAATTTCATTGTAGAGCAAGAGAGAAACACTAAGAGAAAATGTTGTTACTCTATCAAATTAATTAGAAGAGAATTGTAGACATAGACATTCTTTTATCGAACCACATAAAAACCTTCGTGTTCCCTTGTTCTACCTCTATGCTTTTCTTTGTTCTTAGCTTGTCATTTGCTCCGTTTTGCTTCTATTGCAGTATTGGGTTTACGAACCTAGGTTAAATGATTTCGTACGTCAACACCCCTTAATCCGTTAACTCAAACTAGATGGGCTAATAGCAAGGGGGTTTATTATAATAAAACTCAAAACTGACTCCACCTATAATTATTTTCAAATCGAGTAAGTAAATTATAATTTACTCTTTTGATTAATTTGTTTTCTAGAGGTATTTCATAATATCTCCCCCAAAAGAAGGTGCTAATTAGCATCCAACGACATAATGTGAAAAATAGATATATCGCAATTAATTATTTCAATCATAATTTTTGAAAAATAAATTGCAAAATGTTTTAACTTGATTTTGATGTGTTAAACAAATTAATCAAAACAAAACAAGTTTTACAAGTTAGGTCAGTGATATTTAAATAAAGAAGAATAGATTTACCTTGACTAGTTGGGCGTTCAGGTAAAAAATTGAACATCTACAATGTTTTAGGCTATGCTTCATCTTCCTCTTCATAGATGTCGTGGACTACAAGTGATATTCAATTATAAAAGCAATCAATCAATTAATTTACCATAATTACTTGCTACTGTCAAAAAGAATTTAAAAGTTTTCAATCGTAATTAGTTGTGTGTTGGACTACAACTTTGGTTGGTGATATTTAAAATATAGAGCAATATTTAAGAACTCGTTAGTCGTTAGTCAACCTAACGAGTAACGAGTATTTGGCTACTTAGTGAGTACTTAGTTCGACCATTGGTCAATAGTCAATATGTTGACTGACGGTCAAACCTAGTCAAAATCTATAAAAAAAATTATTTAAAAAAAAAAATTCATAGAGTCAAATATAATTATATAACCACAATACAACATAAAACTTATTTCTTACAATCTCAAAAGCAATTTTGGCATTGCACTTGTCGAGTTGATTTGGGCCGAGTACTCGGCGAGTAAATTTGTCTTATAAAACCTACCAGGACCAAGTACTCGCCAAGTTGATTGAGTTGGGCCGTACTCAACCTAACTCGGGGATGATTCACCTCTAACGAGTAGAACCCCCGATTTAGGGGTTCTCGGGTTGGTGGAAAACCACCACTGCGCTCTCAGTGAGTAGTAGTCGGATCTATTCGCCAAATTTTACAACAGTGATATAAAGTTAAGCAAATAGTTTACCTTGATTAGTTGGAAGCTTAGAAAGAAAATCTGAAGATTTTAATTTTTTGGGGTGTGGTTCATCTTCCTCCGAACATTTGTCATGAACCTCAATCCATTGCCTATCTCCTCCAAAGAAACTTGGGCCAAATTTTTGGTGACGCTTGAGAGAAATTAAATGCACACCACATTTTATAATCTTGTGATATTTTATGATATCTTTGATTTTGAAGTGGAAATAAAAGTCATGAATCTCAGTCTGTGATAATCCTTGGTGACATAATTTTTCCTTGAATACGTCATTCTCACTGGAGTCTATGTAATATGTGTTCAAGAATACATGGTTTGACTTAAGGGTGCAGGCACGGGAATGGAAGTGGCGGTAAAATTGAGTACTTTTAACGAATTGGCCGCCCATAACATGTTCAGATTTGAGCTGGCAATCCCAATCTATACCCCATGTTCCTAAATAAAAAGGGCGTTTTTGATGATCAGGACGCGGAGCCACAACAATGCAAAAAGCAAGATCCATAGTCATCCAATCTAATGGAAGCTCCACTTTTACAGAAGATCCCGTCTGTTGAAAATTAAACCAATATGGAATTTGGCTTCCTGGATAGCAAAACCGAAAGCCCGAGCATTCTTTATCAAACTGTACAACGAAAATAAATGATCATTGCATTTCTAACATCAACTTACTTTTAAACAAAACTAAGTAAAAAACCTTACCCATAAAGATTTAACTACCTTATTGGTTGGAAAACCTTAACCATAAATTACAACCATTAATTTGGCTTCAATAATCATTCTTACAACCAATCAAATAGTTGTAATTGATGGATATGTCATAATTTTCAAATGTTTTTAATTTTTGGTCCTTATTTTATATTAAAAAAAAAAATGTCATTTTAGGTATTCAGTTAATCAAAGTAAGGAGTAAGGATCCGTTTATCTTAATACACAATAACCTTGCGAAATGTGTTGCCAACAAACTTCTAAAATTATTAAATTGATTTTTTTTTAATAATAATAATACCTCAGTTTCAAAAATAGTAATAATAATGATAATAATAATACCTTCACTCTTCCTTTAATCGAACTATTATATTTGTAACTTGTTTAGCTGATTTCGACAAAGATTTTCCATAGTTTGTTTTATCTATTCTTTTTTACATTCTAAGATTTTAATATTTTCATGTTCAATTTTTAAGATATATTTTTTAAATCTGTTAATGTTTGCTTATCTCTATAATCGTAAAGGTCTACTAAGAGAGTAACAAAAGGTAGCGGTGCTAAGAGAGCACTTTGGTAGCCAATTTAAAGACAAAATATTAAACTCTTAAAAAGTTCGAGGAAAAAAGCTTAATAACTTTTTAACTTAATTTAACAATGAAAAAGGAAAAATGATTGTTATAAACTGTTGGAACCTCAGCCCAATCATTCACTCTCATTTGTCTTTGTTGGGTTTTCCAATCCTTTTTGTCTTGTAGGGTATGTAGTATCTTGAGGTTTAAATCCAAAACCTTAAGTGTTTTTTGGGTTCAAGCCTCACGACCCTACCTATTTTATAGGACAAAAAAACCCAATTCTTATACGGATAAATGAGCGAAGAATTAGACTGAAATCTCAACACAAAACTTGCCGTGGTGGCATGAGATTTGCACTCAAAAGACACTTAAAGTCTAGGGTTCAAGCCTTTGCAAATATTAAGACACTACCTAGCAAGAAGGTCAAAATCCTATAGAGATAAATAAGCAAAGGATTAGGCTGAGGTTTCAACGTAAACAAATAACATTTCAAATATAAAGAATAAAGAAGGATAAATAAGTAAGGAGGTGAAAGATTGACAAAGAAAATGGGTCATATCTGATATAAAAAAGGAGGGAGTAAAAACAAACCTCATTCCATTTCAGTATAGCATTTCTGAAAATGGCTTCCAATATATTTCCATCCAATTTCAAACAATTGCGAAAATCAGCAAATCCCTGGCTAATACTTGCAGTGATGTCCATCTTGCTCAATGGCTCGGCTGCATCCCAGGCCAATACTTGCAGTGATGTGCAATTGCATGCATCTAAAACTCCATCTTCAAATGGAAGCATTGGTAAATGTTGAAGCCTCTGGCAATAGCTTATGTCTAGGCAATATAGTCTAGAGAAATTTATGATGCTTTCTGGTATGCTTTCAAAACTATTTCCAGACAAATATAATTGCTTTAGAGAGGATAAGCAACCGAGGTTGTCAGGTAACTTCATGATTCCACAATAACTTAGATCAAGAAAAGTCAAGTTCGGCCAGTCCACTATATAAGGTAACACCTCCCAATGCACCTTATCCTTAACTTGAGTTGTATGAAAATCCTTCAAAGCTGTTACAGATGATGGTAATTCTCTTATAGCAGCTCCATCAGCCTTAAGACACGTTAAAGAATCTAAAGCTCCCATGTCAATAGGCAACTCGCCAAGTTTGCAGCAACCTGCAAGTTCCAGAGTTGGAAGAGATCTCCGCTTACAGATGCCGTTTGGAAGACTCTTAAGCCTTTTACAATTACTAAGATCCAGTCTAACCAGTCTACTTAGATCCTTCATGGATGAGGGAAGTTCTTCTATAGCAGTGGAATGCAAGCATAATTCTTCTATATTACATGGCATCTCAGGCAACAGCTCCAGACTTGAGCACTCTCTCAGATCAAGATATCTCAGAGAATTCAAGTCACTGCAATTTGGAATACTACTAAGGCGTGTGCAGAAGCTTAGATCTACAGTGTGAAGCTTATTGAGACATTGAATGGAAGGTGGAATTTCACGCAAATATCCACAAAATACTAGGATTAATGTCTCAAGATTTGGTGAACCTGATAAAGAGACTGAGAGAATGAGACAAAATTATGGCATACAAAGTATTAACGAGCTAAAAATTTAAATAATATTTCTAATCCTAAACCTATTAGAAATAGGAATCCTAATTGAATCTTAATCCTAAACTAAAAGATAATAACATAAAATAAGGAATCCTAGACTCCTAGAAGAATGTAAAATCAGTAAAATCATAATTATAATAACAAACTATGAATTTTCCTTATTACCTGAGAGGTCTGGAAAAATGGTTAAGTTGGAGTTACTGAGGTCTATTCTTTTCAACTTCCCGAGATGCTGCAAGGAAAATAGAAAAAAAATTAACTCCCTCTAGTACTAAATTTATGTGGTATTTTGCGAAGAGCAACATCAATACAGTGGAATATAAATATAATTATACCAGAACACCACTCCAAAGTCGTTTAAGTTTGCTGCGACGCATATTAAGAGTGACAAGGTTGTCTAAACGTGTACTTGGAGGCAGTGATTCAAGTGGATATCCATGCCAATGGAGATACCTTAACTCAGAAAAATCACCTTCAAGGCTCTGGCAAACTTGCACCTCATTTCTCCCCTCTTCATAACGTGAGGTTTTAAATTCCAAGAATCTTAATCTCGGCATATTCACAAATGCAAATGGATTTAAGATTGTATCTCTTATTTCTGACATATCCAAAGAGATGCCTTCAATCATTTCGGTTCCCTAAACGAAAATATTATAAATTAGTATTAAATATGCAAACTGTAAACTAATGATTTAAAGGTCAAAACAATAAAAGTTTCATTTTATGTATAAATTAATCATGCCCAACACATGCCTTTTCATAATGATAACCTTGTAGATGATTCTCACCATATTTTTTGTCAGAACACGACATATATCCTCAGGATTCCATAATCGACTACGTCTTTCAGGATAGTCAATAGATTCTTGGCGGACAATTTCCTTAGCCATCATTTGTACTAAGTCATGCATTGTTATTGTGTTATGTGATATAGTTATTAGAAATTTATCAACGAGAACACTTATTCCATCCTCTGCATGAAACCCACAACTATCTAGGAATGGTTTTACAATTCTCATGTCATGGTTTTTAAAAAAAATTGCAATATCCAAAAATATTTTTTGCACTTCATCATCAAGTCCATCATAACTTAATTTCAATACTTTATAGATATCCATATGAGGAATTTTTTTTAGCTTATTCATTGCACTTTCCCAAACCTCTTTTCTCTTGCCAAATAGATAGGACCCCAAAATTTTTAGAGCTAATGGAACACCTCCTGTACATTGTATTACCTTATCTGATATCTTCGCATAATCCACCTTGGGATGATTTCCTTTAAAGGCATGCTTGCAAAATAGCTTAAGAGCTTCTTGATACTTTAATTTTGGAACTTTGTATACTTCATCCACTCCACAATTTCTAAGCACTTGTTTGTCTCTTGTTGTTATAATTATCCGACTTTGTAGATTGAGGTAATCAAAACCTCCAATCAAAGATTCTACTTGCCTAAAATCAGACACATCGTCAAGAACAATGAGAAGTTTCTTGTAACGAAGTCTATTCTTTATAAAGGTGAGTCTTGTGGTGAAAGTACCAATGTTTACATTTTTATCCCCCAAAATTGTTGAAAGAACAACTTGTTGCATCTGATTTAATCCTCCACTTTGATTGCACTGTTCCCTAATATTATCAATGAAGGTCGAACCTTCAAATTGATGAGAGATATTGTTGAATATAGTTTGAGCAAGAGTTGTCTTGCCTATACCACCAATGCCACAAATTCCTACACAGCGAACACCAGTGCATAACCACAATTTTATTTCCTTAACCTTTGAATCTATAGCAACAAGGTCGCTTGTATCATTTGACGGCAAGTCAGTTAGTCTCATTAAAACATCTTGGACAATATCCTCTATAAGCACAGACTCATGCCTAACAAAAAAACAAAATACATATATATATATAATGTTAAGTTGTAATAAATCAAAAAGGAATAAAATGAAATTTAAATCTAATTAGTAACATTAACTATATATTTGAAATGACATTACTTTTCTTTTTCTATTAAGGAAAGAATAGTACTATTTTACTCAACTTGATGCTCATTTCAATGTCCAATGATGCAACATCCTAAAATATAGGATGATTAACCAATTAAAATTGATGAATTGAATTTGATTAATTAGTCTTCCCAAATTTGAGGATGCTACACGATGTAGGTATAAATTTACGCAAAATAGCATTATTGTTGGAGAAATCATTACAAGAAAAATTGTCTATAGAGACGTATAATTTGTAAGATCCTGAAATTTATGTTTGTGTGATTTATTTTCGTAATTATATAATTTGATCGTTAATAGTCAAAATTTTAGATTTTTGGAGACCTTTTTTTGCGAAATGAATTAATTTCGAATCTAAGTGAAATAAGTCAGAGAATGGAAGCTTAGGATTGGAAATAAAGTAAGTATAATTGGATCACCTCGCATGAGATTAATTTTAATTCAATGAAGAATTTTAAGAATTTTTAATGGAAAGCGAATTAAATTATTTTATTTTTGGATAAAAATAAGTTTATGGATAAGTTTGAAAGAGTAAGTGGAAATGTGAGGTGTCAAGATCATCCATTGGAATGTTAGCATATGTGATAGGGGCTTAACTGAAAATAATAAAAAGTTTTGGAGTTAATTTATAATTAAAGAAAAGTTTGGGATAATTGTGTAATTATGAAAAATTAGTGACTATAAAAATGAGTGTTTGTCTTGATTTTTTTCATTTTCTTCTCTTCATCTGCCGACATCGGTTTCTTCTTCTGCCGTGTGTTTCATCTTTTTCTTCTCTTTATTTTCTTTGTTTGTTTAATTAATAAACTTCTCAAACTTTTATTTTATTTCATCATCTACTTATTCTAAGTCTTCAAAGCAACCAAATCCATTCATTTAGCAAGTGGATTTTCGGATAGAAAGAGGTCAAATGAGAGAAGTTAAGATGCGTGTGTTATTTTGTGATGGGTTATGGTTAGGAAAGTCCTAAATGCATCATTGAGCATGCATTTGTAGTTATTTTAGCATTTGGATTAATTGTTTTGAATTTTATTTTGATTTTTATGTATTTTTGAAACCCTAGGCGAGGGTTTGAATAAAGAGGGAGTGGAGAAGGTTAAGGAGACATGAAAACCTCATATTGGGTGTGTGAAAAATTAAAGAGTAAGCTCCTAAGGTTGGTGTACACTTATTCTAAAAATTCTCTTTTATTAGTTTAGTAAATATTTGGAATTTAATTTGAAATTTAATGATTTTGTGTTTGGAATGTGTTACAATTGTTTGAGTAATATTCATGAATTATTTGGATGCTTTCTAGATGAATTTTGAAAAGAAAAAAAACTAAATGAAACAATTTTTTCGAAAATTGGCCTCTATAGGCCGAATTTGGACTCTAGTTTAATCTAGAGGTATTTTGGTCATTTCAACCTCAATTATATATTAATTTAGTGATGATAGAATGGTTTTTGGTGATGAAAGAAAATTTGAAACAAAAATTTTAAAAATAAAATTCCCTAGGCCGAATTTAGGCTAGAAATAAACCTAGGGGTATTTTCGCTATTTCAATCTTATTTACTTGATATTTCAATGATGTTTGAGAGATTTTTGTGGTGAAATAATGGTTGGAATGAAAATTTACGTTTATTAGTTTTGATGACTATGTGTAAATTCCTTTAGAAATTGTTTATTGTGATTCTTTTAGATATCAAATGGCTTTGGGTGTTAATTATGTTACAATTTCATATCATTTGATGAGTTTATTTGATAAAAAACGGTTTCGAAAACGATTTTGAAAAATAAACCCCCTTATGGCCGAATTTGAAATATAAAGTGTCCTAGGGGTATTTTCATCTTTTTGCTTTCTTTTTTGTGTTAATTATGTCATGTTTTGATGGTACACATAATGGATTTGACATCAGAAATGAAAAAGTTGAGATTCTCCTCTTTTGAGACCAAATTAGAACAAGAAAAATGTAATAAATATTGTATTAAGAGGTGATAGAAAAACTATGGACAAAATGGTCAATTGAGACGACCAGAAGCGATGACCAGAAGAAATTTGATAAATTGATTTAAATATGCAATAAAAAATTTTACGCAATTAAAAGTTTCGTTTTAAATTGAAAATTTTATAATTTTGAAAAATATAAAGAGCCCGCGTAAAACTAGTTACCGGTAGGTGGAGATTGGTAGTTGACTAGCCAATAGGGTGATTATTAACAGTACTACAACATTACGATTACTCACAAACATTGTATGACGGACCCTGAGAGGCATCAAGTGTCCAGTTCCGAAACGGAAACAGATTGTGATATGCGACCCGGTAGATAATCACCAAGCGGTCGACGCCGGGGTCGCCATTTAGTTTAGCAGGTAGCAACCTAGTAGCCGATGTTAGGAAACCCGTTACCGATCTATGGTATCATGATAGAATTTTACAAAGAACTCTAATTAAACAAAAAGGGTAAAATTGTAAAAATGTTTGAAAAATTATGTTTGATAAAGTGAAATATGTACTAAATATGCAATATGTGTAAAATGGGTTATAAAGAAAAATGATATTTATAAAAGGGAAATATTGTAATTTGGTGTGACAAATGAGATTTGAAATGATTAACGTTGAAAATTTTATTTATTAATTGATATTGTGTTATGAACTTTACGAATGGTTAAAATTTTAAATGATTAGTTTATGGATTACTAAAGTACTGTTGAAATTTGTATATTGTGTTTTTATTTTTATTTGACAATAACGTATTGTGTTCGAAAATATAATTAGGATTATGATATGAAATTGAGTTGAAAGGATAATAATGTAAATGTGTTTAATAATGAATTTGGAAAAGTTTATGTGATTAAAATTTATATTGAATTAAGTTTGATATATGTGTTTTTGAAAAACAATGATCATTTATGTATTTCGTTTGATTTCATTATTGTAAAATCGAAATTGAGTTACCGTATTAAAAAAAATTGAAATGAAATTTATTATGTTCTATTATAAATATTTCAAAAAAATTATGAAATCCGGATTTATGACTTGAGTTTTGAGAAAATGAAAAATAATATGGTTAAAATCATAAAGGAATGATTTATGTATTTTGTCTATATAATTATTGATGAAATGATCGATTAGTAACTTTTAGATAAAAGTTTAAGAATTAAGTTAAAAATATTAATTAAAGAGTTATGTGAATTGTAAATGGATATAAATAATTTTATATGTTCTGCATTTAAAATTGTTAGTAAATGGGATAATTAACAGAAGGGATACAAGTTTGAAATTTGTGAAATATTAATTTATGACTAGTACTTCGAGAAACGAAAATTATCATATGAAATCATATTATGTTGTTTAAAAAAATATATTAGAGGTATACATATATGTATATATATATGAAAAATGATTATTATGTATCTCATAAGTATAATTATTAGAAATATGCTTTTATCGGGATTTGTTATAAAATTCTTACAAATCGAATTGATCTTATTAATAATAAATAGTATGTATTTTAAGTATATGATATTGATATTTGAAACTTTTAATAAAATGTCTTTGTTAGAATTTGTTATGAAAATTTAAAAATCGAATTGATATATTCAATAACAAATTTTATGTGTCATATATGTGAAATTATTTGTAAATAGATAGAAAATGATTATCATGTATTTGATATGTATAATTAATAATGAAGTACTTTCATAGCAATGTGTAATCAAATTTTATAAATGAAATTGATATGCTTAATAATAAATTGTATGTATATTGTATGTGTAATTATTAGTAAATTAATTCAATTATGAATTTTAGTAACGAAAAATATTTGGTAAAAATCGTTTCAAAATGCCGTCAAAAATAATTTCATGTTTATTACTATTTATCAGTTGATAAATATTAGTGTGTTATATAATGATTATTTGAAATTGGGAAATTTGAATTTTTGTAAAGTCATGCTTAAAACATGATTTTTATACACTATATGACTTGTGTTTTGAGAAAGTTAAAATATGATGAAAATTTTATTTTATTATATTTCTAAACTCTCATAAATGTTGAAAAGTTTTGTGAAATTATATTATGGAGAAATAAAGTTTTATGATCTTTAAATTAAGTGTACACACACTAAGTAAAAATACTTAGCGCGTTAAATTTACCACGCGCAGGTAGGTAAGTCGGGCTTGTAGCTTAAAGACTCAAGACGTTCGACCCACAGACTGTCTTCACAAGTCACATCCGATATTATCATTTGGCTAACCACCATTTTGCATCACATATATGTATAGGTCATGTGTATGAATATTAGAATAAAATTCTGTAAAATATAAATTTGTATAAAGTTTAAACATTTTGTAAATATTGTAAATTATTTGTTAAAAATGTTGCGTGCTATGATATTTTTGAAAGAATTTATATTACTGAAGAAATGTTTATTATAATTGGGATGAAAAATATTTTCGTCTATTAAGACTAAATATTTTCGTCCCAATAGACTATCTATTGGGATGAAAAATATTTCATCTATTAAAATAGTCTAATGGGACAAAAACAAATCTATCAGGATGAAATATTTTCATCCCAAAAGACTATCGTTTGGGACAAAAATAATCTTGTTCCAAAAGTATATATATGTGTGGGTAGGTGTGTGTGTTTGTCCACAAGCCTACCTAGACTTCATTAACCACCCACCCACCACTCCTACTAGAATCAACACCTCACATTGAACTAGGGATGGATACAGGTTAGGTTGGTCCAGTTTTGGACAAAACTGAACCAAAACATACTATTTTTTATTTTTCAAATCGAAAACTGACTTGACCTGATTTAGAAAGGAAAATCGACCAATATAGACTAGTGTCGGGTTGGTTTGGTTTAGTTAATTTATGTCAATTTTAGCAGTTCACCATTAAATCCAAATCAAAATTGAAAAACTAAGATTAACATTACCAATTACTAGTTCACAAAACCAAAACCAAAACCAAAAATTTCAATTTATCACCAAATCCACAAATTACAAACACATGAGACAAGGAAAATAAATTAGAAAAAATATATAATTTGAAAATAAAAAAATTGCTTTTAATTGTCGTCACCTCCAGCCTTTTTTTTTTTTTTTTATATATACTTGTCTTTTGAAAAAAAAAAAAAAAAAAAACCCTACCACCACAAAAAACGACGATCATTAGAGAGCTTGGTGGAGTCAGTAAAGTCAAAGGTGAGAGCTTTGAACTTGAAGAAGATGAAGTCAAAGGTGAGACATCCGAGCTTGGTGGAGTTGACGGACCACCAATTTCAAGTTATCAATTATGTTTCTCCTTCAATCCTTGAAAAAACAAAAAAAATAATGAGTCTAATGGAGGCAAAATGGCTCCTCCAATTTTCTCTCTTTCATAAACTAGAAACCCACCACAACAAGCATGGATGGTAGTGAAAATAGCAGAGACAAAGTTTAGGTTTTGCATGGTCGGCAAGGTTGATAAGGAAGCCGAGGCTGATAGCAAGGCCATCGGTGTCGGAGTTGGAGTTGCCAAAGTTGAAGATGACATGTAGAAAAGCGACGTCAACAACAACAAGAGTAAGAAGATTTAAAAGTGGAAACAAAAGAATAAGAATAAGGTGAAGTGGAAGACAACAGGTGTAGGTCGACAATAGTGCTAAAAGATGAATGGTGACCAAGAGAAGTGGAAGTGTTCAGTTTTGAGTGCTAGGGTTATGTGTTTGCTTTTAAGGTTTCACGACTAAGGTTGTGTTGTGTATTTTAAACATTTTATGTATTTTTTAAATCGGTTTTCAATTTCGGGTTGGTTTTTTCGATCCAAAACCAACCCGAAACTAGAAAAAAACAGTTTTTAACCTTCAAAACCGACCCTCACCCAAATCAAATTGAAACCTGGGTCAAGTCGGGTTGAGTCAGATTGGTCCGACTGGGTTGTCAGTCCGTTTTTTTCCTAGCCCTATATTGAGTGCCCTCTAGATTAAACGACCAACACCGAATAACAACCCAATAAATATATTTTTGTCACAAAAACTTGAGAAGTGGAAGTGTTCGGTTTTGAGTGCTTGGGTTGTGTGTTTGCTTTTAAGGCTTCACGGCTAAGGTTGTGTTGTGTGTATTTTCATTATTTTATATATTTTTTAAATCGGCTTTTAGTTTTAGGCCAAAACTAACTCGAAACCAGAAAAATCAGTTTTTAACCTTCAAAACTCGAGTTGAGTCGGGTCGAATTGGTTCGGCTAGGTCAGTCCATTTTTTTCCTAGCCCTACACTTTTAGCCAATTTTAGCATAAAAGAACCAAAATCCATCACTACAAGCTGTTGTAGGTAATAACTCATGACAGAAGGTTGTAAGAGCCAACCAAAGGTTGTCATTGGATGCAACTCACGACTATAGGTCATGACACCGAACCCATGAGTGTCATAAGAAAGACCAAGAGAAGAAACTCGCGACAAAAAGTCACAATAGTCAAGCAGAGAGGGTTGCCAGAGGTTATGGCGAGAAGCAACTTGCAGAGAAAACTAGTGATGAACGTCCAAACCTTTTCTCAAGCTTCTATCGTGAGGTGAAAGCCGCAACAATAAGTCGCAACAATGGTGCCGATTGAATCCGAGTAAGAAAATGAGACCAATTTGTGCACCAACTCAAAACCCTAATTCTCCACCTATAAAAAGAAGACTTGAGGCACGAAAAAGTAGACTTTTGGGAGGCGTAGAGAGCAACTAAGGCAAGAGGAGGCATTGGAGGCTAATTATTTCTTCTCCCTTTCTTCTCTTAGTTTTCTTTTATTTTCATGTGTTGTTTTAGTGTCATGTGGCTAATTTTATTGTTAGTTATGGTTGAATTGAAGCTCTAAATATGAACTGGATTTGTAGATTTTATTAATGAAGTATTTTTGCATGATGAAATTATTTTCTCTATATTAATTGCATTCTATTTATTATTATTATTTTTTCATTGATCACCTTAGAAATATGTTCGTAGGATTTATGTTGTAAGAATAAAAATCGCACATCAAACTGGTATATTTTTTGTTTGCAACAATTAATTGCTTAACCAATTGAAGAATTTTGATTGACAAAAATCTAGGATAAACATTATGTTTTAGGGTTTGTATGACATCCATATTGTTCTTATTCTTAATAGATTTTAATTATTAAATCTAAGTAGATATCATACAAGATTATAATTAGGAATACAGTATCTAAACAAACAAAATGTGATTTACATACTAAGGAAGAATCAATACGACATGCAGTATGATCATTACCTTGTTGTGAATGTCTTCAACATGCATTAATATGTGTTTGCTTCATTAATTTAATTGAATAAATTAAAGGATTGTTTAGTGGTGAATAAGATGTCTTAACTAAGTTTTTCTCCATTGATTATAATTAATTTAGTTTTATGTTGTAATTTCGTTTTAAGTCTTTAAACTTGATCTTGAAACCCTTTCTTTAATTTAATAGCACTCTAGTTTAGGCTTTAAATATAATTAAAATTAAGGTAAGTTCAAATCTACTCATAGGATTGACCCTTGCTTGCTTACTATACTTAATAAACAATTTGTTCACTTGCAAAGTTAAAATAAAATTTGTTTGTTAATTTTGCAACCAAAAATTATATATATGATATTTATATTGAGAATATATATATAACACAATCTAGACCTTCATTTTTACCATTTATAAAACCTCTAAAAACATTACAAAAAATTTTCATCTTTGACTATCCTTTATTAAAACAAACCAAAATTCTTATTAAGATTTTGAAGTTGGAGTATTCAAATTTAATTATAATAATAACAATATTATCTTTTAATTGAAGTGTTAATAATTTAATTTAAGAGTAATATTAAAATATCAAAAATATATAAATTAAAGGGTGTACATACAATTTTAGGAAATATTGCCAATTTTAAATATTTTCGTCTTTAAAACTTATCCCTATAGCCCTATTTTGTTGCAGTGAATAGATTCCTTGCGGTAAAAATTTCAAAATGGAAGTGCTTTCACCTAGAATTAATTCATATTGCTATTTCTATCTCTTTTTCTTTGCAACTGTTATAAGAAAAATGATCACTTACTCATTGGACCTTAAAGGCCACCCAGAAAGATTGCCTGCTTCCTTAAGAGCATCTTTCCATCTCTGCACTTTATCTTTAAAATGTTGTTCATGCTTAACAAATGCATCTTCATAACTCCCTTTTTGATTCCTTACATCTGAGGGAGTTACCCTATAGAAAATTGGAATCACGATCTGTTTATTCGTTTCTCTGCATTCAATAGTTTGTTGTGCAATTGAGACATAAATTAAAAGGTACAAAGAACAAAAAATAAGAATAAAAAAAAATAAAAAAAATACATATACAGAATTATAGTAGTTTGACAGTGTGCTTACATTAACTCTCGTACGGCTGAAAAATTTCACTAAACTTTCAACAGGGTTACAGTGATCATTTATATCAAATTCTAATTACGAAAGTATCCTTACGAATTACATATCGTATATATAAATATGAGTCATATAATCAAAGAAAAAAAATCTAAAAACTCCTCTAAAATAGTAAATAATCTCAATTTATCCTAACTTTTTAAAATATTATATAAAAAAAAAACCCTAATTGTTAGCCAAATGCGGTTTCTATTCAAAAGTTGGATAGTGTTGTGACAAATGTATGAAAAGATGAAAATATCCTTATTGTATTGAAAAATTAAAAAATTAAAAACAAAAAAAAAATTAATTAATCAATTATCCTTTTACACCATAATAAAACTGAAAAAATCTAAAAACTTAAAAATATATATTTTTTAAAAAAATCAAAAATTAATATATCACTCTCACCGGTGGAAATCAATTTATATAAAATAATTAAAATAATATTTTATATCCTTAAAAAATTAAATAAAAATAAATTTTAAAATTTAAAATTAATATTAAAAATAACATATAAACATAATAAAATTGAAAAAATCTAAATAAATAAATAAACCAGATTAATCTTCTTCTTCGTCATGCTACCCAAACTAATATAAACCAGTATAAGATTTTGTTCTTGAACCAAACCAAATTTTTATTTTCAATACCCTTGTAATCAACAATCTTATAATAACCTTATAATCAACAATCTTATAGAAGAAAAAAAAAAAAAAAAACAGGTATTGCAATTGGCTCATATATATATATATCTACCTGTTCTTGCACTCTAGGATCTTCACTAGTTCCTGGAGACACCATCTGGAAGATGCATAGTGTTCGGAGAAGATAACAAGGGAGATGCGTGATGCTTCAATCGCTTGGAGAAGAGATGGAGAGATTTCATCTCCTCTTTTAAGATTGTCGTCAATGAAAGTTATAATTCCTTTCTCATGCAAAGCTTTGTGAAGATGGCCGGTGAAATTGTGGCGGGTATCCGCGCCTCTGAAACTCAGAAAGACATCGTGCATGAATAATGGACAAGGGTTGGAAGAAGACGAGTCCATTGATGATGAGAGAAGTGTGTTATTTGGATTTTTTTTTTTTTTTTTTTTTGAAGTGTATTATTTGATTTTAGCTGGTGAATATTTATGCAAATATTTCACCTGTACCTGGTGAAGATTCCTCGATATTTCAAGCACATGCAACAGGACGAGTCTTCATCGACTTGAGAAGATTCCTCGATATTTCGTGCACATGCAATACGAAGACTCTTCATTGACTTGAGAAGATTGCTCGATATTTCGAACACATGCAATACGAAGACTCTTCATTGACTTGAGAAGATTGCTAGTCTTCATTGACTTGACTGATAGCGGGATGTCTCATATATCAGATATATTCAAAGACTCTGAATGCTTTTAGTTTTTGAATAAGGCTAGGGGATGTTTTATATTTTAATGTAAAATGTAAAAACGTCCTTGTACATGCGCGCCATGTTTAGTAACCTATCATTTTTTAATGTTTGTTTAAAACATAATCTAAATATACTTCATCTTCTTAAAAATAAATTATACACATTAAATAGAGAAACATGTTTGATGACAATGTTTTTTTTGGCAAAATGTTGAAACATGCTCGATGACAATGTTTTTTTGGCAAATGTTGCTGTATCTTAAATAGGGGGGGAGCCAGAATTATTGATTTTGGAAGAATAGAATAAAAAAGGAACATTCAAACTTAGACAAAATAAATATAATAATATATGTTCAAAATCTAAATATAACATCATTTAGTACTGTTATTATAAAATTTAAATCAATAATTAAATAAACTCTAAATTTATGGATCAGAATGGAACTCGTCGCTCTGTTAAATTTTAAAGATCATTTATAATTGAATTTACACTAAATGATTTGAGATTGCGCAAATTGAATTTTAGAAGTTGAAATATTGAAATGGAATTCATCACTTTTTTAAGCCTCAAAATATTAAAAAGAAAACTATGAAATTAAATGGAAAACTTTGGACATCTACTTTAAATAAGAAAGATACATCATTTAAATACATCATTTTATTAAAATAATAAAAAAATCTTTTAAGTAAAAGAATAAAATATGATGTAAGAAAGAAAGATATGTGTCCAACTCGAGGTAACAAAATTGAAAAAGATAGAAGCAAGCAAAGCTAATTGGAAGTGTTGCATTGTCATTGGTGCTTTGCCAAAGTGATTGGCAGCACCCTCAAGTCCATGTGTGAATTTGGATTTGACAGCCTACAGCATCATGGAAATTATCTTCTCCCACTTTATACGAGTCATCCTCCTACCTTCTTGGGGATCAATTTTGTTTATATGAGAGTTACTTTTGAAACTGCACCATAAATATTTCATGTCGTTTAATCTTGATAATTTTTTAGGCTAGTCTTACTGGTCAAAATAAAAAATTAAAAAAAATAAAATTAAAAATTAAAAAGTGACAAAACTGCACAAGTTGCATTAGTCGGGGACTGCACATTCAAAGCTCAGAGGAATTTCATTGGTTGGGAGCCGCACCTTCAATGCTTGGTGCAATTTCATTGATTGGAGGGAGCGATAATCTTGAAGTTTAATTAATTGCAAAGTTAAAGGAGTAGAAGACTAGAACAATTTAATATCTCCATTCGTTTGTCTTTGTAAGAATAACGACATATCAGATATAAAGAATTTAAGTACCAATTAGGATAAGGCTGATAAATAAACTAATCAATTACCTAAATTTAATTTAATGTAATTTAATTGAATTGTCATTGTCCTTGACTAGTTGGAATGTAATTGAATATGGTTACAAATTTTGTAGACTTCAAAACAAAGCAATACCGAGTCTTTCTTGCTTTAAATGACCTGGTAAATTTAGATATTTTTAAGATTATTATATTAATTATAAGAGATGTAATTATTTACTTAATAAATTCAAATAAGAAATTAAAAAACAAAATTGTAAAATAGTAAAAAATAAATTGGTTGATGAAGCCATGGCAACGTCAAGACGGTTGATTTTGGGAACCAAAAATAAACATTCAAAGTTTATACAAAATAAATATAATAATATTCAAAACCCAAATATAACACCGTTTAGTCTTGTGTGGGTGTAAAATAGAGCTAATGGGAAGTAGACATGTCAACAAGGCAAGAGTGCGACACCTGGTACGTGGTGTAGACTTCCGGCAAAGGTGATGTTAAATATGCCAGACTATGCCAAGTAATTTATCACCGAAAGCAAGGAATACAAACCTTTGAAAGATCTAGTGGCTCGAAGTTGTAGCTTACCTTCATATGACATTTTTACCCATAACATTAGCACTAGATTAAGGGACTAAAAACTACACCTTTGCAAAAACGAATATGAACTAGTCTACTAATCTAGTATTTGATTCATCAAACCATCAAATAGCTAATAAACAAGGAAACCCAACAGTATTTCAAGTGCAGACTATGTCCACAATCCAACCACCTGTATGAGGTTTTAACTATACAACCACTATACATAACCCAACGATGCCCCCGTACCAGCAAATGCCATGGAATTTTACGCCATCCCTATTGGGGGAATCTTTGAGTCAAATGTCGACCATTTCAAGAGGTACTTTTGATAATTTTTGTGCTCATATAAATGCAAATCATCGTATTGTTGCAATGTAGACGAAGTTTGTTTAGCAATGGTCATTAGTATTGTAATCTTTAGATGTATTTCTTTAGCATGATGCAATTAAGGCATCTAAGAATGAAGGTACACCTTCGATTAGATGATAGTTTTAAAAAGTGCAAGGCGCACTGAGGTGCAAAGGGGCTGTGGTGCTCGAGGCGCTCGAAGCGCAAGGCACACATTTTCAAGGTAAGGCGCACTTGAAAAAGAAAAAAACCTCAAAATATTAGAAATTCATAAACAACCAACAATAATAAGATAAAATTCAATAAAATAAACATCCAATCATTAATTATAATCAAAATCATTATCATTATTAAAGTTCAACAACTAAGTATCCTAAGCAAACAACAAAAATCATCATCGAAGATCAACTAAATACTAAGTCAATAATTAAGTTTCCTACCCTATGCAAACAATAAAAGTCATAAGTCATCACCAAAATACAATTATGCAAATAAAAACTAGTGACTAGCACTAGTCACAAAAAAAGTTCGTTCCTAGTATTCAATCAATCGAATCCTCAAAGTCATTATCCTCCTCTCCCATCTCTTCATCTTCTCCTTTTTCCTCTAGAAATCCTTCTCCCTTTCTCTCTTCTTCTTTTTCTGCATCTAACCCTTGATATTCCTTTTTTTTTTTCCTCAACAATTGGTTGGCTTGTTTTTGTCGGCTGCCTTGATGAAGAACTTGATTTTGATATAAATCTATAGCTAGGCTCTCCAACTCCTGCAGTCATAGCAATATTGCCCTATGTCAACCTATCATCATCCAAAAAAACATTATCGTCATCTTTATCATCCTCCTGATTGAGCTTTCACATTAACCATTCATTTTTTTCATCAATGTCGGTCAATTCGATAGGATAAATCATATCACGCATTTCATACCGACGTCTCAAGGCTCCATTGTATTTCATAAATACCAAGTCATTTAAACAACTTTGAGCAAGCTTGTTTCTTCATTTAGTATGAAGCTGCAAAATTTTTGTTAAAAATAAAATAATAATAATAAGGATGTAAGATACAATAAACAAACGAATTACTTAAAAAACTCATAAGAACATATACCTACATTTTCAAACACATTCCAATTACGTTCACAGCCAGAAGAACTGCAAGTGAGGCTAAAAACTTTTATTGCAAATTTCTTCAATGCTAGTGCTGAATCTCTATATGTATTCCACCATTCAGCTATCAATTAAAATTAATAGATTAATGATTAATATGTAATCTTAAGTTTATTTGCTTTAATTTAATAAGACGTGATATATATACCTGGTGATTTTTCAGCTCTCTTTCTGATGGCCATGCAGTTTTCAAATAATCCCCCTGTGTTCTAATACTTTGGAAGCTCATTATCAATTTGGTCTTGCATCTTAAGATTCGAAACCAACCTTCTTAAGCACTCATAAAAGCCTATCTTCACCTCTTCATGAATTTCACCTTTAGACTTGTAGAAGTATTCTAGGTTCAAGTACCATCCGACAGCGTGCAAGGGACAATGAAGCTAAACATCTCATCTATTATTAATGATTCAAAAGATAGGCACATACCTAACCTCATCCCCATTAAAAAAGGCGGCAATGGGTTCTTTGGGCCTATCCATGGCCTCACAAATATATCTCATAACAAGCTTCCTTTCACCATCCACTAAGCGAAGTACACGCACTAATGGGCCACTTGGAGAGCAAACACCATATTGCTCCAAAAAGTTGCCATCAAAATCACTTCCCTCTGCTTCTTTTACCTACTTGCTCGTATGCCATTCATCGGAGGTAAACATTTTTCTGAGGTTACTTTGCAACTTGTTCATCCTGCCCAAAGTGATAAATGCAGTTGTAGACCTTGCTTTTGTTGGCCTGAGCAACTCTTTGTTGTTAGTAAAACTTTCTTAGCATGTTTGCCAAACTTGTAGATATAGCTAGTCACCATTATTGCTCTCTCAAATGTTTTCTTCAAATTGAGCACTTTGAAAATATCTTCCAATATTAAATCGATATAATGAGCAGCACATGGTATCCAAAAGAGTGTAAAATATTTTGCCTCCAATAATTTTTCTATTACCATTTACAAAAGAAAAAAAAAATTAGTTAGTAATAATATTAGTATACATCTAATTTAAAGTCAAACTGTTTCATTTACAATCATAATTAATAATACAAAAATAGACTTCATACCTGCTAAAACATTATTTAAAGCACTATCCGTCGCTACTTGAATGACATTACCTACTCTAATCTCTTCCACAATACCACTCAATAATTCAAACATCCTGTCACTAATCTTTACATAGGCGAAGGCATCAATAGACTTGGAAAACATAATTACTTTAGGAGAATTGATTAAGAAGTTAATCAATGTCCTTTCTCTCTTATCCTTCCAGCAGCCTGATAACACTGAACATCTATATTGAGCCCACACTTGTTGATAATCTTTGATTATCTTACAAGTGTTTTCTACCTCTTGCTTCAGAAGGGGAACCCTAACTTTATGAGGAGTAGGTGGCTTTATACTCGGATGATATTGGCCCACTACTTCAACAAAAGCCTTAAAGCTATCATATGATGTAACATTAAATGGAATGTCTGCATCAAACATCCATCTAGCAAACATTGTACAAGCTCGACTTCTCAACTCCTTCTTAGCTACATTGTCCATCTCATTCAATATCAAATGCTTTCCTTTCACTTTCCTTATAGTAACTTCTGGGTCAAGAGCAAAGAAGACATCCAGTGGACCCTTTTGTTTTGGCCCCTTAAAACTAACTCCACTATTAAACCACTATAACCTTTTCTTTTACTTGTAGGTGGTTCTACTAATGGCTTATCATCATACCCTTCACCTATTTCATACTCAACTAACAGTTCCATATTACGCTCATCCTTATCATTCCTTTTTTTTTTTTGCAAATACTTTTTCATCTCTTGTCTTATTGGTTCAAAACAATGTTAACAATGTTTAACATTCCTAAACCTCGTGCTAAATGTTGTTTTGCTCGATGGATCCCTCATTTCGTCACTTTACCACAAAATTTACATTTTATAGTATTTTTATCTTTATGATCTAGTAGTTCAACATAGTTCCATGCAGGGTCCGAGGATTTCGTACTAGTTGACATTGTATTTTAGCTAAAGTAGTCTGCTGCAAACAAAATATATTCATACATTATCATCATACATAAAAATAAAAACAGCTTACAAAACTAATAAGAATCAACAATAAAAACAGCCTACAAAATACATTCATTATTTAACATTATACATGAAACTAAAACATCAATCATACAAAATACATCATCCAAGCATACAAAATACAATTAGACTTATGAGAATCAACAATAAAAATAGTTTACAAAATATATCATCCAAGTATACAATCATACAGAAGAAACCCAAGCATACAATCATACTGAAGAAACTGAAACTGAAATTGATGTTAAAGAAACTAATGTTGAAGACTTACTTGAGGTCATTTGATGTTGAAGAAACTAAAACTGATACGAAAAGAAGAAAAGACAGTTAACGGTGGTGGGATGAGGATTATCGACGGTTGGACGGTGGTTGGAAGGCAGTTGAAAGACAGAGTCGGCAGTGGGTAGAGAGAGTGTGTATCTTAAAGAAGTTGAAATAGATGAGAGGAGAAGAGACGACAATTACCGACAGCAGGATGAGGCTAATCAATGATCGAACGGCTGTTAGAAGATAGAATCGACGGCTTACAGGTCAGGTTCAAGAGAAAGAGTGTTGAAGAAGCTGAAACTAATGAGAGAAGAAGAGAGGACAGTCACCGGTGGTAGGATGAGCCTGGACGGTGACCGAATGGCTATTGAAAGGCGACTGAAGGATAAAATTGGCGGCTTGAGGGTCGAGGTAGAAAGGGAGAGGCAGATCAAGTAAGTTACGCCTAGGCATGCCAGGCCCGTGCCTCGTCTAGGTTGCTGCACTTGGCCAGCATCTGAGAGTCGAAACAGTGCCCTGCCGCACCGAGAGCCTAGGCTCATGCCTAGACGTGCCTTTTAAAACTATAGATAAAATGGCACGCTTGAGGCACCTAAGATGATGCATATAAGGCATCTTAGAATAAAGGGACACCTTTAATCAACTGGTGCGCTTAAGGCACCTAAGATTTTATCTACAATATTTGAAGCTACATAGAATGAAGACAAGCCTTCGATTTAACAATATGATAACCCACAAGTTCAACTTTGAAGCATCTGAGTTCAACTGTTCCAAAATCTACAAGGTCAACTATTCCAAATTCCAAAGTATCTGAAACTTCGTAGGAGTGTAACGCTTTGTCTAGAGTAAATTCAACATCATAACCAGCTCAACATAAAAAGCATCACATAGGATCTTCGACCAAAGAACATATTTACGATTAAAATTAATGTTAAAATTATGTTCAATTTTTTCTCAGTTACATTTGCAGATACAAAGTGGAATCTTCAATAAAGAAGTAATCGACGATTGCAATATTATCATTATCCTACATTCTAAACTACGAAAGATATAAACAGAATGTTTAGACAAAAGAAATTCAATAAAGCTACATACAAAGACCGACAAAAATATAAATTTCATTGATTAAAACTTCAGTTACATTAGAAGTACCGCGATAAGTAAAAAGGAGAAAAATACAAGCTATTGACTCTTAATTTGCCCTTCCCCTTGTAATTTCTGTTGTACTTGAACGTGTAGTAAGGCACTTCAAATTAATATCGGCCTTTTCATTCTCCAAAATAAATTCCTTCTGCTCAAAGGAGGTTATGCGGGAAAGCTGTTTATCTTCGACCAGGTCCTCTACTCCACCATTTGTTTCTCCCCTTTTTTTAGGCTACGAATTACGGATACCTTTGATGGATTTTTTGATCATTTCCTCAAGTGTAGCAACATGAAATGAAGGATCCACCTACCGTATGAAGTTGACAGTTGACAACATCCTTGCTTTATGAATCTCAAGTTGAGTCAATCAATAATACTCTTCAGAGAGAAGTGTTTGTAACACCCTTACCCCGACTTCTCCGTCAGTGCGAGGATTGAGGTGAGGGATGTTACCTTTTTCTCTTTTTCAATGTCCTTTATAAAAATTCTTTTCAAAACGTAGATTTTATTTTATTTAAAATCCGGTAGAGTTTCCTCTAGTTTTCTGAAAACTTAAAATTTGAAATCTGCAAGGAAAAAACACTTCTAAGCAAATCCATTTCTCAACTTCCGTTTTGGACCTCTCGTCCACTTCCAAATCACTTCAACACATAATTATATATAATAACCATTTTTTTAACATTTGAAAACTTTATGGAAATAACACCACATAAAACATTTTTGACAAATAAGATACACCATTTACAACACTTGATAAACTTTAATAGAAGTTATACTTTACAAAATTTACAACTTTAGATAAATGTACACAATATGATGGCACATATGAACTTATACACACGCGATACAAAAATGTTCATTATAAAAAAAATGATGTCGAATGTGACTCATGAGAAATCTGCAAGTGCTTCGTCTTCAAGCCCTACTCAACGACCTAGGCGTGGTAAATCCAACACGCTAAGTATTTCTACTTAGTGGGTGTACACATGGAATATTGAAATCACATTTACTTTCAAAAATAAAATCATAAATCAAAAGGATGTGTAGAACAATCAATTTTTTGAAAACACATACATTACACATTTACACAAAGTGAAGTACAAACCATATAACTTTTCAAAACATTTCATCGTTAGCACAATAACGAAATTACCCTTATGAACTCAAACATCACATGAATTTATAAATTTGACATTATTACAATTCCTAGAGCCCTTTGTAAAATCTATCATGATACCACAGATCGACGATGGCTTTTCTAACATCAACCACTCGGTGGCTGTTCGTCAGAATAAACAGCAACTCTGGCATCAGACACTTGGTGACTACTCGTCGGGTCGCACATCATAATCTGTTTCCATTTTAGAACCGGACACTCGGTACCTCTCAAGGTATGTCACAGAACGTCGGTAATCAATCGTTAGCCAACTAACAATCCCCACCTACTGGTGACTAGTTTTACGTGGGCTCTTTAAACTTTTCGAAATTACGAAATTTTTACTTTTTAAACAAAAGTTTTAATCACGCAAATTTTTTAACGCTTACTTAAAACTATTCTTCCAATTTTTTTAGGGCATCACTCATGGTTGTTTCAAATGACCATTTTACCCCTAGTTTTCATATCACATTTTATCAAAAACAACATACATTTCCTTTAGCTTTCAATCGACCCTAAAGAGGAAATTTTCAAATTTTCATTTCAAAACTTCAATCTATTACACGTATTATCAAAACATCATGTAATTAACATGTAAATGAAGGTGAAATGATAAAAATACCCCTAGGTTTCTCTATGCATCCTATTCGGCCAAAGGGAGTTTATTTTTAAAATTTTTGTTCCACTTTCTATTTCATCACAAAAACCATGCAAACATCATTAAAATAACGTGTAAATGAGAGTGAAATGATCAAAATATCCCTAGATTACTCTAGGATATACATTTGGCTTAGAGAGGCCATTTTTCGAAAATTTTATTCCACTTGATTTTTCATTTCAAAACTCATTCAAAAAGTATCCAAATAATATATATATATACCATTCAAACATATTTACCACATCACAAACACAAAATCATTAAGTTTCAACATAAATTTCAAACATTCAACACACTAACAAAAGAGAATTTTGTAAGATATGTGTACATCAATCTTATGTGCTTACTCTTTAGCTTTCCACATACCCAATGAGAGATTTTCACGTCTCCTTAGACTTTCCCATGCTCTCACGCAACAAACCCTCACCTAGGGTTTCAAAATAAACAAATTTCAACATAAAAAAAAAAAAAAATCAAAACAACAAAATCCAATGCTAAAATAACTATATCTGCATGCTCTTGGGATTATCTAGATCCTATCTAACCCAAACCCACCATAAAAATAAAAACCCACATCAACTTACTTTGATTTTACCTTTTCTATCAAAATCAAACTTGAAAAAAGAATGGGGTTTGATGAATTTAAAGCTTTGAATGGGTGGGTGATCAAGGCAAGGAATCTTGATGATTTAATGAGCAACAAAACAAGAAAAACCGAGAGGATGGAGAGAAGAAAGAGTCAGCAGAGAAGGAAGAGAAATGAAATGAAAATTTTCAATTTTTGTCACTATATATACTAATCTACTTCTTAAAATTACATCTTTACCCTAACTTTTCTTTAATTGCATTTTGGCCCCATATGACACTTGTCAACTTCCTATTGGATAGTCTTGACAACTCATACTTCCACTAACTCTCTCAAACTTATTTATAAATTCATCTTTATCCAAAAATGAAATAATTTATTTTACATTCCATTTAAAAATTTTGAAAATCCCTCATTGATTCCCATAATTAATCCCATACAATTTTTATTCCAATTGCACTCATTTGATTGTCCAATGACATTTTTTCATCGCTCAGTCTCTCCTATTGAATCTCTAATTAAATCCGTTATCGAGAAAATATCTCCGAAAATTAACAAAATTCTTAAATAAATAATGAAATATACTATAGTATTAATTCGCTCGATTTTTAATTTAATCCCACTTATTGAGTTCAGTTACTTAATAAACGAATACTAATCATATGGAAATAAATGTTGAGGCGTTACAGTATCTATCGATAGCCCTATCAGGTAAGTCCTTGCAAAGGCACTTAATCATCTCATAAGCCTCTTTAAGTTGTGTCTTATGCTTGTCCCTTTCTCTCGCTTGAGTGTCGTGGAGGTAAAGAGTCTCATTAATTAGAGCTTAACGGTTGTCCTTTAGCTCCGAAATCTCATCCTCCAAGGAAGACATTATATCTTTCCTTATTATCAACTCAAATTTTAAAGACATTGTATCTTTCCTCATTATCAACTCAGACTTTAAAGCTTGAGCTAAATTATTGGCCTTTTTTAGGTCCTCTTCGAGCTTCTGGACCTTCGCTAGCTCGTTATGGGCCTTATGCATCTCCACTTCGTGATGTCATATTGATGCAATGGCTTGAAAAGTGAAATTTAGTTAAGTAAAGAAATAGAAAAGGGAAAAGGAACTTTCGAAATGACTTAACCTAGATCCTTGAACACCATTTGAACTTGCTTCCTAATATTGTTGATCACTAAGTCACACTTTGATTTTTGGCCATAAACCAAGTTTTTCTCCATTCTTTAATCGAAGTTGGAAGCCCGATGATTAGATTTCCCTCTTACTTCTTCTCTCAAACATAGAGGGAGTACCAACCCTTTCCCTCAATTTGTGGGAGAAAACTGTAGAAGTGTTTTTTAACTTCTCGAATGTGGGCTCTGAAAGCGCCAAAGGCCCTAGCTCCTCCACACTTCCAAAGTCAACTATGTTCTAGAGAACATAAAAGCCAATCAGAATTTGCCATCCATTAATATTTAGTTGAACGACTGTAATGCCATGAGCCTTAGCATTTTTACAATATAGGGTTGCGAAGTAAGACGAAGGCTTATGTCTAGAAACACTAGGTGGATGGCAACCTAACCTTCCTTCGGTTCTGTTGTAAGCTCGTTGTCGTATAGCTCACAGACTCGGACATAGAACTTGATGGAGAACTCCTCTTGATCATCTCAAGTTTGCTCGAAGTTATAATGTTTTCGACCTTCGAGATAACATTGCCTTCGTGGGCCCCCTTTCCCTGGTTTTTTTTATCTTTGAACACTTTCACGTAAATGATACCTTCAGGGACCTCCTCTCGTATTTGAGCTCCGAAAATTGAGCGTGGAGTGAAAGAACTTGACTTATCACTGGGATGGCACCCTCGTGACTTGTTGGAAGCGAAAGTTCAATGGCACCTTTAGTAGGCTACAATCATTCCAAAGGTGAAGATATTTTTCAAGTTTAAGCAATTGGAAAATTACCTAAAGAGAGAAAGTCTGCAAATAGAGAAAGAAAGCAAGAAAAATGTAAAGTGAGTGAAAAATGAAAGAGTTAACTCACTATTTAAGAGGACAGTAATTGATCCTAGTTGTTGAGATAAGCGAGGATTAACAGCTAAGACCTATTTTGCAAGCTTCGATTATGACACGCATGTCTCCTTAACAATGATCATCATGGCGCATGTCCCATCATAATTATTGCTACATGCCAATTAGAGTGATAGTTACCATTTCCTATGCCATGACCCATGTTCACATTTAACATTTAATGATTAACCGCTACAACCCTAGTTGGATCATAAACACCTAACTTGAACCAACCTGACTCAATCAGGTATATTCAAGTCAAGTCGGTTCGAGGGTAATGTATGAATGCAAAATAGAGCTAATAGGAAGTAGACACATTAGCAAGGTAAGAGCAAGGCAAGAGCACGACATGTGGCATATGGTGTAAACTTTGAGCTAATGTGACATTAAATATACCATATTACACTAAGTAATTTATCATCGAAAGCAGGGAGTAGAAATCTTTGAAAGATCCAATGAATTTCGGACAAACTATCCTAACAAGGTGGTGATAAATGTTCAATATGCAACGAGCATATGTCAGCACGAAGTCGTTTCAAGCAATAAGTGGTAAGCACCCTCGCATGCGTAGGGACACCTAGAAAGTAGACGTTTTCCTTTTATAAAATATAATTTTTCAGTTCATTATGTATTTTAAGTGATGTACCAGCAGCTTTTAATGAGATAAACAGGTTTTTTGAGAGATAAACTAACTTGAGCATTGAAGGGTGTTTCCGAAAACAACCTTCAAATCACTTTAATGAAAGTTTTTACTGTTTTGTAGGTTTAGGTGCGGTAGTTAATCGAGACCAACATTTGTACGAAGAAGGGGTTTGCCCAAAGATGTAGCTGACTTTTTTGCGACATTTTTACTTACAACATTCGTTAGATACAAATATGAAAACGTTAAACTTACATACCCTCATCAATTGGATGCTCCCCAAAATAAAAAATTATGACCATTTCAATCTTTTGAGACATGATTCATCTTCCTATTCACAGTTATCGTGAACTTTCATAAGTTGCTAAATTCCATCTAATTCTTTAAAGATGTTTGGCACAAATGAAATGCACACCATACTTTTCAATCTTATGATGCTTAATGTGATCACAGACTTTGAACTTGAAAGAGACCTCACTAATGTCAATGTCTAATAATACCTGGTGATATATAATTGGGATAATCCTAAAAAATCATCTGACTTTTGACAAATTATCTATTTTCCCCCATATAACTTCGTTTTTATCCAAAATAATGTTTGACTTTAAAATAAACACCCAAAATACTCCTTGGAAGTGTATGAATGGACAATAATACCTCTGATGATAACATATTCCGTTAGCTGGACATGGTTGACTGTTTTACACTAGAGGCAAAAGGAGAAAAGTGATGAAAAATTAATGGAAAAATCCTAAAAAACCATTTAACTTTTGACAAATTATCTATTTTTCCCCATGTCGTTTCAGTTTTATTCAAAATCTCCCTATACCGTCAATTTTTTAACAAAAACCTTAGAAAAAGTTAAAATATCGAATTTATCTTTAGTTGAAATAATATTAAAATAAAAAATTAAAAAAAAATTAAAATAAATAATATTAAATATAAAAATAAATAATATAAAATATAATATTTTTTTAAAAAATAAAATAAATTATTATTTTTTTTTTAAAAAAAAAAGCCATTTTTTTTTCAAAGATAAATTGTTTTGTTTGATATAGAAGAATTCAAAGAACAAACACAAAAAAAATCCTAAACTATCAATCACCATTAATCTTCCATAGATTGGAGATCTGGAACCATCATTTTCAAGTTGAACCACCATCATCAATCTCCCACATATTGAACCACCATCATCAATTTCCCTTAAATGAAATTATGTTATTTTTATATTTAATTTTTTATTTTGATTTTTGATTTTTTAATTAATATTATTTCAATTAATTTTTCATCGCATTTCCCATTTATCCTTAGAATCAAATGGTCAATTATATCCACCTAATGGAATCTATTATCCTAAGAGATATTACTGTTTTTTCATATGCCTCCAGTGATATTTTGGGTGTTTATTTTAAAGTTAAGTGATATTTTGGATAAAAACAAAATTACATGAAAGAATTTGGATAATTTATCAAAAGTCAGAGAATTATAAGGTTTTTAATATTACATAATTGGTATTATCTTAGGATGATCCCTTGTATTTAATATTATTTAAACTAAGGATAAATTCAATATTTTAACTTTTTCTAAAGTTTTTGTTAAAAAATTGATAATATGAAGGATTTTGGATAAAAATTAAATACACGTAGAAAAATGGGTTTTTAATATTTTTTCTAAATTAAATTTCCAGCAAATTTCCTTCATTATTTGATTGTCACTTTTCCATCACTTTATTTAGAAACACTTAGACATTTCACCATCAAAAGTTCTAATATTTTTCTACAAGCATCTTTTGTCACTTTCGAAATTTTTGTTCTTTCCACGTTTAACTAATAATTTTTTACCTACATTTGCTTTTTGATAGGACTCCCGGTGTTCATGATTTTCTTTTACTAGTTTATACATAAAGTTTGTTTGTACGAGTTTTTTTTCTTTAATACCACTTTCTACATGCACATTTTGTCTGTTTCAACTTTATATGTAAAGTTCTGATTTTTTTTCTACAGGTACCTTTTTACTCTTTCAAAATTTTCGTTTTTTTCTATACGCACCTTTTTTCTCTTTCAAAATTTCCATTATTTCCACATTTGACTAATAATTGTTTTACCTAACATATGCTTTTTGATAGGACCCCAGACGTTCATGATTTTCTTTTACTAGTTTATATGTATATAGGACTCCTAGTTTATTTATCCACACTAGGACTCCGCATGTTCATTATTTTATGGAAATTTTAATGTAAATGAATCTATTAGTTTGTTGCATGTGAACTTTGTTTTAATTTTTTAGGTGTTAACATATGCCGCGTTAACACTACCTTAATATCATCAATTTGATGAAGTTGATAAAGTTACTATACTAGTAACATAGTAAGAGCCCAACCAAAAGTTCTAAAAGGAGCTTTATATACTTGTTATGGGTATTTTCTGGATTACTCAGATGGGCTAGTAAAAGCCCAATAAGCTGGCCCAATAAATAGATCCAGCTCGTGAACTCGCAGAGACAAGCTCTTAAGAACGCTTTTTTCCAACTCACGTATACAGTGCTCTGACGACGAGCTTGCCAAACTGAGATCGTCTACTGCTAATAAGCTGAGGTCACCAGTAATCCTCAGCAGCACTAGCTCACCTAGGTCAGGGCCGAGTCCAGCTTATGGCGTAACGTGCACACTAAGAAGATTATGTCAGAATCAGTAGCATGATTGAAGGAAAATCCCAATCACTAAGCATGGGTTACTGTCAGGATTCAGCATTAGCCAACTGCACTTCACCTAATGTCAAATTGAGAATTGTAACAAATCATGATTTGTCAGTTTAATATTATTTAATTGTATCATCCTTCTCTATAAATAGGGGGCCATTTTCATTATAAACCAAGAGTTAAATACTTTGAGTGCTGTTACTCTGTATAAATAGAGAGAAAAACAGTGGATGTAGGCGTTCTTTGGGCCGAATCACTCTAAAATTCTTGTGTTATTGGTCTTCCTTTGCTATTTCTTTCACCATTTATCTGTTTCTTGTTATGTTTTTATCATACTTATAGCATTGGGCTTAGAAGAATTTAGTTGACTAAAATCTAACGTCAACATTTTGACGCTGGAGGAAGGGCCCAACTGCAAGCTTTTGGTTTACAATTGTCATGGCAAAAGGAAGAACAACCAGAATCTTTGACGCGATGACTAATAAAATAGGGGATGTTGATTAATGGCGGGGTACTCTACCAACAGACGTAGGGGCAGGCACCTCAAATGCGGTTATGGATGAATCTGCCCAAGGTATGCCTCCAGTCTCTTCTCGTTAACATGCACCTAATGCCATTGGGGGAGATGCCATGCAAGTTCTGTAGCAACATCAAGAGGTGCTAGAAAACACTATAATGCAGATGTTGACGCTGTAAGGGTGCTAACACAGGCCTAGATTCAGGTCGTTCAGAGGCCGATTGAGACACCAACTACAGAAGCAAGGCTTAATAAGGAAGTACCAATATTAGAAGGGTCGATTCGCTTGTCAAACGTGAGATCTAGAGCTCGAGTTCAGCGAACTCAGGAAGATGAAGATACAGCTCAGCCTTCGGGCTAAGAGTGAAGGTGAGCCACGATGGGCATCGGTAAGTCGAGATAAGCCATGGACATGCTCAAGTGTCAACTCGAAGAGATGAGAATGAGCGATGACACCAATATGGAGGCTCGCCTAAAGAAAGGGGAGTGCACAAGTCAAACCGAAGATATAAGCCAGGTCGCTACTCCCCTGAGCTCGAACATGGGAGAAGGCATAGGGTGCAAGATCATCATTCCCTGAACAGGGAAAGCAGGCGAAGCAGATGATCTCCGACTAAACAATTTGAGACCCAAGACTCAGTCATTAAACAATTGCTTCAAAGGGTCCAGCAGTTGGAGGCCCGACCTGAGACTCAAGAGCAAGAGAGTCGAAGTAAAGAGAGGACTCCATTTATGTAACACCCCTTACCCCGACTTTCCATCAGATCGAGATTCGAGGTGAAGGGCGTTACAATTCCGAACTGAAATTCATTTATTTATTTATTTCAAAAACTTACTTAGTAGAAAATAGAATCATCATTAAAAGTTTTATTTTAATTTCTTACGATATTAAAAAACTTTAATATCATTTTCTTATTTATATTTTTATGAAAATTCGACAGAGTTTCCCCTATTTTTCTAAAAATCCAAATTTCAAAACCTGTAAAGAAAATGAAAACACTTCTATAAAATTCATTTCTCAACTCCAATTCGGACCTCCCGTTCGATTCCAAACCACTTCAATACACAACATAATAATCATAATATGTTTTTGTTTTTAAATTCAACATTTTGCAACAAAACACATTACACAAGATATTAACCAAATATTATATATAAAGTTTACAAACGTTATAATTTACAAAACGTAATACAAGATATAATTTATAACATTTACATGATGGTGCCCACACACACACATATATATATATATATATATATTTTATACAAAATGTTTGATACTTGAAAATGACCTTGGATGTAACTTGTAAGCTATCTGCAGGGGCTTCATTTTTGTCTCGATGACAAGCCCAACTCAACTACCTATGCGCGGTAAATCCAACGCACTAAATATTTTTACTTAGTGGGTGTACACTTAATTTAAAGGTCATAAAACTTTATTTCCTCATAATATAATTTCACACTTTTCGACCTTATTTGGAGAGTTCAGAAATATAATGAAATAAAAATTTCATTATATATTAACTTTTCTCAAAACACAAGTCATGAAGTGCATAAAAATCATGTTTCACGTATAACTTTACAAAATTCAATTTTTCCCAGTTTCAAATAATCATTACACAATACGCTAATATTTATTAACTAATAAATAGATATGAGCATAAAATTACTTTTGATGGCCCTTTTGAAATGATTTTCACCAAATATTTTTCGTTACTAAAATTCATAATTGAATCAATTTATTAATAAATATACATACAAAATGTAACGCCCTTCGCCCGACATCCGTTACGGTCGAAAATCCAGAACGAAGAACGTTACTTTCCTGATAAAATCGTTTCTGTTACTTTTGAAAAACTATTATCGTTCTAAAACTCTTTACCAAAAAATTTTTTTATTTTATTTTATTTTATTTTATTTTTTAAAACATAAATTCGGCAGAGTTTCCTCTGTTTTTCTGAAATCCCAAAATCCGTTTCCTGTAATTGAAACTCTAACATTTCTAAAACCATCAATTTCTAAACTCCTATTCGGACCTCCCATCCGTTTCCAAAACATTTCATTTCTCAAATATATCATAAATATTTATATGCATACATAACCAAAGTAAGCTTTTAAGAAATATAGATATGCTTTTATACAGAACTTTGTTATAATTAAGTGGAAAACAATAATTTACACAAATATACATGTATCCCAAAAATGCATGATCATATGCAATATATCTATATATCTACCAAAGACATGGAGTGGATGGTGACTATCTGAACTTCCGCGTATCAGCTACTTCCCTGTCTGGGAAAGGAATCACAAGGTTCAACCTGCGCGCGGTAAATCAACGCGCTAAGCATATTTGCTTAGTGGTATACACATACTCTAATTTCTCAAATTTCAAATATAATTTCATTCGTAACTAAAAGCATTATAACTTTACCATTCATAAATATTGATATATATATATGCTGCATAAAAATATTTAAACATATGATTCACACTTTTTCGAGTTCAACATATTTCAAAACATTAAACATTTCATATCATGTAACAATTTCATTTCATCGCTTATCACATTTTTCTCAGTGCCCTTTAGTAAACATATATTCGATACTCATGTATTGGCATATGGGTTTCCGGTATCGGACACGTGGTAGTATCCGCAGAAATAACGATCGACCCCGGCAACGGCCGCTCGGTGATTATCCACCGGGTCGTATATCATAACACATAATCGTTCAGGATCGGACACGTAGTGCCTCTCATAATCCATAACGAATCAATGTAAATAAACGGTGCAGCTGCTAAGTTCCCTATTGACATGTCAATTACCAATTTCCATTTATCGATATCTATGTTTACAAGGGCTATTTATATCACAACGTTTGTATCACATATTTTTCACTTTGATTTTAGTATCACGATTTTCATAACAAATCAATTTCGCGTTTCATTTCAAGTATAGTCAAATACGTTTGTAGATGCTTTGTATTAAAACGATATATTTTTAGTACCAAGGTTTTCATAACAAATCAATTCCAACTTTTCATTCAAGTATAGACAAATAGGTTTGTAAATGCATTGTATTAAAACGATATATCAATCTCATTTAATGAAAATCATTTCACGTTGAAAACACTTTCAAGTAAAATTAAAGATAATGTGTATACCGACCTCAAAAACGATTTGATCTTTGAATCGAATGCTCCCCTATGCTTTGCTCTTATTCTCGGGTCGAGAATCCGGTTCGCCGGGTTCTCCTTGACCTTTCATTAAACAAACATAGCAAAATCTATTTAGCAAGTTCTAGCGTTACAAAATGTGCTATAACTATATGCTTTTCTATTATGCAACCTAAAAACTTCCAATGGTTATCATCTCGAAACAGCGCGTTTACAGCGAATATAATCACACTTTAATAGCTTATAAACTTAGTCACATCGCCTTTCCTTTACGCGATTAATCTCTAACAATTTATCATGAAATTTCTCAATCGTTTCTGTCATAGATATTTATTTGAATCACATTCCATTATCATTTGACAACATGGCATCTCAAATCACAACCCATTCAACACTATATCGCGAACTAACGCCTTTGGAAATCACGGAAAACTCTATCGGAACGTTTGAAAGCAATCTAGTGAAATTAAAATAATTTTTCAATATTCTAACGTATATCATTGCGAACCATTTTTCATGCCAACCATTACGAAACGAAAAGCAAAACATCATAGCTCATCCTTCCTAACACAACAGCCCCTATACGGCTTCGCAACGTAAATTTCAACATCGAAAAATCATTCGCAAACACGTCAAAACTCAATCGAACGAACCTCCACACTAACGAGGTTCTAAAAATCCTATTTCCCAAACATATTATCATCACAATTCATTCTCAATTCAAGCTTAGTCATTATCCAACGAAACGAAATCAAATAACTCATAACGTACCTTTCGAAGCTTACTTTTAAAAGTTTCGAAACTAGCGCGAAAACTGTCCCAATTATCTCCTTTTATTTACGAGCTTCCTTCAATCCAAATGAATATCATTAATGTTCAAATATCATTCGAATTATGATTACAATACCAACGGGGCAGCGACTTACCTTCGCTTGAGCTGTTTTTCGCTTCAAAACAGCTCGTGAACAATTTCGATGACAAAGACAGCAACTCGGCAGCAGTTCGCACAATGACAGCAACTTATTTTTCGATGACAGCACACGACGCAACAGCGGCACGGCTTCAGCTTGACAGCTCGCAGCAGCGTCGTCGATTTCAGCCACCAGCACTTCGCGACAGCAGCTTCGCAACACCAGCAACGACAGCACGATATCAACAACCACATCAGCACACAACGATGACAGCAACTTAGTAACAACAGCACAACGACAATCGCAACAATGACAGCACAATGCCAACAGAAATTTCAGCAACAACAACAGCAAGCTCACCTCACCAGCAGCAAACTCACGGTGACAGCAAACTCTCGGCAATGGCAGCGATGGATCCTCAGTCTTTGGTTGCATGCAAGATCAGATTCACCATTGGAGGAGCTTGGACATCACTTCGGCACCAGCAGCAAGTCACGGCAGCAACTTCACTTCCCAACAGCAGCTTCTCTTCTCTTTTCACGGGTTGCACCAGCTAGCTTCTGCCCGAGCTTCCTTCTTTCTTGCATGCACCAGATCACGTCCAGATCTGGTTGCTTCCAGCTTCCTCGAACAGCACTTCTTCTCTCGTTCTTCACGGCTCAGCTCACGCTCCTTTTCTTCTTCCACGAACAGCTGCTGCTCTTGTTTCACGTTGCAGTTCTGGTCACGTCCAGCATCACCGAACAACAGCCTTCGATTTCTCTTCAACTTGCACGACCAGATCTGGTTCTCTTTCACTTCAGCTCTTGTTTTTGCTTTAAACTCTCACTCACTTTCTCTCTCTCGGTTCACACGAACTGATCTGATTTTGGTTTTGTATTTGATGAGAACAAATGGTGGCCCGAACACAACATCTTTCTTTTCATCATCATTTTCATTTTTTTATTTTTGTTTCATGACACATGTCCAACAATCATCACCCATCATATTTTATTTCATGCCACTTGTAATTGTTTTCCTTTGCATGCATGCCATGTGTTCCATATGACCCCACTCTTTATTTAATTCTTCCATGCCATCAATTTTCATTTTTACGTTTTCGCTTTTCGCTCGGATTCGCTTCGCGTCCATCCTGGAAATTTAATAAAAATCCAATTTCACAAACGGAAACTTCATTAAGTTCCGAATAAATATTTAAATCTGGACACACTAATTTATTTTACGAGATTGGATTAAATAATTATCCTCGGATCCGTCTGGAAAATTTTATAAAAATTTCGCTACTCCTCCGGACCCGAACGGGTAATTATTTACATCGTCCTTAATATATAATCATTATTTAATAAATTATGAGGCATAATAACGGAATGTTACACAAAATACATACAATTTATTATTAGTCATATCAATTTCATTTGTAAAACTTTTATTACACATTACTACGAAAGCACTTTATTATATTAATCATACGTATCAAATAAATAATAATCATTTTCTATCTATTTACAAATAATTTCACATATCCAACGTATAAAATCTATTATTAAACATAGCAATCCGATTATATATGTATACATATATATTTTTTCTTTTTAAATTTTCATAACAAATCCTAACGAAGACACTTTATTAAAAGTTTTAAATATCTAAATTATATACTTAATATACAGACTATTTCTTGTTAATCATATCAATTCGATTTGTAAGAATTTTATTACAAATCTCGATGAAAGCATATTACTAATCATTATACTTATTAAATACGTAATAATCATTTTTCATATATATCTCTAATATATATATTTTTTAATATAACACAATTTCGTTTAATAATATTCGTTCTCGAAATATCAGTCACAAATTAATATTTCATAAATTTTCAAACTTTTATTAATTTCGCTAATTATCCAATTTACTAACAATTACAAATGCAAAATGTATAAAATCATTTATATTCATTTACGATTCACATAATTTTTCAATTAATATTTTTAACGTCCTTCTTAAACCTTTATCTAAAAGTTATTAATCGATTACTTCATCAATAATTAGACAGACATAATACATAAATCATTATTTTTTGGTTTTAACCATATTATTTTCATTAATTATTCTTCATTTTCTCACAACTCCAGTCATAAATCCAGATTTCGTAATTTTTTCAATATTTATAATAAAACATAATAAGTTTCATTTTAATCTTTTTAACACGGTAACTCAATTCCAATTTTACAATAGTGAAAGCAAACGAAATACATAAACAATCAGTTTTTCAAAAACACATATATCAAACATGATTCAATATAAACTTTATTCACATAAACTTTTCTGAAATCCGTTATTAAACATATTTACACTAGTATCCTTTCAAACTCAATTTCATATCATAATTAGATTTATATTTTCGAAAACAGTACGTTATTATCAAATAAAAATCAAAACACAATATACGAATTTCAACAATATATATATATTTTTGTAATACATAAACTAACCATTTAAAATTTTAATCATTCGTCAAGTTAATAACATAATAATAACTAATAAATAAAAATTTCAACATTAATTATTTCAAATCTCATTGGTCACATCTAATTACAATATTGTCATTTTTCAAATATCATTTCTCTTTATAACATATTTCACACATTTAACACATTTAGTACACATTTTACTTTGTCAAATAAAATTTATCAAACATAGTTATGATTCTACTATTTTTTTTTTTTTTATTAGAGCTCTTTGTAAAATTCAATCGCGATACCATGGATCGATAATGGATTTCCCTGATAACGGACATGCGGTGGCTCATCGCCGGAGTATAGCTCACACAATTTCACAACATTTTCAACTTCTTGGACCGGGCACTTGGTGCCTCTCAGGGTTCGTCATACAGTATCGGTAATCAATCATAATAGTATAGTAGTGCTAATAGTCACCTTATTAGCTAGCCAACTATCAATCCCCACCTACTGGTGACTAACTTTATGCAGGCCCTTTAAGTTTTCATAATTACAAAATATACAAATTTTCAATAAAGCTTTAATCGCGTAAGCTTTTTAATACATATTTATATCTATTGTTCAAATTTCTTCGAAGCACCATTCTTGATCATTTCAAATGATCATTTTGCCCCTAATTTCCATATAATATCTTAACAAAACAAATGACACATTTTTTTATACTTCCTTTAGCCCCGAAGGAAACAATTCTCACATTTTTCATATCTGATTTCAATCTCATCATACATATCACCAAAACATGATATAATTAACACGAAAACGGAAGTGAAAAGACAAAAATACCCCTGGTTTACTCTATGATCTATGTTTGGCTAAGGGTGTTAAATTTTTAAAATTTTTGTTTCACTTCTTTTTTCATCAAAACAATCACTCAAACATCATTAAAATAATGCGTAAATAATATTAAAATGACGAAAATACCCTTATAGTATACTAGATACCAAATTTGGACCTAAAAAAGGTTTATTTGCTAAATTGTTTTCGAAACTGATTTTCATTAAATAAACTCATCCAAGAGCATGTAATTGACATGCAAATAATATCTAAAGCTATTTAACATATCAAATAAAATAAATAAATAAGTTTCAAACAAAATTACACATGGAATACAAACTAATAAACAGAAATTTTTTAAATATGTGTACACCAACCTTATGGACTTGCTTTTTAACTTTTCACACACCCAATGAGAGGTTTTCACGCCTCTCTAGTCTTCCCTAAGGCCTCACGCACCAAACTCTCACCTAAGGTTCAAAATAAATAAATCTCAACGAAGAAATTCACATACAATTGATCAAATATAAAAATAGTTAAATTTACATACTCTAGAAATGATTTAAACCATTTTTAACCTATACCCATCACAAAAAATCAAAAACCCATGAACACACCTCGGATTGCACCCCTTTTGGGCAAAAATTAACTTGAAAAACGGATGGGTTTTGATGAATTTAAAACTTGAAATAGGTATATGATGAAAAAATTAGATAATTTGATTAATTAAATGATAAACATAACAAAGAAAATGAAGAGAGGAAGAAAATCAAACAAACAGTAGAAGTGGAAACTGAAGTGGGTAGATGGAGAGAAAAAAATGAAAAAATCGAGACAAACTCCCTTTTTATAGTCGCCAACTTTTTATAATTACATAATTACCCCAAATTTTTCTTTATTTATAAATTGACCTCAAAACTTTTTTATATGTATTAATGCCCTTATCACACATGTTAACATCCCATTGGACACTCTTGCCAACACACCATTCCACTAACCCTCCCAAACTTATCCAAAACATTATATTTATATATGTAAAAATTAATTCATTTTAATTTTCATTAAAACTTTTGAAAATTCCTTGTTTGCCCCAAAAATCATTTCATACGATACGATCCAATTATACTTACTTATTTGTCAATCTTAACATTTTCATTCTTCAACTTATTTTATTTAAATTCAAAAATAATTGATTACGCAGAAAAACGTCCTTGAAAATCTAAAATTTCAACAATTAACGGTCGAATTATATAATTACAAAAATAACTCACACGTACATAAATTTTGAGATGTTACAATTTACTTTGGAGGTGAAGTTGGAACCCCTTCCTCCAAGGTTCAAGGTCTTTAACATTCCACAATATAATGGAGACTCTGAACCTTATGACCATTGGGATGCCTTCAATGTTCAGATGGATTTGGATTTGTAGACTACCAGCTAGCTCGTTAAATGTCATGTCTTCCCAGCGACACTCGGTGACATTCCATTGATGTGGCTTAGAAACCTCCCACCTCGCAGTATTGGTAATTAGGAGTAGTGTCAACAAAAATTTGTTAACCAGTAGAAAGCGTTGAAGAGGCAGCTGACGCCACCATGTCACCTCGCTACAATTTTTCAACGTTTTGGCAAAATGTTGAAGGATTACATCAGTAGGTTCAGATGCGAGGTAAATAATGTGGAGAACTTGACGGATGAGGGGATTTTAATAGCTATGCATCTATAAATCCTCAGTGAAAGATCTGAGGGAGTTCTATGAGTGAGCAGCGAAAAAGATTAGATGGGATGAAGCTTTTGGCTCAAAGAAGCAGCAGAACCAAAAGAACGAGGCTGGTAGCTCCAATTAGAACAAAAAGAGGAGTAATTGGGGGAATGGTCATGAAGGGCAGAGACGTAATCACCAAGTGGCTAAGAAAGCCAGAAGCAGACCTGGGCCAAGAAGCAATTAAATACGTGAGTGACCTCTTCGCCCAAGTTGCTATGAAACCTATGCTGTCCTGTTGGACTCCCTAAATATAATCTATGCCAATGAAAAGAGTAGGAAGGATTTTGGGAAACCCGCTCCAACAAATGTGCCTAATCGACTCAAAGACAAAAGCAGGTATTATGCTTATCATAATGAAACAAGGCAGAACACCTCGAAATGTTGAGCGCTGAAAGATGCCATCGAAGAGTTGATCAGAAATGACCGCTTAAGGCATTATGTCGTGAAACCTGCAGGACAACGACCTCAATACCAATGTCCTCGACAACAATTAGTACCTTGTTAAGCCCAATGGGCCTCTGAATTAGAACGAGAGCACGAGCTCGTGGTCAAGACCATCTTTACTGTACATGGTGGTTCCCATATTGTAGGAACTTCAAACAGGTAGCACGAACACTACGTGTGGGAGGCAAATCATGTCTTGCTTACAGGCCGGGATGAACAGAAAGGACCTAAGAAGAAAGTAAGAATGACCTCGGATGACATTGTCTTTACTGAGGAAGATGTAAGAGGGGTGCGCTGGCCCCATAACGATTCACTTGTCATTCGAACCAGAATAAGTAATACCGAGATGGTTAATACAGGGAGCTCGGTCAATATCATGTACAAGGGGTGCTACAACCAAATAGGGCTTGGAATGGAGCAGTTAAAGCCATCCCCAGAACCTCTCTATGGCTTCATTGGAGATGCCATCATTCCAATGGGCCAGATCAGGCTTCCGCTCAATCTCGGAGATTCAGGCCGTCAGGCAACCGTGCTCACAATCAAATTCCTGACTCCCAAAGGAATAGATTGTGTACGGGGTGAGCAGCACCTGACACGACACTACTACGAGGAGGCAGTGAGGATGGGGGTTAGAGGAAAGAAGGTCAATGTGGTCTCAGGAGGAAAGCCTCATGATATGAGCAAAAACGGGGTGAGTTACGACCTTGACCCTCGTGAGGTGGATAAGGATAGAGCTAAAGGGCCTGTTGAAGAGCTTGAGTATGTTCAGGTCAGTGAGCTGGACGCTAAAAGATGTCTAAAGCTGGGGCGAGGCCTGACTCCAGAAATAAGATTGTAGCTCATTGAATTCCTCAAAGCAAACTTGGATGTTTTCGCTTGGAATCATGAAGACATGGTATGAATAAATCCTGAAGTTATGTCGCACAAGTTGAACATTGACCCTCTCTACAAGCCAATTTGCCAAAAGAGAAGACCTATAGCGAAGGAACGATACTCAGCCCTGAAAGAAGAAGTAGATAAGTTGCTGGCTACCAACTTCATCAGAATAGCCTATTATCCAACTTGGGTTGTTAACCCAATACTTGTGAAGAAGAAGAATGGAAAATGGAGGATCTACATAGATTTCACCAACTTCAATAAAGCTTGCACAAAAGATAGCTTTTCTCTGCCCAGAATTGACTAGCTTGTAGATGCAACTGCTGGTCATGACCTCCTCAGCTTTATGAATGTTTACTCAGGCTACAACCAGATCCCAATGCACCTTAGGGATGAGGAACATACCTCGTTCATCACAGATCGAGGCTTATATTGCTACAAGGTAATGCTTTTCGGACTAAAAAATGCAGGGGCAACATACCAAAGGCTGGTTAAAATAATGTTTAAGGAATTGATCGAAAAGATTATGGAGATGCATGTGGATGATATATTGGTAAAGTCTGAGCAAGCAACTAATTATGTGCATGACCTCGAGAGGACATTCCAAGTATTAAAGAAGTATCAGATGAAACTCAATCCTCTCAAATGTGCCTTCCGAGTAACCTCGGGCAAATTCCTAGGTTTCATAGTGAATAACAACAGAATTGAAGCTAATCTAGAAAAAATTAAAGCATTGCTTGATATGAGGTTGCCAACAAAAGCGAAAGAAGTGCAACTCCTTAACAGCTAGGTCGTAGCCTTTAGCAGGTTCATTTCAAAGGCTACCGATAAATGCATTCCCTTCCTTGATGTGCTGAAAAAGGCAAGAAGCTTTGAATGGATAGAGGAGTGCGAAGTGGCATTCCAACAGTTGAAAGAATATATGGGGCGAGCTCTACTCCTCTCAAAACCAAAGGAAGGGGAAAGCTTGACAATCTACCTCGGGGTGTCTCAGCACGCTTTGAGTATAGCCTTAGTTCGGGAGGAAGATAGAGCACAGTTCCCCATCTATTACATCAGTAAGAAGTTGGTTGATGCTGAAACAAGGTACACCCTAATGGAAATATTTGCCTATTGTCTAGTGATAGCGTTAAGGAAACTACGACCATACTTTTAGACACATAAAATCGAAGTACAAACTAGGTATCTGCTTAAGAAAGTCCTCCAGAAGCTGGATACCTCAGATAGCCTTTTTAAATGGACTATCAAGCTGGCCCAATTCGACATTGAGTTCAAACCAAGGTCAGCAATCAAGGGGCAGGCGCTGGCTGACTTTATAGCTAAGTTCACAAGAACTGTAGAAAAAGAAACTGAGTCTTCAGAAGGTCCATATTGGGAGCTATATATTGATGGGTCCTCCAGCGAGCAAAGAGGAGAAGCTGGAGTATTGTTGATCAGCCCAGAAGGGCACAAAATCTTTTGCACGCTTAGGTTTGGATTCCGGGCCACCAACAATAAGGTTGAGTACGAGGCCTTACTGGCAGGACTCCGCTTAGTGAGAGAAATGCGAGCTGAGTGACTCAGAATCTTTAGTGACTCGCAGCTCGTGGTCTGTTAAGTACAGGATGAATACCAGACTAGAAGGTCAAAAATGGCAATATACCTACAGAAAGTTCAAGAGCTTTTGAAGACCTTTGAAAAGTATGAAGCAAACCAGATTCCCGGGCTCAAAATTCTCATGCGGATACCTTAGCTCACTTGGCAATAGCTCAAGATGCAAATTTCTCTAGGGCCATACCAGTCGAGTTCTTACCAGCACCAAGTACCGAGCCAAAGGAAGAGGTGATAATCATGACCGTGGTAGAAGATTCATGGATGAGTCCCCTTATCAACTATTTGCAAAATGAGGAACTGCCAGATGATAAGCTGGAAGCATGCCGCCTACGATCCTAAGCTACTAGGTACTACATTTGCGACTTTACAAGAGAGGCTTCTCAGCTCCACTATTGAGGTGTATAGATGAGCCAGATTACTCAAAGGTCCTGACGGAGATTCATGTAGGACATTATGGGAACCACATTGAGGGGCTCTTTTTACCCCAAAAAACACTAAAGCAAGGGTATTATTGGCCAATTATGAAACATGATGCCATCAACTTGGTCAAGAAATGTGATAATTGCCAAAGGTTCTCGAAGGTCCCACGAGCTCCCCCAGCCTACCTGTGACAGATGATTAGTCCATGACCATTTGCGATCTGGGGCATGGACCTGATAAGGCCTCTCCCAATAGGCCGTGGAAAGTGCAAACATACCATCGTTGCCGTAGATTACTTCACCAAGTGGACAGAGGCCAAGCAACTTACTGAGATCTCCACTGCCAAGGTAGAAAAGTTTGTCTGGAATAACATCATTTATAGGTTTGGAGTCCCTCAGCAGCTCGTGACCAACAACGGCACTCAATTTAGCAGCGAACAATTCATTAGATTTTGCAACGACCTCAGTATTAAAAAGAGTTTCTCAACCGTGGACCATCCCTAGGCAAATGGCCAAGTTGAAGTAGTTAATAGAATCATAAAGTAGGTCTTGAAGACAAGGTTGGAGGCCAGGAAATGAGCATGGGTGGATGAGCTACATAAGGTGTTGTGGGCTTATAGAATAATAACTCGCAGCACTACTGGCGAAACTCCTTTCTCGATGGTCTACGGGTCTGATGCTATGATCCCAGCTAAAATAGAGGTGACCAGCCAACAACGAGCGAGCTTCAACCCAGCAGAGAACGACCAGCTTCTCGCCACAAACTTAGACCTACTCAACGAAGCAAGGGAAGCAGCTTGCTTGACGATTACCATCTATTAGCAAAAGGTGGCCAAATACTATAACAACAAAGTCCGAGTTCGAAGCTACAAACCTAGCGATCTCGTATTGTGCCTCATTCTAGCTAGAGCTCACAAGGCCATTAAGGGAACGCTAGGCCCGAACTGGAAAGGACCATACATTATAAAAGAGAACTTGAAGAATTGAGCATATCACCTGACAATTATGAGTGGAGCAATAATGCCACAAGCATGGAATGCAAAACACCTGTGGCCCTACTACCAATGATTTGTAGCTCGCTCATCTTATGTTGTATATCTTGATTGTTTACACTCAATAAAAGCTCCATGTTCTCTTTGAATTTTTACTAATACCATTTATTTAAGGTTGTATGCAATAGAAACTAGACTTATGGCAACATTAGCTCGATACTGGGAGCAACAAGATTGGGAATTCCACTCCGAGTAAGATGCCACAAGGGTAAAGGGCTTAATATCGGCCCATCCCCCGACCCCACATCTACCCTATGGTGTAAAGGGAATCAACGCCCATGAAGGTCCCACCAAAGGTTGATAGACTGCGCGAGCTCATATAGTTAACCTTCGTTGATAGACCACGTGAGCTCATATAGTCAACCTTCATTGATAGACCGCACGAGCTCATATCGTCAATCAAACGTTGATAGGCCACGCGAGCTCATATCGTCAACCTTCGTTGATAGGCAGCGTGAACTCATATCGTCAACCTTCGTTGATAGACCGTACGAACTCATATTGTCAATCAAATGTTAATAGGCCGCGCGAGCTCATATCATCGACCAAAGGTTGATAAGCCGTGCGAGCTCATATCATCGGCCGAAGGTTAAATATTGGCAAGTATATGCCTTTCCCAAATCATAAGTAAGAACTTGTCTATATAGCATATTCTATGCAACTTATCATGCTCACTAAACTTAATTAAAAATTCGAAATGCTAATCCGATTCATGTTGCGAGCCCTATTTTATTAAAGCATATCTATCTTCGAATTACAATCTATCAGGCATGTTACAATCCATTCTAGGAATTTATGTTATAATTTTGCAAGCTAGAAAGGCGTTGTAGTTAAACGAGTTCTCAAGCTCCTACTAGATACTATTGTCATCAGCTCACTATCTATTTCATCAACCCACAAGAATGCACAAATAGCAAAATTAGTAATATCATAGCAAGTATTAAAAGAACCTCACACGAGGTCAACATCCATACAAACTAAGAAAAAGCCTCACGAACAAGGCAAATAAACAGAAATTAACAATTGTCAAAGAACTAAAGCAAGCGAACTCCCTAAAAACATCCTAAGTAGTTCCCCGATCTACAAAAACAAAAGAAGCTCAACACATATGTACAAGGTTGCCTTGAAGAGCAGAGCCTTAAGGGTCTTGAGAGGCTGAGCTGGAAGGTACCTGGTTCTCTGAACCTCCAGCAGGAAGGTCCTTATCTTGAGGGGCTGAGCTGGAAGGCGCCTGATTCTCTAAACCTCCAGCAGGAAGGTCCTTGTCTTAAGGGGCTGAGGTGAAGGGCGCCTAATCCTTTGCACCTCTAACATGAAGGTCTTTGATGCTGACAACTATAACTATAACTAATTTGATTTAGTTATAGTTGTCAGCTCCTTAAATCAAATTAAAACTCTAAGGTTCTGATTTCACCATAACTAATCTGTTCCTCCCATTTGTTCTTTTTAACAATAATTAACTATCCGGTTGCTAGTCCAGATTCCTTGAATTATTCATATAGCCCCTCTCGAAGTCTAAGGAAAATACTCTATAAAACTTAACTGCTATGTTCTCATGCAAGTTAAAACATTAAAGGATTCATTAAGATTTATGGATCTCTTTTATAGACTACATAAACCATGCAGATATATTCATATCCTGTATGTAAATTATGACATTCAATACAATGAACTAAGACACATAAATCAACTTCTGCTATCATTATAATTGACAATTCAACTAAATAGTGGTCAGTTATTTAGAAGCATTAAGAACAATATTAAATGAATCAACCAAGATAGAAAATCCTTAATTGAATTGAACAAAGGTTTGGAATATCAAAGTTAGGCTACATCATAACCTTAGAAAAATAAATCTACTTCATACTTACATTAAAATTTATAAAAACTAGAAAATTAAATATCACAAAAGATAAGAAAACTTAGTGGATTGAAGTTTCACCGTAGAATTTTTTTCTCTGCTTTGCTTCTCCTCTCCAAGCTCTCTCTCTTTCTCTAATCTATTTGTTATTTTGATTTCTGATGAGATCCTTGGAATGGTGATCCTAAAGCCTATTTATAGATAAAGTTCACCTCCAATTATATCATCGCATACATAATCTCTTTCTAATTTTCCACCCTTCTGCATCATCGCTTACATAATTTCTTTCTAATTTTCCACCCTTCTGCATCATCGCTTACATCATGATTCACCTACCTCTTGTAAGTCAAATTGCATATTACATCATTACTTACATCATAGTTCTCATTACATCATTACTTATATCATAATGACATAAGTCCTTACATCAGCATGACATAATATTTATTTCTAGAATACTCGATCTTTAAACTACGATAATTTCTTTATGCGATGTTTGATTCGAGTTATTCTTGAAGCGATGAGATACTTCGAATAACATTTATTTTACAGCGATGATCTTCTCACGAACAATAGCATTTGGTGGGGTCCACATGTGTTTTTTCATCAATTTTATTCTAAAAATGAAAAATACAAAAATATGTAATAATTTACTTAATAATAATAAAAATATCAAGAACTAAGTAAGAATTAAAGTTTAAAAAGATAAAATAACTCAATAAAAATAGACTTATCACACCCCTAAACTTAAGATATTGCTTGTCTTCAAGCAAAACTAAAAATAACAGTCTAAGTTAAAAACACAGAAAAATAAGAACACAATCCATTTTCGTAGGTAAACACGATGACATTAAGCGTATGTCACAAACCTTTAAACCCTTAGGTGTCCCTAGTAGGAGGAGTTGTTCTCCTGAGGGTTTACCAACAATGACACCCACAAACATTAGACACCCACAAACATTAAAAAAATCCACCCATAACTCATCAATATCTCACTAAATGCAAATTAAAAAAAAAAATCTCATACATGTATGATCTTGTATAAGAACTAAAGATAATTTACTAATGATCTAAAACACAATCATCAACAATCTCACACCACTCTCAAAGTAATTTCATTTCAAAACACCATATTCACACGTTATGGACTTATTTCTCCTCGACTCTAATCCTCACAAGATATCTCTCATAACTCTTATGAATCCTAAAGCAAACACTCATGCAATCATATGTAATAGAGATTATGTAAAGGCATAACAAGCGTCATTTACATCACATATGAATATAGACGTTTAAAAATAATCACGCTTTTAGGTGAGTAAATCTCATTATTGGAATCAAATACTAAGAACGTAGATAGAACATGATGACATGCTTTAACTCTCAAATTGGACTTCATTTTGAAAATCAATAGGCTTTATTAAAGATTGTATTTGGGCTATGGTTAATTGATATGTAAGAAATTTTAAGGTATAGGTTCAACAAGAACAGAGTATTTCATTTATTCTTTTTAATTCATCACAACTTCTCTTCTCTTTTTTTTTTTTTTTTTTTTTTTTATCATAGAATTTTTCCATTCAATACTTTCTTTTTCCATTTACTTCCACCTCCCCTTGTACATCTAGGCATTATAAAACTCGTACTTCTCAATTTTGTTTTTCACAATGCTATTTAGAAACACACTTCTTTTAATGTATATGCCTATGTACATATCGTATAAATGTTAACACTTTAATTCTCTTTTTCTCTTTCACTACATAGCATGATCCCAAGCTTCATAAGGTATGACTAAATTTAAAGACTCAATAGGGTCATTTAATAAGGATAAACAAAAAAAAATGTTTAAAGTGTTTGACTTTAAAGGATTTATGAAATATCTCAATTCAAAGTAGGAAAGTAGGTTTTTATGGAATAAAAATTATCTATATAACTTCTAAGAAGTCGATCCAATTTTCAAATAAAAACAACTCATGTTACCTATAATGATGATTTGTTCTTTAGTATTCAATGCAAAACCTATACAGATCATCTATTAAGAATAAAGTGAAGAGTGTTTAAGAGTAGAAACAAATAAATCCTTCATAAAGAAACGTTAAAAAAGCTCAAATCCTCACCAAGGGTAATCTCTACTAATAGTCCACAATTCATGTAAACATGATATTCATCCACTTAATTAACTAAGATTATGATATTCAAAAGTCTCAAATCATGCAAAGATGTTCATGACTATTCCTTAGTAAAGATATCCAACCAAAAACATGCATTAAGACTCCATTAACAAACACAAAGTAATTAGTTGATTTGTTTGGGCAGAATTCAAAAACAAAAAAATTAATGGAAAAGAATAATTTTTTTTTAATAAAAGAAAATAAATATGTGTATCAAGAGCACAAAAGTACTATTTACTCTGCCATCTTTTAGTTTCAACTCGGACCAGTTTTTTAATCTTATGATTTTAATAATAGCAAACTCTATCCCCAACCTTATTTTAGACATTGTCCTCAATGTCTAGTAAGATAAAAAGAAGAAAAACACAAATAGAAATGCTATTAATAAAATCATAGGGTAAGAAAGTTACAATCGGAGATTAAGATCTAGTACACGCTTCTTGTTATCGCTTGCTTCAAAATCCCAAACCACCTACGACATGATTGGATCAACTTCGGACACAATGTCTTGTAGTTGTTCAATCAATTCATCAATACTTAAAGCTGAAACTAGACTGTACCGATTTACTTAAGTCATAAAACCCTGTTCGACAGCATGATAAAAAAAAAAACCAATAAACCATCATAGAAACCATTAACATTAAGTAAACCTAATGATTTTTTGTGAATGTTGAGATGAGCCCAGGACACAATGTTGAAGATTCCTTCAAACATTTCCAAACCACTAGATAACCCGATAAAAGTATCAGTATTGAGTAACATGTACGGCATTCGCCCGTGCATGCTTATGACCTGAAACTCATTACCTATACTTATACTGATGATATCTCTTTTTTCAGCCAATAGCTTTACTGTGATACCTAAAATTCTACTGTTTGCAACATTTGCAGTTACTACTACAGAACCCCTCAGTCCTAAACTACCTCCCTCATACACTAGATCTATGTTTCGGGTAATTAAAGCCTTACCAAGTTCAAAGGCTACCTTTGAATATTGTGTACTCACACCAGACTTTGAGCCACAAAAAACACAAATAGTTTTGAATCCACTGCTCGAGGACTCTGCCTTTTTTTTTTTCTCTCATACAAAACTAATTGTTTGTTATTAGTAATGAACTCTCATTTAAAGAAAAAGATAGAGTAAAAAAACAGTTCTACGATGCTAAATAGTTGTGATCAAGGGGAAAATAAAATGATAAGTGTAGAAAAATCAAAAAGAAGGCACTATCTTCAAAAAATAATTTAAAACACATCGCTAAAAAAAAAATTCAAAATGTTAGGTGAAGAAACGTCAAAAAGTAAACATAATTATCGAGAAAGTTTGAAACAAGCTAAAAAAAATCTAAAATGGTAGGTAAATAAATGTCAAAAAGTAAACACAATTATCGAAAAAGTTTGAAACAAGCTAAAAATTCAAAATAACAGGTAAAAAAACGTAAAAAAAGTAAACACAATTATCAAAAAGGTTTGAAACAAGCTGCTAAACAAAGAGAAAAAAAATGATGTTATAGCAGTTGTAATTGTGGCTGACATCTTCCTCTGGTTTTACGTCCAGAAACGGCTTAAACACCTTCTATGAGTTGAGGATCGGCTTCCCATCTAGTTTTCTTATAAACTGGCAAACATGATTTTTTAAAGTCAGATTTTCAAGACTGTAACGCTGTTTCTCTTTATTAAATAACTCCCATAAATCTAAAAAAATGTGTTAAACTTTCCCACAATGATGCGTCTCAGGAGTTTCAATGATATTATCCAAAGACTCCTTATTCAGCCCATCTTTTATGCATTTAATTTTAGTTTCTTAATTTATGAACAAATATCTAGGATTTTTACAGTGTGTATTACAGTTCCATCTTGCACACTTATGGCAGATTCTCATTCTCTTAGCTCTTATCTTCTTTGAGTAAGAACTTCTTCCCAATCCTAATAAACGTTTAATGAATGAATCATTCAACTCACCTGCTAAACGTATGATCCACTGAATATGCTCTGGAAGACCTAAACATGTTAGTGCCCTTATTCTTTCGAGTCTGCACTTGTAAATCTTTCTGAGTACATCTTAAGGTAAAGTAGGGAAATGTTTTTGAGTATTGCAAGACTTGTCACCATCTCTAAAAAAGAAAAGAAAATTATCAAAGAAAACAATAACATACAAACAAAAGAAAACTAATTAAGAAGAAAAAAACTTGGGTTGTTTCTCAATAAGCGCTTAATTTATAATCGTTAGCTTGACTATTGAAAAACGCTTTGGATCTGAAAGCGTGATGGTAGATTTCTGTTGAGGCTCTCCACCATCCATATAAACTTTAAGTCGTTGTCCGTTGACTTTGAATAAACAATCCGCACTTTGAATTTCAATAGCACCATGTGAAAAAACTTGAACAACTGTGAAAGGTCCAGACTATCTGGAGCGTAGCTTACCTAAAAATGTGTACTTGAGATGAACTAGAAATGGCTTGAGCTTCAACTTTGGTGGTTTTTCTATTGATGGTACCGGTTGTCTCTTACTTGCTCCAAGCTCCTCGAAAGGTCGTCTGATAAAGATGGGAGGTGAAGCTTCCAATTGGTTAACAGATTCAATGATGTTTGGACTTTATAAGTTTGGCATTCCATTTAGGCAAGCTTCAAGTGGATCTTTTGGAGTGATAGTTTACTGTATTTCTTTGATACATTCATCCACTACATCTACCCTCATGCAGTTGCTAACATCATATGGATATTTGAGTGCTTTTAGCATATTGAAGGTCACTTTTTCATCCTGAACTCTTAGTATGAGTTGAAATTTCTATACATCAATGAGAGTTCTCTTGTTGCTAAGAATGGTCTACCTAAGATGATGGGTATTTTTTGATCTTCTTTCATGTCTAGCACAATGAAATTCATAGGAAATATGAGCTTATCCACTTTTACCAGTACATCTTCTATAATTCCCCTTGGATACTTGATTGATCGATCAGCTAGATGCAATGATACTATAGTAGCTTTTGCTTCTCCAAAGCCGTGTTTTTTGAAAATAGAGAATAACATTAAGTTAATGCTTGCACTAAGATCACATAATGCTTTATCAAATAATGAATCACCAATGGTGCAAAGAATTGTGAAACTCCCCGAATCTTTGAGTTTGGGCAGTAGCTTTTTCTACAAAATTGCACTACATTCTTTGGTCAAAGCTACCGTTTCATGTTCTTCTAGCTTCCTTTTATTTGGTAGGATTTTCTACATAAACTTTACATAGCTTGGCATCTATTCTAAAGTATCTGCAAAAGAAATATTAATCTGCAATTTCCTAAAAACTTCCAGAAATTTAGAAAATTTTTTATCTAGTTTCTGCTTCTAGAATCTCTGAGAGAAAGGTAATGGAAACGTATGGTGTCGGATTGTCTAGAAACAACTTTGATTTTGACTTCTCTGTTTCTTTTTGTTCAACCATCATTTCTTCTTCTATTTTGCTAGATTCTTCTTCTTCGGATATTCTTTTGACAGGATCTTTTAGTATTTTACCGCTTCGTAATGTGATAGCCTTCAGATCCTCCCTAGGATTGGTCTTTGTGTTGCTTGGTAGGGTTCCTTGTGGTCTTGAAGTCAACAGATTTGATATTTGACTCATTTGTACATCTAGATTTCGAATAGAAGCAGCTTGATTCTAGAGCGTGGTGTCTGTTCTCGTCATAAATTGAGTAGTACTTACGGTGAGCTGAGCAAGTGCTTCTTCAAACGATAATTTGTTGGCCTGCTGCTGCTGAAGTGGTGGTGGGTATGGTTTTCTGGGTCGATCGTTGTTTTTCCATAAAAAGTATGAATAATCTCTCCATATATGTATTAGAGTACAGGTTATTTTGTTGTATGTTGCCCATAAAAAAGGTTTGACTTGTCTGGTCTTCATTACACTGCTCGTTGGAATGATCCCCTCCACAAAAATCACAAGATGCCGACCGAGTATGAATGACATTAGCTATTAAATTTCTGAGTTACTTAGCTAATATCTCGACATGAGTGAAAAGTTTAGTTAAAAAATCATTTTCTTGTATTCCGAAAATTTTTTTCTAAACCGCTCTTTCTAATGGCCACTGCTAGGCATTTACAGTCATTTTCTCTAATAAGTCCAGGCGGCTTGATGAGGTTTTCCCAAAAGTGCTCCTCCAGCTGCGACATCTACCAATGTTCTCGTGGAACTCCCTAAACCACTATAGAATGTGTGCAGCTGTAGCCAATCAGCAACTCCATGATGTGGAGACCTTCTTAGCAGATCTTTGAATCTTTCCCATACTTCAAACAATAACTCTCCATCAAGTTGTCTAAATATGGCTATCTTAGTTCGTAGTTTGCAGTCTTGGTTGGTGGAAAGAATTTAGTAAGAAATTTTTATGTCAAAGTATCCCATGTGGTAATACTCCCTGATGACAAAGAGTTAAATCAACTTTTGGTTTTGTCTCGAAAAGAGAACGAGAACAATCTCAATCGAATAGTATCATCGGTAACACTATTATGCTTAAAAGTATCGTAGATCTCCAAAACGCTATCAATGTGGGCATTTGCATCATTGTTTAGAGTCCCACCGAACTGGTTGTTTTGCACCATCTAGATAATTACTGGCTTGATCTCAAAATTGTTAGCTGCAATCGTCGGTCGCCGTATTGCCGAAGCATTATCCACTGTAGATAGTGCATAATCTCATAATGCTCGAGTATTTTTAGCATTTATTGATACAATATTTTGTACGTTGTTTGGTTCTTTAGCCATGTCTACGAGAGCAATACTTGCAACTTTCCTTGTTTCTTTCCAATTCTTACGGTAAGTTCTCTCAATTTCTGGATTAAATAGTATCAAAACTTCATCTCCGGACTTTCTCATACACCAAAAAAAAAATACCTGCAATAAAGCAAATAAAATAGAAAAAAATAAATAAATAACTAAATAAAATACTAAATTAAAATTTGAATTATATAGTATTAATATTAATTTAAATAAACAATCCCCGGCAACAACGCCAAAAATTTGTCGTGCAAAATCGCAAGTGGACGAGCTAAACAAGTAATATAATGATGAGAAAAGTATCGTCCCCAGAGAATTGTTGTTAATTAATTTCCAAAATTAAAGTAACTTAATTTTTATTTGGCGAACGTAATTTGATTTAAGGAGCTAACAACTATAACTAAATTTAACTATCAATATGAATTTTTATTTAAATTAATTCAATAAATTAAAATTCTAAGGTTCTGATTTCACCATAACTAATCTGTTCCTCCCCTTTGTTCTTTTTAACAAAAATTAACTATCCGATTGCTAGTGGCGATTCCTTGAATTATTTTCATAACCCTTCCCGAGGTCTAAGGAAAATACCCTATAATACTTAACTGCTATGTTCCCATGCAAGTCAAAACATTAAAGGATTCATTAAGATTTATAAATATCTTTTATAGACTACACAAACTATGCAAGTATATTCCTATCCTATATGTAATTTATGATATTCAATACAATAAACTAAGACACATAAATTATCTTCCACTATCATTATGATTAACAATTCAACTAAATAGTGGTTAGTTATTTAGAAGCATTAAGAATAGTATTAAATGCATCAACCAAGATAGAAAATCTTTAATTGAATTGAATAAAGGGTTGAAACATCAAAGTTAGGCTACATCATAACCTTAGAAAAATAAATCTACTTCATACTTAAATTAAAATTTACAAAAACTAGAAAATTATACATTACAAAAGATAAGAAAACTTAGTGGATTAAAGCTTCGCCGTAAAATTTTTTCCTTTGCTTTGCTCATTCTTTCCAAGCTCTCTCTCTTTCTCTAATCTATTTGTTATTTTGATTTCTGATGAGATCCTTGGAATGGTGATCCTAAAGCCTATTTATAGATAAAGTTCACTTCCAATTACATCATCGCATGCATCATCTCTTTCTAATTTTCCACCCTTCTGCATCATCGCTTACATCATCTCTTTCTAATTTTTCACCCTTCTGCATCATCGCTTACATCATGATTCACCTACCTCTTGTAAGTCAAATTGCATATTACATAATTACTTACATCATAGTTCTCATTACATCATTACTTACATCATAATGACATAAGTCCTTACATTAGCATGATATAATATTTATTTCTAGAATACTCGATCTTTAAACTGCGATAATTTCTTTATGTGATCTCTTATTCGAGTTATTCTTGAAGCGATGAGATGCTTTGAATGACATTCATTTTACAACGATGATCTTGTCACGAACAATAGCATTTGGTGGGTTCATATGTGCTTTTTTATTAATTTTATTCTGAAAATGAAAAATACAAAAAGATGTAATAATTTACTTAAAATAATAAAAATATCAAGAACTAAACAATAATCAAAGTTTAAAAAGATAAATTAACTTTATAAAAATAGAGTTATCAAGCACCTCCCCTTCTCTAATTAACTCGAGGCTTATGTTATATGCATTTTTGAGATTGTATAAATGGGCGCGCAAAAGCCTAGTGACCCAAGCCTAAGAGACGAGGGCCCAGCCTGTCAAATCCCGGCTTGCTTGAGTAACCTCTCCATATACATGAGCAATCAACTCTCAAGATGAGCTCTCATCTCCTAGGCATTAGCCCCCAGCTCGCAAGAATGAGTAATCAGCTTCCAGCTCGAATTTTCAGCTCGCAGGAATGAGCTCCTAGCTCCTAGGCATTAGCTCCCAGTTCACAGGGATGAGCTCTCAACTCCCAAGCATGAGCAATCAGCTCTTAGGATAAGCTCCCAGCTCATAGGAATTAGCTCCCAACTCTCAGCAGGAGCAATCAGCTCCCAGCTCCTGTTCTCTGCTCGAGCTCCTAACTCGCAAGAATGAGCTCTCTACTTAGCATCCGACCTCAGGTCGGTCAAGCAAGATCTAGCTAGCAAGATGGCGTGACGTGCATGGCCAGTCTTTCCAGATCGGTGTCAGTTTGACTTTCTTAACCATTACAGCATGAGTGGTATCAAAAGCCCATGCCTTGGCAGAAAAACTTTGACAATGTGGCATGTGTCAAACCTAGGAATTTGCAATTAATAATTTCTTATTATATTAACTGTAGCACCTCCCATTCTCTATAAATAGCAATAAAAACATTGTAAAAGGAGATGATTTTTTGGTTTGGTATCTGATTCTCTCTCTCTCGTTGTAAGCCAGAAAATATAGTAATAACAGTGACTGCCTCTCCACCACCGGAGCAGGCACCATGGATGTAGGCCTTTTCCTTGGCCGAACCACGTAAAATTTGCATTTAATTTCTTCCTCTTTACTTCTATTCTCTTGCTTTTGTTCTATTTTTCATTGATTTGCAGTCTTGGGCTTTGAAGAACCTTGTTGACTAGATCCGAACGTCAACATTTTAATTCGTCTAGTGGGTAGGAGTCTTTCTCTAGGAATACCTATAAGGTTAGGGGTTTGACTCTGGACATGACCGAGTGGAGGTAAGGGGCTTAATATCGGCCTTTGGGCTGACCCCACACCTACTCTGCTAGGCCAAATGGTTAAAATGGCTCCAGCAACGACCTACAGGTGCCTCAAATTGTTTCAAGGTTGATCGATTCCGATCGTCAACAATACTCTAGCTCTTTGAATGTAGGAAATCCCATTGTCACCATGGTACTTATGCTACTTATGCATCGTGGAATGGCTCCAAAGAAAATATTATCAGCAAGATCTAAGATTTGCAATGAAGCTAGGCTACAAAGTTCCAATGGCAAAAAGCCATGAAATTTGTTTTGAATGGAGGTTGAGCAAAATCAAATTGGAAAATCTTTCTCCAATCCATTTTGGAATAGTCCTCGCGAGCTTATTTTCACTGATATCAATTGTAGTTAGCTTTGTACAAATTTTGAGTGCAACAGATATTGTCCCAAATAAGTGATTTTTGCACGTGCGCAAGATTGAAGCGTTATCAAAGCGCCCATAGAGGTTGGAAAGGTATTGTTAAATTTGTTGTTACCTAAATCAAAGACCTTTAAGGATTGCCAACTCCTCCAACAATTAGGTAATTCTTCAGCCAAAGAATTATATCTAAGTCTTAGAGCTCTATGACCTTTGATTCATTTTGTTGATAACATAAAAATCGAGAAGTAGATCCTAAAAAAGGTATTATTGGAAAAATTGACTATTTACACACTGGAATTTAGGAGAGGTAATGGACCCAAAATGAAAGCATTTGTAAGATTTGGAATCTGCCTATACATTTGATTGCAAGAGATATTTAAATAAGTAAGGTGAGAAAGAATATTCCAAAATGGACACCAAAATGGACTTTAAATTGGAATGTTGTCCGAAATTCCTAAGTTAGATATATCTAAGTATAATAATGACCTTATTGTATGAACCCAAAACGGAAGCCCATGCTCTAAGTTACAAGATTTCAAATTCAAAAATTCAAGTTGAAAACAAGGAATCCAATTAATTCTAACTATCAATGCTAGTGGGCTTTCTTATGCATAAAAATGTAATAATCTTGTGACATTGGCAAAAAAAAATCAAGTTGAAAACAACGAATCCAATTAATTCTAACTATCAATGATAGTGGGCTTTCTTATGCATAAAAATGTAATAATCTTGTGACATTGGCGAAAAAAAAATTCAAGTTGAAAACAAGGAATCCAATTAATTCTAACTATCAATGCTAGTGGGCTTTCTTATGCATAAAAATGTAATAATCTTGTGACATTGGCAAACTGAATATAAGAGAGTACTCTAGTCAATTTGTTAGAAGAAATGTAGAGATCTTCTAAGGATTCTCCTAAAAAACATTCAAGTATGGGTCCAGAAATAAAATTGTTGTTTATCATAATAGCATGTAGATTTTTGAACAACCCAACTTGATTGGGAAAATGACCTGAAATTTGACTACCAACCAACTCTAGCGACTCCAAGTTATTTGAAATACATCTTGAGAATATATTTAAAATCTCTGATATATCTTGATTCAATTTAAAACTAGAAAGGGAGATTGACCTTAGGTTGCAAAGTCTTCCAAATGATCTTGAAAATCTTCCTTCAAGTTCATTAGATAAGAGATCAAGGGATATTATAGAAGCCAAGTTCCCTATTGTACTTGAAACCACACCTTATAAACTATTGCTACCAAGAGAAAGGTACTCAAGATGACTAAATACATACAACCATTCTGGTAGTGAAGCATTAAAATAATTAGAAGATAAATCCAAATGTCTAAGAGAAGTCAAATTTTTAAGTTGGTCAGGGATTCGACCTTGAAAATAATTACCACTTAGATCAAGAAAGGTTAAATGACTAAGACCAAAATTGCAACTACGTGCACTGGTAAGAAATGAAATATTTATAATGAGAAGCAGAGGAAAGTGATGCAGTACACAATGAGACAAATATAACACTCTTAAAGAATGTAGTGTATTTATCATTAGTTACCATTGGTCAAAAGCATTGCCAAGGTCCACATGACTCAAATCAAAATATTCCAATAAGAAAAGCCTAGACAGCCAAAATAAATCCTCAACGTATAATGGTCCCATGTTTTCATAGAAATCATATTTACTATTAAGGTCAACACATTGAAGATTGGATAGATTTCCAATTTGGGGAGGAATGACATTGGAAAATCCAACATTAGAGAGATTAAGGTATTTTAAACTATCCACAGAAGCTAAAAATTTAGGAATATTAATAATCTCAAAATTATTACCACTCAAATCCAAGTAAATCAAATGTTTTGAATCAAGCAAAGGGGGATTTATCTTGCCACCCAACAATGACCTTGAAAGAATTCATGACAATATATTAATTCTACAAAAATAGTAAAATGGAACTCGAAAGCGTACCCATTTATACTAAGCGAAAATTCTTCTGGATCCTCTGAATTGTTCAACTGGTCGGATTCCAATCATATAAGCAAAAAGGTACCTCAAATCATAGTGTGATTTACCTAGCCATAGTGTTTTCTCCATATGTTTGCTCTGATTTTCAGAGAATTGGTTTTTCTGTGTTTGCTATTAGTCTCCAAACTAAATTCAACCATCATTTATTTATAATATGAGTTAGCAACTGCCTCCAATTGCTTAAGTAGTTAATTGATCCAATACAAGTCATATTTAGATCTTGGGTCGAGTTTGGATCATCTTGGGTGGATCGACCCATGACACCATAACCCAATATATCCCACTCATACAAGATGAGTTAAACATAACTTATAGAGAAAAACATTGGTAACCCCTTTATGATAAGGAGTACAACTATTTATATAGGTAAATACACCGTGTGACCTATAAACAATAATATACGTAATATGGCTTGTCTTTCAAATCTCAATTGTATAGTTATATAAGAGATTGTAAATTTATTAATTATTATGTTCTACATTTAATAGAATTTTATTTGCTCAAGCATATTCGACTCCTTAACATAGTATGCTCGATCCTTTAATATTTATTATAATCATAATTGCAATTCTAAAATTACAATTAATCGCGACTAGTAACTATATGCATAAAATAAATAATTAAATATTCCTATCTCACTTTCATCCTTCAGTCAACAAAAATGACTGACACCATAGTAATGTCTCATAAGCTACATTATTATAGCCATAAAAGATATACTAATGATACAAACATCACCTTGTTACTTTGAGACAAAGTGAACAATCACTTAGGATATAGGTAGAAGGTTTTACAAACTTCAATTGAACTTACACAATAAGAAATCAGGGATAAATTCAATCATTTTCTATATCAGTCCCAATAAGTACGCACGATATGAAACATATATTACAGTAAATCTTGTCATTCGATAAGGACACATATGTCTTTTAAATTGAGATTATTCACTATATAGATCTTAATTCAGATACTCTCTTGGTGCTTAACCTGAGTTCCAAAGCTTGCCTTTCTCGCGCTTATTATTGAGAAACTCACATCTAGCTTAATCAAGTTCTTATGATGGTGGGATACATCACGAGTGGTTCAATAATTGATTTTAGATAGAACCTCATCTTTAATACAATGAAGGCAATATTTCATATATTTCAAACCCTTAAGAGAATAATCTCATTTTTATTCTTTGAAAATATGTGTTTCATCTTGGTTTGCTCTTATAGCAACCAAGGCAACTGTATATGTAAGAATACCAATCTCAAAATCCGATGATATACCTTCATATATAATCTATGTGAAATGAATATGTGATAATTTTATATAACCAATACGACTTATTTATTCGTACAGCGGATATAACTTAATGTAACAATTACAACATCATAATCTACACAAACTTAAAAACCTAGCATGTGATATAAATATATCTCTTGTCACAGCTTTTGTGAGTGTATCTATTACCATCTCACGTGTAGATACCATGATTTAAAAACTTGGTGAGTTTCATCGAGTTCTCATCGGGTTCTAGCAGATCGGTACTCTGTTGATACGAGAACCAACGGATCAGAGGTGCTACTTACTAGAGGTGGGCTCTCGGGCCAACTTGGCCCAACTCGACAAGTTAATTAATCACAAATTCACTAGAAATCATCCTAAAAATCACAAAAAATAGCCAAAATCCACTCACAATAAATATACAAGTTAATAACTATAAACAAACCACAGTTATACAAATGAAAATCTAATCAAACAAGCGAAAGTGTGAAACCTTCACTTATAGATTTCGATGACAATAGCAACTTAAGGAAAGGGACAGCGATGATGGCAGTAACTTTAAGGAAACAACGTCGAAGACATGGAGAGGAAGAGAATGAGACTTGAACCATCGTATAAAGGAGAAAGAGAGGGTTGACGACGATGAAGAGGGATGGGCTTCAATTTTGACAATGGCGACAACTTACTAGAACGGCAATAACAAAGGCAACGACTTATTAGAACGACAACAGTGACAGTGATGTTAGAGAGAGAAAAGTGACAAGAGAGAAGAAAAAAGAAAGAGAATAAGAGGGTTTTGACTTTTGAGTGTGGTATGTTTTATATATATGGTGAGGATAATTTCGCCATGGCCCCTGACATTTAAATAAATTTTAGTTTATGCTTTTAAATTTCAAAAATTATAATTTAGCCCTTGAACAGTACTTTTGGAGTACTCGCCGATTACTCACTGAGTTATCGATTACTAGCTATTTGTTGGGTCGTAGATTAAGTAGCAAGTAGCGGGTTTTGGAACATTGGTAGATACACACTAACTTGTTACATTCTTTTTTGTCACTATGTCCCTAATGAAATTGTACTTAGTCTTTATGTACTTTGATTTACTATAATACTTCTCATCTTTGATATAGGCAATTATTGCCAGACTATCATGATATACATTAACTGATTTCTTGCAACAGCTTTAAATTTAGATTCTCTTAAAATCTTTTAAGCCAGACTGCTTCATGGATTGCAATTGACATGCTATATATACAACTTCCTTGGTGGACAGCATAATGCATGATAGCTTCTTGCTATTCCAATAGAAAACACTTTGATTAAGCAAAAATACATAACCAGATGCAGATTTTCGCTCATCCAAATCACCCATCCTATCAACGTCTGTATACCCAACAAGACACATGTTGCTACTTTGATGACACATAAAATAATCAGTAGTCCATTTCAGATATTTTAATATTCTTTTCACAGTAATCTTATATTTCTGTCTAAGATTGGACTGATATCTACTTACCAATCCAATTGCATAGTAGATATCAGGTCCCGTATACATCATAGTATATATAAGACTTCTGATAGCATTGGAGTAAGGAATTGCTTGCATTCTTTTATGTTTTTATAGAGTCTTAGGGCACATTTCAAGACTAAGAGTTTAGCCCTTTGAAATGGAAGTATCCATAGGCTTACAATCATTTATATGGAATTGTTTGAGAATCTTTTTGATATATGACTCTTGTGATAAAACTAAAATTCTCCTTGAATGATCTCTATCAATTTTAACTCCTAAAATATAGGCAATTTATCTTATGTCGTTTATCTTAAAAGTTAAGGATAATCATTTCTTTATGGTTATCATGATCTTCTTGTCATTTCCGGCTAATAGACTGTTATCCATAAAATATAAGTTTAAAGATAGTATTTTAAACTTATATTTTACCCGTTTAACATACAGACAATTGTCTTTTGTCATCTGAAATCTATAAGATATAATTCTTTCATGGAAATAGAGGTACCATTGTCTAGAGTATTGTTTCAGGCTATCAATCGATCTAGTGAGCTTACATACTTTTAGCTCTTGGCCTTTTAAAACGAAATTAACTGTTTGTTCTATATAAATTTCTTCCTTTAGTTCTCAATTGAGAAATGTTGTCTTTACATTTATCTAATGTAATTTTAGGTTTATGTGTGTAATAAAAACTAACATAAGGTGAATGGAAGCAAATCTTACCATAAGGGAGAAAGTTTCTTTTTAGTCTATACCCTCATGTTGAGTTTATCTTTTTGCTACTAACCTCTTATTATATCTTTCTATTGAGCTGTCTATCTTACGCTTAATATGGAGAACTCATTTGTTTCCAATGACTTTCCAACTAGGCGATAAACCAACCAAGTCCTAGACATTGTTACCTTTTATTGACTCATTCTTTTCTTGCATGACTTTAATCCAAAAAATCTTTAGCAGGTAAGTTAGAGCCTTATTCATGTTCTTTGGCTCATCATTGTCATGTGAAGCAAGAATAAAAGCTTCTCTTCTAATCTCAAATCGATGATGAGGAATAGTTTACAGTTGCTTTTGTGAGTTGATTGTTTAAAAGCACTAACTTGTTAGTCCCTTTGCTCCCACTAGGAACAGATGAATGAACTATTCCAATAGCTCTGTCACTCCTACTAGGGATAGAGTATCTAAACAACTCTCTATCTTTTTCTAGTTGAGTGTTCAAATGTGAAACATTATTCGAATCGTTTAACTTGTAAAATTGAAATTCCCTTTCAACCTCACTTCTGCTAAGAAATTTAAATATCGTGACTCTAATAAGTAATGTAACTATATGAGTTCTCTCCTATGAATATATACGCTTTTGAGTCCTCAGAGCATCTAATAAAGATACACTTTTGTCCTCTAGCACTCAATTATCCATACTTACTGAAAAAGTCATGTACTTATCATGCGTACGTCCAAGGTCGCATATAAGTAAGGTTAGGATTTCTACTTATTCATAATTAATAGAGTGTGGAAGATACTAACTTGGTAGAAACTCTATTCAGAATGTAAGCAGCCATTAATAACGCATCTCGCCAGTAAGATACTAAAAGGTTTGCTTTGTACCATCATGGATTTTACCATCTCTAATAATATTCTATTCCTCCTTTCTGCTTCACCATTTTGTTGCGAAGTCCTAGGAATGATCAACTGTTTATCAATACCTTTTTCATTGTACAATGTCTCAAACTAGTCAAAAAGATATTCTTGTCCTCGGTTTATTCGCAAGACCTTAACAATTCTATTTAAGTGATTCTTTACCAAATTTATATACAATCTAAAGCAATCTAATACCTTTGATTTATGAGAGATCAAATGGACATGACCAAAACGAGTGTAATGATATACAAATGTTATAAAATACGAGGCACCAATCTTATCTCTTACATTCATTAGTCCATATATATCATAATAAATTGATGGCAATGGATTCTCAACCTTAGTTCCTATTTTCAAATGGTTTCCTAGTTAGTTTTTTCTGCTAGACAACTTTTATATACATGGAAATCTATCTTATTAAAGGAACCTAAAAATCTCTCTTTGGTCAATTTATTCATTCGATTCTACCCAATATGTCTTAATCTAGTATGCCAAATATTAACATTAATATTGGCAATATCAATAAAAGTAATGAGTGAAAAACAACCATCATTAATATTATCATCAAACTCGATATCCCTAACCATTTGACAAATTTCTAGTACTCAAACATCATTAATCTAAATAAATCTTTAAATAGTAGCTACGAAAAGTTAAACTTTATCCTAAATTTAGAAGGAAAATTATAGAGACAAGATTTTATCGAATCTCTGGAACATAAAAGATATCATGGAGATACAATATTTGGCCATCTCACAAAATCACTTGGCCACCTTGGTTGATCTTATAGTACTCTACAAATGCTCGTCTTTATCTAAATATGTATTTTGTAGTTATTCACTAGTGAAGCGACCTATCTTGCCACAGTTGAAACACTTCAACTTACTCTTTTCCTTCCTTATACCACTACGTTTACTCCTTTTGGGTTTTCTGGTCTCACCCTTATTGGATTTAAGATTCTCTTTCCCTTTCTTCTAACTCTTAACGCTTAAAGTCGACACCTTTACGCATGTTGGATTCAGCCAAAAAGCTTACTTGAAGCATTGGTTGCCTTTAGGCACTCATCTTTGAGTTTAACATGATGTAAGATATCATAAAATGTCTTGATGTTATCATTGTGGGTCATATTGATTTTCATGTTTTTCCAGCAGTTAAGAAGGTACTAGATCACCATCTATTCTACTGCTCATCAATTATGACATGACCAGCTAATTTTAACTCATGTATCATGTTTGACATCTTCTCAAATGCTGCCTCATATTGTGATCTTAGTGCTTCTGATAAGCATCAAACTTAATTGTGAGTCTCCTTAGTTTTATGGTTGATATCCACAACATTTGTCTTTCAAAACCAACCGAATGTCTTGTGCCGTCTTATATCTTTCATACGTGTACATGAGGTCATCATCCACACTAGACAACATCATTTTGCAAGCAATGTTGCTTTTTCTTTTCTAGGCTTGATAAGCCTTAACTTATTGCCTATATTGAGCAGAAGTATCATGTTTGGGTTAGACCACAGTATTGGTTAAGGTTTCGAGGGCCTTCTTGCTCCTCTAGGATATACTGATTTTTTTCCGGTGCTAAATATCATAATTATTACCATTCAATTTATCACTCTTATTTAGTTCAGTAACTATGTTATCAAAGCACATATCATTTCTCTAAATGACATTTATTCAACTTAGAGACTTATGATCTATATCTATCTATATTTTTACTACCACATTTACTATCATTTCACTAAAATATTGTAGCAACTGTACACTCATAAATATGATAAAAGAATCTTTGGATAGAAATCGAAAAAGAAGTCAAGCTACTCATTATCATCCAATTTTCAAATATTCACTAAACCATATATGTAAGTGTTTTATGCGAAACAGTCATAATATCATTCTTTAAAGGATTTTAGGACACCCATAATTTGAATGAAATCATTTAAGATGTTTATGACCTCTGACATCTCATTATCAGAATCTCTTTAACTTTGACATTTTAACATCTAAGATTTTTTATGATCTCAAGATCCTATTAGTCCTCTAAGATTTCTATAATCTCAAGGTCTCGATCGACATTTAAGATCTCAATAATCTTTTCATGATTTGATAAGACAATGTGTAATGCCGAATCCAATTGGATCCATTAGAATATTTTTTCTTTAAACTAGAGTATAAATAAAGTTTATATAATAAATCAAGGGTTTCAATTAGAAATTCCAATTTAAAGGGCCCAATTGGAGTGATGGAAAAGTAGTCCAATTAATTAGTATGGAGCCCAAAATTTAAGTGAGCCTAAATTTAGAAATAGTGGAGTTCATGTCCTTTTTACTAAATGTATTTATTGATATTAAAAATATATATATATATATATATACAAAATTGTGTAAATTCAGGTGACATGGAAATGAAAGAGAAAGAAGACAAGTTTTGGTGATAAGGTTAACTCATAAAACAAAAGGCATGAGATAAGAGCACAAGCAAATGGAATGAGACAAAATAGGATGTAGAGTCAAGAAAAATCAACTAGAGACAAACAAGCAAAAGTTGAAGTTGGAAAATAGACAAACTTCTTATTAGCCGAGAATGAACATAATATGAAAGAGACATGAGACAAAAGAGTAAGGAATGATACAAGAAGGAAGAGATAAGAGAGGAAAAGTCAAATGATAAAGTTGAGACAAATGCTAAGTGTCAATTAGATGAATTTGTTATACATAAGAGAGATGGAAAGTGGGGTGTGTGTAGGGGTCGATCAATGAGAGCTAATATATATATATATATATTGATTTTTCAATTGAAAAGCACAATATACACATAACACAACCGACCAATAGCCAAACAAAAGCAAATCATTTGGAATGAGACAAAAGGCAAAATGAAAAATTGAAACAAAAGGGAGAGGGTGGGACTGATCCATCACCTGAAAGCAAAACCAAACAAGTGTAAAGTAATTAAGATAAGAACAAGTAAAAGATAACAATAAGACAAGTCAAATTGGATAAGTATGGAGACAAGTGGCGATGGAATGGATTGGCAAGCTTTTAGGGATTGAGAGAATGTGTTGTAGAGGGTATTTCGGCCACATGTGCTTGTGTGTGTGTGTATATATATATATATATATATATATAAGTTTTTTTTAATTGAAAACATACCATTGTATACACACATTTCATCTACCTTTATAAAAAGTCGAAGAAAACAAAATTAAAGAAAACGAGATAAGATAAACATGAATTAAAGAAAGAGACATGAGTGAGGCAGTGCACTTGTATGTATATATATTTTGGATATCAAGCATAAAACAGAATAGCACACAAAAACAAATAAGAAAATCTCCAGTGAGAAGAAAAGTAAATTGTGAGCAAGAAAGGAAAAAAAGAAGAGAGAGAAGAGAAAGATAAGAATGTTTCAGATGGGTGATCCAAATATTTAGGTGTTCGATTTATCTAGATAAATAGGTTTATTTTAATAGGATTTAGATTCTAGAAAATTAGTTAATTTTTCCATAAGCTCTAAATTCATAAGTTTTATATGATTTTAGGATGGATCTAAGATGATGAAAAAATCAAAGGAAAATTCGTTTTAGATCCAGAAATTAAAAAAAAAAAAAAAAAGAAAAGAAAGGAGTTATGTAAGTAAATAGTTTTATTTTTAATTAAATTAATTGAGTTATGTTTATTTATATTTTAGATTTGATTATTTATTTCAAGCAAATAATGTGTTGAGTTAATTGATTTTATATATTATAAATCGTGTTTTATAATTGAAATAAAAGCTTATTATAAATTCGTATATATGTATACTTATCAAAAATTCTAGTAAGAATTTTATGTTTGTAGTTTGAGTTATTATTAGAAAAATTTTAATATATTTTAAATAATATGACTTCGTGTTTTAAGAAATAATATTTGTTTATGTTTTGTGAAAAGTATTATTTAATATTATGTATATTCAGAAAAAAAAAAAATGTTTTTAGAACACTAAGGTTGTGTCCTCCCCTCTAACGATCAAACTGGCTACATGTGCATAAGTCCGAGAAAGTCGCCCAACACGTGTATGATAGATGTTATCCCTCATTCTACGTGTGTGTTAAGTATCCTCACCACGAATAGCAAATTTCCCTGGGTACTAGTTGGTGTAGATTTCTAGATTATAGATATTATAAACTGAATTTGATCAATACAGAATAAGATTTACAGAATACCAGATTGACAGAAAGAGATTTATAGAATTCGAGATTTATAAAAAGAGATTTCAGAAAAAGTTTACAAATTATAGATTTTCATATTTTATATTATTAAAGTTATAAAGATAAATTATATAGAGGTTTACGATTTTAGAGCGATATGAGATTTATATTTGCTTTTTTTTTCATATATGTCATTTATGAATTACTGGGAAATATTTATCGTTACTAGAAATATTTTATGTTTTATTTAGAAACGTTTTAGAAAAGTTATATCCACTAACTAGGTGTTAACGATCACTCTTTATAAATCCATTTTTTCAGGTATTCGCTGCATATCGTGAGAGAGGCCACATAATGATGAACAATTGCATTTGTGTATATTATTTCTTTTCTTAACCAGATTTCATAAATGTATTTCCAAAAATAGTTTTACAGATGAATGATCATTTTACAAGTATTTTATAAATATTTTATATATTCAGTTTATGGGTCCAACACAAGAAATTTAATGATTTTAGATTTGTTTAATTTACATTTCAATCAAAGTGATTATCAGAATTATGATGATAATTTTAAAGGATTTTCAGTAAATCCATATTTCAATTAGAAAGATCATAGTTTTCATGGAATCCTCCCGGACTCGAGATAAGAGTCAGGATGGATTTCGTCACAATAATCTCAATCATGTCATCAGATGGCTCATCATCATAATGAGTCGACTCAGTCCCATGGAAACACCAGTTATAACATAAAATATGTTTATTATACATGTTTATTTAGGTCAGATTGAATTTAATATGAAAATTAAGGTAATTTTTTAATTCAACGCCTTTTGAAGTGAAATAAATAAAATAATACAATTTTGCTCACCTATTAGAGTGACTAAACAATTGGGATGAAAAGTGAAGAAAAATAAATAAAAAAAATTTCTAGCCGAAAAACCCAACGGAAATCGTCTTCTAGGCGGTGCGTGGCTGTCAAGTTCCTGCAGCACTGGCCATGTGCCAGAGGCACTAGCCATGCATTGCAGCATGACTGGACAAGCCTCCTAAGCACGTTCTGATGTCAGTGGCCACTTGTCAGATCTCCGACAGCGGTACGTGTCTAGCATACATGCAACTATGTGTCATTTTCTGCTTGGGCCACGGGTCTTCATCTCTACATATTGCCATGTGTCATGCTCGGATTGGGTAAAGTGTCATCCCTATGATGATTCACATCACAAATAGTTTTCCACGTGTCTTCATCTAAGTCATACACGCATCACATATGAAGTTGTCCATGTGTTGACCAGGTGGTGCTTGTCTATCACCGACATGGCGCTTACGTGTCACTTGAGTGTCTTCGGTGTGTTGCTTACATGGCACTTACTATGTGGGCAACACTAGCACTCCAGCGTTTCATGAGCTCGGTCAATGTGCTTTATGCACACACCAGCTTGCCGACGACCTCCAATAACAGGATGATAACCAATTTCTCCATAATCTTACCCCCAAGTCTATTTATACCCTTAGTTTTCACTTTTATTTAGGAGTGTAAGACAATTTCATAATGTGAGAGTATGATTTGATTTGGAAACCTATATGAAGAACAATATTCTTATAACAAAAATTAAATTTCTGCTCTCAATTTATTTCAATTTGTTCTCTTTCATTTTACAACAAAATTTTGTGATTCAACATTCTACAAACTCATCTTGAAGTCTAGTTTATTATGAAACTTGAATCACACAAAATGGAGATCTAATGATAGAGATATCATACAAGTAATTTTCAGGGTTCATGTATTTAATTCTTAGGTTTTTGGCACAAATTAAGTTTTTCATAGCAATTTAATCACTCAAACATGATTAATGACTAGCAAACAACCCTAAAAGAACTTTGATACCAATGAAATAATTCATAGCAGTATATAAATTCTATAAAAAGGGTAAAACGAAATCTGAAAGCGTACCTATTTATGCGTAACTAAAATTCTTTTAGATCTTTTGGATTGTTCAACTAGTCAGATTCCAATCACATAGATGGAAAGAGATCTCAAATCACAGTGTGATTTAGCTAGCCACAATGTTTAAAAACTCGTCGAGTGTTTGCCAGGTTCTCATGGATCGGCATTCCACCGATCTGAGAACCCCTGGATCGGAGGTCCTATTCATCGGATGTGACAACTCGACTCAAATCATCCTGATGCAGCTCGACTCATCCTAACTCGGCCCGCTCCTAATCAGAAAACAAAAGAAAAATCACAATTTCCTTCTCTCGTCAGCAATTCACAAAACCTACAAATAAAAACTCATACACATTCAAGAAACCTATAGAAAAACTCACCATTGTTGTTGATCATAGCGACATCGACGAAGATAAGAGAATAGGGCCAGTAACAAAACCTCTGCTCAGTCACTGCTCACTGAATTCATTGCCATCTTCTTCTTCTCTTGCTGCTCAGTCATCAAATTCTTTGCCATCTTATTCTTCAATCTTTTGCTGCGGTTCATCGCCGTTCATCATCGTCTCCAAATCTAAGGTTCATGGTCATCTCTGCTCGTTGTCTAATACCTATACACACGAAAATCAGAAGAAGAAGAAAAAAAAGAATGAAATCAAAGAGTGGAAAGTAGAGATCGAGATAAGCGAAGAATATGTGGGAGAAAATGGGAAAGACTAGTCAACTAGGTGATTTTCATTGAAGGGAGAAAATTTTCAAAGTGTTAGTCCAAAAATACCCCTAAACTTTTTTACCTTTAGACAAAAGTGCCCTTCATTATTTCCCTTTATTTCAAAAACACCACTATATTTTACAATCTAATCCTTTTTATTATTTTCAATTAGTCCTTTTCTTTATGATATTTATAGTTTTTTTTTTTTTTAACTTTTTAACAATTTTTACCAATTTCACTCCTCACTGAGTTTCCGAGTGCTCGTTGCTCATCGTCGCGTCGGTTGAGTAGCTAGTAGCGAGTTTTTGAACAATGCTTAGCCATAATGTTTTCTCTGTTTTCTCTCCTTTGTGTTTGCTTTGATCTTCTGAGCGTTGGTTTTTCTGCACTTGCCATCAGTCTCCAAATTGAAATCAACCATCATATATTTATAATGTGAGTTGGCAATTGCCTCCAACTGCTTAGATAGTTAACTGATCCAATCCAAGTCATATTTGCATCTTAGGTTGGGTTTGTGTCATCTTGGGTGGAACGACACATTACCCTATAATCTAATAGAACTCTTATAAGCTTCCCCTTCAACTTTTAAGGTGATGAATAAAATATAGGATTCTGCATAATTATGGATGAGATAATTCGAATGATGATTTTGAAGGTGAAGCTTAAGTAGATGGACCGTGAAGTTGTCACAAACAACACCAGCCCATGTATAATAATCTTTGTTACCAACCTAAGAAGCAAAACAGTTGGAATGATCCTGAGGATCTTGCTTGAAGCTTAAAAGTGCTTTTCTCTTGCTTTGGATACAACCTACATCTGTGCTTCTATTGCAAAAGCTAAAATTGAAGGTTGCTACAACAAAACTCAAGGAAAAGAAGGGCAACAACGAGAACACTTATAGTAACTGATCTTATATGAATGCTGGAAGAAGGAAATTAATGTGCATTAGAAGTTTATCAATAGCTAGCATCCTATTTATAGACTTACATGTGTTAATATGACCACTTAAACCTTATCTTTGACTTATGATCTCAACATCCAATAACTGGAATCAAATTTGAGAAAGTTGTTGGAAATTTAGCTGACTGTTACTTTTCAACAAATGCTGAACATGCATGAAAAAATTACGATAGGTCCCAGTTTGGATTGTGGTTTAATATAATAGAGAAGACTTTCAAGTTGATTAAAGATGAACTTTAAAGTTTTTATTTTTCTAATCTTGTCTTTATCTAAAATTTTCACCTATTTTATTCGTTTTAGCAAGAAAAAAAAATTAAAAACAAAAATGCAAGAGAAAACCTCAACATCCATTAATTGGAATCAAATTTGAGAAAGTTGTTGGAAATTTGGTTAATTGTTACTTTTCAACAAATATTGAACACGCTTGAGAAGTTGTTATGGGTCTCAATCTAGCTTATGGAGTTTTAATATAATGGAGAAGACTTCCAAATTGACTAAAGATGAACTTTGAAGCTTTCATTTTTTTTTTTTTTTCAATCTTGTGTCTTTAAGAAATTTTCATCTATTTTTTTCTTTTTAGCAAGAAAAGAAAATAACAACAGAAATGCAAGAGAGAATCCCAACATCCATTAATCGGAATCAAGTTTGAGAAAGTTGTTGGAAATTTGGTTGATTGTTACTTTTCTACAAATATTGAACACGCATGAGAAGTTGCTATAGTCTCAATCTAGCTTGTGGAGTTTTAACATAATGGAGAAGACTTCCAAATTGACTAAAGATGAACTTTAAAGCTTTGATTTTTTATTTTTTTATTTTTTTTAATCTTGTCTATTTAAAAAATTTTCACCTATTTTATTCTTTTTAGCAAGAAAAAGAAAATAAAAACGAAAATGCAAGAGATAACTTTATTTTCATGAATTCTTTATATATATATATATATATTAAATTCAGATAACTATTGCTACTAAAAGGTTATATGTATGTACAATTTATATATCTAGAGAAAATTAATAAAGAAAATATCATTTTTAATTTTTACATTAATGTCTTTTAAAATTTTTTTATAAGGATTAGTAGTGAGTTCATTAAGCAACTGTGTAAGTAAATAAGTTAACTTATGCATAACATAATTATTCTTAAACTAAATGAAACTCTTTGGAAGAGTTTTCAATATCATGCTCAATTGGCTATGCTCCTCTATTGCCTCGCTATAGCTTTCAGTTGTGTTGAAATGGGTTATTATTTTTAAGACATGCTCTAGAATAGATAAACCCTTATTCATCCTAACAATCATAACTGCACAATCAGCTTTGTGCTGTTGTTGCTCAGAAGGTTGCCCAAACATGCCATATAATAACTCTAGCATTTGAGTTGCTGTTGTCATTGACTCGTGCTTGGTAGTAAGCACCTCAGACATCCTTACTAACTAGTAATAACAAGGCCTTATCATCGGCTGCGACCTATTTCCAATAGGTCTTGTGCATAGCACGTCTAGCATTATTTACAGGTTAGGGAGGACATGGCCCAAAAGCCCAAACAAGGAAGCATTATGAAGCCTGTCAAACTGAGACATGCCAACATTTGCCACGTTAGTAAAAGCACACAAAGGTCTATTTTTGCTAAAGCAATAAAGCAGCTTGAGTTGACTAGCTCGCATATGGGACAACTTGAGACCATAATAAAATAGCAGCTCGAATCACAATGGCACAAAGTTTCCTTAAACATGCAGAATTCCAAAAACAGGAAAGATCTTATATTGGGCAGAAAATTACTTCAAACAGAAAATTATCAGAATTGTACTTGGATTCGAATAAAACATATTAAATGTCGTTTAATGTAAAATAATAATAATAAAAAAAAAGCTTCCTAATCTCTCCTATAATCTAGTATCCTAATTGTACAAAATAAAGGAACTCTAACACTATAAATTGGATCCTTCACACAAACAAAGGGACAATTCTCTTCAACCCTTTGAAAGCCTTGCTAAAAATATAACTCTACCATTAAACAATAATATAACTGTGGACATGAGCTCTGTTTTTTATAGTCAAACCATGTTAAAAATTTTTTTGTCTCATTTATTTATTGCTCTTTCATTTGTTTATTGCACCATTACTACATGATAAACACATTCATTCAATCACTAAACTCACTCTATACGCATTAATTAGGTATTGCTTGATTTTTGACGTTAACAAGCATTAATTCAATATGATTAAAAAAAATTAAAATATAATTAAAGAAGAAACTTAGTAGAGTAATCAATTGGTTTTGTACTTTTGTTTCATTTATATTACAAAATTATTATAGGGCAAGTAACCACAAATAAATTTAAAAAAAAAAAAAATCATTTTTAATCTATTTACAATCCCAATGAACTAAAAACGATTTAAATTTTAGGGGTAAAAACGAATTTACGTTTTCGTTTGAGCTATTCTAGTAATTTTCACTAAATTCCATATCCACTTAAGCATTGTTCCCGCTTTGCCTCCCTGGAACAAACTCATCACGTATGCCACTGGCTTGGTCTCTCAGGTATGACTTGTCCACAAACACATGCTCTCTTGTAATGTTTTCACTATCAATGTGTTGCTACACTCTTTTTGTATTTTCTTAGAAATGTTGATGTTCTTGTCGATATTGTAACTTATGATGCTGTCATTTGGGGCAAGGATCAGCTAACCAGGCATTTGGTTTGTTGGTCAAGAATGGTATTCCTATTGATTCTTTTGTAGAATTGGGTTGGTTAGATATAGAGAGTGGGTTATGGATAATGGAGGAGGGGTTTGTAGAGATGTTATTGATAGATGCTTATTGCAAAAGTGGATATATGAGTTTTGCACTTGGACTGATGGAGAGGATGAGGAAAGACGCCTGATGTTGTTACTTATAGAATTTCTGGTTTCTGCAAAAAGGGTGATTTTGTGTTTGATTGATGAGGCTTTGGGGAAGGAAACAGATGATGTTGTTGTAAAAATTAGTGATACTGATAAGGAAAATGGGAGCCGAATCTTGTTACACATACTACACTTATAAGTGCATAATGTAAGCAGCAAGCACTTGAAAAAGCTTGTGCCTTGTTCAAGGATATAGTCATGAATGGGTTCTTGCTAGATGTGGTTAATTATAGTACTATTGTTAATGGTCTTTGCAAGCATGGGAAGTTCGTTGATGCAAAAATGCTTCTGAGGGAGACGGAGAAGATGTTCGTGGATCCATATGTTTTCTGTTATGCTACTCTCACCTTGTCACCTATTCAGCATTGATTGATGGTTGATGCAAGCTAGGAGACATGGCAGGTGCAGAATCTATACTGCAAGAAATGAAGGAGAATACATGGTCTTCCAAACATTGTGGCCTATTCTTGAATCGTAAATGGTTATACAAAGAAAGGAATACTTGATGAAGCAATGAATGTTATGAGGAAGATGGTGAGTGAAAATATCATGCCTTTTTATCTATTCTACACTAGTTGATGGCTATTTCATGGCAGGTAGACAAGAAGTTGCTCTTGACCTATATAATGACAAAAAACTGATAGGATTGGAGGAGAACAATTATATACTTGAATGTTTTTATGAACAATTTGAAAAGAGATGGAAGGATGGAGGAAGCCAAGGATTTGGTTACAGATATGAAGTCCAAGGGCTTGGTGCTTGACTGTGTAATGTGTTAACTACATATATTTGATGGATGGCTTCTTCAAAGAGGGAAATGAGTCAGCCGCGCCGAATGTGGCTCAAGAAATGGAAGAAAAAGGTATCAAATTTGATGTCATTGCATCTAATGTCTTCATTAGTGGGCTCTTAAGACTTGGCAAATACGAAATGCAATCTGTTTATTCTAGAACATTATGATCAAAGCATGCTTCAAACAGGGGAGCTTGGCAAATGCTTTTGAACTTTGGAGAGATGAAGAGTACTCATGTCATGCCAAGTTCAGTTGCCTGCAACATTCTGGATGGAGGGCTATCTGTAGCGGGCGAGATATAGGAAAAGCTTTAGATGTTTTGAGTGAAATGTTGATTATGGGGATTTGCCCAACCTCAACCACTTACAAAATTCTGCTTGATGCATCTTCAAAGAATGGAAGAGCAGATGCAATTCTCCAAATGCATGTACGACTTGGAGAGATGAGAGTTAAGTTCGATCAGGAATATTATAACACTCTTATCACAATCTTATGCAAGCTTGGGATGACCAAAAAGCTACTGCAGTATTAAAAGAAATAAGAGGAAGGGGCACAAAAGCAGATACGATAACTTAACAATGCCTTAATATACGTGCATATCGTGTTAGCAGTTGTCTACAGAAGTCCCTTGCTACATATTCTGAGATGATAAATGAAGGAATTTCCCCAAATATTGCTACTTATAATCTCCTTATAGGTATTCATTCGACTACTGATTCGATGAAACAGTTGGATGATCTACTTGCTGAAATAAAGAAAAGAGGCTTAAACGCTAATGCTTCCTCATGTGATACATTGATTTCTAGCCATGCCAAAATTAGGAATAAGAAGGAAGCTATACAAAATTACTGTGAAATGATTGCAAAAGGCTTTGTTCCATGAGCTAGCACCTATAAGTCTATAACGTGCTTATTATTAGTGACTTTGCTAAGGTGGGAAAGATGCACCAGGCTAGAGAGCTTATGCATGAGATGCAAGTGAGAGGAAGACCCTCCCTAATGCTTCGACTTATGGTATACTAATTTGTGGCTGGTGTGAACTACCTTATCAGCCTGAATTGGATAGATCATTGATATTGTCTTATCGGGGAGGCAAAAGAGTTATTCTTAGAAATGAATAAGAAAGGATTTGTCCCTTGCGAAAAATACTCTTTCATGTTTCAGTTCTACCTTTGCTAGACCTGGAAAGAAGGTTGATGCCTGGAGATTGTTGAAAGGATTATACAAGAGAAAAAACATTTAACAGATGAGCATAATTATGGGAATTCTGTTATGCAATGCCCTTGCAGTGAATCTGAATAATTTTATCGCAGACGTTAAATGCTTAGCATATGGTATGCACTTTTAGCACATTGAAATTAATGTATAGTGATCATTATTATTTATATTATTTGCTATTTGCTTTAAGCAATTGTTGTAGTAATTGTTTTTGAGTTTTAGTTTTCTGTGTAAGTTGCAGAAGAAAAGTTAAAACTATAGTCAATTACAATTTTAGGATCATTTTTCTTGTTTTAGTGGTCTTATGACTTTGTAATAGTCGTAAAAATTTTATCTTATTTAATTGATGACTCCTTTTTACAACTGGGTAATCCATAATAAAAGCTCAAGCAATAGGCAAGGGTTCAAAAATGATATGTTATGTCTAAAGCACCTCTTCAAACGCAAGGCTGAGTGTATTTAAATGGCATCCCATGTGGATCCTCATGAAAGCTGAGTTTGCTTTTGTGGAAATTTCAAACTGATGAACTTCAATAATAGAACATTAACTTGATAACAACTGACTTTTGACAATATTAACTTATTAACAACTGTGGTGATGGGCAACATCCCTTTGTTAAAATCTAATGTTGATGGTATCTCCTGTTTTGAGTGCTGGGAAATAGCAGACAAGAAAGATGTGTGGCCTTGTCAAAATACTATAGTAGATGAATCCAATGGTCTATTCCAGGATAGTTGAGCTGCCACGAATGAAGGAGAGGTCCATGCTAGGAAAAGTAAGATTGTAGGCTGCCAGCACCAATTGCTTGATGTAGTACTGAGATCTATTTCCTGCTGAACTGATGCTGTAATACAACTATACAAGTAAGCATAAGGTATATACTTGTAAAAGATTTTGATTCTATCATTTTATTGCCCATATGCTAGGGAAGTTCATTTCTGCTGTCAGCGGTACGTTACCATAATGCTGTATAGGAGTGTAAGATTTCTTGAAAAAGCTGTAATTCTTCTTCTCAGGTATCACCTAAAAGTTAACATAGGAAGCTGCTGAGTGATTTGAGCACTTCATATTAGAGTGATTCGCATTAATTTGTTATTTTGACTAGCTCACGCTTTGACCATCAGATTTGCAGCTGCAATGGGTTAGGACTGGTAGTAGAATGGTTATCCATGCTTATTAATCGAAAATGTCTATGTGCATCTGGGGTAAGTACTAATTCCACTAATCTGAAAATGTGTATAAACTGCATATCTTAACAATGGTAATTATCATTTCTTCAACTCTCCAGTTACCTAACTTTTAAGCCTAAATTACTTTAGTACCACTTGTTTAAAGTATTGTTTTAATCAATAATGTTTGCTTGTTAGATTGAGGACTATCTTACCATTAAGAGATATTTGTGGAATTGTATAACGATTAGATAACAAAGATAGGAATGAGAATTACATGGACATAATTAATGCTTGTGCGATCTTGCACCTTTGTTTTCCTATTATTACACATGCTATTCGATATCTTCTTCCTCACTTTTTCATCGGCATCCATACCTAAACCAACCTATTTTGGACAGAGTGAAGGGGCAGCATTGGGAATGATAATTTCCAGTTTTCGGGAATTAGGAGTCTTCATTTTCACTGATGACCACCAAGTATGTTTTTAACATCTCTTGCATCTCGTGTTTCTGGTGTTATGGTAAGTATCATATATTTGGCTCTGGAGCTTGTGTCACAAACTAACTTATTGTAAAACTTCCTATATCATTGGTACATTAAATTGTATTGAATGTTTTACACGCTAGATTATCAGTGGTTGTTGTACGGATCCAGAGATTATTTTGACGTTATGGTTGGTCAATATCTTCAAGGTAATTTTCACTGGACAGCTTGGAGAGTTTTTTGGTTTCAGTATAAGGTAAACCAAATTGTAATTCCATGATTCATCATTTACTGCATCCTTATATATTTTCTCATGGTAGATTTTCATAATTACATTGTTATGGTTTAACAGGAGCTGAGTAAGGATGGGCCACAAATCAAGTGCTGTGTCATTGTTTTTGACTTATTGTGAAGGTTTTGCGGAGACGGTGACATTACCGTTGCAGTGTGGTTTCCATATACTGGGATAGTTGAGGGAGAAGAGATGGTTGATCAAAGCTCGCATCCCCACTGAAGGGAGAATTATGGCTGACACATCGCATTCCAGTTCCAGTTGATAAAAATATGCATAATAATGTAATAGTACATGGAATGGAAAAATAGTTAGGTTGTTGAAGAAGTTGACAAGTGACAATTGGTGCATGTAGCTGACATGGATTGGGCATGGCCACGGAATTATCAAGATGATATATTTATTTAAATAATGTAATTGTTTAAATCATATGATAATGTGATAGTGAATTTTTGTTGACTAATTATCATCTAATTAATAAATTAATTGATACAAGTATGCTAATATACGTGTAAAAAAAAAAAAAAAAAAACCAAGTATGCTAATATGAGTAAATTACTTCACACCCTCCTCACATGTGATTTTCAACTGAGGGAGACAATATTTACACTTATTTATAGAGTTTTGAATGGGACGATCGAGCTTCAATTTGATCCGTTATCATCTCTAATCCTATTCTTCAATCTAATTCCGTATACTAAACGAAACCTAAGTATAAAGATGTTTATTTAGTATAGTGATAATTGTATTTATACAGACTAGTTAGTTTTTGATAAACACTAGATTTGATTGGTGTATGATTAAAAAAGAAAAAAACCAATGTGCAAGCCTCTATGTAATTACAAGAAAGGGCATCTTATTGTTTGAATCAAATTCAATTAAAAACGAGTTTCAAAAAAGGAATAATAATCAAAAGTTGTAACGACGCAGTGATTAACGCGTTGCACACTTAATTCTCACTTAAGTTGACCTAAGTTATGGGTTCGACATCCATCGACAGTAGTAGTTGTTTCTTCTTTTTATTGTGGATTATTTCCCACCTATAAAAGGTCACTTCTTTCTATATGATAGCAACTCTCCGAGCGTGCCACTAGTATTCGATTCCGATTGTTATTTGGACTAATGTAATATAATGTAATCAAATACTAATAATAATAATAATAAACAAGTGGTTAAAAGGAATAACAACAAAAAAGGGATTCCAAGTCGATAATAGTTGTTATTGTGGAAGACATTGAAATACAGAAAACAGAGATGGGCGTTGCAAGTCTGGTAAGGTAAAGTAGTGGTGTTTTTCATCTTGTGTATAGCTCTTTTAGCTATTTATTTATTAAAGTAAAGCTGATTATTCTAAATCGAATATCATCAAATCATGATGCATGACCTTTTCAATCAATTTTGTTCAGATCTACTACTTATTGTAGATAAGAGAAAGAGAAAGAGAAAGAGAATATGGGCGGGTATGCGTTGGGTTCAGCTTTTGATTCGAAAGCAGGGCGGATGATAATGGTGGCTCTTCTTTTAATGATGGGCTCTTTCTACTTGGGCACCATCTTTGGCAACAATGCTCCCATTTACGTCTCCCAGAACAACTCGTCCCATTCTTCATCTTCACCAGCTGGTATGCGTTTCTTTGCTTTCCTCACTCAGATTTATGTTATGTTAAGCTAATTTGGTTGCAGTAGTTGCAGGTAGTAGTAGTAGGAGTTTTACAAACAAAGTAGGTTTAAGTGAGCGGAAAACGCGAGCTATGATCCCGGAAAGTGGGATGAATGTATGTCCCATTAGTTATAATGAATACATCCCTTGCCACGATCCCTCGTATGTGAAAACTTTGCTACCTGTCTTGGATACATCTAGAAAAGAAGAATTAGAGAGACATTGCCCGCCATCGGAAAAACGTTTGTTCTGCTTGGTCCCACCCCCACCTGATTATAAGTTGCCCGTAAGATGGCCAACGAGCAGGGATTATGTCTGGAAGAGCAATGTCAACCATACACGTCTTGCTCAGGTCAAAGGAGGTCAAAATTGGGTGCATCCCCTGCACCAACTCTGGTGGTTCCCTGGTGGTGGTACTCATTTCAAGCATGGGGCACCTGAGTACATTCAAAGGTCTTTTGGACTTGCTGTTTTTTTAATCAATTTTACATCTGGTGTTTTAGGTATATAGTTATTTATTTATTCCCTTTTTGTTAATTCAGGTTAGGAAATATGACAACTAATGAAACAGGTGACCTACGTTCAGCCGGGGTGTTTCAGGTCCTTGATGTTGGTTGTGGGGTTGCCAGCTTTTCAGCTTATCTTCTTCCCTTGGATATACAAACAATGTCTTTTGCTCCCAAAGATGGTCATGAAAACCAGATTCAGTTTGCTTTGGAGCGAGGCATTGGTGCGATGATCGCTGCCTTGGCCACAAAACAGTTGCCTTATCCTACTAGCTCCTTTGAGATGGTGCATTGTTCAAGGTGTCGTGTTGATTGGCATGAGAATGGTACTTTTGTGTGTATTCCCACTGTAACATTTTCATATCTTTTGATTACTACATTTTCAGAATTATTTTTCATAATATGTCATCCATTTTGGAAGATAACAAATAATAGCTTCTAGTCTTATGACTGCATAAGGTTATCTACTGATTGCTGAGAAGTAATGTTTCGTGAAACTAACATTTTGTCATGTTTCTGCATGCCTTTAGATGCTGTATTGGTGTTGATATAAATGTCCATATCGATGACCTCTGCTAAGGCTATGAGTTTGAGAGTAGCAGAGTCACTATACTGAGATGAGATACTGTTGTTAGTGTTATGGCCTTATAAAGCGTGTCATTTGTTGCCACAAGTTCTAAGGGTTTGACATTTCTTTTGTCTTTCGCTCTGTGTGTGTGTGTTTGTGTTGTTATCGTTTATTTTCTTTTTAACCAACTTTTAATGTAAAAGTATTACAACTCTTAATGGTCATATATTTCCAGTCTCCCAGGGACGGAGTTTGTGATCAAGACTTTGAATTCCAAAAGGCTTGATACATTGATTGTGTGTGACTTCACTCAAATTAATGGGGTTTTCAAGTGTTGTCTTTTGTTTGATAACCAGCCTTATCAGGGGATGATAGGATAAAGTAAGAAAGCTTGATCTAATGGGTTATACCTAATTCCTATATTATGGTAGCTAGTAAACTCAATATGTGTTAATAGAGGTGGATATGCTTTAGAACCCCTTTCTGTTATGTGTACCAAATCTTCTATTTTTTTATTAGTCCAAAAGCTTAATTTTAAAGGTAAGGTAAGGGCCCAAACAAATTTGTACTTTCTAACACATATACTCTCATGTAAGATCAATAGACTTGCCTAGTGGCTTGAACATTAAGAAACACAAATACAATCATATGTGGGAAATGGAGATTAGGCACATTTGGTAAATCCAACTTGATACCATGTTAAAGTAATCACTACAACCATAGGTTTACGCTTACAGGGTAAGAGCGCAACAAATAATCAAGCTTTCTAACAGTGTTATTCTGTAAAGGTCAAATATCATTACTCATTTTATTTTATTATATTTTCTTGATTAGTTTATATTTTGAGTTACTATTTCTAATTATTCAGATTTAGAACTTTTGTGTCTCCAGGGTCTAACAAGTAAATTAATACATGAACTTGGTTAATACGTGATAAATTGTAAATAATTGTACACAGATGACTTGCAGTATGTGATTTTGGTTGTCTTGGCATAGTTCTATTTGGCTGTCTTATTGTTTTAATGATAGAAATTAAACTATAAAGTTTATGTGTAATTTTTGTGGCATAATACTAGAAGAATTCACTAGTTTAAACATGCAGTATGTTGTTGCATTATATTTGACATAGTGAAGGCTTGTTTGTATGTCAGCAAGGTTTGAAACATTGAGTTGTTGAGTTCTCTAATATACTTTTGCTTTCTTTCACATGTAACAGATGGAATTTTACTCAAAGAAGTCAATCGTCTTCTACGACCTAATGGATATTTTGTTTATTCTGCTCCACCTGCTTATAGGAAAGACAAAGACTTTCCATTGATTTGGAATAAGTTGGTAAACCTGACTACAGCAATGTGCTGGAAACTAATTGCTCAAAAGGTTCAGACAGCAATCTGGATCAAAGAAGAAAATCCATCATGCCTCATGCAGAATGTGGATATGAAGCTCATAAATCCCTGTGATGCTGTAGATGATTTTAAACCTTCATGGAATACACCTCTTGGGAATTGTGTACAAATAAGTACACAAAAAAACTCCCAGAACCTTCCTCCCAGACCAGAGCGTCTCTCTGTATACTCAGAGACACTCAGCAAAATAGGTACATTTCTTTTGAAGTTAAGGGAGCTAGTTCTTATTTATGTATATCATTACTTCCCCTGGCACCTGGTTTATCTGACTATAATATCCTCTTGAATCTTTCATCATGAGCTTTTAGTTTTGGGATAAGATGTCATGCAAATTATGCTTCATTTGATTTATCATTGTTCGGTTCAAGATATAAGTTTCTTTAAAATATTGGCATTCATATCTGACCTATTTATCCTTGTCATGACTCATGATATTGATTCGTACTGCACTTGAAAAACTTTTATCATCTTCTGTGATACTGGAACTATCATTGGGGGGCCTTTTGGGTCAATTTACCAAATCTTGTTACCGTGATTAGTTTAATCTCTTTCCTCCTACCATACATCTAACTTGATTATCATCCTGCAATCTGGACATTACTCCTTCAGCTCGCGTTAAATGTCGCTGTGCTTTATGCATATAACACTTCGTCATTACTGAAGCACGAGCAAAGACCTTTTTGTAGTATTGTCATTTGTTATAACATTTAAAGTTGCTTGCGGCTGACCGCTTACTCAAGCTTGAACTGACCAATACTTTTTGGCTCATATTTTTCTTGCTCAAATCAATGGCATTCTTAGTAATTAACTCCTTTTCCATAAATCAAAATTGATTTGTCTAAATGTTGTCACTTCGATTTCTTAAGCCAATTATTATCAGCTGTAAGATATTAAAGTTATCACACTATCAAAGGATACAAAGTGTAAACTTCTGGAAAAAGAACTGGGCAAACAATGAGGACATATTGGGTTTGAGATTTGAAATTTAGTTCTCTTCTCTTTTGATTATGTTAGCATTGCATTGTTTTTCTTATTGAATGTTCTTTTTTAACTTGTAAACAAAATTTTTAGGACAGTTAACATGCAGCAGACAGATAGATACATGCACTTGGCTTCTGTGGCTAAGATTACTTAGAAATTAGAAGAGCCACATTATATCTGAAGCATTGTTTGTCTGACATGACACTTTCAAATATATCTTGAGCAGGTATCAGTGAAGAGGAGTTTACTTCGGACACTATCTTTTGGCAAAATCAAGTTCGGAGTTATTGGAAACTGATGAATGTGAATGAGACAGAAATACGTAATGTCATGGATATGAATGCTTTTTGTGGTGGTTTTGCTGTGGCTTTGAACTCGTTGCCTGTCTGGGTGATGAATATAGTTCCTATGAGTATGAAAAATACCTTGTCTGCAATTTATGACAGGGGTCTCTTGGGTGCTTTCCATGATTGGTAAGATATATGTAGATATTATCATTCGTATTACTAGCTTGTGTTATACTACTGCTTGGAGCATCAGCCCATAATATACTAAGTTTGCTATGAAATAATAATATTTGTTTTTGTATGTTTTAATTTCAGGTGTGAGCCATTCTCTACGTACCCACGCTCATATGATCTGTTGCATGCCAATCATCTCTTCTCTCACTACAGAAACAATGGAGAAGGTTGCTCATTGGAGGATCTTATGCTGGAGATGGACCGTATAATACGACCTCAGGTAAATGTTTATTATGCTTACGTTAGAAAGATAAACTTTGATGTTTAAAGTCATTGAAATGAGAAAATGGGATTGGTTCAAATGCTCACACTATGCCTCCAGCTATCTTGAACTTTATTCCTGTTGTACATAGTATGTCTGGATTTATAATAACAGTTATCACCCAAAGCAAAATGTGTAGAATAAGGTTTCATCCATAACAAAATTACGTGTAGAATAAGGATTTTGTGACATTTTGTAGACAGCACAACTTGTTAGTGTTACTGCAAGCTTCTCGGATATCATACTGTTTATTTCTGCAGTAAGTGGCAATAAGTTACTCATCCTCCCTGTAGCACACATGAGGATTCTTAGGCACTCCAAACATATAGTTCCATGTGGTAATACTTCTTGGAAAAGAACATTCTTTCAGACACAATGTATATGGGTTGATAATATTAGTATTCTATGTTGGTATCGTTTGAAAAAAAAAAAAGGAGTTTTTATTATATCATGTCATAATGTCAATACATGGTAAGCCATATATGACATGAACTGAAATTCATACTATACAGACTCTTTCCACACCAGTCTCAGAAGTTAGACGGGAACTTAAATTAGGAAGTGGAATTATTGAATGAGTTTTAGATTTCATCATTTGATTTTGGTTCTACCATATTAGCTTGAGTTCGGCTATATAAATTGAATTCTTGACATTGTTTTTTATATTAGGATATCATATGCCAGATTAGAAATGATTTAAATGTTTGCTGAAAATTTTATTTTGCAGGGATTCATTATAATTAGAGATGAAGAGTCAATCACATTAAGAATCCATGATCTCGCACCAAAATTTTTGTGGGATGTTGAATTGCATTCTCTTGAAAATAAAGAGAAGAAGATGGAAACTGTGCTAATTTGTAGAAAAAGGTTTTGGGCAATCGTCTAAGGTGTGTACCTGCATAGAGAGCTTATCAGTAGATTCAGTTCAGGTGCTCTTTCAACCTACAATAGGTTTCTTGTATCATGAGTCTGCTAGTGCTAGCCCGCTTATTTTTGTATTTTCCCCCTGTTGACATAGCTTGTGACCTTGTAAAGCAACTGAGGTCATAAGTCTATAAGTTAATTCCTTGCCTACTAATCATGCCTTCCGTACATGTTTTACTCTAAAAGACAAACACTTGTTTTTTTGTTGATCAGAATGCTCTTATTTATAGGAAATAGCAAATTTAAGTATTTTTTGCCTCTGTTTATACACTTCTTTTTTGGTTGATCAAAGCCCATTTGTGGAGGTAGCAAATTTAAGTTATTATTGTTTGTGCGAAAGCAATATTGTAATTGATTACAAATCCTAATTACATTTAAATTCAAGTTTGGGATTGTATACTATAGTTAATCTGGCTATTATGCTCAAGTGCATTGTACATACAATACAAGTTTATGAATTCTGAAACTAATAAGCTAGCTTAAAGATTTGCATATGAATTCTGAAACTAATAAGCTAGCTTAAAGATTTGCACATGAATTCTGAAACTAATAAGCTAGCTTAAAGGGTTGCGTATGGAGTTGAATTTTGATAGGTATAGATAGAAAGTTCCTATTACCTTTTAGATATTAGCTCTTAATTGTTGTCATATACATCTTACAGTAATTAAAAATATGTCAACATGGAAGCTGTGAGTTATATATGGATCATGGATTTTAGTATTTATTAGGTTTTTAGAAGTTATAACAAGATACATGCTAGTAATTTGGAGAATTGAAGTTTTAAAACACATGTACAAAGGTCCCAGCTGCTGGTGATTGTAACGTTTACATATGTATTTAATACTCATAGTTGCCTGGACCTTGATATAAGCAGGAAGCAATTTCTTGATGCGTTTATTACTGCAAAGTTGATGGTAGCATTAAATGGGCCAGTTGGAATTGTAGTGAGTGTGGCCCAGCCCGTTTGATAAGTCTAAGTACCAGAGGTTGAGCATGGCATTGGCATGGAGGAAAATCAAGTAATTGAAAGGAAGAAGCAAGGAGATAAACATAAAGCTTTCATGTTTGAATGTGGTAAAAAGAAAGAGGGAACTGACAAAACAAGAAAACTCCAGGCTTGTGGGGGCAAGGGTTGGTTTGCCTTGCCCCACAATCAAACACATATCCATTTGACATTATTTGCATGGGGACTATGCTTCCTGCTTGCCTTCTTCACCCATTTGAAGTTTTATTTATTAATTCTCTTCTGTTGATTTATCTGCCTTTGCTTCACTTGACCATATACAATGATATTGTCACTACGCTTGGGTAAAACTTACCTTCCCTCCTTTCATTTATTACCTTTTCTACTCTATACAATTGCTGCTGCTGCTCTCATACACAAAGCATTGCTGCCACACTCATGGTTTTGCCGATTCCTTCATTTTCAAAATAACAAAGACACACCAAATCACAAGTGGTTCTTACTAGACATGACCACGGTTCGGTTCGGTTCCGGTTCCGGTTCTCAAAAAGCTAGAACCGGAACCTTAACCGAAATAACACGGTTCCGGTTCTGTTCTGAAATCGACGGTTCTATAACGGTTCCGGTTCCGGTTCCAGTTCCGGTTCTATAACGGTTTCGGTTTCGGTTCTGGAACCTTTTTTTTAAATAATAATTTGAAATTTAAAAAGTAATATTAAATTATATTTTAAAATTAAAAAATAAATTTATACATAAACCAATTAAAATACCCATTTACCCTCACTGAATACTGACTAACTCTTCTCTCTCCTCTCTCTGTCTCTCTCTCTCTGACTCTCTTGTCCGATTCTCCCTCTTCTTCTTCTTTTCTATTTCTTTGTTTTCTTCTCTTTCTCTCTTCTCTCTTCTTCTTCTTCTTCTTCTCTTTGTTTTGTTTATTCTCTTCACCAGCCGAACCCAGATCGGCATCTGGGAAACCCAGACGCCGATCTGGTCTGGGTTTCCATGGAAACCCAGACGCCGATCTGGGTTCCCAGAACCCAGATCGACGTCTGGGGGAAACCCAGACGTCGTCTGGGTTTCCAGATCTGGGGGAAACCCAGACGGCGTCTGGGTTTCCAGATCTAGAAAGCCAGACGTCGATCTGGGTTCCCAGAACCCAGATCGACAGATCGGTCGCCGATCTGGGTTCTGGAAACCCAGACGTCGTCTGGGGGAAACCCAGACGTCGTCTGGGTTTCCAGACCGGATGGCTCTTGTTTTTTTGTTTTTTTTTTTAATTTATTTAAGAACCGGAACCGAACCGGAACCGTCGGTTCAAGACGGTTCCGGTTCCACCGGTTCTTTGAACCGGCGGTTTCGGTTCCTTTAAGGTTGGAACCGGAACCAGAACCGCTACAGTGACGGTTCCGGTTCGGTTCCAAACCGGAACCAGAACCTTATGTTCTGGTTCCGGTTCTACAGTGACGGTTCGGTTCGAACCGCACGGTTCGAACCGAACCGTGGTCATGTCTAGTTCTTACACAAGAAAAGAGAGTGAGTGGGTGGGTGGTGGAGTACCTCAGTGCGGCTTTAGATGGATTTGACCGAGACTAGATCGGAGATCTCGACGAGTCAGTAGAGATGCTGCGTTTTGACGAAGATTCCCTTGGACATCCAGAAAGTGGGTTATTCCAGGCCTATGTTGACTTAATTTGAGATCCATTTGTTATGATTTTATATAAGTTCTTTAATTAATTTCGAGACATCGATATGTTTTTCTTAAATTCTTAAAATTGATAAATGTAAATTTATTATTAATATTGAGAAGTTTGTTGTCATAGAGAAATGGAACGTGTTAGACTCTTGTTATCGTACAATGGCCGATGGGAGGATGCTCCAGACAAAGGATATGTATATGTTGGAGCGAACTTGAAAGGGTTAATAGATTCTAGGAATTTGACACGAGAAAAGTTGGGTGTTGGTTGTGCAGTCAACTGTGCCCTATGATGCTGGTATATGACTTGGATCTCAGATCGCTAACTGTTAGTCTAGTGAATTGTTGTCGCGGAAATGTGCTGCTCGATGATAATGATGCGCAGTTTTTGCTTCGGGAGCAGAGGAGGGTGAATTCAAGACCAAAAAGGGACCAATTCTGAACATGGAATAAAATTTGTTCATTCATTATTTTCAATCAAACAAAAAATGACAATGTACATGCGGGAGAGTATGTCAATGAACATGTAAATTGAGAAAAAAAAAAGGGGCATTGAACATTTATATTTAAATTAAAAAAATGTCAATGAATATTTACATTTATTAAATTAAGAAAAATGTAAACACTATCAAAAAAACAGTAAGCGAATAAATAAGCCTAAATAGGTTAGTTATAGTCCTCAGTTCGTCGGAATTTGAACCCGAATTGGTCTACTTTTGATAGCGAATTCTGGTCCTGAAATGGATCTTTCGGGATCTTGTCTGTTTACCGGTTCAAATGTATCAAAACTTACAATAAACATCCAAAAGCTTAAACATCCAAAACCAAGCTTTATTTTTCTCTTTTCTTTCCCTCTTTCTATCTTCTGTCACCACTCTCCGTCTCTTTCTCTTTCTCTTTTCTCTCCCAATTTCTTTTTTTTGTTGTTGCTCTTTGTCTCTCTCTTATTTCTCTCTTTCTTTCTTTGTCTTTGTGGTTTAACTATAGAATAATTTAAAACATCCTTTTTATGTCATGGACAATTTTATCTCAAACTAATGATAAGTGACATTAAAACTTAATTGTAAAAATTGAATATAAGTAGACCTGAGAGATTATTTGAGCCAAAATAAGAATTAATAAATTTGCCCAACTTGAGTGTAAGTTGAAGTTGTATAATAATGTTAAACCAATTGGACAAAAGCCCAATTGGTTGAATTTGATGCCCATGCAACGATTAGAGGAAAAAAAAAAAAAAAAGGCAAAATATATATTTATTCAGTTATTTATATACTTCCCCTAATTTGAAGTCATTCATATAAAACTTAGTTTTTCTATTCATAATGGTTCATACGAAAATTTAAGGGCTTAAAGAAGACTCATAATAGTTCATATGAAAATTTAATGAGATCAAAATAACATCAATTACATATCCAAAAATTTCACATTTAATCTAGTTCAGTACTATCTAGATTTGTTATTTCACTAAGTTAGAGGCAATGTTTTAAAAGGCGAGGTGGCGTTGCCTTATGCGCCTCAAGGCTGTCACCTAAGGCGAAGTACTTGAGAAAACCCCCCTCTGGAGGGTGAGGCGACTGGCTCAGGTCGCCTAGAGGCAAGGCGATCTGAGGTGGTCCAAAGAGAGGAAAGAGAGGAGAGGAGAGAGGGAGATAAAAAGTTAGAGAGATTTATATGCACTAACTTCCTGTTCTGTCATCGAAGTGTGACTACGAAGATCCGATTCAGTTCGTCGGGTCAGAGAGGAAGGAGATCAATCAAAGTTAGCTGTTAAGATCCAGCAGGTGTTCTGGGGTTTTGGGGAGGAAAAACAAGAAGATGATGATAGAGATAAGAGCGAAGGTGGAGGAGATAAAGAATAGCATGTCATCGGAGGAGATGGTGGAATTGATTAGGAGGGACTTGAATGAGAGACTGAGAGTCGAAGGAGAGGCTGAGAATGAAAAGACTGAGACTAAGAGTCAATGATTGTGGTGTTTAAGTGTTTATATAATTTTTTATTTTATTAATATTTGTTAAATGTTACACTATTATTTTTACTAAATAGCCCTTCATATATCATATAATTACACTTTTTAATAGTTTAAATTTTTTTTGTTATGTTAACCTAACTTAAGATTTTGTATGTTCGGATATTTTTGATGTTTTAAAAGGTGAGGTGAGGTAAGGCGACGTCTTACCGCCTTGGAGCCTTATGTGCCTCAAGGTTATCACCTAAGGCGGAGTACTTGAAAAAACTTGCCTTTGGAGGGTGAGGTGACTGCCTCAAGTTACCTAAAGGCAAGATGATATGAGGAGGTCTAAAGAGAGAAGAGAGGGGAGAGGGGAGAGAGTGGTAAAAAGTTAGAGAGATTCCGATGCACTGACTTCATGTCCTATTGTCGAAGTGTGACTGCGAAGATCCGATGCAGTTTGTTGGGTCAGAGAGGAAGGATGACAGACTCCTCTCCTTACTTGGCCTGTCGGTCACCTCACGGTGACCCTCTAATGGATATGTGATCAAACTGAAAAGTTTTCATAAAGTTAATTTTCAAAACTTTTCTAAATTTTCATTTAGAGCGGAAAATGTGGGGAATTTTTTTTTTCAAACTTTTACAAACCGAATTGTATAAAAATTCCGGCAGCATAACATCTGTTTACCAAACATGCCATCCTACAAATTTAAAATTCAACACTTCTATATCCATCAGATCTCTACTATTGGGCCTTTGATAACTTTATTTTTATAAAGTTATTTTATCTTTTTAAACTTGAATTTTTACTTAGTTCTTGATATTTTTATTATTATTAAGTAAATTATTTCATATTTCTTTTATTTTTATTTTTAGAATAAAATTGTTGAAAAAAACGCATGTGGACCCCACCAAGTACTATTGTTCGAGATAAGATCATCGCTACAAAATGAATATCATTCACAGCAAGTTCATCGCCTCAAGAATTACTCGAATCAGAGATTGCATAAAGAAATTATTGCGATTTAAAGATAGAGTATTCTAAAAATAAATATTATGTCATGTTGATGTAAGAAATGATGTAATGAAAATTATGATGTAAGCAATGATGTAATATGAAAGTTGACTTGCATAGGGTAGGTGAACCATGATGTAAGTAATGATGTAATATGAAAGTTGACTTGAATGAGGTAGGTGAATTATGATGTAAGCGATGATGCAGAAGGGTGAAAAATTAGGAAAAGATTATGCATGGGATGATGTAATTGGAGGTACTATAAATAGGCCTTAGAATCACCATTCCAAGCATCTCATCAAAACCAAAACAATAAGTAGTTTAGAGAAAAAGAAAGAGAGCTTGGAGAGGGGAAGCAAAGTAGAGGAAGAAATTCTACGGCGAACCTTCAATCCACTAAGTTTTCCTATCTTTTGTTATGTTTAATCTTCTAGTTTTTGTAAATTTTACTTTAAGCATGGAGTAATTTATTTTTTCTAAGGTTATGATGTAGCCTAATTTTGATGTTCCAACCCTTTGTTCAATTCAATTAAGGATTTTCTATCTTAGTTGATACATTTAATATTGTTCTTAATGCTTATAAATAATTGACTACTATTTAGTTAAATTGTTAATCATAATGATAGCGGAAGCTGATTTATGTGTCTAGTTCATTGTATTTAATGTCATAAATTACATATAGGATAGGAATATATCTGCACGGTTTGTGTAGTCTATAAAAGAGATCTATAAATCTTAATTAATCCTTTAATGTTTTAACTTGAATGGGAACATAGCAATTAATCTTTATATGGTATTTTCCTTAGACCTAGGGAGAGGCTATGTGAATAATTCAGGGAATCTCGACTAGCAACTGAATAGTTAATTTTTGTTAAAAAGAATAAAGGGAAGGAACAGATTAGTTATGGTGAAATCATAATCTTAGAGTTTTAATTTATTGAATTAATTTTATTCATATTTGTAGTTAAATTTAGTTATAGTTATCAACTCCTTAAATCAAATTACGTTTGCCAAATAAAAAGTGAGTTACTTTAATTTTGGGTATTAATTGACAATAATCCTTGTGGGACGATACTTTTCTTATTACTATATTACTTGTTCGGCTCATCCATTTATGATTTTGCACAACAGCCTCAGGCCCTCAAATCATTCCCACAATCCAATCACAAATAATTTCTCAATTTTTTTTTTTAAACAATAAATCTCTAGTTCATTTTCATTAAACACAAAAGTTAATTTCATTTACCAAAATCAAATTATTGTTATTAAAACAAATACTATATACTATCCAAAGTATAATTTACAAATATATTCACCAAAATCTACTTGTGATGCATGACATACAATTCGAATTTAAGCCTATGCAGTGATTATCTTTGTGTTAGGCCACCTACGAGTTCGATGGAGCCTCTACTAATTGACGACTCGTATCTGTATCAGGGAAGGGTTTTTCAAAAATACATAAAAAGAATGATGAGTATAAAACTTAGTGAACGGATAACTCTTAAACTAAAAAATATATATATCCTCCCAAAAATAATTTATAGACTATTAATTTCTTATAACTTTATTAAAATTACAAAAATCACTATTCCTTACAAATTTTTCTTTATTCTCGAAACTGGCAATAAATTTCTGATTTAATAAACTACATGTCTATTAACGTGTTTTTTTCTTTTATCTCACCAAAGGCAACAAGGGAACTTAGCTCTATTGTGATGGAAGTTCTCATCGCCACTAAAGCTCGGGAATACTACCATGTATAGTCGTAGATGCAGGAAACTTTGGCGTTGCGATTCCTCTCCCAACATCAAGCAGATCTATACTACCATATACATGTAGAGAGCGACTTACAGACTCAGACTTAACCCCTCTCAAGTTAGTGACTATCCCAACCATCTTGCCATGCATGTAATGGTATTACGGCCGGGTATACTGGTGACTAGGGTAAACCAAAGGCATTTAAACTTTCTTTCAAAAATACTAAAAATTTTAACTTATATGTATTCAAATATATTAAAATAGCTTTAATACCAAAATAAGTAACATGCTAAAGTTTAGATACATCGTATATATGACATTGATGATTAAAATAAAAATGGTCACTTGAACAATTAGGAATAAGAAATTAAACAATAATTGAAATCATAACTTATATCTCATTAAAAAAATTATAAATACTTTAGGAATTATAACCACTCGTAACTTATTTCAATCACTAATTCATCACTTTTCAAGTCCTCCCTTGACCTTGTAATTTATCCTACACTTAAATCCAATCATAACATTGATTTTGAAGCCATAAATACCACCTTAATAACTTAATTAAAATTTCACACACATTAATGTGCAAAATTCCATATTCCTGACTAGTCTTTAAAACCAACATTTCACTTTATTAACTTCAAAAAAAAAAAAAATAATTAATTTCTTAGTTCTAATTTAACACACACATATATATTCAATAAATTCTCACTTCACCATAATTCTGTTGAATTTTTTTGGCACAATTGCACTCAAACATATCCTAAATACCATCAAAAACACCTATAAAGGATTGAATAATAACTTTGCAGCCATTTCTTGACATTAACCACATTAACATCCAATTTTTCAATTTCCATTTTTCTTACCCTCTTTTAATTCCAACCAACACAACTTTATTCCAAAACCTCATTTAACTCATTTACACATTAAAATCAACTTAAGCACATGCAAAAACACAAGTGGTCCATAAACTAGTATGCATACCCATCATCTCATACACTTACATTTCTTTCCAAAAATTCATTTCAATCCACTTAAAATATCATATAAATTCATCCCATCATCCAAATAATTCCATTACATAAATTTTTTCCAAGTTAGGCATATACTAATATATGACAACCTTCATCCATCCTCTTCATTTCAAGCTAAATAATCACACTGAAAAGCATCAATAAATCGTCAATTGATCAACTAAAACCTTAAACTAAAAATCAATCAAATTTCATCAACTTTAATATATCAAACCTTAACTCACCTTATTAATTTTGTAACCCAAAGCTTGATGATTTTCTTCACTTCCAAACTCAATTTGATGAAGATCTAACTCCATTCATGTCATAAAATCCATCAAAATTCATTTAAATTGATTCTAAAAAAAATACCCAAAAAAAACCACATAAACTAACATCAAGTTAAATCTATTTTCTTACCACTTTCTTGAAAACTCTTGGATGAATTTTGAGATTAAAGATGAATGAACACCTTGGAAACCTCTTCTTCTTCTTCTTTCTTCACGGCACCACTTACTTATTTTTTTTTTCTCTCTGCTTTCTCCCTCACGGTTTGCACATTCTTCTGCATGTTTTCTTTGCTTTGGCCGAATGAAATCACCTTTCATCCTCTCTTGCACTTGACTTTATATACTAACACTCACCATTGTCTAAGTTGCCCTTTAACCCACTTAAAATAACATAAATGCCATTTGTTATAAATGAAATCTTGTGATTGGTCAATTAATTCCATTCAATTAATAACTAACCAATTCTAATCAATTTTTATTCAACTTCAACTAATGACAACTCTTCTTGACTTTAAATGTGCCACAACATCATTGGTCTTCACTTAAGCACATGGATTGTGATTCTTGGATGGTTATCAATTCATGCCACTCTTTAATTAATCCTTAAACTTAAAATTTAATTCTCATTCATCCCAAATAAATTCAAAAAATATTTCATGGTCATTCTATCATCAAATTGATCATGCAATACTCTAATTGGGTGTCTTAACTTTCGTTTCCATGCTTCCAAAAAAATTCAATTTGTTTTAAACTCACTAAAATTCACAACGTTTCCAACAAGGGTATTTTTATTGATAAAGCTTTGGAACCCTTAAAATCCACTTAAACGAACTCTTTTTTGCTCCGTTTTAGTTTCATTAGTCTATATTATTCATTTTGAATATTTTCGATTTTCCGGGGTCGAACTCAAAAATTTACTATTCACTCATCACTATTCATTGAAAGTCATTATTTATCCAAAAAATACTATTTCTCCTAGAAAATAAAATTCTGGGTTCTACAATTTACCCCATCTTAAAAAAATTTCGTCTCCGAAATTTAAATAAACATACCTGACTCAAATGACTGCGGATACTAGCTGCATATTTGCTCTTCATGCTCCTAAGTGGCTTTTTTCACTACATGATTTCTTCACAGCTCTTTTACTAATGGAATGACCTTATTGTGAAGAACTTGCTCTTTCCTATCGAGGATCTGAATTGGTACCTCTTTATATGTCAAGTTTTCTTTAAGTTCCACTGGCTGCTCTGTCAAAACATGTGAAGGGTTTGATAAATACTTGCGAAACATTGAGACATGAAATACATTATATATTTTGGACAACTCTGCTGGCAACTCGAATCTATACTCCACTTTTTCCACTCGACCGATCACCTCATATGGACCAATGTAACGTGGACTTAGCTTACCATGTCATCCAAAATGAATGATCCTTTTCCATGGTGATACTTTCAAGAATACCCTATCTCCAATCTGGAACTCCAAATCCTTCCTACGCTTATCTGCGTAGCTCTTTTATAGATGCTAGGCGACTTTCAATCTATCTTAGATAATTTTGATCTTATCTATTGTCATCTATACAAGCTTTGGCCCTATTAACTTTCTTTCGCCTAACTTATACTAACATACTGGCGTCCTGCACCGCCTTCCATAAAATGCCTTATACGGTGCCAAACCGATACTGGTCTGATAACTATTATTGTACACAAACTTGATCAATGACAGTTAAGTATTCCAATTTTCTCTGAACTCCATCACACAGGATCTAAACATATCCTCCAAAGTTTGAATAGTGCACTTAGATTGCCCATCTGTCTGCGAATGGAATGCTGTACTGAAGTGCAATCGAATGCCTAAAGCCCTTTGTAGACTTGGCCAAAATCAGTGTAACATGCTATCCTGATATCTTGATAATTTATTAAATGTTGATTTATGATAGAATTAATTATTCGTTTGGATCCGAAAGCATAAATGAATTTTTATGGAATTCCCGGATGAGTCCGGGGATAATTTTTAATTTCAAAATCATAAAATAATTCAAAACGATCGAATCTGAATAATTATTTAAATTCTAATGAAGTTTTTGAATGTGAAATTAGATTATAATAAAATTTCCAGAGGACTCGAGATGATTTCGAATACGAAAAAAATATAATAGGAGATTAGGACATTATGAAAGAAAGCATGTTAGTGGAATTCCAAGTGGAGGAAACATGAATAAATGGAAGACAAGTGTATGGTGATTGAGATAAGAAATTAACAAATGGCTAACATTCTCTTAGCAAATATATATATTATAAGTGCAGTCAATCAAAGGGGAAGGAAATGTGTATTCGGTCATCATTCACCAAAAGAAAGAGGTAAATGTTAACAAAAATCCGAGAGAGAGGGAGAAAGCAAGGAGCTTGGTCAAAGCAATCACAAAGAAGAAAGTGAATATGAGAGATAGTGAAAAGAGAGAGTGAGAGCCAAAAGCAAGATCCAAGCAAGAAGAAGTTCTCGGTCAAACACCAAGCAAAAATCGAAACCAAAGAAAGAGAAAGCTTAAGAGCGTGAGAGAAGGAGAGTGTTTGAGAGGGAGCTTGTGAGATTTAGAAAGAGTGAGAGACCGAGAACTAAAGGGAGGTTAGACCGTGTGCAGCACTTTTAACCCGAGAGCTTCCATTTTTGTTCTCCAATCATCAACCTCAAAGCCATGGGAGAGTATGAGAGAACTACTCGGTTTTAGAGTTAAGAGTAGAATTGTGAGCATGCTCCAAGTGCAGACCGAGTGTATGAAAGCTAAACCAAGATTTGGGTGCTAAACCAAGAGCATGTACAAGTAGAATCGACAACTGCAGCAGCCATTTTAGGAGTAGTCCAGCTCATGCAGCAAGGGAAGGAAGAGATTAATCAGGTGCAACAACTCGGGAATGAGTGATATGCGGTTTTGAATGATGGTAACCCGTCAAGAGCCTACTGAATGATCCCCAGGCTGTTTTGAATGAAAAATCAGCTCATGCAAGGTAAAGTAATGTCTTGGAAATCTTTGTAAACTGTTTTTGAGAGATTTAAAGCTTGCATGTCATTATTTGAATTGAAGGGAGCTCGATTGAAGTGATTTTGTGGACAGCAGCGGTGTGCGAATTGTGGGCTGTTGTTTTGTCATTTCTGAGTTGAAAAAGTGTGAGGTAAGTTATGTTTTTCGAGCATCATTTCGTTGGAATAATTTTAATGAGTTATAGATGAATTTTGATGAGGATATGATTGGATTTTAGGATTTAGAACCTCATTTGATACGGACCTGCCTAACTCCTCCTCAAAAGCTAACTTGCAAGGGGAAGATTGCAAACCCATATATATAACACCCAAGACCACCCTCGCTAACCAATGTGGGACTCATCATTCCAGACCCCTTTAGACTGCACGTCCTCGTGCAGAGAACCTTCGTACATGGCCCACTGACCAGATGAGGTGTGGCTCTGATACAAACCACGCCAAGAATTGACGAAACCCGTGAATCAAGTAGGGTTCCAAGATCGCCTAGAATCAGATTTGTATGGAAACCTCGACCCGTTGCTTATATGGAAGCAAGAACCTTGGTATGATGAAGACGCCACAATCAATGATGGAAGAATTGATTGATAAGTCTAGGAAGAATGCCATAGGAAAATCCTGATAAGTTCGAAAAGTTCTACAAAGAACCAAAGATAATACTCTCACAAATATTATTAATCATAAATTGAATTCCCTTCATGGTTACATTGGTTTATATAGCTGAAAACATTAAGTAGCAAAAAGGAAAAAAAATTAATCAGACAATTAAGCCCATTTAAGTCTATAAAAGAAAGGGAAAGTCAACCTTTTACAAATAGAAAAAATAAATAATAAGGAAAGAAGAATAAAAATTGAAAACCAATTGTCTTGAAAATAATAGGCAAGAAATTAATTCCAAATTGGAAGTTTTCATGACCAAGAAATCAACTTCATGAGCAAGAAATTAGCTAGAATCAGGCCCATCAATTGCTTTAATTAAATTAATTAAGTATTGATCTTCTTTTGTGCCCATCTTGGAATTCACCACTTTAACATCAGCCCAAATCTCTTGAACCAATCCATTAAGTGCTTCTTTGAACCTCTTAGCTCTTGCTCTTGTTATTGGCCCAACTGGAATATGCAATGGATCCTTTGGTGATGCTTCTTTATTCTCATCATTCCTTCTCTCTTCAAAAGGATTTGTCCTTAAATCTTTACCTACATCAAAAGGAGTTAAATCAGTAACATTGAAAGTGGTACTAACATTGTACTCACATGGTAAATCTAACTTGTATGTGTTGTCGTTGATCCGCTTTAGTACTTGGAAAGGTCCATCTCCTCGAGGTAACAATTTCGAACGTCTTTGTGCCGGAAACCTTTCTTTCCTCATGTGTAACCAAACCCAATCACCGGCCTCAAAAACCTGCTTGTGACGACCTTTGTTTGCTTGCTTGATGGATTGTTCCGTCCTCCTTTAGATGTTGAACCATACTCTCTCATGGATTTGCTTAACAAATTCTGCCTTCTTCTTTCCATCTAAATTCACATGCTCAGAAACAGGTAAAGGTGATAAATCCAAAGGAGTTAAAGGATTAAAACCATAAACAATTTCAAACGGTGAGAACTTGGTAGCAGAATAAATGGTATGATTATATGCAAACTCAACATATGGTAAACAATCCTCCCAAGTCTTAATGTTCTTACTAATGACAGCCCTCAACAAAGTGGATAAAGTCCTATTAGCTACTTCAGTTTGACCGTTGGTTTGGGGATGACAAGTAGTAGAAAACAAAAGTTTCGTAAGAACTTAGCATCCCGATCTGAAACGATTGTCTTAGGCATACCATGCAACCTCACAATTTCCCTAAAGAACAAATCGGCAACATGTGAAGCATCATTAGTCTTATGACAAGAAATAAAATGAGCCATCTTGGAAAATCGATCTACAACCACAAAGATTGAATCCCTTCCATGCCTACTCCTAGGTAATCCTAAAACAAAATCGATCGAAATATCAATCCAAGGAGAACTAGGAATAGGTAGTGGGGTGTAAAGACCATTCGGTTGAACCCTCGACTTGACTTGCCTACAAGTAACACATCTACCACAAATTCTCTCAACATCTCGTTTCATGTGTGGCCAATAGAAGTGCTCCTACAAAATAGCTAAGGTTTTGGCGACTCCAAAGTGCCCCATTAATCCTCCACCATGGGACTCCTGAACTAACAAGTCCTTCATTGAACAATTAGGCACACACAACTTATTCTCTCTAAACAAGAAACCCTTATGCCTAAAAAACTTAACTTTTGTAGACTTTTCACAAGCACTATATACTTCACCAAAGTCATGGTCATCAGGATAAAGTTCCTTAATATGCTCAAACCCAATGAACTTAGCATCAAGAATAGAGATTAAGGCATACCTGTGTGAAAGTGCATCCACTACCACATTTTCCTTACCTTGCTTATACCGAATGACATGGGGAAAAGTCTCAAGGAATTCAACCCATCGGGCATCTCTTGTTCAGCTTGTGTTGACTCTTCAAATGTTTCAAGGATTCATGATCCGTGCGAATCACAAACTCCTTCAGCCACAAGTAATGCTGCCATGTCTCCAAAGCTCGAACTAGTGCGTACAATTCTTTATCATAAGTGGGGTAATTAAGTGCAACCCCGCTTAACTTCTCGCTAAAGTATGCAAGTGGTCTTCCATCCTGCATAAGCACAACACCTATACCTACACTAGAAGCATCACATTCGATTTCGAATGTTTTAGAAAAGTTAGGTAAAGCCAGTAAAGGAGCATTAGTTAGTTTGTATTTGATGAGCTGAAACGCCTTTTCTTGCTCTTCACCCCACTTGAATGCAATGTCATTCTTGATAACTTCGGTAAGTGGTGCGACGATGGTGCTAAAATCTTTCACGAACCTCCTATAAAAACTAGCAAGTCCATGAAAACTTCTCACATTACCTATACTGGAGGGGGTCGGCCAGTCTTGAATGGCCTTGATCTTCTCATCATCAACCTCGATTCTTTTTGCACTCACAATAAAACCTAGAAAAACAAGCTTATCGATGTAGAAAATACACTTTTTGAGGTTAGCATACAACTTTTCTTTTCGAAGTATATCTAACACTGAATGCACGTGTGAGATATGGTCATGTAGATTCTTACTATAGATCATAATATCATCAAAATAAACAACTACGAATTTACCAATGAAAGCACGCAACACATGATTCATTAAATGCATGAAAGTACTAGGTGCATTAGTTAATCCAAATAGCATGACTAACCACTCATACAATCCATATTTCATTTTGAATGCTGTCTTCCATTCGTCTCCCTCTTTCATTCGTATTTGATGATACCCGCTCTTAAGGTCCATCTTTAAAAACACACAGGAACCATGTAACTAATCTAACATGTCATCTAAGCGAGGAATGGGGTGTCGATACTTTACTGTTATATTGTTGATGGCTCTACAATTCACACACATTCTCCATGTCCCATCCTTCTTAGGCACTAAAATCACCGAAACTACGCAAGGACTCATGCTTTCCCTTATGTATCCTTTTTCCATCAACTCCTCGACTTGTCTTTGCAGCTCATTTGTTTCCTCCAGATTACTTCGATATATTAGCCGGTTTGGAATTGATGCTCCGGGGATAAAATCTATTTGGTGTTCAATCCCTCGGATTGGTGGTAATCCATGCGGTACTTCCTCGGGAAACACATCCTCGAACTCCTGCATGAGAGAAACCACAACACTAGGCAAAGAAGAATCAAGTTGATTAGTGTTGAAAAAGGCTTCCTTGTACATGAGTACAATCATTGGCCGTTTTGAAATCAAAGCTCGCTTAACCTCACTTGTTCTTGCATAAAAATTTCTTTGTCTTCTCTCTAATTTTACCTCCTTAGCCGAATCTTTCTCTTTTTTTTTTCTCCTCACCAAATTCGGCCTTGTTCTCACCCTCACTCTCTTTCTTTCGCTCACCCATTTTCTTGTGATCACTCATTTTCCTTTGTTCACTCAAATTCTTTTTATCGCTCAATTTTTGTAATCTCACTTGGTCTTTATAAACTTGCTTAGGAGTCATTAGAACAAGAGTGATTGTTTGTTGATTTAGCTCAAATGAGTACTTGTTGGTGAAGTCGTCATGTTGCACACATCGATCAAATTGCCATGGTCTTCCTAGTAGAATGTGTCCTACTTGTATCGGTACCACATCACATAACACTTTATCTTCATATTTTCCAATGTAAAATCGCACCATAACCTGTTTTGTAACCCTTACCTCACCACTATCATTCAACCATTGCAGCTTATATGGACGAGGGTGTTTAAGCGTCACGAGCCCAAGCTTTTTAACCATAGAAGTGCTAGCCACATTAGTGCAGCTACCGCCATCAATAATAATACTACATACTTTACCCTTCACGTCGCAACGAGTATGAAAGATGTTTTCCCGTTGCACTTCCTCTTCTTCTTATTCTTTAGCTTGCAAACTTAAGGCTCGTCGTGCAACTAGTCCAAGCATCTCTTCATGCTCGGCTCCAAACTCCTCGTCTCCCATGGAAACATCCTCCAATGGTGGCATATCATCTAAATCATCCTCATCTTCAAATTGAATCTCACCACTCTCCAAGATCATCATAACTCGCTTATTTGGACAATGGATAGCTATGTGTCCTCTTCTCTGACATTTAAAACATTTAATTTCACTAGAATGAGTCGACGTAGGGGCTATTTTACCTTGAGAGGCCATGTTAGTGATGGCTGTCTTTGGCTCGAATTTGGCCTTGGAAGTGGATGGGTTTTCTTCTTTCTTTGGATAACCCGACTACCAAGGTGCGACCCTAGGCTTTTGTGGGGTTGATTTGGGTCTGGTACTACTTCCCCTCTTGAGTTGCTGCACAACTTTGATGGCCATATGTACCATATCCTCTAACTCCACATAATGTTGCAACTCCACCCTATCATGGATCTCCTTATTTAACCCCATCAAAAATCTGGCCATGGTAGCTTCTCGATCCTCCTCTACATTAGCCCGAATCATTGCAATCTCCATCTTCTTGTAGTAGTCTTCCACACTTAGACTCCCTTATCTAAGTCCCTGCAATTTCTTGTACAACTCCCGGTAGTAGTGGCTTGGAACGAACCACTTCCTCATCACCACTTTCATCTCCCCTCATGTCTCTATTGCACGTTCCCTATTCCGCCTCCTATTTATAACAAACTGATCCCACCATGTAACAGCATAATCAGAAAATTCAATTACAGCAAGTTTTACCTTTTTTGCTTCGGAATAGTTATGGCAATAAAAAATGAAGTTCATCTTTTTTTTCCACTCAAGGTAAGCTTCCGGATCTGACCTACCTTGAAAAGACAGAATCTTCATCTTAATACTACCCAAATTGTTGTCTTCCTGATGCCTAGCTCCTCTATTCCGACCACTATACCTCCTATTGCTAGCAATCGAATCCCTATCATCTTCTTCCTCAAACTCATTCCCAACTTACTCTCATCTTCATCTCTCACTCCCCTAGGCTGAATTCTATTTCTCCTATGCATATTACGAATGTTTTGTGGCTACCCCCGTTGTGTTCCCTCTTCTACCTTATCCAACCTCTTGTGTATGTGCTCTAATTCTACCCTCATCATTCGCCTCATCTCTCCCAACAATGCTTGCATTTGTATGTTCGGGATGGTTGGTTGTTGATTGTTTTCGCTTGAATTTTCTTATTAATTGTGTGACATATTTGACCCTGTAAAATCAGGTTAGAAAAGAGACAAAAAAAAAATAAAAATAAAAATAAACGACCTCATTACACTCCCTCACGTGTTTCACTCAAGAATAAGATTCACTCAATTCCACTCGTGTTTCACTCAATTAAATCTGGTTTTTACCCTCTGATACACTCACACTCTCTTACCTTTTTTCACTCGTAGTATCCTCTATAGGTTCTTATCAAACTATTCAAACAAATATCAAAATTTCCAGCAACAATTCACCCCAAACTCACAAAGAAAAAATTTGGATTCAATGGATAAGGAAAGAGAAAAGAATATAATTTTGTGTGTGATCGAATTTTATGAGTTTGATGGTAACAAGAAATTTGGATTGGGATTCAAAAGGGAAAACAAAATTGAAAAATTGAAACAAGATTATAAGAATTAATTCCCAATATCACACCCTTTTTTTCGGATTTTTTTCTGATTTTTTTTTTGTTTCTGATTTTTTTTTGAATAAAATAAAAAAGATAGACAAACCTGAGACTAAATCGTGCTCTGATACGAATCACATCAAGAACTGACGAAACTCGTGAATCAAGTAAGGTTCCAAGATCGCCTAGAATCAGATTTGTATGGAAACCTCGACCCGTTGCTTATATGGAAGCAAGAACCTTGGTATGATGAAGATGCCACAATCAATGATGGAAGAATTGATTGATAAGTCTAGGAAGAACTCCACAAGAAAATCCTGATAAATTCGAAAAGTTCTACAAAGAACCAAAGAGAATACTCTCACAAATATTATTAATCATAAATTGAATTCCCTTCATGGTTACATTGGTTTATATAGCTGAAAACATTAAGCAGCAAAAAGGAAAAAAATTAATCAGGCAATTAAACCCATTTAAGCTTATAAAAGAAAGGGAAAGTCAACCCCTTACAAATAGGAAAAATAAATAATAAGGAAAGAAGAATAAAAATTGACAACCAATTGTCTTGAAAATAATAGGCAAGAAATCAATCCCAAATTGGAAGTCTTCATGATCAAGAAATCAACTTCATGAGCAAGAAATTAGCTAGAATCAAGCCCATCAATTGCTTTAATTAAATTAATTAAGCATTGATCTTCTTTTGGGCCCATCTTGGAATTTACCACTTTAACATCAGTCCAAATCTCTTGAACCAATTTATTAAGTGCTTCTTTGAACCTCTTAGCTCTTGCTCTTGTTATTGGCCCAACTAGAATATACAATGGATCCTTTGGTGATGCTTCTTTATTCTCATTATCGTTAGTACGGAGGTTCATTCGATTATGTTTTGTGGTTTTAATGGATGATTTTCGATATTAAAATTTCGTGAAAAATCTATCATAGGGGCTGTTATGTTGAAGGTTTAAGGACTGTTGTTATGATGTGTCATAGGCTGTTAATGAATGTAGTTTTTAAGGGCTATTTTTGGATGTTTAAGAGCTGTTATAGTGCAGTACATGGGTTGTTAAAGCACGCTTTAAGAGGGCTATCAAAACACGCGTAATGGACTATTAAAACGTTGTGTTGTGTGCTATTTTCGGGACTGTTACATATGCTGTTTTAAATATTGTTTTATGAGCTATCAAGGTGCTATAACATGCTGTTTTAGGGCTGTTTTGATGATGTTATGATGCTGCCATTGTGCTATGTTATTATGCTATCATTGTGTTGTTATAGTGCTATCATCGTGTTGTTTATGGTGCTGTCATCATGCAGTTATGATGCTGTCATTGTGCTATTTTATGGTGCTGCTATCAAGCTATTTTGTGAGTTGTAACATGCAGTTTTATGGGTATTTTTACGGTTGTTATGGGCTGCTATCAACAGTTTTTGTAGGCTATTAGTATGCTAAATTATGGACTGTTATAGTGCATCTTTTAGAGCTATTTTGAAAGGCTGTTATAAGGTGTTTTATGGGCTGTTATAAGCTGTTTTATGGGCTATTAACGTGCTATTTTTAGGGCTGTTAAGGTGTTGTAAAAGCTATTTTCATCATGTCTCATAGGCTGTTTTGATGTCAAGGCTGTCTTGGGTGATTTCGTGAGTTGTTTTGACGTTGTAAGAGCTGTTTTGATTATGTAACAAGGGCTGTTTTGTGTTAATCTATTTCGAATTAATTGCGTAAGATGTTTCGATGATTATAAGATGTTTTGAAGAGATTTTATGTGCTGTTTATACGTCAAAACAGTTGGTATGAATGTCATGTGCTGTTTTAGTGTTAATTATGGTTTCGAATAAACATTATATATTGTGATGTGCAAGCTGTTTTGAGTATCATTTAGAGATATGTCGAAACCGTTATGTAGTATTTTATGTAGTCTTTGAAATTTGAAAGCGAATGCATTGTGTGAATGTGTTTATAAAATTGATTATGCGATTGAATTCACTTGTGATGTTACCTAAAGAGTTAACGTTAAATGTATAGGTAACGCGAAGGAAATGTTGAATAGTTTGTGAGCTTTGCAAAAAGGTGTCAAGTAAGTGCCCTATCACTTACACTTATTTAGATTTGTATTTTTAAACTTTGTAAATTGTAATTAAATGAAATAAGAAACGATTTTCGAAATTCTAAAACTAAGTTTTGAATAACTGATTTCAATATGAAATTCACAAAGTGAAGAAACGATTTCAAGATGTATGAATCAAGAAAATTTCAAGAGTTTGAAAAGTAAGAAGTTTTATGTTTTTGCACTTAGTGAAAACAGTTTCGAAACCCATATATATACCCTTATATTTTATGAGTTTTAGCACTACGCGACGATGTGGAAAATTTCGTCCATAGTTGTTCAGTTTCCTAGAGATTTCTAATGCTACGTTGCGATGCAGAAAATTTCGCATGTAGTCATTTAGATTTACAGTTTTGACACTATGTTGCGATGTAGCAAATTTTGCTCGTAGTCCCCAGAGTTATAGCACTACAATTACAATGCAGAAAATTCCACAATGTAGTTGATTAGATTCGAGATTGTTTCACCCTACATTTACGATATAGAAAATTCCGCATCGTAGTGATCGAGATATCTCAGTAGCTTCACATTTGGCGTCAGTAGAAAATCGCCACGTGATGGTTTGAGTATATTAGGGGTATACATGGAGTTTTCAGAAAGAAAGGTTTTTAAAAAATTGAAAAAGAATTTTATACCCAAACGAAGTTATGAATTGTGATGTAATTATATCTTGATATTGTTAACATTCGTTGAACTAACCTTTTCACTTTTATGCAGCTTGTATATTGTATTAAGTGTTTGTATAGGTGATTTTACATTCAAAAAATTAGCATCGGACATTTTAGGTAGGCGTTGCGTAGATGTATTGCACAAATACTAAATATATTTTGTTGTTGTAATTAATATAATTAAATGATTGTTTGTTTGACTCATGAACATTTAGAAACTTATAAATTCATATTTTGCTATTGGTGTACAGTTGAAACACTTGCACATGACACATTTGAATATGTGGTGTATATATATATATGCACATGAATTACTTTCTTGAGGATTGTTGTAATATAAGCATGTGGAGAATTTTATATTATGGAAATTATATATTTGCAAATAATGTATGTTATGAAATTACTTGAGAAAATGCATGCTTGTGGTTAAAAGAAGTTGGGTGGTGATTTGAAATAGTCGAAATGTATTTTCTTTACAGATAAAATTTTGGAAACGATATAAATACGGCCATAATGCTGTCAAATTTTTATAAAAATCTGTTTTAAGAAAACGCGAAAATTTACATAAACCCAACTATTTCCAATAAAAACAAGATTTCAACTTAAGTAAAGAAGTAAATGGACAAGATTAAGGGGTTCGCTTCGCGGTTTTTCTTTTACCCGACAAGTCTGGTTAAGAGAAGTCTGTTGGAGTACCTGGTGAGATCCTCCAGATAAAAGATATGAGAGAATCTGGTTCGGGTCTTATCAATCAGGATGTAAATCTTGGATCTCTATCTGACATAATGGATACTAGAGCCTCATGAAGCCTCACAATCTTATCTATATACAACTTGGCTAATCTGTCCAGGGAATATATACTCCGAATGGGTAGGAAATGAGTTGACTTCGTAAGTCGATCTACTATCACCCATGTACTATCATACCCATTTCGACTTTGCGAAAATCCTACCAAAAAATCCATAGTAATATTCTCCTATTTTCATTCAGGGATAAGAAGCGACTGAATAAGTCCGATTGGTCTCTAGTGCTCTGCCTTAACCTTCTAACATGTCAAACACTTGGATACATACTTAGCTAACTCCCTCTTCATATCTTTCCACCAGTAATGTTCTTTTAAGGTATGATACATCTTCGTACTCCCTGGATGCATAGCATAGACTGAGGAGTAGGCTTCATCTAAAATTTCTTTCTTGAGTTCTGCCAGATCAAGTACACACAACCTCCATCCCTTGATCAAGGCACCATCATCTCTTACTGAAAAATCTTTCTTATGACCCGACTTTACCTCCTACTTGATCTTTATTAATTGTAGATCTTGAATCTGTAACTCTCGGACATGATCTATCAGTACCGGTCGAACCTGAAATGTAGCTAACAGTGCACCTGTATCCGTCATTTCCAACCTGACTCCCAAAGATCTCATCTTTATCAACAACGGAATATACCCTACTCTTAAATGCGATACTGAGCTGGTAAATCTTCTACTCAATGCATCTACTAATAAATTTGTTTTTCCTAGATGATACTCTATGGTACAATTGTAGTCTTTAATTAATTCTAAGAATCTTCTCTGCTTCATATTTAATTTTTTCCGAGTAACTAAATACTAGAGGCTCTTGTGATCTGTGAATATCTAACACAGAACACCATATAAATAATGTCTCCAGATCCTCTGTGCAAACACTATAACAGCTAACTCCAAATCATGGGTTGAGTAATTCAGCGCATTCTTCTTTAATTACCTGGAAGCATAAGCTATCACTTTCCCAGTTTGCATCAAAACACAACTCAAACTCTGACTGGAAGCCTTGCTATACACTACGAATCCCTTAGTTCTTTCAGGGAGCGTAAGTACAGAAGCGGAAGTCAATTTGGCCTTCAATTCATCAAAACTCTTCTGACAGGCCTTTGACCACTCAAATTTAGTCTCTTTTCTGGTGAGTTTCGTCAACGGGATGGCAATATTCAAGAATCCCTCTACAAACTTTCTATAATACCTTGCTAGCCTTAGGAAACTCCTAACTTCTGTTACTGTGGTCGGCTGCTTCCAATTTACAATTGCTTCTATCTTTCGTGTGTCGACATTGATACCATCTGCTGAAACAACATGTCCCAGAAATATGACTTTATCCAACCAAAACTGACACTTGTTGAACTTGGCATAAAGTCGTTATTCTCTCAACTTCTATAAAACTGCTCTCAGATGCTCAACATGCTGCTCCTTACTACTTGAATATACTAAGATATCGTCAATGAACACTATCACGAACTTATCTAAGAAATCATGGAATACCTGGTTCATTAAATCCATGAATACAGTTGGTGTATTAGTTAGCCCGAAAGGCATAACCAATAACTCATAATGTCCATAGCGTGTCCTGAAAGCAATCTTAGAGACATTGTCACCCTTAATTTAATTAATGATATCCGAACCGCAAATCTATCGTGGAGAACACCTTTGCCTCTTGAAGCTAATCAAACAAATCATCTATCCTTGGGAATGGGTATTGATTCCATATAGTTACTTTATTCAATTCCTGATAATCAATATACAACCTCATACTCCCATCATTTTTCCTGACAAACAGTACCGGTACTCCCCAAAGAGATACACTTGGTCGAACGAAACCCTTATCCACCAATTCTTTTAATTGAGATTTCAATTCCTTTAACTCAGTAGATGCCATTATGTATGGTGTTTTGGAAATGGGCCCTGTTCCTAGAACCAAATGAATCTCAAATTCGATTTCCCTATCTCGGGGTAATCTTGGAAGATCATCTGGGAACACATTTGTAAACTCATTAACCACTGGGATGTCTTCTATCTATACTTCCCTTTCTAAAGTGTCTATCACATAAGCTAGATACCCTAAACACTGCTTCATTAGCATCTTTTGGGCTACCATAACTGACATAATACTAGCTAAAAGCATTCTATGCTTTCCACAAAATACTATATCCGGCTCCCCTGATGAAATAAACCTAACCTCTTTTCTGTAACAGTCTACAGTGGCATGATGCATCACTAACCAATCCATTCCCAAAATAATGTCAAAGTAAATATTCAGTAAAATTAGACTAGTTGAAAAAACTCTACTCCCAATCACTATGTCACTGTTTCTAAAAACATTCTCTGCCATTAACTTGCCTCGAGTGGGAGTAGTAACTATTATACCGCACTCTATAGGCTCTAACCCCATATTAGCTTGACTAGCGAATCCTTTGGAAACAAAGGAGTGAGTGGCTCCTAGGTCAATCAAAGCATATGCATCTCTACCAAACACTGTCACCGTACTTGTAACAACTTCTAGGGTGGTCTCAGTGTCTTGCTGTGTCACTACAAATACCTTAGCCTGTGCATGGGGTCTCCTTGGCTACCCTCTGGATGGGGCGCCTCTACTTGTACCTCTACTAGGCTGATTGGGAGTAGGAGTCCCAGATCCTCTCATTTATGGACTTCTCATCTTCTGAAGTTGAACCCTACTAGTCTATTCCTGAGTCATTGATCTCGACTCACTGCTATCACTTGTAGCTCTTTAAGGGCAATCTTTCATGTAGTGTCCCTCTTGACCACAATGGTAACATTTTGTACTACCCATATGACACTCTCCCCTATGCAGTCTACCACATTTTTTGCATATCTCTAATCTACTTTGGACACTACCTCTGCCTCGAGATCCTGATGGTAGCCTGATAAAACCCTGTATAGATGTAGCTCTATGACTCTGTTGTCTGCTACCAGACCACCTAGACTTGCCTCCGGTCTTAGGAGCTTTACTGGGACTACCTGAAAACCATCATAAACCCTGACTGCGTTTCTGTTTCGATTTTGGATCTTTGTCTCCCTGCACAGTCCTCTCGACTCTGAAGGCTGCTTCGACTAATTCATCTGTACTCTCTGTGCTCTACAGCTACCACATACGCCTTGATCTTCGGATTTAAGCCCTGGACGAACTTGTAACATTTGTTCACCTCATCACCCACTATAAATAGCGCCACTCATGACTACTCGGTGAACTTCTTTTCATACTCTTCAATTGACATGTCTCCTTGGACCAAGTAATATAATTCTTCTATTCCAGCATCTCTGTAGGCTTTTGGATAGAACTTTTCATTAAAGTTTTCCTTGAATTTCTCCCAGTTAATTGGACCCATAGCTCTCCTCTTAATGGAGTCTCATTAATCCATGACCGATGCTTTTAATATGAATGAAGCAATTGATACTTTCTGAGAATCCGCACACTTCATCTACTCTAATATCCTCTCTGTACTATCCAACCACTCAATAGCAACCTCTGGGCCACCTGATTCGTCATATGCCTCTGCACCCAATTTCCTTGCTCTTTCTACGGTAGCATGGGGTGAGCGCGGTTTCAAGCCCTCTATCACTTCGGCTAATCTCTTTATCGGGTCTACTACAGGCTATCCTATAGGGGGTTCAAATGAACCCTCTACCTGCAGATCATTTATCGATTCATTTAGTCTTTTTTCACCCTCTGGAGGAACAGGTGGAGCCTCAATTGTGGCTCTCTGCGTACGAGGATGGTTAGTACGACGCATTGCTCACTGCAGTCAAATTATACTAAAATGTCATGCAATATATGATTTATGTAAAAATTAAATTCAAAAACCTACTCTAATATCAAATTGACAAGCCCCTCTCTTTACTTGGCCTGCCGACCACCTCATGGTAGCTCTCCAACGGATATCTGATCCAATTGGAAAATTTCTGTAAAGCTATGCTATCTATTTTTCAAAATTTTTCAAAATTTTCATTTAGAGTAGAAAATGCAAGGAAATTTGTTTTTTTTTTTCAAACTTTTACAAACCAGATTGTATAGAAATTCGGGCAGCATAACAACTATTTATCGAACATGCCACGCTATAAATTTAAAATTTAACACTTCTATATCCATAAGATCTTTACTACTGGGCCTCAGGCCTTCAAATCATTCCCACAATCCAATAACAAATAATTTCTCAATTTTTTTTTTAAAACAATAAATCTCCAATTCATTTTCGTTAAACATAAAAGTGAATTTCATTTACCAAAATCAAATTATTGTTATTAAAACAAATGCTATATACTATCCAAAATATAATTTACAAATATATTCACCAAAATCTACTTGTGATGCATGACATACAATTTCGAATTTAAGCCTATGCAGTGATTATCTTTGCGTCAGGCCACCTACGCATCCGATAGAGCCTCTTTTGATTGACGGTTCGTACCTGCACTTGGAAAGATTTTTCAGAAACACATAAAAAGAATGGTGAGTATAAAACTCAGTGAGCAGATAACTCTTAAACTAATATATATATATATATATCCTCCTAAGAAAAATTTATAAACTATTATTTTCTTATAACTTTATTAAAATTACAAAAATCACTATTTCTTATAAACTTTTCTTCATTCTCAAAATTGGTAATAAATTTCTGATTTAATAAACTATACATCTATTAAAGTGTTTTTCTCTTTTATATCGCCAAAGGCAACCCAGGGAAATATAGTTCTATTGTGATGGAATTTCTCATCCCCACCAGAGATCGGGAATGCTATTATGTGTAGTCGCAAATGTCGGAAACTTTGGGATCGCGATTCCCCTACCAACATCAAGTAGATTTACATTACCATATACGTGCAGAGAGCAACTTATAGACTCAGACTCAACCCCTCTCAAGTTAGTGACTATTCCAACCATCTTACCAGGCATGTAATGGTATTATGGTCGGGTATACTGAGGTCTACGGTAAACTAGGGACATTTAAACTTTCTTTCAAAAACACTAAAAATTCTCACTTATATGTATTCAAATATATTAAAATAGCTTTAATACCAAAATAAATAACATGCTAAAGTTTAGATACATCACATTTATCATATTGATGATTAAAATAAAAATGGTCACTTGAACAATTATGAATAAGAAATTAAATAATAATTGAAATCATAACTTATATCTCATTAAAAAAAAGAGAGCTTTTAAGTTTTCACCATTTTTTAAAGTAAAATTATGTTTTTATCCATCTTTTTATAAAAATTTTATTTTAGTATCTCAAACAAACTAATTACTATCTATACCCAAGTTACCTAAATTACCCCTTCCTAGATTTCAGTTTAATTTCCTTTGATAACCTTATCAGAAATTACGTAATTACCCTTTCTTCTTCTTCCTCTTCCTCTTCCGCTTGTTATGTCACAATGGACTCTATATTTTTCTTCCATTTTCTCTACCATTTTATGACCTCTCCATCCTCTACAAAATTTGTTGTCATCCATTGACGTCCATTTGTGCACCCATTAAACATTATTTGACTCGTAAGAACACACATTCTCCACATTGAAGTTTTTGTTCAAATTTTCAGGTACGTGATTGTTGTTGGTTATTTTCAATTTATTTTATTCACATTGCTTAGTTTTGGGCCATAAGAGTGACTTTTGCTTGTGATCTAACCTTATGTGAGTGAGATCTGCAATTTCTGGGAAGTTTGTGATTTTCTGCGTTTTCTGCAAGTCGTCGGGTTACGTTATACTACGTAACCCGAATCGGGTTATGTGGATATATATAATTCGATTCGGGTTATGTAGTAAATCGAATCGGGTAATGTGTATTATACATACCGGATCGGGTTATATGGGTATACATAAACCGAATCGGGTTACGTATATAGCTAATCCGGATCGGGTTATATACTAATACAGGAATCGGCTTACGTTATATTCACAAAAACCGAATCGGGTTATGTTTATATACAAAACCCGATTCGGGTTACGTATCAGAAGCCGAGAAATTTTTTTATTTTATTTTATTTTTATTTTATTTATGAGTACTGCTGTGTTAGACTAATTTGTTTATACTTTAAATTTGATAGGAATGGGTGAAGTGCCGATACTAGTTAAATGTAATGGAGAATGGAATGGAAATAACTATGTTGGGGGTGAGACATTCTTGATAGGGGTTCCTAGGGATGTCAATTTTTCTCAATTAGTTGAATTTGTTTACACAATTACTGGCATTGATAGAAGAATATGGGATATTCGTTTGCATTATTTACTCCGAGATATGGGGATCAAGATAGCTATCACTACAGATCTTAGTGTGCGGGGTGTGATTTCAGACGAAAAAGTAAATTATAGAGAGATTTATGTTGATAAGATTATGAGAGATTCTGGAGGTATTAACTCTACTGTCCCTCAATTTACCATCAACACAATGTCATCATATCCAAGGGACGTAGAAGCACCTGCGGATAGAATTGTAAATCCATTTATAGGTGAAGGTCAAAATTGTTTTATTTCATCTAGTGGCAGCAATCAAGTTTCAACTTCTATTGCCGCATTCACATCCGTAGAAAGTCCAATACGTGACTTTGATTTTGGTGGAAATGATTATGATGATGAAGATCGGGACGCAGATAGTGATGGTGATGAGATATCGAACAGTGGAGATGATAATGAGGAAACTATAGGTGATGGCATTGAAACTGAAGTGGATGCAGAGACTGTAGAGTATCCAGAAATTAGATTTTCAGGTTCACAATTTGAAACCAATCCTTCACAACCATACTGGATTGTTCCCGGTGTAGATCAGTGTGAAATTGAGGCTACGTCAACTGCTATATCGACCTTCATCTGACGTGATACATTGTATAAAGGTGCATTTTTTGATAGTAAATATGAACTGAATGTTGCTGTTGGAAAGTGTGTTCTTAATTCCGGGCATCAACATAAAGTTAGACGTTCATGCACGGTCAGATATGAAGCTGGTTGTAAGGATGTAAGCTACAACTTTGAGGTTCGCGCAAGATGCAGAAAGGGTGGTTCGATGTGGTATGTGTATAAATATGTACCAGAGCACACACGTTGTCAGGACGCTTACGAGTCACATAGACGGAGTGTGAAGACTGTTGTGATAGCAACGTTGTATCAGAAAAAAGTGAGTCTTGATAGTATAACACCTCAACTTTTGATTGCAGAAATGTTGGAGCAATATGGTGTGCAAATAATGTACAATCAAGCTTGGAGATCTTTACAATATGCAAAGAAACTAGCATATGGAAGAGCGGATGAGTCATTTCAGCAGCTTCCTTCATACTTTCACATGTTAAAGGAAACAAACCCTGGTACAGTGACTGCAATTGAGACAGATGAAAACAATCGGTTCTTATATTCGTTCCTTGCACTTGGAGCCTCAATTGAGGGTTTTCAATCTTATATAAGACCGGTTATTGCGGTTGATGCCACTTATTTGAAAGGTGAATATAAAGGGGTGATTTTTGTTGCTGCATGCAAAGATGGGGAGGAGATGATTTATCCTCTTGCCTTTGGTTTTGCTGATGGAGAGTCGAAAAATTCATGGACCTGGTTCCTAAGTAGATTGAGAGAGATTATCGGTGGGAGACAACATTTGCAGTCGGATTTGATTATTGTATCCGATCGTCATAAAAGCATTGCGAATGCGATGAGTAATGTTTTTCCCGAAGTCCCACACGTATTCTGTTTCTTCCACTTGAAGCAAAACTTGAAGAAACACTACAGAAAGGTAAAAGATATGGAGAATATGTTTTACCTTGCAGCATATTGTTATACAAGGCCAGATTGTGATAGATATTTAGAACAAATTCAAGCAGCATGTCCTCAAATGCATGAAAAATTGGTTAACATCGGAGTGATGAAATGGTCACGTGCATATGCTCTAAAAAGAAGATATGTCATGATGACCACTAACATTGCAGAGTCACTGAACAAATGCATGATGAAAGCGCGACGGCTTCCAATAACAACCGCCCATGAATATCTACGACATATGCTGCAGAAATGGCATAATGATAGACGTGTTCATGCCGAGAATCTCAGAACTTCGGTTACCAAAACTGCAGAGGATCATGTGAACTCGATGGCTAATGAATCGACGAGTGCTATGGTATCTCCCATTCAATAACCGATCAAGTTTGGAGTTACACATGAAGGTTATGGCTTCGTTCAGCCTTTTGAGCAAACATGCTCGTGTCGACATTGGGATCTAGATCAGTTACCATGTCATCATGCCATTGCTGTTGCTAGGTATAGTAATTATACTTATACTTTATTATTATTTTTCCTTATTTTATGTCATTTGGTAACTTTCTACATTTTTCATATATATCAGGGTCAACGGTGTTCATTATTATACACTCTGTCACGATTATTATAGCAATGAATGGCTGAAAGCTGCATATGCACGTCCAATCAATCCTCTTATTGGCCCGAAAGATTTGAATGTTCCCTCAGAAGTCAAAAGTATGATTGTACTACCACCCGAAGGAAGACGACAAGCAGGTAGACTGAAAGAGGCACGAATTCCGTCAGCCGGGGAAAGTCGTCGAAAGAAAAAATGTGGAAAATGTGGTGAAATGGGACACAACCGTCTTCGTTGTCCAAACCCTCCCATTTCTACATTCGAAAGGACAAATGTAGATCATGCTGGGACAAGTGCAGAACCTGTTGATGTTACTGGGACTAGCACAGAAACTGGTGGAGAGGTTGGAAATAGCTCCACTGCCACACACAGTACTGGACGACCCAGAACCTCCCGAAAATGCAGCCTTTGTGGTGTGACAGGACACACGCGACATCGATGCGATCAACAATTTCCAATTTCACCCACAGAAGATGATGAAAATGGTGGTAATCATTAAAATTTGTAATGAATAAACTTAACGTTTATGGTTTATCCTTTTTATAAAGGACGAGCACTTATTATTGAAATCAGTTTCATTAATTTATTTAATAATTATCATGTTTGAGGAGCATAGCAGCATATTTACAAAGTCAATTTCTGATTTTGTAGTACTAATGGTAAATTAATTATTATATGATATGTTTGCATGAAAAATTAGTTTCTGATATCCGTTTTGGTTATGGTCAGAGAGGTACATTAAATTTTGGTTATGGTCAAAATAGTAAAATCAGATATCCGTTTCTAATAGGAAACTAAAAAGCGAGAAAAAAGAAAAATGGAAAAAAAAAATTCAATAAAACCCAAAAAAAAAACGAAAACCCGACGTCGGTTTTTAATGAAGAACGAAAACCGATGTCGGTTTTTAATGAAGAACGAAAACCGACGCCGGTTTTTAATCAATAACGAAAACCGACGCCGGTTTAAGTGTAGACCAAATACATTGGTGGACATCCAAAACCGACGTCGGTTTTCGTGGGGCCACAACAACCGACGTCGGGTTTTAATGATATGTAAAACCCGATCCGGGTTTAACGTCCTCACTAAAACCAAATTGAATATTTTTCTTTCGTTTTTTTACACATTTCAGAGGCTGTTGGACTAAAAATTATCAAATTGGCATTAAATTATGTCAATTTACCTTAATGAAAGAAACATATTGCATATATACATATTCATTACATTGAACCATTCTATGTCATAAGGTTATACACATTGTAATTGGAGATGCCATGTCTCATGATTTTATCTTCTGGGTGTGTATATATGAAATTTTTAGTTTTTGGCCACCTTCTGAGCAATGTAAACATAGATAATGGGGAAAAATTATGAATTTGTGCACATTAGCAAGTGAAATTCGGTATACATAGGTCAACAAAAACCGAAATCGGTGTGTGTATACCTTCTGAAACCGACGTCGGGTTTTATTTTGATGACGAAAACCGATTTCGGTTTAAGTGCAATTATATACTTTCAGTTTATGTATAAACCGACGCCGGTTTACGTTGAACCACTAAAACCGACGCCGGTTTTAGTGGCGCACTTAAACCCGATTTCGGGTTAACTGTGTCACAAAAACCGATTTACCTTATATTTTTTGGCACATTTCGAAGGCTTTGTTTACACAAAACATTTTAAGTTTTTGAGTCTTTCTGAGCAATGTTAACCAATTATTGTCTTTATTTTTTGGTTTATAATTTTTGTGAAATATTTTGCTAAGTAACGAATGAATTAATCAATCAATCTAATTTACTAGAATATTTTGCTAAGTAATGAATGAATCAACCGATCTAATTTACTGTAATATTTACATCAATCATATACAACTTTACCATTCTCATCTAATGTCCATTGCCCCAATTCGTCTGCCCTATACATTGAGGTCGAATACCTATATAAATCGAATGCTATCTGCGCCCTTATTCGATGAGTATCATCATTCGTTTGGACAGACTTCCACTGACCCTCTAGAGAGCATAGTAGGTCATGCATAAACATTGCACAATATGCCCCACAACTACTCCTGTATTAGACAAAAAAGTTGGGTTAGCTATTTCATTAAATCGTACATTTATATATGATTCAAAAAATGACATTTACCCGTCAGGTTGTTGAGGCACATTCCGTATATCAACGCGCTCCACATCCCATGTCTTTTCTATAGGTGGCATCTCTGTATTGGTCTTTCCGTAGTAATCAATCGCTCGTAAGATCAACGGTAGATAACGAACCAAAGGCTCAATGGCATTTCTCCTGTGTTCAAAATCTACCTCGGCATGTGAATCATATATGAAAATCTTCTGCTCTTTGAGGGACACCTTACAAACTATCCAATGGGTCTGATGTAGACTACACGGGATCAATAGTTGCATGTTGAGAATGTCAGTGATATAATTATTATTTAAAAAATCAAATTATAATTTTTCACATAAACAATACTTACATTGTGAACAGACCACCAAGGGGTTTTAGCGTCTTCCAATCTGCTAGCAAAATTACTCCAGTGGGGGGGGATCACAGCAGTAGTGGGATCAAATGTTTTTCCTTGTCTGATGTATTCATTATTCATGGTTATGGTCATATCCGCCTACAAGTGAGAAAATAAAATTATTAAATGTAAATATTGCTTTCGCAAAGATGAAAAAATGTTGATTTCGCAATTATTAAATGTTGACACTCACAAAAATGGTCGATCCATGCACTGCGTATCTATCATCATGAGTCTCATCCCACCACCCGCTTTCTTTGATTCGCAGGCACTGTAAATAACCGTCAATATGCACTGACGTCAAGCAACTATCCTCACCCTCAATGATACGAAACTCGTCAGGGGTGAATGTCATCGGATAACCGTTAACGCAGCGCCTAAAATCAAAATAAAAAGTGTCAAAGTTAGTCGTATTATATTTAGTAATCGGATTAAACAAAGGTAAATAATTTATCAATACCTGATGTCTAAAGAGGATGAAGCTTTAAACTGCTTATACACATTTTTAACCATATCATCCAACGTCGGTAGAGTTTCCGCCTCCTTTGACACTTTTTTTTTCTTTTTTGCACGATCAGGATCTGTGTATGGTGACAATAGAGATACCGACGGTTTAATCTTTCGTTTAGGCCTTGACGGTTTTCCCTATAAAGTAAATGAAAATCAAATTTGTAAGTACGCAATTGTAATGATATGAAAAACTAACGTAAACCACAAAATAATTAAAAATTTACCTGATCAATATCATACTGGAATGGTGGATACTGGTGGGGTGGTAAGTCCTCATAGGAAAGTGGGACATCGATCTCCCCCTGTAATTGCGATCCGATGTCCAGAACCTCCACAATCTACGAAAAAGCAAATGATGTAATTGTTTGAATAACTAATCTAAAACATCAAATAAATTACAAATTTACCTGGACACTCTCATCCTGATGTCCGGGATCTTGATGGGGTGGTAGGTCCTCATGGGGAAGTGAGACATCGATCCCCCCCTACAACTGCGATCTGATGTCTAGAACCTCCACAATCTACGAAAAAGCAAATGTTGTAATTATTTGGACAATTAATCTAAAACATAAAATAAATTACAAATTTACCTGGACACTCTCATCCTGATGTCCGGGATCTTGATGGGGTGGTAGATCCTTATGGGGATATGGGCCCTCGACTTCCCCAAGTAGCTGCGATATTATGTCTTGGACCTTCACAAGTTACAGAACATCAAAAGTTGTAATTTACAAATTTATAATAATTTGACAAAATATTCTAAAACACAAAATAAATTACAAATTTACCTGGTCACTCTCATCCTGATGTCCGAGATCCTGATGGACTGGTAGGTTCTCATGGGGATGTGGGCCCTCGACCTTCCCAAGCAGCTGCGATGCTATGTCTTGGACCTTCACAAGTTACAGAACATCAAAAGTTATAATGATTTTAAAAACTAAACTAAAATACAAAATAAATACTAAATTTACCGGCTCACTCCCATCGTGCTGCTGTGGATCGAGATGCGGTGGTGAAGAATCATCATCATCATCATCACCGTCATTCGGGTCGTTCCTGCCATCTGGAGGCATACGAATTTCCAGTATCTTCTTGATCCTACTTAACCTCTGATTTTGCTCTTGTTGTGTCTTCAAAATAGACTCCAACAAGGCCATAATCTTCCCCACCTTCGTCTGAGGCTCCTGTAAAATTATTTAAATAACATTATAAATTAAATCAATTATCATGCAAGAATAAAATGTATACAGTAGTATAATCATACAAAATTCGCACCTGACTTTGAGAGGGTCCAGCAACCATGCGGGGACCACGTGGGACTGCAGTGTCATCGTGCTGATCCTCGCCTCGTCTAAACTCATGTGTTCTTTTAGTCCTTCCCTCCGAATATGTACTCTCTGAGTCGGCTCGTGGGCTTGGGATGTGATAATCATGCTGCTGCGGATCCTTCTCCTCCTCCTCTTCTTCCTCCTCCTCCTCCTCCTCCTCCTCTTCCTCCTTTTCACCAGCTGACTCCCTTTCACCCTCTACCTCCCTACTCGCACCCGTCTCACTCTCCTGGCTATCAGAATCATCATCTGTATCTTCATCAACACCCCCTCCACCTCCTACTTTATAAGCATTCTCCTTAATTAGGTGTTTAGGGTTGAAGGACTTCCAATAATCCATTTTTGTCTCCGCAACAGTGGGCTCAAGGCTACTATTCACTGCAATTAACTACAAAAATACATAATATACTTAATATTATCATTACAAAAGATAATAGTCAACAAATAGAAATAAATGTTAAACATTTAGATACTTACACGAATCAGCTCATTGGACCAACGTATTTGCTTTCTGTTATTACACACCCAATTCACACACCGTGGCAATACCATGTCGCCACCTATGACTTTAGATCCTACCCTTTTATCCAGCCACGGAAACATTTTCACCAGCCACCACTGTAATTTTCATTCGATTAAAAAAAAATTGATAAACATTTAATTAATGTATATATAAACATTAAACAATTTTCATTAATTATCAAGAGATTATACTAAATATCGTACCTGAAATGCCCAAATAAAGCCATACAAATTAATGTTGCGGCCGGTCATCAGCCGATCCTCATCAAGCACACGACGAAGGCTCTCTATAAGCCTGTTGTAGCCGACTGTACCAAAGGGGAACTTATTCCACAAATTAATATCCTCTATCAGGACCCACAGATAATCATCCACCTTAGCCCGATCATCATAGCCATAAAATAAATTGTAAGCGATGACTATATTACTTAACTTCAAGACATCCTCATCGCTTATGGTATCCCCCCAGACCCTTAACATTTGCATAATTTGACTTAACATTGGCGATACTCCTTTAAAAAGTCGCCACAACAAACTATTCTCGTTTTCTTGCTTTCTCTTCAACACTTGTAGGTCGAGATAACCAAAATGTAATCATGTCACTAATAAAAACTCCTGCTTTCCAAATCTATATGGCTTTCCCCCAATTTCGAACCACATCTCATCAGGTTGTGAATTAGGATAATTTACTAACTCTCTAGCAAGGATGTTTAGCATAAGGGGAGTGACTAACAGCTGTTTACCGCTCAGTTTTAAAAAATACGAGATCGAACTCTCTGCATTAAACCTGTTTAGCAGCTCCCTCTGCTGTAGAAATATATTTAACTCACCAATAATCTTCATACTATTATGTGTACTCCCTTGGGATTTTTCTGGAATATGTTGCATCGGATGCCTATAATTGAATTCCATCTGTAGGCACGAAAAGCAACGAATAATTATATGATCAAATCAAACAAATTAATTAACAAGAAAAGCAACGAATAATTTGTTTGTTAAATAATTTAACAAATTAATTAAAAAATAAAAATTAAACACATTAACAAATTAAACAAAATTAATTAATTAACAAATTAAAATTAAACATTAATTTAACAAATTAATTAATTAACAAATACAATTTAACAAATTAATTAATTAACAAATTAAAATTAAACAAATTAATTTAACAAATTAATTAATTAACAAATTAAAATTAAACATTAATTTAACAAATTAATTAATTAACAAATTAATTAAACAAAATAATTTAACAAATTAATTAATTAGCTAATTAAAATTAAACAAATTAACAAATTAATTTAACAAATTAATTAATTAACAAATTAAAATTAAAAAAATTAACAAATTAAACAATTTAATTTAACATATTAATTAATTAACTAATTAAAATTAAACAAATTAATTAATTAAAAATTTAAAATTAAACAAATTAATTTAACAAATTAATTAATTAAAATTTTAAAATTAAACAAAATAATTAATTAAAATTTTAAAATTAAACAAATTAATTAATTAAAATTTTAAAATTAAACAAATTAATTTATTAACAAATTAAAATTAAACAAATTAATTAATTAACTAATTAAATTTTAACAAATTAAAACTAAACAAATTAATTTAACCGACGTCGGTATACAATATTCATACACCGACGTCAGGTTAAGTTGTAACGTAAGCCGTTGTCGGTTTATGTCTGAAATTGTAACCCAATGTCCATAGTATCCAGCGTAAGCCGATTCGATTTTTGTTGACACTCTTAAACCGATGTCGGGTTATATTGTCACACATAAACTGATAGGTTACTCAGATCATATATCTACCAAATCTTTATATCTAGTTCAAATCCAAGCAGATTCTAACCAAATACAACATAATATGACCTTTATCATGCATGCCCAACATGTAAAAACGTTACAACTTAACCCGACGTCGATGTAGTATCGAGCTTAAGCCGATTCGGCTTTTGTTGGCTCACTTAAACCGACGTCGGGGTATATGGTCACACATAAACCGATCGGCTCTTCAGATCATATATCTACCAAATCTTGATATGCAGTTCAAATCTAAGCAGATTCTAACCAAATACAACATAATATGACCTTTATCATGAATGCCCAACATGTAAAAACACTAATCAAATCTACAAATGGCAAAAAATTGGAAAAGTCATAGAACATTTGAAAATGGAAAGTAGATCTATCCTTACCGGTCGTAATGGGTGAGGAGACGCTCTCGCCGGCGGTGTGCGGTGCTTGCAGAACGACGGCGACGGCGTGCGGTGGTCGGAGATCGTTGAACTAGGTGATCGGGGTGCGTCGGGCGTGATCGGGTTGCGTCGAGCGACAGAGACCGAGAAGCTTTCATTTTCCCACTGACTTTTCGATTTATGTAGGGTGGGCAGTTGCGTAATTTTCGCTTTCCGTTTTTTTTTTTAATTTGAAATTAGTGGTAATTTCGTAATTTTATGTTAGGGATAATTTTGGTATCTTGGGTATATGATGTAATTTATTTGTTTGAGAGGTTGAAATGAAAATGTTTTTAAGTTGGGGGCTAAAAACATATTCTCTCTTATTGAAGTTGGTATTTTTGGTATTTTTCACTAAAAAAAATTATAAACACTTTAGGAATTATAACCACTCACAACTTATTTCAATCACTAATTCACAACTCTTCAAGTCTTCCCTTGAGCTTGCAATATATCCTACACTTAAATCCAACCATAACGTTGATTTAGAAGCCATAAATACCACCTTAACAACTTAAATAAAATTCCTCACACACTAATATACAAAATTCCATATTCTTGACTAGTCTTTCAGAACCAACATTTCCCTTTATTAACTTCCAACATAAAAGTAATTAAATAAATAAAAATAAAAACAATTAATTTCTTAGTTCTAATTTTGCACACATATATATATTAAATAAATTCTCACTCCACCATAATTCCATTAAATTTTCTAACATCCATTCCTTTGAATTTCTTTGGCACAATTGCACTCAAACATATCCTAAATACGATAAAAAACACCTTTAAATGATTGAATGACAAGTTTACACTCATTTCTTGACATTAACCACATTAACATCCAATTTTTCAATTTTCATTTTTCTTACCTTTTTTAATTCCAACCAATACAACTTTATTTCAAAACCTCATTTAACTCATTTACACATTAAAATCAACTTAAACACATGTAAAAACACAAGTGGTCCATAAACTAGTATACATGTCCGTCATCTCATACACTTAAATTTCTTTCCAAAAATTCATTTCAATCCACTTAAAATATCACATAAATTCATCCCACCATCCAAATAATTCCATTACATAAATTTTTTCCAAGTTAGGCACATACTAATATATGACAACCTTCATCCATCCTATTCATTTCAAGCTAAATAATCACACCCAAAAGCATCAACAAATCATCAATTGATCAACTAAAACCTTAAACTAAAAATCAATCAAATTTCATCAACTTTAATATATCAAAACCTAACTCACATTACTAATTTCTTGACTTAAAGCTTCTTGATGATATTCTTCACTTCCGAACTCAATTTGATGATGATCTAACTCCGTTCATGACATAAATCCATTCTAAATATATATATATATCCAAAAAAAACCCACATCAACTAACATCAAATTAAATTTATTTTGTTGTCACTTTCTTGAGAACTCTTGGTTGGATTTTGAAAATTAGAGATGGATGAACACCTTGGAAATCTCTTCTTCTTCTTCCTTCACAGCACCACCTCCTCACTTTTTATTTTTTTTTTCGCAGTTCTACTCTCTCCCTCACGGTCTGCACATTCTTCTTCACATTTTCTTTGCTTTGGCCAAATGAAATCATCCATTCATCCCCTCTTGCACTTGACTTTATATACTAACACTCACCATTGTCTAAGTTGCCTTTTTACCCACTTAAAAATAACACAAATGCCATTTGTTATAAATGAAACCTTGTGATTGGTCAATTAATTCTATTCAATTAATAACTAACCAATTCCAATCAATTTTTGTTTAACTTCAACTAATGGCAACTCTTTTTGACTTTAAATGTGTCACAACATCATTGGTCTTCACATAAGCACATGGATTTTACTTCTTGGATGGTTATCAATTCATGCCACTCTTTAATTAATCCTTAAACATAAAATTTAATTCTCATTCATCCCAAATAAATTTCAAAAATATTTCATAGTCATTCTATCATCAAATTGACAATGCAATACTCTAATTAGTTGTCTTAACTTTCAATTCTATACTTTGAAAAAACTTCAATTTGTTTTAAACTCACTAAAATTTACAACGTTTTCAACATGTGTATTTTTATCGATAAAGCTTCGAAACTCTTAAGATCTACTTAAACAAACTTCTTTTTGCTCCGTTTCAGTTTCATTAGTCTCTATTACTCATTCTGAATATTTTCAGTTTTCCACGGTCGAACTCAAAAATTCTCTATTCACTCATTACTATTCATTTGAAAGTCACTATTCATCCGAAAAACACTATTTCTCATAGAAAATGAAATTCTGGGTTATACAATGGAGATCGATCAAAGTCAGCTATGAAGGTCCAACAAGTGTTCTAGTTAGGAAAAACGTGAGGAAGATGACAAAGATAAGAGCAGAGGTAGAGGAGATGGTGAAAAGCATGTCATTGGAGGAGATGGTAGAGTTGATTGGGACGGACTCCAAGGCAAGATTGAGAGTTAAAGGAGGGGCTGAGACGGGAGAGACTAAGACTGAGAATCGAAGAAGGGGCTGAGACTAGAGAGATTGAGACTCAGAGTGAGAGTAAACTATTATGGTGTTTAAGTGTCTATATAATTTTTATTTTATTAATATTTGTTAAATGTTATATTATCACTTTTACTAAATAGCCCCTCATATATCACATAATTACACTTTTTAATAGTTTAAATTTTTTTGTCATGTTAACCTAACTTAGGATTTTGCATGTTTGGATATTTTTGTTGAATTTGTCTATTTTGTTTGATACTTATGTTTCTAATATTGATTCTCATTATCTTTTTCAATATTATTGAGGATTTTGTAAGTTATGATATTTTTATACTTTTTATACATATTTTTTTTTTTTTCATTTGAAATCAAGGCGGTTGCCTCAATGGCCTTGAGGCAACCGTTTCATCTCACTAAAACTCTATCGCCTCAATTCGCCTTTCATCTTTTAAAACATTGAATATTTTTGTTGAATTTGTTCTATTTTGTTTGATACTTATATTTCTAACATTGATTTTCACTATACTTTTTAATATTATGGGGGATTTTGTAAGTTAGGATATTTTTTTTACTTTTTGTACATATTTTTTTCATTTGAAATTGAGGCAGTTGCCTTGATGGCCTTATGAAGACCACCTCACCTCGCTGAGACTCTATCGTCTCACCTCGTCTTTCACTTTTTAAAGCATTGGAACATATATATGCATTTTCAAGGTGATTGGTTTTATATACAATTTATTAAAAATGGAGAAAGTGGATTGCGTCAGTAAAAGCAGTGTTGATAATAGTGAATTTTAATGGTATTTAGAATTAGATTAATGTAGTAAGTTACGATTTCTTATAAATTTATATAAATAAGTTACGTGATCTGATTTTAGGTTGATAAAAAAAAATTAATTCTCAAAGTTATTTTCACTATTAGGATAAGCGGAAGAGGTAAGTAAGTCTTATATATTGCTTTAACATATTATATGTTAATTTCAAACATACTTTAGTTGGTCATTTTAAATAATCAAATGAAGCCTTGGTTTTCTAATGTTACTTTTTATTATATTTTATTTAATTGATTTTTGTATCCTCAAATATATGTCTTTTGAACATTGTTCGATTGTATCAAAAGTATTTTCTTTCTATTTAGAATATGTGATATGTTTTATCAAAATTATTCATCCTATTCAAAAGTATGGTATGTATTATAATCGTAATTGTAATAAAAATGTTTTGGCTCACTTGTTCGTAGTTCATTTAATTGTAATGACCTAGGCATAGAGATTACAAATGTCACAATTATATCGTATTGATCCATCTGGAATATATATTGTTGCGCAACATTAATTATAATGGCCCTGCACCGAGATTATAGGTACCAATTGTATTGGCTTGGCCCTACATCACGATTATAGGTGATAATTGGATTAGTCTCATATCGGGATTACAAGTATTACAATTATTTCATATTGTCCGGGTCACTGGAATTGAAAATGATATTACGTGACATTAGTCACTTCCATTTTTATTTAACTCGCATATGGAATATTGATCGTTATTTTTTATATTGGTTTTAAATATTGAATATTTTATGTATCGTATTATTAAATGTTTTATGGTTTTATTGACTTCGATCTTAAAAATTAAATGTTTTCTATATTATATCGTTAAATGTTTTATTGGCATTGCTATGTTCTCTATATTTCAATTACTATGAATTTACAATTTTATTTTTATTGTAAAGTTGCTTTATAAAATTATAATATCTCCTTCTGATTTATATAATACATTGTAATGTATAATGTTTATCTATTGACTTCATGACTTATCCTTCGTCTCTACTATTTTTACAGATTAATAAGCCTTTTTTTGTCTCGAGGGACGACTTCAAGTTGTTGGTGTCTTATGGAGAAGGATTTCAGTTTTGCCATTGTGATTATATGTCTTATTATTATTAAAGAACTATTTAAGTTTGTTTTATTGATTAAGACTTAAATGTAAGGATGAATTTTGAATGTTCGTGAATTTGAGTTATTTAAGATTTTTGTTGAGGTGATGAGACAAATTATGTTATTGAATTAAATACCTTATGAAATTTTTAATTAATTGAGTTTTTAGTTTTAGAGATTTAACTGATTGATTAAATATTTCATGACAGTGACTTTTATGTCAAATTATCGTGTTACATTAATAGTTCAATGGCAGTCATATTTCAAGCCCTACTATAGGTGATACTCAAAAAAAGAACTCTTATATACATGTAAACATGTTTTAATTTTTAATATTTTTTTTAACAAATGAATGGATAGATGTTGAAGTTATAAGTTTAAATTAATATAACTTGAGCCAATACAACTGTTCAAACTTGCAAGCCTCAATAGTTAAACCTAAAGGACTCAATATTTGCTACTTATTATACATGCAATCCTTGTGTCATAACTAAAATCCCCACAAAACAAAATGTAATCCACATAAATTTTTTATTTGTAGAAACAGGCGATGGTAGATACGGTAATTGTGAACAACTCTGTTATGTATACTAGTTTTCAAGGTGGCCGATGGTGGCAAAAACAATAAGGGCTACAAATTAACATATCTAATTCCATTTTAGGCCAGATGGTCATGTGCTTGGCCTTTGCTCTGCCATCTGCCCTCCCTTAAAAACCATAGCTGAATCAATACATAAATCTACATTTGAATAATTACTTCTATAATGAGAAAGCCAATCTGGATCTTCATTTTTTTAATTATTTTTTATTTATTAACTCGGTGTGTTAATCCTGATGGTGGAGATATTTTTTATTAGAATATAATTTTTTATTTTAAAATATTATTTATTATATATTTATTAGTTTGATGTGTTGATCTCCACCGCCCATATCATAGATTGACGGTGGAGATAAATTTTTATTAATTTATATATATATATAATCTTTAGAATTTTATTTTATAATTATTTTATTTTTAAATAAAAATTCCAAGATTAAAAATATCTTTTTACTCTTTCTCTAACTTTTTCATCTATTTGATAATAATAATGAGATTTTGGATAAAAATAAAACAGCGGATGTTAAAGATGAAATGAGATATTTTCATATATCAGGGGAATTTGTTTGAGATTTTTTGCAGATTTTAGGAATCTTTCAGATCGTATAATCCATCATGTCGACCATGTGACATGATAAAAATGTAACACCCTCCGCCCGACTTCCGTTACGGTCGGAAATCCAGAACGGAGAACGTTACTTTCCTTTATAAAACCGTTTCTGTTACTATTTAAAAACTTATTATCAAACTTATTAAACCCGTTATCAAAATAGCGGAATTTTTTTTTTAAAAAAAAAAACATAATTTCGGCAAAGTTTCCTCTGTTTTTTTTTCTGAAATCCAAAATTTGTTCCCTGTAATTAAAACTCTAACATTTCTAAAACATCAATTTCAGAATTACCAATTCGGAGCTCCGGTCCGTTTTTCAAACATTACATTACTCAATTATATCATAAACATTTATAAGCATATATATATTCAAAGGTAAGCTTTAAGAAATATACATAAACTTTTTACATAAGTGAAATACCATAATTTATATAAATATACATATGTTCCAAAATGCATGATCCTATATAATATATATATACATATAACTATCAAAAGCGTAGAAAGGATGGCGACTATTTGAGCTTATGCGTATCAGCTACTTCCCTGTCTAGGAATGGAATCACAAGGTTTAACCTGCGCGCGGTAAATCAATGCGCTAAGCATATTTGCTTAGTGGTATACACATAATCTAATTTCTCAATTTCAAATATAATTTCATTTGTAACTAAAAGCATTATAACTTTATCATTCATAAACATAGATATATATATATGCTGCATAAAAATACATAAACATATGATTCACAATTTTTCGAGTTCAACATATTTCAAAACATTGAACATTTCATATCATGTAACAATTTCATTTCATCGCTTATCACATTTTTCTCAGTGCCCTTTAGTAAACATATATTCGATTCTTATGTATTGGCATATGGGTTTCCGGCATCGGACACGTGGTGGTATCCGCCGAAATAACGGTCGACCCCGGCAACGGCCGCTCGGTGATTATCCACCGGGTCGTATATCATAACACATAATCGTTCAGGATCGGACACATAGTGCATCTCATAATCCATAACGAATCAATGTAAATAAACGGTGCAGCTGCTGAGTTCCCTATTGACATGTCAATTACCAATTTCCATTTATCGATATCTATGTTTACAAGGGCTATTTATATCACAACTTTTGTATCACATATTTTTCACTTTGATTTTAGTAACAAGATTTTCTTAACGAATCAATTTCGTATCTCATTTTAAGTATAGTAAAATACGTTTGTAAATGTATCATATTGAAAAGATATAACAATATCATTTAAAAATATTCGCATAACAATCTCATTTAAGAAATTCATTTCATAACAAAAACACTTTCAAATAAGCTTTAAAGATGATGTGTATACCGACCTCAAAAATGATTCGATCTTGAATCGAATGCTCCTCCTAAGCTTTACTCTTATTCTCGGGTCGAGAATCCGGTTCGCCGGGTTCTCCTTGACCTTTCATTAAAACAAACATAGCAAAAGTTTATTTAATAAGTTTCTAGCGTTACATAATGAGCTATAATTATATACTTTCCTATAATGCGTCCTAATTACTTTCAATGGATATGACTTGAAACAGCTCATAATCTTCTTTTATGACTGTCTTTATCGAATTGAAAATAACCTTAAAACGACACATTCATATAGCTTATGATAGTCCAAAAATCATTATGAAAACGGCATTTAACGAACTCAGAACAGCGCGAATAACGTCCTAAAAACAGCATGCTATTTCTTAAATTGGACATCCCATAACTAGCATGTTTATAGCTTATATAATAATACTTTAACGGCTCATTCGAATAGCACGAGAACAGCCTTTTAACACTTCAAAACAATCCTTAAATCATGCTAAAATCAACACATAATTTTCATGAAAACAGTATATCCAAAACGGCCCATAATTCATCACATCGTCTTTCATTTACGCAAATTAATTCTATCAAACCATTATGAAACCTCTCAATCAATTTCATCATAGATATTCATTTAACTCATATTCAAGTATCGATCGACAACATGACATCTTTAATCACAACTCATTCGACACTAACTCGCGAGCTAACGCCTTTCGAAATCACGAAAAACTAAATCGAAACACTTGAAAACATTGTAGCGATATTTAAAAATCTTTCCAATATTCTAATGCATATCATTACGGACCATTTTTCATGCCGACCATTTCAAAACGAAAAGCAAAACATCACAACTCATCCCTCCTAACATAACAGCCCCTATACGGCTTCGTAACGTAAATTTCAACATCGAAAAATCATTCGCAAATACGTCAAATCTTAATCAAACGAACCTCCGCACTAATGAGGTTCTAAAATCCTATTTCCCAAACATATTATCATTACAATTCATCCATAAACCATCCTAAACATTTTCTATCAAAAATCATCTTAATGACATTCAACGTACCTTCCGAAAATCGAGTCAATCACAACAAAATTGCTTTCAAAGGGCTGCCCAATAACTCCTTTTTATCTACGAGCTTCCTTCAATCCAAATGAATATCATTAACGTTCAAATATCATTCGAATTATGATTACAATACTAGCGGGGCAGCGACTTACCTTTGCTTGAGCTGTTTTTCGTTTCGAAACAGCTCGCGAACAACTTCGATGACAATGACAGCAACTCGGCAGCAGTTCGCACAATGACAGCAACTTATTTTCGATGACAGCACACGACGCAACAGCAGCACGGCTTCAGCTTGACAGCTCGCAGCAGCGTCGTCGATTTCAGCCACCAGCAGCTCACGCCAGCAGCAAGGCAGCAAAGACAGCAACGACAGCAGCACGGCAGCACACAGCACAACAGCGCACAGCAAAAACAACACAACAGCCACCAGCAGCTTCGCAACACCAGCAGCTTCACGACAGCAGCTTCGCAACACCTGCAGCTTCGTGACAGTAGCTTCGTAACACCAGCAGCTTCGCGACAGCACGATATCGACAGCCATGACAGCACAACGATAACAGCAACTTAGTAACAACAACACAATGACAATCGCAACAATGACAGCACAACCATAACCATGATTTCAGCAACAACGACAGCAATGGTACAAGGCAGCAGTTACCTCAGCTCAAGGCGAGACTTCTTCCAGCGACGACAGCACTTCCACGCCAGCAGCAGCGGCTTCAGCTCTCGGCAGCAACACTCCACAGTCTGGCAGCAGCAACAGGTCATGGCAGCAGCTCCCCCATGGCCAGACAGCAGCTGATCGCCCTTCCTAGCTTGCATGCAAGATCAGATTCTCCATCTGGATGCTTGGACAGCACATGCATGTGCTGGATCTCCTTCACCAGCTCACGGTAAAGCTTGCATTTACTCCATCACTCTCTAGCTCTCATTTATGTCTCTCTCAACATGCACGAGGATGAGCTTTTGTTTTTGCTTGAACTTGGAGGCCGAATGCCTTTGATGGTGAGTGATGACCGATTGAAGGCTTTTGTTGAATTACTTCTCTCTCTCTAGAGTTCTCTCACTCGGTTTGCTTGATGAGTAATGAGTGACCGAAAGCTATTTGCCTTTTTAATCATCTCTTTCAATATTTTGTTTTTTTTCCCTTTTTATTTCTAGCTTTTAAATTTTATATATAATTTACCATTGATGCCACTTGTCATGTTTCCTTTCCATATGCTTGACACATGTCAAAGCCATACACCATTTATGCCACACATTGATTCATGCGTTCTCCCATTCTGATTCCATGCTCGAATCCAATTTCGTCCGTCCATCCGGTTAATCCACTTACGACTTGATTTCGATTCCGTATACTCGGAATTATTTTTACATTTCAAATCCGTCTTCAGGCTTTCGAAATTATATATTTTTTATTATTCTAAAATAAATATTCGAATTCGATCGCTCTAAATTATTTTATGAAATTGAATTAAAGAATTATCCCCGGACCCATTTGGAGAATTTTATAAAAATTCAATTACTTATCCGAATCCGAAAGGATAATTATTTACATCATCCCTTAATATATAATCAATATTGAATAAATTATATTGACATAATAACATCATGTTACAAAAAAAATAATTTTAATGGTCATTGTGACCTTTCATAACCCCATAATTGGATTTTTGTGGTTTTGTTTGGTTTTGCTTTCTCGAATCTAGAGCCAGTAAAAAGGAGGAAAATTGAAAATGAAACCACATTTTGCATATCAATCGCTTTCAAAGACCTTAAAAGTTCAAAGCAAAATTGAATTGGGAATAATAATGTGAACTTTAGACCAATAGCTTGGTGAAAAAATAATAGTTTAAAATATCAAAAACACCAGTGTAAAAATATCAAAATTCATTTTTAGTCATACTTTTAAAATATTCATTTTTTTTTTCCATCAAACAAATTAATTATATTATACTGCTATTTTTTCAATTATATTCCCACTTTATCTAAATTGTTCCTACTTGCTTTGCTCTCTTCCTCTATTGCTCATTATATGAGATCTTTGATTTCCTTTGTTGATTGTTAGAGTTTTATTAGGATTTTTTTTATTATTTTTTTTATTTTTGTGATTTTTTTAGTTTTATTTTGTATTTTGGATATTGGATATTGATATTTATGGTTAGATTTGATTGGATTTGACTTGAAAATTGAGGTTTTCAATGAGATGTATTAATGAAAATGACGACTGAATTTACAGAATTTTATGGGGCCATAAAATCTGGTATCGGGTTTAAATTTCATGTTTTTTAAATTTTGATTTAAGAGTAGTTTGATAAACTTGAATAAAGTAAAAATAGTTTGTTTAAGAGATCGAAAACAAATTTTCATAAGAGCAAATTACAATTTAGCTACCCAGTTGAAACGCATTCATAAGCGGAGCAACTTTTTCGCTTTTAGTTGAAAAATACCAAAAATATCAACTTCAATAAGAGAGAATATGTTTTTAACCCCAAACTTAAAAACATTTTCATTTCAACCTCTCAAACAAATAAATTACATCATATACCCAAGATATCAAAATTACCCCTAACATAAAATTACGAAATTACCACTAATTTCAAATTTCAAAAAAAAAAAACGGAAAGTGGAAATTACGCAACTGCCCACCCTGCATAAATCGAAAAGTCAGTGGGAAAATGAAAGCTTCTCGGTCTCCTAGTTCAACGATCACGCCCGACGCACCCCGATCACGCCCGACGCACCCCGATCACCTAGTTCAACGATCTCCGACCATCGCACGCCGTCGCCGTCGTTCTGCAAGCACCGCACACCGTCGGCGAGAGCGTCTCCTCACCCATTACGACCGGTAAGGTTAGATCTACTTTCCATTTTCAAATGTTCTATGACTTTTCCAATTTTTTGCCATTTGTAAATTTGATTAGTGTTTTTACATGTTGGACATTCATGATAAAGGTCATATTATGTTGTATTTGGTTAGAATCTGCTTGGATTTGAACTGCATATCAAGATTTGGTAGATATATGATCTGAGAAGTCGATCGGTTTATGTGTGACCATATACCCCGACGTCAGTTTAAGTGAGCCAACAAAAGCCGAATCGGCTTACGCTCGATACTACATCGACGTGGGGTTAAGTTGTAACGTTTTTACATGTTGAGCATGCATGATAAAGGTCATATTATGTTGTATTTGATTAGAATCTGCTTGGATTTGAACTAGATATAAAGATTTGGTATATATATGATCTGAGTAACCTATCGGTTTATGTGTGACAATATAACCCGACATCGGTTTAAGAGTGTCAACACAAACCGAATCGGTTTACGCTGGATACTATGGACGTCGGGTTACAATTTCACACATAAACCGACAACGACTTACGTTACAACTTAACCCGACGTCCGTGTATGAATATTGTATACCGATGTCGGTTAAATTAATTTGTTTAGTTTTAATTTGTTAAAATTTAATTAGTTAATTAATTAATTTGTTTAATTTTAATTTGTTAATTAATTAATTTGTTTAATTTTAAATTTTTAATTAATTATTTTGTTAAATTAATGTGTTTAATTTTAATTAGTTAATTAATTAATTTGTTTAATTTTAAATTTTTAATTAATTATTTTGTTAAATTAATATGTTTAATTTTGATTAGTTAATTAATTAATTTGTTTAATTTGTTAAGTTTTTTAATTTTAATTTGTTAATTAATTAATTTGTTCAATTTTAATTGGGAGAATTACTGTAAACCCTCCACACATTTGTTTTATTACAATCGAAAATCATTTTTACGTTTTGTAACAATGACCTCCCATTTACTAACGTTTAACCATCGTTGACCGTTTGAAATAACTGGAAAATGACAAAATAAAGTAGAAAGACGATAATACCCCTGATTCACTCCTCTCTCTCTCTTCTCCCGCTTCTCCTTCTGCTCTTCTTTTTCTTCATCTTCTTCATTAAACTCTTTTCCCCTCTATTCTCCTTCTTCTCTTCATTTTCATGAAGGATACATCAATCTTCCTTCTACACAAACAAAAATCGCGATCATATTCAAACAAAAATCACTTCCATCATCATCAAACAGACCCAACACATTATCATCAACACCATCTACAGACCCAAGAACATCAGAAAATCCAGCTGGATCTGGGTTTTCGATCTGGAAACCCAAAAGGACATCTAGAAAGGGTTTCCAGATCGGAACCCAGATCCGGATGTGGGTTTCCGACTGGGTTTCCAGATCGAAAACCCAGATCGATCTGGATCTGGGTTTCCAGATCTGGAAACCCAGCGGAAACCCAGACGTCTTCTGGGTTTCCCCATCTGGAAACCCAGATCCACGTCTAGGTTTTCGATCTGGAAACCCAGACGACCTCTGGGTTTCCGATCAAACGATCTGGGTTTCCAGAGACGTCGTCTCGGTTAGATCGGAAACCCAGACGTCCTCTGGGTTTTCGATCTGGAAACCCAGACGACTTCTGGGTTTTCGATCGAAAACCCAGACGTGGATCTGGGTTTCAAGATGGGGAAACCCAGAGGACGTCTGGGTTTCCGCTGGGTTTCCAGATCTGGAAACCCAGATCCAGATCGATCTGGGTTTCCAGATCTGGAAACCCAGCGGAAACCCAGACGTCCTCTGGGTTTCCCCATTTGGAAACCCAGATCCACGTCTGGGTTCCAGATCTGGAAACCCAGACGTCCTCTGGGTTTCCGATCAAAAACCCAGAAGTCGTCTGGGTTTCCAGATCGGAAACCCAGAGGACGTCTGGGTTTCTGATCTAACCGAGACGACGTCTCTGGAAACCCAGATCGTTTTCTGGGTTTTCGTTTCCGATCGGAAACCCAGACGACGATCTGGGTTTCCAGATCTGGAAACCCAGATCGTCGTCTGGGTTTCCGTCTGGGAACCCAGACATCGATCGACGTCCGACGTCCAGTAGATCAATGGAGAAAATGAAAATGAAGAGAAGAAGGAGGAGAGAGGGAGAGAAACTGGGAGAAGATGAAGAAATTTTTGAAGAGAAGAAGGAGAGGAAGCAGAGAAAAAGAGACTGGGGGCAGTTTCATCTTTCAATAATTTTTGAACGGTCAAATTGACCACATCATGGTCAAATCCAGCTCATCTGTTAGTTAGGGGAGGACATTGCAAAAAATTCAAAATATTATACCCGCCTGTCAATATCAAATTTACAGGTAGGTTGTGGGTAATTTTCCCATTTTAATTTGTTAATTAATTTGTTTAATTTGTTAATTTTAATTTGTTAATTACTTAATTTGTTTAATTAATTTGTTATTTTTTTAATTGTAATTTGTTAATTAATTAATTTGTTTAATTATAAATTTTTAATTAATTAATTTGTTTAATTTTAAAATTTTCAATTAATTAATTTGTTAAATTAATTTCTTTAATTTGTTTAATTTTAATTTGTTAAATTAATTTCTTTAATTTGTTAATTAATTAATTTAACAAATTAATTTGTTTAATTTGTTTAATTTTAATTTGTTAAATTAATTTGTTTAATTTGTTAATTTTTTTAATTTTAATTTTTTAATTAATTAATTTGTTCAATTTTAATTTGTTAATTAATTTGTTTAATTTTTTAATTTGTTTAATTTTAATTTTTTAATTAATTAATTTGTTAAATTAATGTTTAATTTTAATTTGTTAATTTTTTTAATTTTAATTTGTTAATTAATTAATTTGTTTAATTTTAATTTTTTAATTATTTAAGTTGTTAAATTAATTTGTTTAATTTGTTAATTTGTTAATTAATTAATTTGTATAATTTTAATTTGTTAATAAATTAATTTGTTTAATTTGTTAATTTGTTTAATTTTAATTTTTTAATTAATTTGTTAAATTATTTAACAAACAAATTATTCGTTGCTTTTCTTGTTAATTAATTTGTTTGATTTGATCATATAATTATTCGTTGCTTTTCTTGCCTTCAGATGAAATTCAATTATAGGCATCCGGTGCAACATATTCCAGAAAAATCATTTGGGAATACACATAATAGTATGAAGATTATTGGTAAGTTAAATGCATTTCTGCAGCATAGGCAGCTGTTAGATAGATTTAAGGCAGAGAGTTCGATCTCGTATTTTTTAAAAATGAGCGGTAAACAGCTGCTAGTCACTCCCCTTATGCTAAACATCCTTACTAGAGAGTTAGTAAATTATCCTAATTCACAACCTGATGAGATGTGGTTCGAAATTGGGGGAAAGCCATATAGGTTTGGAAAGCAGGAGTTTTTATTAGTGACAGGATTGCAGTTTGGTTATCTCAACCTACAAGTGCTTAAGAGAAAGTAAGAAAATGAGAATAGTTTGCTGCGGCGACTTTTTAAAGGAGTATCGCCAATATTAAGTGACATTATGCAAATGTTAAGGGTCCGGGGGGATACCATAAGCGATGAGGATGTCTTGAAGTTAAGTAATATAGTCATCGCTTACAATTTATTTTACGGCTATGATGATCGGTCTAGGGTGGACGGTTATCTGTGGGTCCTGATAGAGGATATTAATATATGGAATAAGTTCCCCTTTGATACAGTCGGCTACAGCAGGCTTATAGAGGGCCTTCGTTGTGCGCTTGATAAGGATCGGCTTATGACTTGCTGCAACATTAATTTGTATGGCTTTATTTGGGCTTTTTAGGTATGATATTTAGTATAATCTCTTGATAATTAATGAAAATTGATTAATGTTTATATATATATATATATATTAGTTAAATGTTTTTCAATTCTTTTTTAATCGAATGAAAATTACAGTGGTGGCTGGTGGAAATGTTTCCGTGGCTGGAACAAAGGGTAGGATCCAAAGTCATAGGCGACGACATGGTATTGCCACGGTGTGTGAATTGGGTGTGTAATAGCAGAAAACAAATACGTTGGTCGAATGAGTTGATTCGTGTAAGTATCTAAATGTTTTACATTTATTTCTATTTATTGACTATTATTTTTTGTAATGATAATATTAAGTATATTATATGTTTTTGTAGTTAATAGGGGGAAATACTACCCTTGAGCCCACTGATACGGAGAAAGAAATGGATTATTGGAAGTCCTTCAACCCTAAACACCTAATTAGGGAGAATGCCTATAAAGTAGGAGGTGGAGGGGGTGTTGATGAAGATACAGATGATGATTCTGATAGTCGGGAGGGCGAGACGGAGTCGAATAGAGAGGTAAAGGGTGAAAGGGAGTCAGCTGGTGAAAAGGAGGAAGAGGAGGAGGAGGAGGAGGAGGAAGAAGAGGAGGAGGAGGAGGATCCGCAGCAGCATGATTATCACATCCCAAGCCCACGAGCCGACTCAGAGAGTACATATTCGGAGGGAAGGACCAAACGAGTACATGAGTTTAGACGAGGCGAGAATCAGTACGATGACACTGCAGCCCTACGTGGTCCCCGTATGGTCGCTGGACCCTCTCAAAGTCAGGTGCGAACTTTGTATGATTATACTACTGTATACATTTTATTCTTGCATGACAATTGATGTATATTATAATGTTATTTAAATAATTTTACAGGAGCCTCAGACGAAGGTGGGGAAGATTATAGCCATGTTGGAGTCTATTTTGAAGACACAACAAGAGCAAAATCAGAGGTTAAGTAGGATCGAGAGAATACTGGAAATTCGTATGCCTCCAGATGGCAGGAATGACTCGAATGACGGTGGTGATGATGATGATGATGATGATGATGATGATGATGCTTCACCACCGCATCTTGATCCACAGCAGCACGATGAGAGTGAGCCGGTAAATTTAGTATATATTTTGTATTTTAGTTTAGTTTTTAAAATCATTATAACTTTTGATGTTCTGTAACTTGTGAAGGTTCAGGACATAGTATCGCAGCTGCTTGGGAAGGTCGAGGGCCCACATCCCCATGAGGACCTACCAGCCCATCAGGATCCCGGACATCGGGAGGAGAGTGACCGGGTAAATTTGTAATTTATTTTGTGTTTTAGAATATTTTGTCAAATTATTATAAATTTGTAAATTACAACTTGTGATGTTCTGTAACTTGTGAAGGTCCAAGATATAGTATCGCAACTGCTTGGGGAGGTCGATGGCCTACATCCCCATGAGGACCTACCAGCCCATCAGGATCCCGGACAACAGGATGAGAGTGACCAGGTAAATTTGTAATTTATTTTGTGTTTTAGATTAGTTGTTCAAACAATTACAACATTTGCTTTTTCGTAGATTGTGGAGGTTCTGGACATTAGATCGCAGTTGTAGGGGGGGATCGATGTCCCACTTTCCCATGAGGACCTACCACCTCACCAGTATCCACCATTCCAGTATGATATTGATGAGGTAAATTTTTATTTATTTTGTGGTTTATGTTAGTTTTTCATATCATTACAATTGCGTACTTACAAATTTGATTTTTATTTACTTTATAGGGAAAACTGTCAAGGCCTAAACGAAAGATTAAACCGTTGGTATCTCTATTGTCACCATACACAGATCCTAATCGTGCAATAAAGAAAACAAAAATGTCAAAGGAGCAAGTGGCGGAAACTGTATCGGTGCTAGATGAGATGGTTCAAAATGTGTACCAGCAGTTTAAACCTTCATCTTCTTTAGACCTCAGGTATTGATAAATTATTTATCTTTATTTACTCCGATTACTAATATAATACGACTAACTTTGACACTTTTGTTTTGATTTTAGGTGCTGCGTTAACGGTTATCCGATGGCATTCACCCCTGAAGAGTTTTGTACCATTGAGGGTGAGGATAGTTGGTTGACGTCAGCGCATATTGACGGTTATTTACAATGCCTGCGAATCAAAGAAAGCTCGTGGTGGGATGAGACTCATGATGATAGATACGCAGTGCATGGATCGACCATTTTTGTGAGTATCAACATTTAATAATTGCGAAATCAACATTTTTTCATCTTTGTCATGTATGTTAATAATTTAAATTTATCACTTGTAGGCGGATATGACCATAACCATGACTAACGAATACATCAGGCAAGGAAAAAAATTTGATCCTACGACTGCTGTGATCCCCCCTCACTGGAGTAATTTTGCTAGCGGATTGAAAGACGCTAAAACCCCTTGGTGGTCTGTTCACAATGTAAGTATTGTCTATCTGAAAAATTATTATTTGATTTTGTAAATAATAATTATATCACTGACATTGTCAACATGCAGCTATTGATGCCGTGTAGTCTACATCAGACCCATTGGATAGTCTGTAAGGTGTGCCTCAGAGAGCAGAAGATTATCATATATGATTCACGTGCCGATGTAGATTTTGAACACATGAGAAATGCCATTGAGCCTTTGGTCCGCTATATCCCATTGATCTTACGAGCGATTGATTACTACGAGAAGACCAATACAGAGATGCCACCTATAGAAAAGACATGGGATGTGGAGCGCGTTGATATTCTAAATGTGCCTCAACAACCTGATGGGTAAATGTCAATTTTTTAATCATATATAAATGTATTATTTAATGAAATAGCTGACCCAACTTTTTGTGTAATACAGGAGCAGTTGCGGGGCATATTGTGCAATATTTATTCATGACCTACTATGCTCTCTAGAGGGTCAGTGGAAGTCTATCCAAACGAAGGATAATGCTCGTCAAATAAGGGCGCAGATAGCATTCGATTTATATAGGTATTCAACCCCAATGTATAGGGCAGACGAATGGGGGCAATGGACATTAGATGAGAATGGTAAAGTTGTATATGATTGATGTAAATATTACAGTAAATTAGATCGATTGATTCATTCATTACTTAGCAAAATATTCCAGTAAATTAGATTGATTGATTGATTTATTCATTACTTAGCAAATATTTCACAAAAATTATAAACCAAAAAATAAAGACAATAATCGGGTTAACATTGCTCAGAAAGGCTCAAAAACTTAAAATGTTTTGTGTAAACAAAGCCTTCGAAATGTGCAAAAAAAAATAAGGTAAATCGGTTTTTGTGACACAGTTAACCCGAAATCGGGTTTAAATGCGCCACTAAAACCGGCGTCGGTTTTACTGGTTTAACGTAAACCGGCGTCGGTTTATACATAAACTGAAATTATATAAATGCACTTAAACCGGAGTCGGTTTTTGTCATACAATAAACACCGACGTCGGTTTTAGAAGGTATACACACACCGATTTCGGTTTTTGTAGACCTATGTATATCGAATTTCACTTGCTAATGTGCAAAAATTCATAATTTTTCCCCATTATCTAGGTTTACATTGCTCAGAAGGTGGCCAAAAACTAAAAATTTCATATTATTATACACACCCAGAAGATACAATCATGAGACATGGCATCTCCAATTACAATGTGTATAACCTTATGACATAGAATAGTTCAATGTAATGAATATACCTATATATGCAATATGTTTCTTTCATTTAAGTAAATTGACATAATTAGCCAATTTGATAATTTTTAGTCCAACAGCCTTGGAAATGTATAAAAAAACGAAAGAAAAAAATTCAATTCGGTTTTAGTGAGGACATTAAACCCGGATCGGGTTTTATATATCACTAAAACCCGGCGTCGGTTTTTGTGGGGCCACAAAAACCGACGTCGGGTTTGGATGTTCACTAATGTATTTGATCTACACTTACACCGGCGTCGGTTTTCGTTATTCATTAAAAACCGGCGTCGGTTTTCGTTATTCATTAAAAACCGACGTCGGGTTTATAGTATTCATAAATCCCGACGTCGAGTTTTCGTCTTGAATTTTTTTTTTCCATTTTTCCTTTTTTTCCCGCTTTTTAGTTTCCTATCAGAAACGGATATCGGATTTTACTATTTTGACCATAACCAAAACTAATTTTTTATGCAAATATTTTCAAAATTTAACATAACCTCCCTTATTTTTTATTTTATGTTACCCATAATATTACATAACATACGACGATATCACATATCATATAATTAATGTACCATTAGTACTACAAAATCAGAAATTGACTTTGTAAATATGCTGCTGTGCTCCTCAAACATGATAATTATTAAATAAATTAATGAAACTGATTTCAATAATAAGTGCTCGTCATTTATAAAAAGGATAAACCATAAACGTTAAGTTTATTCATTACAAATTTTAATGATTACCACCATTTTCATCATCTTCTGTGGGTGAAATTGGAAATTGTTGATCGCATCGACGTCGCGTGTGTCCTGTCACACCACAAAGGCTGCATTTTCTGGAGGTTTTGGGTCGTCTAGTACTGTGTGTGGCAGTGGAGCTATTTCTAACCTCTCCACCAGTTTCTGTGCTAGTCCCAGTAACATCAACAGGTTCTGCACTTGTCCCAGCATGATCTACATTTGTTCTTTCGAATGTAGAAATGGGAGGGTTTGGACAACGAAGACGGTTGTGTCCCATTTCACCACATTTTCCATATTTTTTCTTTCGACGACTTTCCCCGGCTGACGGAATTCGTGCCTCTTTCGGTCTACCTGCTTGTCGTCTTCCTTTGGGTGGTAGTACAATCATACTTTTGACTTCCGAGGGAACATTCCAATCTTTCGGGCCAGGAACAGGATTGATTGGACGTGCATATGTAGCTTTCAGCCATTCCTTACTATAATAATCGTGACAGAGTGTATAATAATGAACACCGTTGACCCTGATATATATGACAAAGGTAGAAAGTTACCAAATGACATAAAATAAGGAAAAATAATAATAAAGTATAAGTATAATTACTATACCTAGCAACAGCAATGGCATGATGACATGGTAACTGATCTAGATCCCAATGTCGACAAGAGCATGTCCGCTCAAAAGGCTGAACGAAGCCATAACCTAGTTCATGTGTAACTCCAAACTTGATCGGTTGTTGAATGGGAGATACCATAGTACTCGTCGATTCATTAGCCATCGAGTTCACATGATCCTCTGCAGTTTTGGTAACCGAAGTTCTGAGATTCTCGGCATGAACACGTCTATCATTATGCCATTTCTGCAGCATATGTCGTAGATATTCATGGTCGGTTGTTATTGGAAGCCGTCGCGCTTTCATCATGCATTTGTTCAGTTACTCTGCAATGTTAGTGGTCATCATGGCATATCTTCTTTTTAGAGCATATGCACGTGACCATTTCATCACTTCGATGTTAACCAATTTTTCATGCATTTGAGGACATGCTCCTTGAATTTTTTCTAAATATCTATCACAATCTGGCCTTGTATAACAATATGCTGCAAGGTAAAACATATTCTCCACATCTTTTACCTTTCTATAGTGTTTCTTCAAGTTTTGCTTCAAGTGGAAGAAACAGAGTACGTGTAGGACTTCGGGAAAAACATTACTCATCGCATTCGCAATACTTTTATAACGATCGGATACAATAATCAAATCCGACTGCAAATGTTGCCTCCCACTGATAATATCTCTCAATCTACTTAGGAACCAGGTCCATGAATTGTCCGACTCTCCATCAGCAAAACCAAAGGCAAGAGGATAAATTATCTCCTCCCCATCTTTGCATGCAGCAACAAAAATCACCCCTTTATATTCACCTTTCAAATGAGTGGCATCAACCGCAATAACCGGTCTTATATAAGATCGAAAACCCTCAATTAAGACTCCAAGTGCAAGGAACGAATATAAGAACCGATTGTTTTCATCTGTCTCAATTGCAGTCACTGTATCAGGGTTTGTTTCCTTTAACATGTGAAAGTATGAAGGAAGCTGCTGAAATGACTCATCCGCTCTTCCATATGCTAGTTTCTTTGTATATTGTAAAGATCTCCAAGCTTGATTGTACATTATTTGCACACCATATTGCTCCAATATTTCTGCAATCAAAAGTTGTGGTGTTATACTATCAAGACTCACTTTTTTCTGATACAAAGTTGCTATCACAACAGTCTTCACACTCCGTCTATGTGACTCGTAAGCGTCCTGACAACATGTGTGCTCTGGTACATATTTATACACATACCACATCGAACCACCCTTTCTGCATCTTGCACGAACCTCAAAGTTGCAGCTTACATCCTTACAACCAGCCTCATATCTGACTGTGCATGAACATCCAACTTTATGTTGATGCCCGGAATTAAGAACACACTTTCCAACAGCAACATTCAGTTCATATTTACTATCAAAAAATGCACCTTTATACAATGTATCACGTCGGATGAAGGTCGATATAGCAGTTGACGTAGCCTCAATTTCACACTGATATACACCGGGAACAATCCAGTATGGTTGTGAAGGATTGGTTTCAAATTGTGAACCCGAAAATCTAATTTCTGGATACTCTACAGTCTCTGCATCCACTCCAGTTTCAATGCTATCACCTATAGTTTCCTCATTATCATCTCCACTGTTCGATATCTCATCATCATCACTATCTGCGTCCCAATCTTCATCATCATAATCATTTCCACCAAAATCAAAGTCACGTATTGGACTTTCTACGGATGTGAATGCGGCAATAGAAGTTGAAACTTGATTGCTGCCACTAGATGAAATAAAACAATTTTGACCTTCACCTATAAATGGATTTACAATTCTATCCGCAGGTGCTTCTACATCCCTTGGATATGATGACATTGTGTTGATGGTAAATTGAGGGACAGTAGAGTTAATACCTCCAGAATCTCTCATAATCTTATCAACATAAATCTCTCTATAATTTACTTTTTCGTCTGAAATGACACCCCGCACACTAAGATCTGTAGTGATAGATATCTTGATCCCCATATCTCGGAGTAAATAATGCAAACGAATATCTCATATTCTTCTATCAATGCCAGTAACTGTGTAAACAAATTCAACTAATTGAGAAAAATTGACATCCCTAGGAGCCCCTATCAAGAATGTCTCACCCCCAACATAGTTATTTCCATTCCATTCTCCATTACATTTAACTAGTATCGGCACTTCACCCATTCCTATCAAATTTAAAGTATAAACAAATTAGTCTAACACATACTGGACTCATAAATAAAATAAAAATAAAATAAAATAAAAAAATTTCTCGGCTTCTGATACGTAACCCGAATTGGGTTTTGTATATAAACATAACCCGATTCGGTTTTTGTGAATATAACGTAAGCCGATTCCGGTATTAGTATATAACCCGATCCGGATTAGCTATATACGTAACCCGATTCGGTTTATGTATACTCATATAACCCGATCCGGTATACATATATACACATTACCCAATTCGATTTACTACATAACCCGAATCGAATTATATATATCCACATAACCCGATTCGGGTTACGTTATACTACGTAACCCGACGACTTGCAGAAAACGCAGAAAATCACAAACTTCCCAGAAATTGCAGATCTCACTCACATAAGGTTATATCACAAGCAAAAGTCACTCTTATGGCCCAAAACTAAGCAATGTGAATAAAATAAATTGAAAATAACCAACAACAATCACGTACCTCAAAATTTGAACAAAAACTTCAATGTGGAGAATGTGTGTTCTTACGAGTCAAACAATGTTTAATGGGTGCACAAATGGACGTCAATGGATGACAACAAATTTTGTAGAGGATGGAGAGGTCATAAAATGGTAGAGAAAATGGAAGAAAAATATAGAGTCCATTGTGACATAACAAGCGGAAGAGGAAGAGGAAGAAGAAGAAAGGGTAATTACGTAATTTCTGATAAGGTTATCAAAGGAAATTAAACTGAAATCTAGTAAAGGGTAATTTAGGTAACTTGGTATAGATAGTAATTAGTTTGTTTGAGATACTAAAATAAAACTTTTATAAAAAGATGGATAAAAACATAATTTTACTTTAAAAAATGGTGAAAACTTAAAAGCTCTCTTCATATATCAAGGGAATTTGTTTGAGATTTTTTGCAGATTTTAGGAATCTTTCAAATCGTATAATCCATCATGTCGACCATGTGACATGATAAAAAAATAATTTTAATGGTCATTGTGACCTTTCATAACCCCATAATTGGATTTTTGTGGTTTTGTTTGGTTTTGCTTTCTCGAATCTAGAGCCAGTAAAAAGGAGGAAAATTGAAAATGAAACCACATTTTGCATATCAATCGCTTTCAAAGACCTTAAAAGTTCAAAGAAAAATTGAATTGGGAATAATAATGTGAACTTTAGACCAATAGCTTGGTGAAAAAATAATAGTTTAAAATATCAAAAACACCAGTGTAAAAATATCAAAATTCATTTTTAGTCATACTTTTAAAATATTCATTTTTTTTTCCATCAAACAAATTAATTATATTATACTGCTATTTTTTCAATTATATTTCCACTTTATCTAAATTGTTCCTACTTGCTTTGCTCTCTTCCTCTATTGCTCATTATATGAGATCTTTGATTTCTTTTGTTGATTGTTTGAGTTTTATTAGGATTTTTTTTATTATTTTTTTTATTTTTGTGATTTTTTTAGTTTTATTTTGTATTTTGCATATTGGATATTGATATTTATGGTTAGATTTGATTGGATTTGACTTGAAAATGGAGGTTTTCAATGAGATGTGTTAATGAAAATGACGACTGAATTTACAAAATTTTATGGGGCCATAAAATCTGGTATCGGGTTTAAATTTCATGTTTTTTAAATTTTGATTTAAGAGTAGTTTGATAAACTTGAATAAAGTAAAAATAGTTTGTTTAAGAGATTGAAAACAAATTTTCATAAGAGCAAATTACAATTTAGCTACCCAGTTGAAACGCATTCATAAGCGGAGCAACTTTTTCGCTTTTATACAATTGACCTCTTGCCGTTAGTGGATTTCAGTTAGTGTTAATTGGTTTAGGGGTAAAATTGTTTTTTTATGTTTTATTTTTTCAAAAAATAAATTTTAAAAACTTTTAAATGTTTTTTTTTTTAAAAAAAATAAAATTTAGAACATCCCTCATCAGCCCTCTTTGTCTCTCTGTCTCTCTCTCTTCATCCCTCAGCCTTCTCTCATTTTTCGCAATCGTTCTGTCTCCGTCGTTCGCTGTCTCTTTTTCCTCTTCATCTTTTTCTCTTCTTCCGCTTCTTCTTCTTCTTCTCTTCTTATTCTTCTGCTATTCTACTTCCTCGAACCTGATCTGGGTTCATCTGGATGAACCCAGATCTGGGTTCGTGACGAACCTAGATTGGGTTCATCTGGGTTCGTGACACGAACCCAAATCTGGGTTCACAAGGAAGCCATAATCTGGGTTCACGTCATGAACCCAGAATCTGGATTTGACAATGAACCCTCTGTTTTTTTTTTTTTTTTAGTTTGATTGACAGTTTATGGGTGATTGTGAGATTGATTTCAGTGATGATGTTGGGTTTGATGGTTTTGTGAGAGATTGATTATGTTGAGTGATTGGTTTCCAAGAGTGGATTGATGATGTTGGGTGATTGGTTGATGATGTTTAGGATCATTTTTTGGATGTTTGGGTGGAAACCCAAAATCCAGATTTCTAGAACTGAAAACCCAAATCTGGTTTCCAGTTTTCAGTTTCTGGAAACTCAGATTCTAAAAATTCAAAAGATTGAAATCAGAATTTGAGTTTATTTTATTTTTTTAATATATATTTTCAAATTTTTTTCTAATTAATTTTTATTTAATTAATTATTTTTAAGTAGCAATTCAAATGACTGAAACCAGAATTTTTTACTCGCTCAATTCAGTTAACTCCATCAATCAAGGGCATTTTCATCTTTTACTCCTTTTACACTATTTTCAGTTATATATAACAAAATCTTCCAACGGGAGAGGGGTAAATTATAATTATATCAAAATAATTGTTCTGTCTATAAAAGCGTTTCAACTGGGTAACCTTTTTGTAATTTGCTCTTTTCATAAATAAGTAGGTAAAAACAATTTTTTTATTTTGTTTTTGGTTCGTTTATATTTTATTTTTGGATAAAAGTGAATTTGACCTAAAAAAATATGTACAATTGCATTTAATTGTTTTGAGACTTAGAGACTAAGATATAGTCCTTGGCATTTCGAATTAGACCAAGATATAGTTCTTGGTAGTCTAAACCTGATTGGAGGGACTTATCTCAAACTCAATCTGTTGACCTGATTTAATTTTAACTAACGATATAATTTATATAAAAAAATAAATATACACAATATATATATATATACATAGACACACACTTAAACTTCCAATAGATCAATTTAATAACAATATAACATCACATCTATATGATATATTATTACTCTAAAATTCATAAAATACACAAATTTGTTAAATAAAATACGAAAGACTTCCTATTTTACGAATGTTTCATTACAAATATCAAAAACTTGATAATTCATGATAAAGTTTCATTATACAATCCAAAATAATCCTACTGCATAGTCAGTCTCAATCCTAATGAAAGTAGGACCAAGCTCTAGAAGCATAAATATTACCACATTATTCACATTTTCACTCGTCATTCACAATGTCACATGAGGGAATGGCTATGGTACAAACAACAAAGTTGTTTGTACCATACAAACACATTTGGCTGCCATCTGGCAGCCAAATGTGTTTGTTTGAAACCTGCAGCAACCGGTTTCAACCGGTTGCTGCAGTGAAAATTAATAATTTAATAATAATTAATATTTTAATAATATTTTATTAATAAAATAAAATATATAATATGTATTTTATTAATTTATTATTAATATAAAATGTATTATATTATAATTAAAATAAAACAAAAAAATAAAATAATATTTTATATTATATTATTTTAATAATTTTTTATTATTAAAAATTTACATTAACGTCAAAGTTGTTCATTGAACAACTTCAACGTTGTTGTGAACAAGTTGCCGAACGTGAACTTGTTCACAGCAACGTCAAAGTTGTTCGTTGAACAACTTTTACGTTGAAGCAACGTCCGAAGTTGTTGAGACTCAACAACTTCGGACGTTAACGTCGAACTTGTTCAACGAACAAGTTCGACGTCAAGTGAACAAGTCTCGGAACGTGAAATTGTTCACAGCAATGTCGAAGTTGTTCGTTTAACAACTTCCACGTTGAAGCAACGTCCGAAGTTGTTGAGACTCAACAACTTCGGACGTTAACGTCGAACTTGTTCAAAGAACAAGTTCGACGTTCAAGTGAACAAGTTTCCGAACGTGAACTTGTTCACAGCAACGTCGAAATTGTTCGTTGAACAACTTCCACGTTGAAGCAACGTCCAAAGTTGTTGAGACTCAACAACTTCGAACGTGAACGTCGAACTTGTTCAACGAACAAGTTCGACGTCAAGTGAACAAGTCTCGGAACGTGAACTTGTTCACAGCAACGTCGAAGTTGTTCGTTGAACAACTTTCACGTTGAAGCAACGTCCGAAGTTGTTGAGACTCAACAACTTCGGACGTTAACGTCGAACTTGTTCGAACGAACAACTTCCACGTTGAAGCAACGTCCGAAGTTGTTGAGACTCAACAACTTCGGACGTTAACGTCGAACTTGTTCAACGAACAAGTTCGACGTTAAGTGAAGAAGTCTCCAAACGTGAACTTGTTCACAGCAACATCGAAGTTGTTCGTTGAACAACTTCCACGTTGAAGCAACGTCCGAAGTTGTTGAGACTCAACAACTTCGGACGTTAACGTCGAACTTGTTCAACGAACAAGTTCGACGTCAAGTGAACAAGTCTCGGAACGTGAACTTGTTCACAGCAACGTCGAAGTTGTTCGTTGAACAACTTCCACGTTGAAGCAACGTCCGAAGTTGTTGAGACTCAACAACTTCGGACGTTAACATCGAACTTGTTCAAAGAACAAGTTCGACGTTCAAGTGAACAAGTTTCCGAACGTGAACTTGTTCACAGCAACGTCGAAGTTGTTCGTTGAACAACTTCCACGTTGAAGCAACGTCCGAAGTTGTTGAGACTCAACAACTTCGGACGTTAACGTCGAACTTGTTCAACGAACAAGTTCGACGTTAAGTGAACAAGTGTCCGAACGTGAACTTGTTCACAGCAACGTCGAAGTTGTTCGTTGAACAACTTCCACGTTAAAGCAACGTCCGAAGTTGTTGAGACTTAACAACTTCGGACGTTAACGTCAAACTTGTTCAAAGAACAAGTTCGACGTTCAAGTGAACAAGTGTCCGAACGTGAACTTGTTCACAGCAACGTCGAAGTTGTTCGTTGAACAACTTCCACGTTGAAGCATCGTCCGAAGTTGTTGAGACTCAACAACTTCGGACGTTAACGTCGAACTTGTTCAACGAACAAGTTCGACATTCAAGTGAACAAGTCTCGGAACGTGAACTTGTTCACAGCAACGTCGAAGTTGTTCGTTGAACAACTTCCACGTTGAAGCAACATCCGAAGTTGTTGAGACTCAACAACTTCGGACGTTAACGTCGAACTTGTTCAAAAAACAAGTTCGACGTTCAAGTGAACAAGTTTCCGAACGTGAACTTGTTCACATCAACGTCCAAGTTGTTTTCTCAACAACTTGGACGTTGAAGCAACGTCCGAAGTTGTTCCCTCAACAACTTCGGACGTCAACGTCCAACTTGTTCGTTAAACAAGTTGGACGTTCAAGTGAACAAGTTGCCGAACGTTAACTTGTTCACATTATATTTTTTAGAAGATAACTTAATTTTAATTTTTTAAATATAGTAAAATATTTAAAAATTGTATGGGATTTTTTTTAAAACATTAAATAAATTGAACTAAAATTTGATATATTTATATTATTGAAGAAAATAAGTTTATTTAATTTATATATTACAAATGCGTAAAAATATTTACACGTAATGTTAATATAATTTCAAGGAAATTTTTTTTTCTATTAGACTTTAATTTTGCAATTACATTTTTACCGTTATGATATTTAATAAATACGTAAAACATTTAGTTCGTGAAACACTACAAAAGGATTGGGTTCTTCATCGCAGTCATATCCAATTATGTTTTTGGGTTATTGCACTATATTTATGTGAAAAATATAGTAAGTTGATTCCTTCACTTAATTTTTAAGCAAACGTGACTATCAAAACATTATCATCTCCCAATACTCTTTGTAGGTGAGTTTTTGCTTGGTTGATTACGTAACAACCCTTCAATCCAACAAAACAAAGAACAATGAATATTATGGTTGGTGTACTTACTCCAGTGTTGGTGCGCAACCGCACCAGTGATTTAGTGTGGCCACACTCTCATACTACTATAATCCAATTTATTAAATTTATATATTAAAAATACATAAGTGTTATACAAGGTAATATTTTCAAATTTTACAAAACACAATATTTTTAAAATTTTTAACCCAAAATCCAATTTAGTCAAGTTAATATCTAATATCTCAACATAACATTTTAATAAGTATATCACAATTAAATCTAATTTAGTCAAATATTCTCAAGTTATAATGTTTCACACAAATATAAGACTAAATTTAAATATATATCCATCATATAGACTTAAATTAATAATATAAATTTAAATACACTTATTTCAAATATGTTCGTTCAACAAGTTTGACGTTCAAGTGAACAAGTTATTGAACGTGAACTTGTTCACCGTAACATCTAAGTTGTTCGTTCTATAAGTTTGATGTTGAAGCAACGTCCGAAGTTGTTGAGACTCAACAACTTCGGACATTGGACGTCAGCCAACGTCCAACTTGTTCGTTCAACAAGTTTGACGTTCAAGTCAAACAAGTTGGACGTTGAAGCAACATCCGATGTTATTGACACTCAACAATTTCGGACGTATGTTGGGTGAAAACGTCGTACTTGTTCGATTAACAAGTTTAACGTTCATGTCAACAAGTTGTCTAACGTGAACTTATTAACAAATTCGATGTTGAAGCAATGTACGAAGTCTTTGAGACTCAACAAGGTTCGACATATGAAGTCAGTGTACGTCAAACTTGTTGGATCACATGTTCCAACTTTCATGTTAACAAGTTTTCCAACGTTAACTTTCATGTCTTAGAGTATTCGATAATTTTTAAATTTGTTATGTACTATAATATTCTCATATTTTAAAAAACACGTTGTTTATGTCAATTCATTATTATGTAAAATCTATTTAAATCACATGAAATAGATTTGTTATATGTGTACCTCCATTAAATGTAATTTTGTCAAATATCCTAAAGTTATAATGTTTCACACATAACTTTAGACTAAAGTTAAACATATATCCATCATATTGATTGAAATTAATTAATATGGTCTTAAATACAATTATTTCAAATATGATTAATAAAATTAATATGTAAAAATAAAATACATGCTATTTTGGTGTATCATCAATAACTATATCGCCCGTAAAAAAAAAAAAAAATAGCACAAACAATAAAGTAAATATATGGTTTAAGAACAACAATATGGACAAGGTCTAAATAAGTCTCCATACCCGTAATGCAATAATTCGGGTGTTGACTCAAATCGATAATATAAAAAACTATTAAAAGAACCGGATCAGCACAACCCGCATAACCAAGACAAGATTATGGGTGTATCCGGAGACCCGCAAAATACTCATCCCTTATATACCTCCTACTTGCACCCGCATCCGCGCCCCCATAATCGAAAAATGTTGAGCCAGTACAAATGGTTGGGCGGCCTCACTCCCATGTCAGCGCACCTAAGGTAGTGGTCGGCGTGATAAATGGTCATGGGTGCGCGGTCGCACCACATGATAGGTGCAGCCACGCACCACTACTGTCAAAACTGTGCGGCTGCACCTATCATGTGGTGCAGCCGCGCACCATCACTGTCAAAACTGTGCGGCCGCACCACATGATAGGTGCGGTCGCACACCATCACTGCCAAAACTATGCAGCCGCACCTATCATGTGGCGCAGCCGCGCACCACCACTGCCAAAATTGATGAAACATTGGGAAGGCCATAGCCACGTCATCAAAATCCTAGACGCGAGCCTCCCTCCTATCCCAGTAATCGACAATGGGGGCAATTTCGTGGAGTTCAGTGTTACCTCTTATCGTTCTAACCTCTCTACTCATCTACGACGAGTGGGTCTCATCTCCCTCTTGCAAAACCCTACCCGGGGTCGGATCCCCACCAACCCGGTTCGAATGATTTGAAGGTGATGATGGTTGCTAATATGTTGCTGTTGGGTTCGGAAGTTGGTTTCGTCAATCGCTACTTCAGAGGCTATTACATGGCCAAATTCTTCAGGGTCGGTAATTACTTAAAGTCGCAATTATATTGTATGAATTGTGCTTAGCATTGTTTTTGCATTTGTTGTTGTTTGTGTGTTGAACATGTGTTGTTGATATGTATATTTATATGTGAGGGCAGAAATCGTTCCACACTGTGAAGTCTGACATGCTGCTAGTTTTGGGTGATGTTTCTGCAAAAGGGGCAGAGTTGTCTAGAAGTGGATGGTCGAGTGTGGTAAATCAGTTTCATCAAATATTGGGGCCTTTTCTTGGCCTTCCTTTTCATGTTACTCCAGGTGATAGGGATATAGGAGAATGTGGTTAGCTTGATGCAAAGTCTGTTAATTGGTAGCTGGGAATTTTCCTGGCTTGGACTCAGCCGGTTGTGGTGCATTCGAAATCAGTAACATCAGCTTTGTCTCGCTTAACGCTGTGGCAATGCTATGTGGCAACATTAAATTGAGGTTTGGTGTTGAAAAGGTTATAGAGAGGGAGAGCATAGAGCTTAGAATGGCAGCAAAAACTGTTAATGACTCTAGTGAATTCAGTGAGATGTATCGTGACTTTGCTTGGAGAGAAAATGGCATGTCACCCAGATCTGGTCTTGTCCTTTTACTTCACTTACCGATGCATCGGACAGTTGACAGCATGTGTTCGCCACAGAGTTTAAATACAGATGATAGCAGGTAGTTGTATTGTATCTCTTTTGTCTATCATGGCCATTATACATTGTTGAGTGTTTTTCAAGTAAATAAATGAGTTTTTATTTTCTAACATAACATTCAACAGAGTTACTTTGTAAACAGTCAAGTATATATCTTTGCATCAGGAGCTGAGAGAATGTTATTGAACCCACCATGTTAAGGTTGTATACCAAAGACTTGAACTAGGGCCTAAATCATCGTTCGATCGTTAAGAGTTATTGCTCATCATATTAGTTGTAGCAGACAGGAAACTATGTTTCATTGAAGTGTAAATAATTAACTACGTTCAGTAATTTGTTTAAATGTGGTGTGCTTCACCTGCAATTAAATTTAATGACTTTGTATCCCATCCTTATACTTTGTTTTTATGTCTCAAAAAGGTGTCAATAGGGCCTTCCACACACACACACACCATGGTAAAAGCAATGTCCACTGGTACGGGTGTCGCATGTTACAAACATTAATGTCCGAAAACCCCTATCCGTACCATCATCAGTACGTGGTTATGTACCCTTTTACTTTTATCATTACATTTACAATACATGGCTTCACATTTAAACCCTATTAAGTTGTATATATCCGCATATAAATGTTTGTATATACATATATTTATATATGTAATAAAATGGTAACAAAATTTCACTGTGTGAAAGATGCATGTGAGTAGGGTAATGCCTTTCTGTTTTTTTATAATATAAAACAAATTAAACAAACATTATGATGTTGGTGCTTCAAATGTCAGGTATGCAGCGTTAACCAGTCACTGTGCAAAGCTATGCTACATGGCTTCTCAATCAGCAGAAGCAGTTGCGGAGACAAAATGCAACATCTACCGTCTAACTGAGAGAATGGAAGGAATGTTGACAAAGGAAAAGACGGAAATTAATAATGGTGACAGGCAGGACAAAACGGCCACTGGCGTGCAGGTGAAAGATCCACTAAAAGTTACAACCAAAGGGGGAATAAGAAAACCTCAACAAAGACGCGCCATTGTGCAAAAGGTCGACAGGTGGGACACACGGTGAAGACAGATCCACATACTCAGTTGTAGGACATATGTTGAGTTGTTAGTAATAATATGCATCAGGAAACGTCTAATGTCACTCCTTTCATGACTGATACCCACGTATGGGCAACTTGTTGACATACAAACTCAACAACACCTGAAGAAGACTGGGTTACACGGAACAAATGGTCTCATAAGTTATGTACGCAGCTACTTATGTCAACGTAGCAAACATGTAGTCTATTTATTTTTTCCATCTATTTCTATTTTATGCCAAAGTTTCTTTTTATTTTTTTTATTTTTTCCATCTATTTCTATTTTATTAATTTTCTCAAAAAATCTAAATGTTATAAATCTTTAAGCACTAAATGATCATTTCAATGATAAATACTGAATTCTGGACGTTGAATTTTGACAGTCATAACTAAAATGTGCTGGTTACTTCCATTAGAATATATAGTATGAGTTAAACTTGTTGAATCTTCGACAATTAACTATATTTCTTATATATAATTGCTTTGCTAAGATAATTAAGTACCGCTGAATATACTCATTTAATAATCAAATGTGAAGTTGATTCTTGCATTAAATTCTAACATGTGCCCCCAAAATGTAACAAAATAATTATGTTGTTGCCAGATAAATTAAACTAAGAAAACAACAACATATGATGAAGGGACTATATAAGAACTAAGTTGGGTAGAGCTCAAAATATTGATATATGGCACAGAGTTGACAAAGGACAGACTTTTAATCTTGAAAACACTACAATTTGCACAACTCTGTCAACAACAATAATTAAAACAACCTAAGAAAATCGATAGATCTGTTAACTCCAAGCGTCTTCAAACACCGGACCTGAAACTCCATTGCGAGGAGAATCCCACCGAGTGCAACTATTGATATCCAAAACAATATTAGCAAGATAATCAGTAACACAATTTCCTTTTCGATAAGCACCGAGTTTTGATAGAGTGCATGTACTCAAGATAGCTAAGCCACCGACTCCTCAACCTCCAAGAACAACAAAAATCTTTATCATTGATCAAGGTGAGAATAGTCAGAGATCTGCAAGCCATAAATGTCGCCAGCCTTCAACATAAGCAATTTCAGTAACAACAGGGAATCCACCAAAAAGAGTAATCTTACCAAGATTAAGAGCAAAACAACTAAGGAACTTAACAAACATTTTTTGTTGTTATAAAAAAGAGAAAAAGAAAACAAAGGCATCTTATGATAAAAAAAAAAAAAAGCACAATAAATGAATCGAGATGTGGCTCAAAATCAGACTAGATAAAACTACTACTTTTGAAAAGTTTCCATTTGAAAAAATAAAGACATTCCTCCACCATAGTTTGATCTTGATTGCTTACCCATCATGGGCATACACAAGCTTTGGCGATATAAAACTTCTTCCGTAAAATAGATTTAATTGTCCAAACAAAGTCTACAAGGCACCCATATCACCAGTTGTGTATATGTAGGATAATGACATGGTTAAAAATGATTTCACAAACATGTGCGATTGACGTCCTTATGCACCTCCAGCACTATCATTTATGGAACTCGAAATCAGTATCAGGCTTCTTCACGTTGGTTCGATAACCCTTTTCAAAATCCTTTGGAAGGATGACATACCTATTCTTCAGTATTACATGCATTCCTGCTTTTTGACATATAGCTGTGATCTGCATACCAACGTCAAGTTACAAACATCAGTAAGAGAATGAGCCAAAATTCTCAAATATAGAGCAAAAATAATGACGTGAACATGTCTCAACATATTAAATATCCAAATAACATCAGAAGTAAATCTGAATACACCTATTTTGACAGAACGGTCAAGTTGAAGCATAAGCAAAAATCTGAATACACGTCCATAATTGGACATCACATATAATGGCTCGATTCAAATATTTCGACACTCAACGGCACATCATTATAAAATATTTATTGATAAGCATCAGATTTCTTGTACAGTTTTCAAAGTTGTAAGACTCAACAATGCTAAAACGCTTCATTCAATAAATAATACATCGTAAAATGACTTGTCCTGTTTCCATGACTAGTTGCTTCTTACATGAAATTTAAGTAGTTGTCATGCCAGAAACAAGAAATAGTGTGGCATCTAGAGCTGTTATTGCTTCTTTAATGTGGTATGTTTAAATGTAGTCAAAAGCGTTTTAAATGTGGCTCCTACAACTAGTTTTTCAAATTCTTGATCTCTACCAGATGCTCATTTTATGATTCTACTCTTGTATGCTCCATGTGTCATAGTGAGTGAAACCCAATTAGCTTAAGTCAGTTCTATTATGTCATACTGCAAGAATTCCCAACCAATAAAACAAGCAAAACTAACAAAAATTTGACGTGCCACCGATAACCGTAAAGCAGCAAAAGGAACCAAGTTTATTCCAACAAACACAGTACTAAAAAGAGAAGCAAACCAACTTACCTCAGCGGCATTAATTTTATCTGGTCGAGAAACATAATCCTCCAAGTCCACTTCATTACTTAAATTAATTTTTGTAGTGCAAACCTGAACAAAACCAGGCCAGAAATGAATTATGCTTGGTAAGAATTATAAAGTCAAAGATACACCAGTAAATCCTCATAATTAAATAATTACTGATAGATACAACCATTTATGATGAATACAATATCAGACAAGACCTACCTAGAAAACAAGCCTCTTTTGCCGTCTATCAGGCAAAGGGAATTCAATTTTCCGGTCAAGCCTTCCAGGACGCAAAAGTGCAGGGTCCAAATTGTCTGCCCGATTAGTAGCCATTATAACGTTCACATTCACAGTCTGGTTGAACCCATCCATCTAAAATATAATTCAGTAAAAAAAGAGGAAGTTCACGTACCAACCAAAAAGCATAACATCCATATAAGATTCATTTACTGAAACCCATAAGCAATTACTGAAAATTATTTGAACCTGATTCAGGAGTTCCATGAGAATACACTGAACTTCTCTTTCAGCTCCAGTTTGACCATCAAACCTAGTAGTACCAATAGCATTGACCTCATCGATGCAGATGAAGATAATTGCAGGGGAATTCTCTTTCGCAAGACCGAAAACATCACGAACCATCCAAGTGAATACTAACAAACATGATGTTGCACTTATGTACCAAGCGAATGGATAATCTTTAAAATTGCAAGACATGAATGAGCTTTTTTCAACTCATACCTCTCCCAGATACTTGTGCACAAATTCAGAGCCAACAACTCTAATGAAAGCTGCAGTTGTGTGGTTAGCAACTGCCTGGGCAGGTATGGTTTTCCTAGTTCCAGGCAGGCCATAGAGTGGAACAACTCGCGAAGGATCTATTCCGATTTGGTTGTACAGCTCGTGGTGCGCCAGTGGTAACTCCACCTAAACCCTATCAAGGCAAACACACAATTTAAAATTATGGACATGTCAAACAAAAACCCCAAATTTTCTTCATTTCATTCATTCATATGTAACATTAATTGACCCTAAAACCTACCAATTTTCTTCAATTCCCATATAAAATATTTTTGCAATTTTTTTTTTAATAATAAAAACTAAATTTGTTATCTTCAAGATAGCAAGCAGTTGCCTTCCAAATTCTGTACATTGTTGTGAGCTTGTTTTTGATAGTGCAGTGCTTTAAATTAGCATTGAGTTATCAAATCTAGTAAGATGAAATATGCAAATGAATCAGTAAAGTTTTGTATTACAAAGACTATAACTCCAAGGATATAAATTAAAGGATACAAAGCTGGAATGAAGCAATCTTTGTTCTTCACCCTCTAGATTGTCGCTGAGTTTATAAACTATTTGCACACAACAGATGTGAGCTATTTTAGACCACTCTTGACCTTTATTCCTTCTACAATAATTTTACAGCATAGGACAGCTATGAATATGCAATTGCATTACTGAGGATAGCATGCCTATCTTTAGAAATGACATGAGATTTGGATAACCATGGATTGATAAATGTACAAGAGAGGTGAGCTTCTGAAAATGACAACAGAGAATTCAGCAAAACAAGTAGTCTAACAACTGAGGAATTCATTATTGGAGGTTCTAAAGATTGCTTCACAAGCAGCAAAGCTTGCATTACCTTTCAAGAAACATCTAAAATGCCTTTAATTTCGTTGCCTCAACTCTTGAATGTCGAATGCACAATTTGCGATATCCTTGAGAAGAAAGATTTGTCCAAAGAATTAACTATATGTGCTAAAGCAACAAGTACAATGCCTATCTAAACAATACATATTACATGATAACAATACAAATTAGATATGGAACTTATATCAGCCTGGAAGACAAACTGGTATATTTACTGGTAAAATATCTCAATAAAAACCAGAATTTTGCTCAAATCAAGGCTGAAAAGAAATTGTTTTAAATAGAAAATCATGTGATCGCATCTATTGGATTTCTGAAACAGAAGTGAGAAATATTGCACTTCAATTCTCGAAGTGTTATTGAAGCTGGAAAAATGATGTAGCAAATCCTTAAAGTTTCCAAAAAGGGCCTTTAGCACATCATTGATATGGAAACTTTATTAGAACCATACACGTGCTGTGGCCTATTCTACACGTGCTAATTTAGCCAGATGATGCCAGACAACGAATGGACTATTCTAGTCATTCCTGCACCACACTCAATCACATAAATCTCTTGTAACAAAGCTCTGGCCTCTGCCACTTCAACCACAAGCAGCTCTGATATGGATGATGAATTACAATCGCTCTAGTTCCTCTCTTCTTTCTCTATACCTGCAACCATAAACCCGAAAAAGCAAACAACCATCTAGTGACATCACACACCAATAAATTTACTCAAATGCTATCAACACATGAATTTTGGCATGAATGCCAACTTGACACCACGAAGTGGGAATATGCTGAGCAACAACCGTGGACAATGTGACTCGTGCAGCAAGCACCTGGATGGCACAGCTGGTGCCTAATTGGTAATGCCAGCATCAGGTGTGCAATCAACTTTTTCATCAACAACTGCAAGTGGTGTAGGTGCACCTATCAACCCCTTACTCTTGAAAACTTGAGGCATAGTTACTAGAAGTAATTAGTGAAGTTGACAAGTAAATAGTAGCACATAACTCTATATAGCATATGATTGTTCAAAGTCCATACAGATACATATGTATAGATGCATATAAACCAACACTCTTGGTGATGCCGAGGTTATAGCCATATTCAATAGCTACTGGGCTAGTGGGTGGATATAGTGGTTGGATATGATGACTCTCATCATACACGACGACAGCCAACATCATCGCAGTTTAATGAGTACATAGGAATACACTCTGAACTTTATTGACCCTCTAAAGCCTATTGAAAGCTAAACTCTGACGACAAGCAGATATAAGAGTGATAACAATCAAAAGAAGAGCTAATAAGAGATGCTTAGAAAGACAATTTCATTCAAAGTAAATTTAAGACTGCTTCATGCTCAGAGCCCAAATATCTAAAACATAAATAGAGAAATCACTTGCTATCCACTTTTTCCAATACACAAAATGAAAAAGGTTATCAAGAACCATGACAACAATTCACCAACTTCTACTACAAGTGACCATGGACAAGATGATGCAAGTTTATCAAGCAAGTAAAGAGTGTCTTGAGCAAGTTAGTTCTCAATTTCAATCTGATATATTACTTGAACCAATGGTCATTTACCAAACAGCTAAGTGTAACTGATATCAAATATTAGAGTAACCTATAGAAGAGATTGGTAAGGCCAATAATACAGATAGTATGCATGTCACCTATTTTGGCTACTCAATGCAACTGAAAATATAAAATTAATCATCACTACCACCATGTATGTATCATCCGTTTACCTGTCACTCTAGACAAACTCTTATTCTATAACAACACAAACAATCAATGAAAATTATAAAGACAAACACAAGGATATAATGAGATTGGGCATTGAATAAAACACATGTTCTCTCATAAACAAGTAATCACTAAGATATTCAAAAGTTGTTATTAGTGTTTCGTTATAAGTTTACTGACAGAGAATCATATTTCCAGTGTAAGAAAGACGCTACTAAACACTTCTATGAGATTATCCGAAGGCTATCACTTCAGTCTAGCTATTTGATGACCAACAAAATACAAGTTGTACCTAAGAAAGTAGCTCAATGCAACCATACCACAGACGCTCCATTTCCACATACACAATACAACCAGACCACATTTTCTTTCTGTATCAATCACATCATCCCACCAATTTAAATATACATGATAAGAGTTTTTTTTCATATAAAGAAGATGATAATTATCAATGATAGGGATAAGAAATCGGATTATTATCATAGCATCTTGATCTAGTACGCCTAATATTATCCATTGTAGACCCAAAAACTCTCCGACTGTATTCATAATTGGTATCATTGGAACGACTTCCATACCTGTTAGATTGGGTGTTACACCTGGTGGAGGCGGCTCTCAATCAAAAAGAAGTTTTTTAAGTAAGCATGAAAACTGCCATAACCACAATAAGAACAAAAGTAAATGAAAACAAAGACATCACCTTGGTTAGAATAACTAATTCCCCCGTAACCGGAAGCCTCGAAAGAATCTGATTTCCTAATCGAATGACCCAAATTCTCCATACCACTGCTCGTTATAGGTACAGGGTCATTCCTAGATTTTTGATGCGATGAAGAGGTTACTCCTGAGGACAAGTTCTGAGCGTTCTTGTCTTGCCCCAAAATCTAGCAACTGAAATACGTACATCAACATCCAAATCCAAAACCCAACGAAGTAACAATCAATATTAATAAATACAATCAATATCAATATCACAGTGAGGAAACTTTGCTATCCTTAATGTCAACAACTGCTTTGTCAAGACTTAATTCTGGAGAACTTGATTTTCCTGTACAGCCTCTAAAACTTACCGTAGAATCGAGAGGATTAACAGATGCTTTATCCTTTTTCCTGTTGAAAAAGTGCTCCACTGCAAACATTCAAATCGAATATGAGATTAGTAGCGTCAATAACTCATTCACATGCCTCCAGTGAAAAAAAAAAAAAAAATAGGCAGTGATTCTCGAAGACTTGAAATAGATTGGAAATTCACTAGTGTCAATTAACCTTATACTCCATCTATTTCTTCTGAAAAACTCTCTCCTACTTTGAGCTTTGCAACATCAAAAAGTTCGACAAGAGATGTAATCAGCTTTTCGCAACTCTTCCTCAAATGCTTGGGGATTTCTCAGGTCAGTAGACGTGCAAAGAATATTGCATTTGTCAATAATTACTTCCTGAAACAGGGAAAAAAACATATAATGCCTAATACCCTTTTAACATAGTCTAAACAGGGTACAAGTTATGCATCACAAGCCCACCCACAGCCACCCATCAAATGCATCCACCACACCCGGAAGCCACCACCACCATTCACATAAAGCACCTGCCACAGTCACCCATGAAACACATTTCGACGGCCACCAACATCAACCCAGAAACCGGAGTACTTGATGGAAGAAAAGAAGACGACGGACCTTTGCTAGTTGACGGTCTGGTGAATAGCGGCGAGTCGATTACGATGCTGTGAGTCGGGACAGAGAGCGAAAAAGTCGACGACCCTGTGACAGTGAGGCTGTGATGATTCGATGATGCTCCTCGCTGAGACAGAGAGGTGACCCCAACAAGTCGACGATGATACTGACAGAGAGCGGCGATGCCGGCGTAGCGAGATCGTCGATGACGTGACAGATAGCTTAGCGCGAAACTGGGTGCCCGCTAGGGTTTCTTTTGGAGACAAACGGGACTGATTAGGTTTGGCTTTTTCTCTACCCTTTACTTAACCGGTGACCGGTTTTCATCATTTTTTTAACTATTTTTTTTTTTTCAAACATCCTCACCGTTGGATGTAAATTTTGATCATCCAACGGTTGGACTTTATTCTTTTCAGTTGTATGTATGATACAAACACCTTTTATATGTATTATAGCCGTTTCCTGTCACATGATGATGTTCACACACGTAACTCCAGTTAGTTGAAGTCACGGCATACAAGTCAATGGATTTTTTTTTTTTTTTTGAAATACAATGGATTTTTCTTATAAAAGCAATAATTGTAAAAGCAAAAACTGTGAAACTCAGAATCATATTTTCTTCATCTAGGTATTGATATCTGTTCACAAATTCCTTCCATGTCAAGAAAAGCTGTACTTCCAGGTTTGTTTGGGAAATTCAGGTTCAGTGCAAGGGGAAAAAACAACACCAAAGAAGCCTCAAAAGGCAAAGATGAAGCACAAGCAAGCAATGGATCAATGCCAGAGCTGCCTCTGCCAATTCTTATGGATATTCTTTCCAGGCTCCCTGTCAAGACCATCCTGCAGTTCAAATGTGTTTGTAGAACCTGGTACAACGTACTCTCGGATCCTTATTTTGCTCAGAAGCACCTTGGAAGAGCACCAGTCTCAATTCTTCTTCTAACAAGTCTTCAACAGAGATCAATCTACATTGATGATGATTTCCTTGTACCCTTGTTGAGGTTGAATCCAAACAGTAACCGGTATTTGTCACTGCTAACTTCATGCAATGGCTTGCTTTGCATACATGAGTTTGGTTACAAGAAAGATGAAATATCAGTGTGCAATCCACTTCTGAGGGATCATATGGTCCTTCCACAGCTTACAAGTAAAAGGGTCCATAGGAGGATACTTGGCTTTGGTATCACTCAAAGTACTAACCAATGCAAGTTGGTTCAGATTCTCAATTATAAGGATCAAGTAGAGAATTCTGATGAGTTCCAGGTTGAGATACTTACACTTGGTACAGATATGTGGAGAAACATTGGATGTCTTCCATACCAGCTTATTCACCCAAGTTATGGAGCTTTTTTACATGGTGCTCTTCATTGGTATTCTCATTCACGGGATCAATCAACAATTATGTGTTCTTTTGACCTTGAAAATGAGCAATTCCAAGCATTTCCAGGTCCTCCAATTCAATACAGCGTCCAATGCAGGCCTGTTAACAGCATTTCGGTGGGAGTTTCAGGAGGCTTTCTATATCTATGTGACGGTTTCTTTGAATCCAATATCGACATTTGGGTTATGAAGAATTATGGGGTGAAGAGATCATGGACTAAAGAGTTCAGTGTCAGGAATCCGTTAGTCTCGAAGCTGCAAAGGGTTTTTGGATCAATTCATATTCTAAACTATGGCGTCAATATGACTATGAGGAAGGAAGCAACTGAAGATGCAGAAATACTAATGTTGTTCGGTTCTGAAGATGTGCTTGCTTACAATGTTAATGGCAAAGGTGTCAGAAAACCGAAAACTTTCAGTGTTCAATCGAACTACCAAGCGATTCCTTACACTGCTAGCCTTGTTTCAATTAAGTCCTGTTTTTGGCAATCAAGCTAAAGAGAGTAAATAATCAGGATTCGTTTGTTGCTGTTGTAGTAGTATTAAAATATGGCTGTGGTGATCATGATGATGGAAAAAAATGGCATGCCGGGACCTACTTTTGTATAGGGCCTTTATTGATTATGACAAGTTAGTGATGCTGTTGCTAGTGCTAGTGCTTATCACTAATGTTTCTTTTTAGTTCTATGTTAGTGGGGTCTCCTCCAGGCCAATATGCCAACGAAGCTGCCTTGTAATTATAAACGGAGCTTTCCATTGAGAATTTTTTTTTTTGTATTTTTTTTTTTTTTCATTTTTTAGGGAAAAATAAATGTCACTAAATTTAGCATATATATAGAACCATTTTACAGTTCGTTTAGGTGTATACAAAGTAATAGATGAAGAAGCTGATGATCAAGACAAAAAGTGGTACGTCAGTGGGAAGTTCTTATAAAAATTTTGATTGATCAATTGTTGAATGAAATTCTGTTGATCATGATCATAGAATCATTACCGTTGATAAACTGATCCTTAGCCAATTATTTTGCAAGAATTAGTAATTTATAGTGTCATGATCAGTTTTAACAGAAGGGATGTATGAATGACACAGGATTTTAGTGGGATTTCACATTTCTAGACTCCATATGAGAGAATCAATACCGGTACTATAATTTGTGACAGAGACCTATGTTGCATGTATCATGAGTATTGCCTGTTGTCATTGTCATTGTCACTGTGATTATGTTTGATGTTGTTATTGTCGTTGTCTGTGTGATCATGTGGTTCTAGGCCCACGGATTATATTGTTAGTAAGAAACAATACCGAGGTTCAATGTAAATGCTTGACTTTGATTTCTGTCATTAATCTCGGGATAAATGATTATAAATTATTGGGAATAAAATATAGCAAAGTGATTAACCAGAAAAGTTAGTAATTTTAATTTATACAATATTCTATTTATGCTTTCGCCTATTAATTGGATGTTTCAAAAAAAAAACAAAAAAAAAAAATTGGATGGTTGGGAACGGACAGTGTGTCTATGCTGTAGCACCAAACCAGTCAACTTGAAGGGTCTTCAATCTTGCTCTGAAGTTTGCCATCTGCAAACACACAGGTTATTGTCAAAAAAAACAGAATAATTTTCAAACTAACAGTAAGGAAATAGGCACCGAATTCTATTCTACTTGTACTGCATTCCCAAAATTGGTATTTAACCATTAATGGTACCTGTTCCTGCAAAGAACTTCGTTTGAAGGACTCTTCACCCCTCACGTGACTTCAATCTTCGATCCTAGCTGCAAAACCAAAAACACCTTCCTTTGGGTGACCTGCGTTTGTTTCCAGGGACACCATCCATGTTTAAGTTAGCTTTTATCTTTCTAAGTTTTACTTATATCTGTTAATTAATTATGTCTAAAGTTTCTCTATTTGTCAAATGAACTACTAAATCATATTTCTTGTGAGGACAAACTGATCTTTCCATCTATACCTATGCATATCAAACACCTATCATTAAACAATACTTCTATAACAGATCTTTACTACTGGGCCTCAGGCCCTCAAATCATTCCCACAATCCAATCACAAATAATTTCTCAATTTTTTTTTTTAAACAATAAATCTCGAATTCATTTTCATTAAACACAAAAGTGAATTTCATTTACTAAAATCAAATTATTGTTATTAAAACAAATGCTATATACGATCCAAAATATAATTTACAAATATATTCACCAAAATCTACTTGTGATGCATGACATACAATTTCAAATTTAAACCTATGCAGTGATTATCTTTGTGTCAGACCACCTACACGTATGATAGAGCCTCTTTTGATTGATGGCTCGTACCTGTACTTGAAAAGGATTTTTCAGAAACACATAAAAAGAATGGTAAGTATAAAACTCAGTGAGCAGATAACTTTTAAACTAAAATATATATATTTATATATATATCCTCCTAAGAAAAATTTACAAATTATTATTTCTTATAACTTTATTAAAATTACAAAAATCACTATTTCTCATAAGCTTTTCTTCATTCTCGAAATTAGTAATAAATTTATGATTTAATAAACTATACATCTATTAAAGTGTTTTTCTCTTTTATCTCGCTAAAGGCAACCCATGGAAACTTAGCTCTATTGTGACGGAATTTCTCATCTCCACCAAAGCTCGGGAATGCTATCATGTATAGTCACAGATGTGGAAAACTTTGGGGTCGCGATTCCCCTATCAAATCAGGCAGATCTACATTACTATATATGTGCAGAGGGCAACTTACAGACTCAGACTCAACCCCTCTCAAGTTAGTGACTATCCCAACCATCTTACCATGCACGCAATGGTACTATGACCGGGTATAATGAGGACTACGGTAAACAAAGGACATTTAAACTTTCTTTCAAAAACACTAAAAATTCTCACTTATATGTATTCAAATATATTAAAATAGCTTTAATACCAAAATAAATAACATGCTAAAGTTTAGATACATCACATTTATCACATTGATGATTAAAATAAAAATGGTCACTTGAACAATTATGAATAAGAAATTAAATAATAATTGAAATCATAACTTATATCTCATTAAAAAAAATTATAAACACTTTAGGAATTATAACCACTCACAACTTATTTCAATCACTAATTCACCACTTTTCAAGTCTTCCCTTGAGCTTGCAATATATCCTACACTTAAATTCAACCATAACGTTGATTTAGAAGCCATAAATACCACCTTAACAACTTAAATAAAATTTCTCACACACTAATATACAAAATTCCATATTCTTGACTAGTCTTTCAAAGCCAACATTTCCCTTTATTAACTTCCAACATAAAAATAAATAAATAAACAATTAATTTCTTAGTTCTAATTTTACACACACATATATATATATTCAATAAATTCTCACTCCACCATAATTCCATTAGATTTTCTAACATCCATTCCTTTGAATTTCTTTTGCACAATTGCACTCAAACATATCCTAAATACGATAAAAAAAACACCTTTAAATGATTGAATGACAATTTTACACTCATTTATTGACATTAACCACATTAACATCCAAATTTTCAATTTCCATTGTTCTTACCCTATGTTAATTCCAACCAACATAACTTTATTTCAAAACCTCATTTAACTCATTTACACATTAAAATCAACTTAAACACATCTAAAAACACAAGTGGTCCATAAACTAGTATACATGTCCGTCATCTCATACACTTACATTTCTTTCCAAAAATTCATTTCAATCCACTTAAAATATCACATAAATTCATCCCATCATCCAAATAATTCCATTACATAAATTTTTTCCAAGATAGGCATATACTAATATATGACAACCTTCATCCATCCTATTCATTTCAAGCTAAATAATCACACCCAAAAGCATCAACAAATCATCAATTGATCAACTAAAACCTTAAACTAAAAATCAATCAAATTTCATCAACTTTAATATATCAAACCCTAACTCACCTTACTAATTTCTTGACTTAAAGCTTCTTGATGATATTATTCACTTCCGAACTCAATTTGATGATGATCTAACTCCGTTCATGATATAAATCCATTCTAAAAAAATATATATATCCAAAAAAAACCCACATCAACTAACATCAAATTAAATTTATTTTCTTGTCACTTTCTTGAGAACTCTTGGTTGGATTTTGAAAATTAGAGATGGATGAACACCTTGGAAATCTCTTCTTCTTCTTTTTCTTCTTCCTTCACAGCACCACCTTCTCACCTTTTTTTTTTTCTCTCAGTTCTACTCTCTCTCTCACGGTCTGCACATTCTTCTTCACATTTTCTTTGCTTTGGCCCAATGAAATCACCCATTCATCTGCTTTTGCACTTGACTTTATATACTAACACTCACTATTGTCTAAGTTGCCCTTTAACCCACTTAAAAATAACACAAATGTCATTTGTTATAAATGAAACCTTGTGATTGGTCAATTAATTCCATTCAATTAATAACTAACCAATTCCAATCAATTTTTGTTTAACTTCAACTAATGACAACTCATTTTGACTTTAAATGTGTCACAACATTATTGGTCTTCACATAAGCACATGGATTGTGCTTCTTGGATGGTTATCAATTCATGCCACTCTTTAATTAATCCTTAAACTTAAAATTTAATTCTCATTCATCCCAAATAAATTTCAAAAATATTTCATGGTCATTCTATCATCAAATTGACCATGCAATACTCTAATTAAGTGTCTTAACTTTCAATTCTATACTTTGAAAAAAAATTCAATTGGTTTTAAACTCACTAAAATTTACAACGTTTTCAACATGTGTATTTTTATCGATAAAGCTTCGGAACTCTTAAAATCTACTTAAACGAACTCCTTTTTGCTCCGTTTCAGTTTCATTAGTCTCTATTACTCATTCTTAATATTTTCGATTTTCCGGGGTCAAACTCAAAAATTTACTATTCACTAATTACTATTCATCTGAAAATCACTATTCATTCGAAAAATACTATTTCTCATATAAAATGAAATTCTGGGTTATACAATGGAGATCGATCAAAGTAGGCTGTGAAGGTCCAACAAGTGTTCTAGTGAGGAAAAACGTGAGGAAGATGACAAAGATAAGAGCAGAGGTAAAGGAGATGGTGAAAAGCATGTCATTGGAGGAGATGATAGAGTTGATTGGGAGGGACTCCATGACAGGCCCCTATCCTTATTATACCATAACTACGAAGGACTAGCCGACCTGTTGGCACTTCACGGTCACCCTCCAACCGATATCTAGATCGATTGAAGAATCCCCGCGAAGCAATGTCGATTTGTCTCTAAAAATTTTTCTAATTTCTATTTAAAATTTAAGCAACCCAATTATTGTTTGTGGCGACTATAAGATATACTACAATCATTAGTTAATAAAAATCATTTATTATTTTATTTAAATTTCGAAAGCATAACGACTGCTTTTATTAAAAACCCATCCTGTACAGAAAAAATTTGACAATTCTAAAATTTCAATCAATTCGCTACTATCATCGGATTAAAATTCGGAAACCACAATCAGCCACAAACAAGTATATTTAGCGGATTTTAAACCAAACTATATTTATTACTAATACCATAATACCATAATTATTTACACATCCAAAATGGTAATTTATAGATTAATATAAAATTCTAACCATTTAAAAATATTACAAAACCATACATTTTCGATATTTACTTCAAAACTTATCCACAACACGCCTAATGCTCCGGTGTCGGTGTCCCAGTTCCCGTCGCAGCAGAACCTACACCTGAAATGTTTTTGGGAATTTTGGGATGAGCTAAAAGCCCAGTGCGTGTCATAGGTTACTAAACATGTTTATAAATACGTAAATGTGTTGTTTCATACATAACCTATTATAAGAATTTCCTTTTATAAATGCTAAAATGAAATCATATGAAAACATAATTAGATTCAGTGGAATAAAAACAATTTCCATAACTATATCTATATTTTTCTAAAAGTCCACTGAATACTATAACTAGTGGTACCCTAGGTGCTACGGTAGAGTGGAATCCTACATCACTCAAACCGTGCAATGCGGCGGAGCGAAAATCGAAAGTAACAGAGCGGAATCCTACATCGCCCCTGTTACTAACCGGTAATGTGACGGAATCCTACATCGTCATAGTGTGGTAAGCGCGAAAACCTATATACCTCATATCGTGCCACGGCCACTATACTAATATGTCAATATGCATGAGTCGTTGCCGAAGTGGCAAGGTCCAAATGCAATGCAATATGTCCTATCTCGCCGTGCACGTACGGGATACTACTAACCGATATATATATCTATAATGCCTTAGGGGTACCAAAACATAAATTTTTGCATAATTACCATAAAATTTCAACATATAAATCATACTAAAATTGAAAGGAAATTTGATACAAATAAAATTCTAATTAAAAACACATTCGAGTTTCATAAACTATTTTAAAAAAAAGACACTCACTGTTTGGCAAATTCTCACGACTGGACGCGCCTATGGACCTTTAGATGGCTCCCTTACAATAATCATTCACCAAGCATTTAATATCATTCCACTAACATTCAATCCATAATTCAAACACCCATTTAGGCACTTTTGGATCGATTTTTCTAACAATTTTTTCATAACAGATCACTAGCCCAATTTATTCAATTCGAGCCTACATTACAAGCTTTTATTTCCACAATAAATCTAGGATAAATCAGGTCTGAATTCATGAATTAAAAATGTCTAAAAATCATGAAAATCGCGTAAACGTTATATTTCATCAATTTCACTGTTTTGGTTCGTTTTTCGTCGTTTTAAATCTGATTTGACTTCCCGTCAGTTCCTACCTTCTTGTTTCATCGAAACGGATATTTCAATCACATAAAATGTTGAAAATAAAAATCAGACTAGAACCTCTTATTTGGGTTTTCCCTCTTATTTCCTTTTTCGATTCTACTAGTTTCCAATACATAATTTAGGCCTCTATCATGCTCCAATTTCATTCCAAACCACTCTAACTCCATTAATACATGTCATACTATGTAAGTCAAGTGTCATAGCATTTAAACATTCCATAATTCCCTACCATTTTTACCCTTGATTTCATGACATCCATACTAGTCTCAAGTAATTCATATACTAGTTTCACTAAGATATAATTTGAATCTTACTTAGAATAGATGGGACAGAATTTTAGACAGCCCCTAAGCTTCATGTGACATCAATTAAATCACTCAAAACACATCACAAAAAGGATTTACTTCACTTAGGCATTTTATCAAACACATGGAGGGCATACAAACAAATCTCTATTTCAACTTGAATTTTTGTTAGTTTACTACCCCAAATGACATCTAATTAATTCAGCCCATACATACCACAACTTAAGCATGATTCTCCATCATTTACATGTCAAGAACAAAGAGGAAGAAGCATGATTCCATGAACCCAATTTCATGAACATCAAACTAACCAAAAACATGAAAAAGTGCACTAAACTTACAAATTTCTTGTAGAGATGTGATCTAGGAAGGTTTGTAACTTGATTTCTTGACTTAGAAGACCTCAAAACACTTTTGAACACCTTAAGATGGTGCTGCCCTTGCTGATTTCTTCTTCTTCCTCTTCTTTCTCCTTTGCCAAAATTTTTTCTTCTCTCACTCTCTAGATTTTTCTTTTGATTTCTCTAAACATCTCCACTTATTTATACTATCTCATGCCTCTTAACAATTGCCCTCCATTCATCCATTAATTTCAAAAATGCCATTGTGATGTGTCTCCATATGATTAGTCCCAAAAATAGCTATCTCTACACTAGTGCAAAAATTCTAATTTTGCCCTTAAACCACTTAATTCAATTCCCATTATTTTCTACCACTTGAAATAAATTCTCAAGGCTATTTTAAGGTTCTAAAAGCTACTAAAGTGATTTATGAGACCTTCATAATTTATTGGGACCATTTAAATTAAATTTTCATTATCCGATTGAATTTACGAGTAATTTCTGAAAATTTTTAGATTTCACCGGATTGGTCCGATTTCACCCAATAAATTCATATAACTTATTTTAAGTCCACTTTAAGTCTCTTGAACTTCTAATTAAGCTATTTGGAGACTTTTCAAAATTTCCAGAAAAATTTCTGAAAAATCCGATTTATTCCCTTAATAGTCCCCGAACTTCCCTAAACTGTTTATTTTAACTCCGTTATAACATTAGGCACCATAAAATTATATTAACTAATTTACTGTACATAACTACAGTACTAATATTAGGAAGAGGGGTTTACACTCCAAGGCGAGACTGAGAGTTGAAGGCAAGGCTAAGACGGGAGAGACTAAGATTGAGAATCGAAGGAGGGGCTGAGACTAGAGAGACTGAGACTGAGACTGAGAGTCAACAATTATGGTGTTTAAGTATCTATATAATTTTTTATTTTATTAATATTTGTTAAATGTTATATTATCACTTTTACTAAATAGCCCCTCATATATCACATAATTACACTTTTTAATAGTTTAAATTTTTTTGTCATGTTAACCTAATTTAGGATTTTGCATGTTTGGATATTTTTGTTTTTGTCTATTTTGTTTGATACTTATGTTTCTAACATTGATTTTTATTATCTTTTTCAATATTATTGAGGATTTTCTAAGTTACAATATTTTTGTACTTTTTATACATATTTTCTTTTCATTTGAAATCAAGGCGATTGCCTCAATGGCCTTAAGGCAACCGTTTCACCTCACTAAGACTCTATCGCCTCACTTCTCCTTTCGCCTTTTAAAACATTGAATATTTTTGTTGAATTTGTTATATTTTGTTTGATACTTATATTTCTAATATTGATTTTCACTATATTTTTTAATATTATGAGGGATTTTGTAAGTTAGGATATTTTTTTACTTTTTATACATATTTTTTTCATTTGAAATCGAGGCAGTTGCCTCGATGGCCTTATGACGACCACCTCGCCTTGTTGAGACTCTATCGTCTCGCCTCGTCTTTCACTTTTTAAAGCATTGGAACATATATATGCATTTTCAAGGTGATTGGTTTTATATACAATTAATTAAAAATGGAAAAAGTGGATTGCGTCAGTAAAAGCAGTGTTGATAATAGTGAATTTTAATGGTATTCAGAATTAGATTAATTTAGTAAGTTACGATTTCTTATAAATTCATATAAATAAGTTATGTGATCTGATTTTAGGTTGATAAAAAAAAAAATTAATTCTCAAAGTTATTTTCACTATTAGGATAAGCGGAACAGGTAAGTAAGTCTTATATGTTGCTTTAACAGATTATATGGTTAATTTCAAACATACTTTAATTGGTCATTTTAAATAATCAAATGAAGCCTTGGTTTTCTAATGTTACTTTTTATTATATTTTATTTAATTGATTTTTGTATCCTCAAATATATGTCTTTTGAACATTGTTCGATTGTATCAAAAGTATTTTGTTTCTATTTAGAATATGTGATATGTTTTATCAAAATTATTCATCCTATTCGAAAGTATGATATGTATTATAATCGTAATTCTAATAAAAATGTTTTGACTCACTTGTCCGTAGTTTATTTAATTGTAATGACCTAGGCATAGAGATTACAAATGTCATAATTATATCGTATTGATCCATCTGGAATATATATTGTTACGCAACATTAATTATAATGGCCCTGCACCAGAATTACAGGTACCAATTGTATTGGCTTGGCCCTACATCAGGATTATAAGTGATAATTGGATTAGTCTCATATCGGGATTACAAGTATTACAATTGTTTCATATTGTCCGGATCACTGGAATTGAAAATAATATTACGTGACATTAGTCACTTCCATTTTTATTTAACTCGCATATGGAATATTGATCGTTATTTTTTATATTGGTTTTAAATATTGAATATTTTATGTATCGTATTATTAAATGTTTTATGGTTTTATTGACTTCGATCTTAAAAATTAAATGTTTTCTATATTATATCGTTAAATGTTTTATTGGCATTGCTATGTTCTCTATTTTTCAGTTACTATGAATTTAAAATTTTATTTTTATTGTAAAGTTGCTTTATAAAATTATAATATCTCCTTCTGATTTATATAGTACATTGTAATGTATAATGTTTATCTATTGACTTCATGAGTTATCCTTCGTCTCTACTATTTTTACAGATTAATAAGGCTTTTTTGTCTTGAGGGACAACTTCAAGTTATTGGTGTCTTATGGAGGAGGATTTCAGTTTTGCCATTGTGATTATATCTCTTCTTATTATTAAAGAACCATTTAAGTCAGTTTCATTGATTAAGATTTAAATGTAAGGATGAATTTTGAATGTTCGTGAATTTGAATTATTTAAGATTTTTGTTGAGGTGATGGGATAAATTATGTTATTGAATTAAATACCTTATGAAATTTTTAATTAATTGAGTTTATAGTTTTAGAGATTTAAGTGATTGATTAAATATTTCATGACAGTGCCTTTTATGTCAAATTATGGTGTTACATTAATAGTTCAATGACAGTCATATTTCAAGCCCTACTATAGGTGCTATTCAAAAAAAGAACTCTTATATACATGTAAACATGTTTTAATTTTTAATATTTTTTAACAAATGAATGGATAGATGTTGAAGTTATAAGTTTAAATTAATATAACTTGAGCCAATACAACTGTTCAAACTCGCAAGCCTTAATAGTTAAACCTAAAGGATTCAATATTTGCTACTTATTATACATTCAATTCTTGTGTCATAACTAAAATCCCCACAAAATATAGGCATCGAAACGTAATCCATATAAATTTTTTATTTGTAGAAACAGGCGATGGTAGATACGGTAATTATGAACAACTCTGTTATGTACACTAGTTTTCAAGGTGGCCGATGGTGGCAAAAACAATAAGGGCTGCAAATTAACATATCTAATTCCCTTTTAGGCCAGATGGTCATGTGCTTGGCCTTTGCTCTGCCATCTGCCCTCCCTTAAAAACCATAGCTGAATCAATACATAAATCAACATTTGAATAATCACGCTGAATTACTTATATAATGAGAAAGCCAATCTGGATCTCCATTTGTTTAATTAATTTTTTATTTATTAATTCGGTGTGTTAATCTTGATGGTGGAGATATTTTTTATTAAAATATAATTTTTAATTAAAAATATTATTTATTATATATTTATTAGTTTGATGTGTTGATCTCCACCGCTCATATCATATATTGACAGTGGAGATAAATTTTTATTAATTTATATATATAATCTTTAGAATTTTTTTTTATAATTATTTTATTTTTAAATAAAAATTTCAAGATTAAAAATATCTTTTTACTCTTTCTCTAACTTTTCCATCTATTTGATAATAATAATAAGATTTTGGATAAAAATAAAACAGCAAATGTTAAACATGAAATGAGATATTTTCATATATTAGGGGGATTTGTTTGGGATTTTTCGCAGATTTTAGGAATCTTTCAGATCGTATAATCCATCATGTGGACCATGTGACAAGATAAAAAAATAATTTTAATGGTCATGACCCTTCGGTTTCATATCGAATGCTTTCGAATTGACACAATAGCGACCTTTCACAACCCCATAATTGGATTTTTCTGGTTTTGTTTGGTTTTGCTTTCTCGAATCTAGAGCCAGTAAAAAGGAGGAAAACTGAAAATGAAACCACGTTTTGCATATCAATCGCTTTCAAAGACCTTAAAACTTAAAAGTTCGAAGCAAAATTGAATTGGGAATAATAATGTGAACTTTAGACTAACAGCTTGGTGAAAAAATAATAGTTTAAAATATCAAAAACACCAATGTAAAAATATCAAAATTCATTTTTAGTCATATTTTTAAAATATTCATTTTTTTCCCATCAAACAAATTAATTATATTATATTCCTATTTTTTTAATTATATTCCCACTTTATCTAAATTATCCCTACTTGCTTTGCTCTCTTCCTCTATTGTTCATTATATGAGATATTTGATTTCCTGTGTTGATTGTTTGAATTTTATTAGGATTTTTTTTTATTTTTTTAATTTTGTGATTTTTTGAGTTTTATTTTGTGTTTTGGATATTGGGTATTGATATGACTTGAAAATGGAGGTTTTCAATGAGATGTATTAATGAAAATGACGACTGAATTTACAAAATTTTATGGGGCCATAAAATCTGGTATCGGATTTAAATTTTGTGTTTTTTAAATTTTGATTTAAGAGTAGTTTGGTAAACTTGAATAGAGTAAAAATAGTTTGTTTAAGAGACTGAAAACAAATTTTCATAAATAAGTGGGTAAAAACAATTTTTTTATTTTGTTTTTGGTTCATTTATATTTTATTTTTGGATGAAAATGAATTTGACCCAACAAAATATGTACAATTGCTTTTAATTGTTTTGAGACTTGGAGCATTTCGAATTAGACCAAGATATAGTCCTTGGCAGTCTAAACCTGATTGGAGGGACTTATCTCGAACCCAATTCGTTAACCTAATTTAATTTTAACTAACGATATAATTTATATAAAAAAACAAATATACAATATATATATAGACACACACACTTAAACTTCCAATAGATCAATTTAATAATAATATAACATCACATCTATATGATATATTATTACTCTAAAATTCATAAAATACACAAATTTATTAAATAAAATACAAACGACTTCCTATATTACGAATGTTTCATTACAAATATCAAAAACTTGATAATTCATGATAAAGTTTCATTATACAATCCAAAATTATCCTACTGCATAGTCAGTCTCAATCCTAATGAAAGTAGGACCAAGCTCTAGAAGCATAAATATTACCACGTTATTCACATTTTCACTCGTCATTCACAATGTCACATGATGATGCTCACACACGTAACTCCAGTTAGTTGAAGTCACGGCATACAAGTCAATGGATTTTTCTTATAAAAGCAATAATTGTAAAAGCAAAAACTGTGAAACTCAGAATCATATTTTCTTCATCTAGGTATTGATATCTGTTCACAAATTCCTTCCATGTCAAGAAAAGCTGTACTTCCAGGTTTGTTTGGGAAATTCAGGTTCAGTGCAAGGGGAAAAAACAACACCAAAGAAGCCTCAAAAGGCAAAGATGAAGCACAAGCAAGCAATGGATCAATGCCAGAGCTGCCTCTGCCAATTCTTATGGATATTCTTTCCAGGCTCCCTGTCAAGACCATCCTGCAGTTCAAATGTGTTTGTAGAACCTGGTACAGCGTACTCTCGGATCCTTATTTTGCTCAGAAGCACCTTGGAAGAGCACCAGTCTCAATTCTTCTTCTAACAAGTCTTCAACAGAGATCAATCTACATTGATGATGATTTCCTTGTACCCTTGTTGAGGTTGAATCCAAACAGTAACCGGTATTTGTCACTGCTAACTTCATGCAATGGCTTGCTTTGCATACATGAGTTTGGTTACAAGAAAGATGAAATATCAGTGTGCAATCCACTTCTGAGGGATCATATGGTCCTTCCACAGCTTACAAGTAAAAGGGTCCATAGGAGGATACTTGGCTTTGGTATCACTCAAAGTACTAACCAATACAAGTTGGTTCAGATTCTCAATTATAAGGATCAAGTAGAGAATTCTGATGAGTTCCAGGTTGAGATACTTACACTTGGTACAGATATGTGGAGAAACATTGGATGTCTTCCATACCAGCTTATTCACCCAAGTTATGGAGCTTTTTTACATGGTGCTCTTCATTGGTATTCTCATTCACGGGATCAATCAACAATTATGTGTTCTTTTGACCTTGAAAATGAGCAATTCCAAGCATTTCCAGGTCCTCCAATTCAATACAGCGTCCAATGCAGGCCTGTTAACAGCATTTCGGTGGGAGTTTCAGGAGGCTTTCTATATCTATGTGACGGTTTCTTTGAATCCAATATCGACATTTGGGTTATGAAGAATTATGGGGTGAAGAGATCATGGACTAAAGAGTTCAGTGTCAGGAATCCGTTAGTCTCGAAGCTGCAAAGGGTTTTTGGATCAATTCATATTCTAAACTATGGCGTCAGTATGAATATGAGGAAGGAAGCAACTGAAGACGCAGAAATACTAATGTTGTTCGGTTCTGAAGATGTGCTTGCTTACAATGTTAATAGCAAAGGTGTCAGAAAACCGAAAACTTTCAGTGTTCAATCGAACTACCAAGCGATTCCTTACACTGCTAGCCTTGTTTCAATTAAGTCCTGTTTTTGGCAATCAAGCTAAAGAGAGTAAATAATTAGGATTCGTTTGTTGCTGTTGTAGTAGTATTAAAATATGGCTGTGGTGATCATGATGATGGAAAAAAATGGCTTGCCGGGACCTACTTTTGTATAGGGCCTTTATTGATTATGACAAGTTAGTGATGCTGTTGCTAGTGCTAGTGCTTATCACTAATGTTTCTTTTTTGTTCTATGTTAGTGGGGTCTCCTCCAGGCCAATATGCCAACGAAGCTGCCTTATAATTATAAACAAAGCTTTCCATTGAGAATTTGTTATATATATATATATATTTTTTTTTTTTCATTTTTTAGGGAAAAATAAATGTGTCACTAAATTTAGCATATATATAGAACCATTGTACAGTTCATTTAGGTATATACAAAGTAATAGATGAAGAAGCTGATGATCAAGACAAAAAGCGTTACGTCAGTGGGAAGATCTTATAAAAATTTTGATTGATCAATTATTGAATGAAATTCTGTTGATCATGATCATAGAATCATTACCGTTGACAAACTGATCCTTAGCCAATTATTTTGCAAGAATTAGTAATTTACAGTATCATGATCAGTTTTAACAGAAGGGATGTATGAATGACAAAGGATTTTAGTGGGATTTCACATTTCTAGACTCCATATGAGAGAATCAATACCGGTACTATAATTTGTGACAGAGACCTATGTTGCATGTATCATGAGTATTGCCTGTTGTCATTGTCATTGTCACTGTGATTATGTCTGATGTTGTTATTGTCGTTGTCTCTGTGATCATGTGGTTCTAGGCCCACGGATTATATTGTTAGTAAGAAACAATACCGAGGTTCAATGTAAATGCTTGACTTTGATTTCTGTCATTAATCTCAGGAATAAATGATTATAAATTATTGGGAATAAAATATAGCAAAGTGATTAACCAGAAAAGTTAGTAATTTTAATTTATACAATATTCTATTTATGCTTTCGCCTATTAATTGGATGGTTGGGAACGGACAGTGTATCTATGCTGTAGCTCCAAACCAGTCAACTTGAAGGGTCTTCAATCTTGCTCTGAAGTTTGCCATCTGCAAACACACAGATTATTGTCAAAAAAACAGAATAATTTTCAAACTAACAGTAAGGCAATAGGCACCGAATTTTATTCTACTTGTACTGAATTCCCAAAATTGGTATTTAACCATTAATAGTACCTGTTCCTGCAAAGAACTTCGTTTGAAGGACTCTTCACCCCTCACGTGACTTAAATCTTCGATCCTAGCTGCAAAACCAAAAACACCTTCCTCTGGGTGACCTGCGTTTGTTTCCAGGGACACCATCCATGTTTAAGTTAGCTTTTATCTCTCTAAGTTTTACTTATATCTCTTAATTAATTATGTCTAAATTTTCTCTATTTGTCAAATGAACTACTAAATCATATTTCATATGAGGACAAACTGATCTTTTCATCTATACCTATGCATATCAAACACCTGTCATGATATCACTAGTCAATAGGGCATTTCAGGTAGCTAATTTTCTTCTGATTCCATCTTTTGCTTCTCCTAATTTTTCATCAAACTAGCAACTTTCAATAGATCTTCGAGTGCCCCTTCGATCAGAGGAAGTATGGTTTCTGACACATGTTCCATTTTTACTGAACTCATGTGTACCTTTAACTATTAAGTTTATGTGACATCTATACACTGCTCCTAAATCGACTCGACTCAAAGCTAGTCATTCGGGTCGGGTTGATTTAATCTAAGTTACTTTGTTTCAATTTGGGTCACGTTGGTTCAACTTCCAATGTGTACAACACATTAATTATATGTAATTATTGTGGTTATTATTTAATTAATTAACACCCCTTCACTTACAGCAACATAACAGTTACAAAGAGACTTGTGTCTGACATGTGCGACTCTTTGAGAAGCGCTGACCGTCGATTTGGTTCCCAATCCAACGATTGAGATCATCTTAGGTGGCTTGTAAATAGTGGGGGTAAGTTTTTACTTTCACCGCTTCACTTTCACTCTCTTGCTTTTGTTGTGCTTCTATCATTTACTTTCCACCAATTTGTGAGTTCCTCTTCCTGTTCTTACTATGTCTTCTCCTTCGAGCCGCCTCCAACCTGCCCTTGAAGTCGCTGAACCATCGCTCCCCCGACAGTCACGGATCATCACGTGCGTCCCCTAACAGGCAATATGTCTTCAATCAAGCACAAGATTCGGACGAACTTATCATTGGATGGTTTACCATGGTCAGTTGTAATCAATAAGATATTTAACAAAATCAATGATACAAAGCTTGTGGAGTTCAGAAAGGAGTAATCAATTTCGTATTGTGTAGAAATTCATTGTCCATACGATGGTGAACTTGCAAGCTACCAAAACAAACATTGGGTGCAATTCACCTAGCATTTCTTGATATTAGGCTTCAACTCCTAATTCAATTGTACGTCATAAAGATGTTGTGGAGGATCGGAGTCGCCGCTGGCCAACTTAACGTTAATGGATGGCGAGTTCTATCCCTTTGGAACATTCTACATCCCAAGAATGGTCATATAGAACCTATGTTTAAAGAGCTTCAGTACCTCTACAACTTCCAGCCTAAAAATGGGGGTAATGGCTCAGTGTCCCTTTCGACTTAGGAGAAACAAGATTAGAGCCTCTAATAATGGGACTCCCCACTTCAGTCAAAGAGTGGGAAAAAAGAACTTGGTTTATGACCAATAATTGGGGCCATGAGATATCCATTTGGGGGAGTCAAACAATGGTTCAATGGGTTTTCAATTATTCAGGTTTTGATCGATTCGAAGTTTAAATTATTTTCTGGCTTCTCATCATCTTCGTCACTTTTGCCTTGGATCTTTTTTTTGGGACAACCTTTGGGCCAGTAAAGGAGGAAGGAGGCGTCTAAAGAAAGCTTAATTTGCCAGCCCAGACAATCATAACGTGAACTATCTCTTGGATGACTTCAGCTTCCTCATGATAGACTTTGTCCCTCGCGTGAGTATAGAGAGGGGGCATAAATTGAACCAAGAGAGTTTGAAGAAATGTAAGAATTCTCCTTGTTTCATGCTTTCATTCATTTTTTTTTTTTAATTTCTAATTCTAATATTTGTTTTGTTACAGAAAATAAATAAAAAAATTTTGTTCTAAAGTCAAAGAGAATAATGATAGAGTGTACAACTCAAGGGACTGATGCTGCAATGCCTTTAAAGAGTGCCTGCAACCAAAGAAAATTTGAGCTTTAAGTAGTAATTCAAAGCCAGGGAGCGCTTGATCAAATATTGGTTCCTATATCTTTAGAAGGGGAGGGGAACCCCATTGTTTCTAGGAGGAGGAAGCATACTTAGAACGAGATCAATATCCCAATCAAGACCACGACTATGGGCTTTACAGCTGTCGCTAATCCAATCATGGATTTAACTCAGGTGATCGAAAAAATGCCTTTAGGGGATAGGGCAACTTCTTCGCCAATTGAGATGCGAAAGGAGGATTAAACAAGGAGCACTTTTGAGATCCAAGGCTAGCAAGTAGAGAGTTCAGCTTTTGTCGCATGTGCATATGGTTGGTCCAGCTTTACCCCCAACACTTATGACCTTAAGCAGGGAGGTAAAAGTTCGAACTTCTCTAAGGTCAACCACCTTTTACTCCAAAAAAGTCGATGAATTTCATATGAAAGGCCTCTCTCTTCTTCCTTCGCAAGAATGAACTTGGGAGAGGTATAATGTCAAATGATGACAAGATCCGTTTTAGGGCCTTCTGTATATTTTAGGTAACCTTCGTCTTTACTTCTCTTTCTTTGTCTTTTGTTTGTTTATCTAACTTGATTTTTTCATTTTGTCCAATTAAAAAAAACTATGCCTTAAGCCTTCGTTTCCTATAGAAAGCAAGAAGAAGAGTTGTCAAACACTTAAGGCTAGGCTCAAGCCCTTGAATCATAGCTCATCATGATGAAAGATCTTAATAAGCTCTATGAAGAATAAGTCTCTGCTTATAAGGAGGATTACAAAGCACTTAAAAGGGAGAATAAGTTTATGATGGTTTGAAGGCTAGACTTCAACATGAAAAAGTTGAGATGTAAAAGAAGTTATTGTTATCGTATAACATGATCAAACGCCTCTGAACAAAGCTTCCTAAGCATTTAATAGACAAATTCCTTCTCGAGGATGAATATAGTGAGATCTAGATTAAGGAGTATGAGAAGGACACATACAAGGGAGCTGACTTCATGCGAGTTATTGATCCTTCCTTCGATATTAACAGTCTGGAGAGCATGATGAAGGACACCATGGAAGTTGTGAGGGCTTCAAGTTCTAGATCAATGAGGGAACTTGAGGCAAAAAGGCCTTGACCACCCTCCAAGACTTCGCTCGAGCTTCAAGCTTTTGATGTTAATAAGGAAGAGAAAGTAGCCCTTATAAGCTGTAAGTCAAAGAGAAAGTTAAGGGCCTTTGAATATCTTACATTTAGCTTTTGCTTTTTAGTCACTAGTCAATATACAGAGAAGAAGAATCTGTATATATATATTTTTTTATATAACAATTAATAAACACTTATCTTTTATACAGTTTGATTTGATTTTTTTTTTTTTATAGAGAAAAAAAATCAAAAGTAAGCAAGCATAGTTCTATATAATTATGCCTATTCATCTGTTTCTCGGTGTAAAGTAGGGGTAGGCATGTTGAACCCAACCCGAGCAACCTAACCCAACTCAACTACAAATGGTTAAGTTGGGTCGGGTTATAGATATAAATCGAGGGTCTTTATTCGAAATGATAGATATCGGCACATATGAAGGCGAACTATTTCATCTACATAAATCTTAGCTAGCTTATCCATGGGGTAAGTATCATGGATGAGTAGAAAATGTGCAGATTTCATAAGTCGATCTACAATTATCCAGATGATATCGTGACCGCTTTGGCTATAAGGAAACCTTACTATAAAGTCCATGGTGACATGTTCCCACTTCCATTCAAGAATTGGGAGCGACTGTGAAAGTCCTACAGGATTCTGATGTTTGGCTTTAACTTGTTGATATATTAAACATTTGGAGACAAACTCTTATATCTCCCTTTTCATACCTGGCCACCAATAATGTTCTTTCAACGTTCAATATAATTTTGTGCTTCCTGAATGCATCGTATAAGCCGATGAGTGGTTTTCTTATATTTCCTTTTTTAATTCTTTAATATCCGGTACACAGACTCTACGCCCCATCACTAATGTACCATTTTCTCTTAAGGAAAAGTCTTCACGTTGATTGGTCTCCACTTCCTTCTTCAATTTGATCAAGTAAGGATCTTGGACCTGTAATTCTCATATATGATCAACAAGGACCGATCGAACTCAAAACGTAGCTAGCAATGCCCCTAAATTCATTGCCACCAACTTAGCCTTCAGTGATCTCTGTTCAATCAATAGTGGAAGGTACACTACTTTCAAATATGCCATTGAACTCGTGGATTTTCTACTAACGACATCTGCTACTACATTTGTCTTGCCAATAACTCAATGGTACAATCATAATCTTTGATGAGTTCAATCTACCTTCTTTACCTCAAATGTAACCCCTTTTGTGTAAAGAGATACTGTAAGCTCTTATGGTTAGTAAAAATCCTACAACTGACCCCATATAAGTAATGTCTCCATAATTTTAGTGTAAACGCCACTGCAGTCAGCTCTAGATTATGTGTTAGTTAGTTCAATTCATATTTTTTCAATTATCTAGAGGCATAAACAATCACTTTATCGTGCTGCATTAATACACAACCCAACCCTTGTTTGCATGCATCACAGTAAAATACAAACCAGTCGAATCCTAATGGGAGTGCAAGAATCAAAGCATAGGTTAGTCTCCATTTCAGTTCTTCGAAAAGTAGAGGTTAGTCTTTATTTCAGTTTTTTGAAACTCTGCTGAATTCCTCAATCCACATTAATTTCACATTTTTTTGCAGTAGCCTTGTTAATGAAGCTACTATTTTTGAAAATCCTTCTATAAATCTTTGGTAGTATCATGCCAAGCCTAAGAAACTTCTGATTTCTATCATGTTAGTTAGCTGCTTCCAACTTACTATAGCCTCAAATTTCTAAAGATCTATAGAGATACCTTCAGTTGAAATCACATGTCTAAAACATGCAACTTTGTCCAGTCAGAATTGACACTTGTTAAATTTAGCATAGAGTTTATTATCTTTCAGAGCCTGCAAAATGATTTTGAGGTGTTCTACATGCTCTTCTTTACTCCTAGAATATACCAGGATATCGTTGTCTAAATTATGAACTTGTCTAAATAGGGGCAGATGACTCTATTCATCAGATCCATAAAAGTTGCTGGAGCATTAGTCAACCCTAAAGGCAACACTAAAAACTTATAATGCCTATATCGAGTTCTGAAAGCAGTTTTAGACATGTCACACTCTTTAATTTTAAGCTGATGATAACCCGAATGTAGATATATATTTGAGAACACCATTGCATCTTAGAGTTGATTGAACAAATCATCAATACATGGAAGTGGGTACTTGTTACGCATTGTTACCTTATTTAATTACCGATAATCAGTACATAACCTTAAACTTCTATCTTTTTTCCTAACAAATAGAATTAGGGCTCCTTACGAAGATACACTAGGTTTGATAAAGCCCTTATTTAATAATTTCTTTAGCTGCACTTTCAACTCCTTCAATTCTATTGAAGCGATCCAAAAAGGTGAAACAGAAATCGGAGTTGTATCCGAAAGCGATTCTATCTCAAACTCGATTTCTATATCCGGTGGCAATCTAGAAAGATCTTCAGGAAACACATCTGAAAATTCTTTCACCAGAGAACATCTTCCAACTTCACTTCACCTATTGTTGGATCAATTACATAAGCCATATAAGTTGCACATTGTTTCTTAAGTAATTATCTGGTTACCAATGGCTGATACAATACTAGAAGGGAGAATTCTTCGTTCTCCTTTGAAAATAATATCAAACTCTCCTTCTCTTTTAAGCTTTACTTCCTTTTGGAAACAATCAACGATGGCACGATGTATAGCAAGACAATTAATTTCTAAGATAACATCAAAATCATATATTTCCAATGGAATTAAATCAACATGAAATTCATGCTCACCCACCGTGTAACTTTGCTACCTCTGTACACTTCCTCTGCTAATAGAGATTTCCCTATAGGAATGGCTACCACAATACTACACTCTAAGGGCTCCAATATCTTATCCGTATTCATAGCAAACAACTTAGAAACAAAAGAATGTGTAGATCCAAGGTCTACTAAAATATGACCATCTTGATCAAAGATGGTTAAAATACCTATGACAACATCGGAAGTGGTCTTTGCATCTTGCTAGGTCGTAGTGAAAACTCTAGCTTGAGTTCGAGGTCAACCTGGTTGGCCTCTTGGCGAATTACTCTCGGTTGTTGTCCTACTGACTTGACACAGGATGGTGGTGTCTTTCATGTAAGGTCTTCTTCTCTCATGAACCTGTCCTGACTACTTTGCATGCGAGAGTTTGATTACTATTCCTTGCTTCGACCTAGTACTAGCTCAAAACATTCTCTCCCAATATATCCAGGCTTCCCATAATGATAGCAATTGAATGTACCAAACTAGCATTCCCCCTTATGAGGCCTACCATAACCCTGGCACTGGGGACATTTACCTCTGCTAATGTTGGTACTTTGTGGACCCATTGGGATCTAACAGAACTTTGGCTGGAACCAACTCCATAACTCTATCGGTGACTACTAACTAGTGCAGTGGCATTATTACCTATCCTAAGTATCTTGCTACTGGATCCCCGAGTTAACCAATTTTGACCGCTATGTTTCTATTTCCGTATTTCGATCTTACAGCTTTCTTCTAGCGTCTTCTTCACTCGCAATGCTGGCTTTACTAACTTTCCATAATTGTTATGATCAGTCAGAGAAACATAGACTTTATTTTTATACCGAAGGCCATATTTTAAATTTTCCACATTTGTCTTCTTCGACTTCCACTACTCCTGGTATAGCTTTGGAAAGTTCAATGAATTTCTTCTCGTAAGCCTCAACCGATAAAAAACTCTTCACCAGCTTGAAAATTCACATCTTTTCATATCTTGATAAAATTTCGGATAGAAATAAGTAATAAACCACTTTTTAAATTCATCCCATGATATTTCCTCAGTATGCTGGTGTCTGGTTGATTCCCACCAATCGTAGGCTTTGTCTTTCAATAAAAAAATTAGCAAAGGTAAGTTCCTAAGCTTCCAAGCATCCCATAACTTCAAACATACGTTCCACTTCATTCAGCCATGGCATAGCACTAACTGGATAACCAAAGCCACTAAAAGAGGTTGATAAGACCCGACCCGGATTCTCTCTAACGAATTCAGCGATCCTATCGGGCACCCCATGAAATCCTTCCGAAGTCTAACTTTTAAGATCCAAAATGATACTGTGGAGCGAACCCGTAGCTATTAATCCATTTCTAAACATATAAAATCATACGATTTAAAATTTCATTTCAACCTTTATGAGATGCAAAAAAATATAAATTAAAAATATTAGCATAAATTTAAGTATCTAAAACGTGAAATGCATCCTTAAGAAGTTCTACAATATTTATTTATAAATTTGGAAATATGCAATTTACATTATTAAAATTTAAATCATATGCTTTACACGAAAACGTTAAGTAGCGTCATTTGTCGTAGGGCCCACCTAGTCTGAACGTGGTGCTCTAGTACCTGGATCATATTTTCCTGCACCTAAGGAGGTTTTTGAAACAAAAATGTTATGAGCTACAAAGCTCAGCGAGTGTGGATGCATTTATATTAAAATTTCCTCTCGAATGCATTTTGAAAATAATTTTTATTTCTAAAAGCGTGAGTTTTTATAAAATTTCTATAAAGTTTTCAAAAGCTCAATCAAAAGGCTAAAATATCTAGTATTTCAAAGAAATTTTCTTTTTAAAAAACCTCTAATGGAACCAAAGGGAAGCTAGAACCACATAAACTGTCAGACCAGCTCTGCTCAATGTGAAGGGGTCACGTGGCGCAAATACTAGCATCACTCATCGTGATAAAGGTACACAGACATCTCGTATACACGTGGCGAAACTATCATCGCTCACCGTACATTGAGATAATACCCCACGAATGTAGAGGGCGACTGACAGACATGATAGACTCTATCCCCTCGATGTTAGCAGGATTAGTCCTCCCAACACTTGTCATATATTGCGGGATATACCGACCGAGTCTATACTAGAAGGTCTATCTATAAATGCACGGGCCGTCCACTAGGTTTGAAAACCTTTTTTCTCTTTTTTATATAATTTAAATATATTTCTCTTTCATGCTATAAAAAGAAATCATGTATATATATTTTGCATACTATCTATAAATAAATTATTTATGCTCAAGATAAAAATATAAAGATATTTATAAACTAAAACAAGAATTGATAAGCTATAAAATATTTGCATAATAGACTAAAAACCATTTAAAATTATTTGCATACTCACAGCTTGCTTCCCACAACTTGAATCACTCATGCTCAACGACCTCCTTTTTAGTTCTCTACGCCACCTACACTTGGCCACATAAGAAATTCAACTTAGCTCACTGGTTACATCAATTTTAAATAAGCTCTATCACCTCTACTCCACTTGAACTGTAGCGGACTGCATTGTCCCTACCAGTTCGAGCTACGAGCTCCAGCTCGCATTCGGCTCAATCCATATGAGCTCTTACATTTTCCAACTCCACTCGAATTGATGGCATTCCTAACTCAGCAAGTTTGCTTTGCTCTCCCTTTTTGCGAGCCGCTACTCTTTGACTCAACTTAACTCCTCAACACTACCCAGCTCGCACCCTACGACTGCTACCTATAACCAGCTCATCCTTACAAGTTTCTGCCTTAATCTAGCTCGGACAAGTATATGGTGGGCTGAGACATTACTCAACTTGTTTCCTACGAACTCGCATTTCAGACTAAGTTAACCAACGCTTAAAAGGGCTCCGGGAATTCACCCAGCTCGCACCTCGCGAGCTTCCGCCCTAGCTCACACATAAGCATTACTTCATTCCGACCTTTAAATTCCACAATATAAACTCAGCAACACACACCAGTTCTCATCTCAACCCAGATCTTGACCTTAATAGGTTCCACGATAAAACTCATTCTAACTCACCAACTTCTTCAAATTAACTTATTTCCTTAGCTACTTCGCTTACTAAGCTCTCCTCAGTCTTCTATCTTATTTTGTCAGCTCACTTATTATTTCAAATCTCCAACTTTACATACAAACATTTTGTCAGTTTCTAAATAAAACACAGAGATGGTTTTCAGATAGATTTTCCACCAAAACAACAAATCTCACTACTTGATTCTTACCAGATCTAATTCCCAAGTATGCTATTCACATTCCAGCAGCTTGATCTCCTTAAAAAATGGTAGAAATCGATTCCGATTGGCGGCGACAGCTCGCCCCTCTACTCTTGCCAACAGTCTCTCTCTCTCTCCTTTCTAGATTTTTCTTCTTTCCTCACTCTGTCTTTCTCTTTTTACCAACTCACAACACACACGCCTATTTATAGGCATGGTCCAAGCTCGTCTTTCACCCTTAAAGTTTTTTAAAATTACAACTCTACCATGTTCTAAAGAATTCTTTATTTTTCCCCCATGTCCTTATCTTTTCCTCTTATTTACCATTTTGTCATTCTAAATATATGATATTTTTCTCCTATGTCCCTAAACTTTTTAATGTTTTCATTTATGCCAAATATTTTCAAAAATTTACAAATATTAAATTCCTCTACCAAACACTTAAAAATCCTTTTATTATTTTACTAATGAGAGTATATTTTTATATTTCATTATCTCGTACGCATGTACAGTAATAATCTCGGGAGAAGGTATTACATTTTTTCTCCCCTTTTATAAAAATTTTGTTTTTAAAATTTACATATTATACTGAAAAAGATAGGGATATCTTTAATACATCTGATCTTCATGCCCCTAAGTGGTCTCTTCTACTTCGTGATTTGTCCATAATACTTTGACTGAGGGAATGACTTTGTTCCGTATGACTTGTTCTCTATGATCTAAAATCTGAATCGATTTTTCTTCATAAATTAAGTTCCTTTTCAACTCTACCAGTTGTTCCTCAAGTATATGGGAGGGATCTGGAACGTACTTGCAGAGCATGGATACATGAAATACGCTATAAATCTTACTTAGCTGTAGTGGGAGCTCTAATTTGTATGCTACGGGTCTTACTCTTTCAACGATCTCATAAGGGTCTATGTAGCGCGAACTCAGCTTACCATGTAAGCCCCTATTCTTGATTTTGAACTTCCTAGTGTTAGGAGCTAGGTAATGAGATGAAGATGATAAATGTTGTCAATATTATCTTTATAAGTGATATTGAAGTGTTGATAGAAATGGTAGAAAGTGTTTGACACTTATAGTAAGAAAAAGTCAATGAATGACGAAAGAGTCTTTTTACAAATAAGAGATATATAAATAAGTGGAAAAATGGTCTATTCTCAAAATATAAGTTACATCTTAATATATGAGTGATTATCATTTAACAAGTAGTTAAATTTAAAGTAATAGTGAAACAAACTTAACAAGGGGTAAAAGGGTCATTATTCCATTTAAGTGTTTATATATATGCGTGTGTGTGTGTGTGTGTGTTATGTGTTGAATTATCAACACTTAGCAAAATTTGAGAGAGTTGAGAGAGCAAGAGTGGGACGACAAGGAAGAGAGGAAGAAGAAAATTGAGATCAAGGGTTTTCAAGCCATTTTTGAAGGCTCAAAATCAAATTCCTAATAGATTCAAGCAAGCATAGTAAAACCTAAACAAAAGTAAAGTGAGATATTATCATTTGCTATAAATTTGATTTTAGTTGGGTTATATGATGTGATGATGAATTGGGTTATATACTTGATGGTTGTTGGTAGGATTTTGATGTAAATCAATATTATAGTCATGTAAAACTAAAATGGGAAGTTAAATTGTTGAAAACCATGCATGTAATGCTAGTTAAAGTGTATGTGGATGAAACCCTAGGTATTTATTTAAGCATTAATTAAGTGATTTAATGGTAGTTAAGGTGTTTGATGAATTGTCTAAGAGAATTATCAAGTAAAATTCTTGAAAAAAATGAAAGAAGCAAGATGTTGTGTGTGTAAGTCACAGTCACTAAGGGGGTGGTAAGAATTCTATGGGTTTTGATGTAAATGAGCTTAAATTTATACTTATTAGAAGGTAGAGAATAACATGGAAATGTTAGAATTAAAAAGAAAATGAAATGCTACAAAATCGTTATAAAGTTAGATGAAGGGCATGTGTGATTATCATACAACGCCACTTCGTCTTTGCATTTTAGTATGACAAATGATCATAATCAAGTATATATAAGTCTAATAATCTTAGTAGAAAAGAAATTAAGTTTAGAATGTAAAAATGGTAGATTTTGACATGAAAAAGTGTCGAAAAATAAGAGTATTTCGTAGGTTTCGCCCCTCTATAGTTGGAATTTTACAAAACTGTTATACGGGTGACCTAAGTGAGAGATAGGGAAGTGATTGGAGTAAAAATAGAGCGAAGAAAAGTGCGGGGTTGGTCCCCCCACTAGGTTCGGCCAAAGGGGCTCTTAAAATGTGATTTTTCATTTCAAACTTCAGAAAATTATTTTGAGTGTACGGGGGTGTTCCTAGGTGTTAATAAATGAGGTTTATAGGAAGAAATTAAAAAATTAAAGCTTTGATTAAGTTAGAACTAAGTTGAGAAAGTTGTAGTCAAAAGGGTTTTTTAAAGTTTGAGTTGCTTTTGAAAGCTTAATTGTAATTTGAATAGCCTATTTTAGCAATTTTTGAAAAAAAAAAAATTATATAGGTGAGGAGCAAGCAAGTGGAACATGAGAGGCTCGTGGAAGCTCTTAGATAGATTTGGACCGAGGTAAGTTCTACATACTTACATTACCTAACCTTTATTTTAAATATAAGTTATTATTGTAAAAGAGGTTTGTGAAATGAATTTCAAAATCCAAGTCCATATTTTTGTGCAAAAAATCCTAATATCAGATTCAAAAATGGAATTAGAGAACAAAGTATTTTAAAAAGGCTCGAGTTTAAAGTTTAGTTAAAGGCTTTCAAACATAAGAAATTTTGGTGCTTAACACACTTAGTAAAAAGGTTTTCAAAGACCATGTGTATACCCTCAATTTTATATGTTAACTAGTACTACATGGCGATGTAGAAAATTTTGTTTATAGTTGCTAAAATTTTCAGATTTTCTAGCACTACGTTTACAATGCAAAAAATTTTGTACGTAGTCGCCTAGATTTATAGTTTATTTCGCACTGCGATACGATGCAGAGAATTTCGCACGTAGTTGCAAGAGTTATAGTATTGAGCACTATATTATGTGATTTAGAAAATTTCACATGTAATTGCTCAAAGTATGGATGATTTCACAGTACATTTTTCGATGTAGTAAATTCCATACATAGTTGTTGAAACATCTCAATAGCATCACGGTTGGTGTCAGTTGAAAATCGCTTCGTGACTTACCACATTGAGCGACATAGTTAGTCGTTGTGTGGTTAGAGTTTTAAGGGGTACATATGGTGCTTTTAGTAATAAAGTTTTAGATTAAATCTTATGAGCATCGAAACAGATGATACATGTAACGCCTTTCGCCCGACTTCCATTATGGTCGGAAATCCATAACGGAAAACGTTACTTTCCTAATAAATTTGTTTCTGTTTCTTTTGAAAAACTATTAACATACTTTTTAAAACTCGTTACCAATAGAGAATTTTTTTTTTGTTTTAAAACATAAATTCTGTAGAGTTTTCTCTGTTTTTATGAAATCCCAAAATCCATTTCCTGTAATTAAAACTCTAACATTTCTAAAACATCAATTTCAAAATTCCCAATTTGGACCTCCCGTCCGTTTTCAAAATATTTCATTACTCAAATATATCATAAACATTTATATGCATACATAATCAAAAGTAAGCTTTTAATAAATATACATAAGCTTTTATATAAGTGAAATACAATAATTTACATAAATATACATATGTTTCAAAATGCATGATCCTACGCAATATATATAACTACCAAAAGCGTAGAATAGATGGCGACTATCTGAGCCTTCGCGTACAAGCTATTTTTCCTGTCTGAAGATGGAGTTAAAAGATTCAACCTGCGTGCGATAAATCAACACGCTAAGCATAATTGTTTAATAGGTATACACATAATCTAATTTCTCAATTTCAAATATAATTCATTCACAACTAAAAACATTCTAACTTTAACATTCATAAATATATATATATTGCATAAAAGTACTTAAACATATAGTTCACAATTTTTCGAGTTCAACATATTTCAAAGCATTGAACATTTCATTTCACATAATATTTTCGTTTCATTGCTTATAACATTTTTCAGTGCCCTTAGTAAACATATATTCGATACTCATGTATTGGTATATGGGTTTCCGGCATCAGACACGTGGTGATTACCCGCCGGAATAACGGTCGACCCTGGCATCGATCACTCAGTGATTGTCCACCGGGTCGTATGTCATATCACATAATCGTTCATGACCGGACACGAGGTGCCTCTCATAGTCCATAATAAATCAATTTAGTGTATGCAAATAAACAGTGCAACTGCTAATTTCCCTATTGACATGTCAATTACCAATTTCTATTTATCGATATCTAAGTTTACAAGGACTATTTACAACATAACGTTTGTATCACATTTTACACTTTGGTTTTAGTACCAAGATTTTCATAATAAATCAATTCTGCTTTTCCTTTCAAGTATAGGCAAATAGGTTTGTAAATGCATTGTATTAAAACGATATAACAAATCTTGTTTAAGAAAATCACTTCACAATGAAAATATTTTCAAGTAAAATTAAAGATAATGTGTATACCGACCTCAAAAAGGATTCGATCTTTAAATCGAATGCTCCCTTATGCTTTACCCTTATTCTTTGATTGGGAATTCGGTTTGCCGGGTTCTCCTTGACCTTTCATTAAAACAAATATAGCAGAAGTTTACTTAAATATACTACTAATATTACTTAATGCACTATAACTATATGCTCTCCTATAACGTATCCTGAACACTTCCGATTGATAACGTTTCGAAACAACTCATAATATCCTTTTTATGACTGTCTTTCCTGTATTGAAAATAACCTCAAAACAGCACATTAATATAGCTTTTGACAGCCCAACAATCAATACGAAAACAGCATTTAATGAACTCAAAAATAGCACGTATGACAGTTCTAAAATCAGCATGTAACAGCCCTTAAAAACAGCTTGTTACACCGCACTTTGATAGCTCATGACTAACGCGTTTACAGCTCGTATAATAACACCTTAACAATTCATTTATAGCATGAAAAGAGTCAATGACAGCTTTTGAATCAACTCAAAAACAGCTCTTAATCATGCTAAAAAAAACTGCACAAAAACTGCACTTTAACTTTCATAAAAACTGCATTACCAAAATAGCCCATGATTTAATCACATCATCATTCATTTGTTCGATTTTTACATTCTAATAATCCATTAATTGGACATACTCATATGCACGAAAGTCATTTGCATTTCTTAGTCTAAATGCACGATAAAACAGCCCACACTTTGCACCATGACAGATTTCGCAACACACATTCAACATCGAAAATCATTCTCAAACACGTCAAAACTTAATCAAACGAACCTCCGTACTAACGAGGTTCTAAATCCTATATGTCAAACATGTCAACATTAATTTATTCCATATCTCAATCCTAAATATTTTTCATCTGAGACGGAAATCATAAATCTAGAACTTACCTATCCACAAGCGTTTCGAAAGCTTCGAAAACTAGCACGAAGGGCTGTCCAATTTAATTTCCTTATCCACGAGCTTCCTTCAACCCAAATGGACACCATTAACATTTAAACATCACTCAAATCATGATAACAGTATCAACGGGGCAGCAACTTACCTTCGCTTTAGCTGTTTTTCGTTTTGAAATAGCTCTCGGGCAATTGCGACGGTGACGACACTCTCACGTTCGCTCTCGGCAGCAACTTCTTCTTTCACCAGCAAGCTGTCTTCTCTTCAGGTTTGAAATGGTGTTCGGTCTGACTTGATAACAACTCGGCAGTAGCCCGCACAACTGTAGCACCTGGTTCACGATGACAGCACACCGCAACAATTGGCAGCAACGGCGACAGCAACTGGTTCACGGGAACACCTCAACAACGGCGCCAGCAGCTGCACCTCTCACCAGCAACTCCTCAAGGCAGCAGCTTCTCAAGACAGCAATAGCTGACGATCTTCCTCACCCCAGTAGTAGTAGCTTCATGCCAACAGCAGCGACAGCACTTTCACGCCAACAGTAGTGGCTTCAGATCTCGACAGCACCACTCCACGGTCTGGCAGCAGCAGATCTTCAGTCCTTGGTTAATGCAAGATCAGATCTTTCACCTGGATGGCTTGGACAGCACATGCATCTGGTAGTATAGCTCAATCTCTTTCACCAGCTCACGGCTGCATCTCCTTTGTTCTTCACGACTTCACGAGCTTACCAGCTGCTAGCCTTGCTTCACTTCTTCTTTGCTGCACCAGCTTCACATTTCAGATCTGGTCTATTTCCAACTTCACCGAACAGCTCTATTCCTTCTTGCTTCTTGCTTTTTACTTCTGCTCTTGCATGCACGAGCTCACATTCACAATCTTCATTTCACTTTCTCGGTTCTCTCTAATATTTCTCACGGGTCCTCTCAAGCTTTCTTAAACGCGATCTCCCGATCTCTCACTCTAATATTATTACACGGTTCTCTCTCTTCCTTTGGTTTCTATTGACCGAGAATGAACTTTGCTTCTCATCAATAGTTTGCTTTCATTTAATATATGATTAATAACCATCACACACTTGTCACATTCTCATCCACCATTCAATTTTTCAAATTATTTAATTCTCATGCCATCAATTCTCACTTTAAGATTTCGCTTTCGCTCGGATTCACTTCAAGTCCGCTTGAAAATTTAAATAAAAATCCAAATTCACAAACGGAAACTTCATTAGATTCCGAATAAATATTTGAATCCGGACGCTCTACTTTATTTTATGAAATTGGATTAAATAATTATCTCCGGACCCGTCTGGAGAATTTTATAAAAAATCAATTACTCCTTCGGATCTGGACGGATAATTAATTACATCATCCCTTAATTAATAATCAATATTTAATAAATTATTTGGACACCGAAACAGTATGTTACAATACATATTTATGCAATAAGTATATGTTAGTGATGTGCCTTAGAACCAATCAACCTTAGGTTGTATTTATGCATATTTCATTTTAATAAAACGGTAATATTATTATTCAGTTCTTATATTCAACTGCGTAATAAAGTCCCTAGTATATATAACACAGTATAAAGGAAATCATGAAAGAGTTCATGATATGAGATTCCTATTACATGCAAATATGTTTATACTTAAATATCCCTAGTCATAGTATTAATGAGACAGGACATCATTAGTACGGATATACTAACACGTGTTATACTCTTCGATTGGATCGAGCAGTAATTCTCATAAGCTGATGGCATATGAGATGTCTAGAGTAAATATATGGATGCTTATTTAGAATAAGTACATTGGATAACCTAATTGTAATATGATCACATGGATAGTTTTATGTCAGTGATCTCATCTTAACATAGCAGTAGGTGCAAGTATCCTTTGACATGAGATCCCCAAGGCACACTAAGTATTGACCGTCGTCTTTTAATGTCATTCCTTGTTGACCCAGAGAGTTGACTCGTAGGGTGGTACTTGGGTTCGACATGAGCTACTCGAGCGTAGTTGAGTGATCAATAAAGGATTCGTCACTTCTCATAGTCGAAGAAGGTATCTCACGACCTCTTGAGGAAATCGTTATTCTAGAAATCTCTGACCAGAGTGATCGTATCAGTTAAAGAGTATCCTAAGATATGTAATTGGGAATAACGAATTTCAAAAACAAGAACTAATAAATTCGGGCTAGACAAGACTTAGTCGTTCTAGTGAGAGTTGACACATAGTCCATACTCATAACCAAATGAGATACGTTATGATGAAAGGATGAATTGCATGGTAACTATCTATGGAAAGGTATTGTTCTAACCACGGACAATTTTGGGCACTTGGGTGGTCATGATGCATTGCTAGATGTCAATCTTGATCTACTCAGAATTAATTAGTTGATTGATGAATCAAGGATTAAATCAAAAAGGTATAATTTAATCTAATCCTAATTTGATTATGATTATAATTCATTCTGGGTTGTCAATGTGTTCAAATACTTAATGGGTCACACACTTAAGCGACTCGATGTACAGTATAAAATGGCTATTCAATAGGATTTAATATATTAATATGAGATGTTAATATTAATTATGACAAAATAAAATAATGGTCCATTTATTTTATTATGATCAATTTAATTTAATTGGATTAAATTAAAATTGGACCTAAAACTAATGGGTTAGGTGAATTCTTAATGGGCTTAAATTAGAATTTCTTTTCTTTGCCTAAAATATAAATACCCATGTGATTGGGCAATGATATATATATATCTCTCTTAGAAACAATAAGCTCTCAATATCACCACATAGCCAACCACCTTAACTAGCATATAGGGTGTTTGGCTATTGCTATCTCCAATTGGGTTTTGAACATCATGTTGCCGTGTGAATACCTTAGAGGCGATTCTACGCTTGGATCACTAGTGGATTAGATCATACAAGAAGGGAAGGAGTCGCCAACGAATGTATGGTTTCAATAAAACACTTTATATGTTTTTAATTGTATTGGTTTTAAACTAATCTAAAGTGATCCAATTTGGATTTTTGGTTTTTGTTTGTAGTAATTTTTTATTTTTCCACTGTGCTATGATGTATGAGATGCATACTAAAGCCCAACAGTGGCATCAGAGCCTCTTTAGATTGATTTAAAATCAAGTTCTAAAAACTAAAAGAGAAAATACCTAAACTAACCCCTTTTTGATAGTCTATTTGAAAACTAACCCTTTTTTTTTAGGTTGAAAAAATCTCAATCCTGAAGTTGAGATTGAATTAAATTAACACTATGATTCACAACCTGAAAGTTGAGATTCTGAACCTAGTGGTTAAGATTCTCTACCTTGAGGTTGGGATTTAAAAAAAAAGGGTTATTTTTCAAATGGGTTATAAAAAATGGGTTAGATTTCAATTAAACCCAAACTAAAATTGAAAAAATAAATAAATAAAGGGATTTCTGGACCAGTTTTAACAATGACATTCGACCACTGGGATTTTGTTAATATTTTTGGCTCGTTTCATTTATGTATGTTGTTAACATATTAACGAACCAAGATATAAAATTTAGGATCAATCCGACACATCGTTTAGTCAGTCAAAAAAATCATACGGTATGAACTAGAAACCAGAAAAACTGGGCAGAAAATATTCTGGACTAGTTTTGATAATGACATTTAACCATTGGGATTTTGTTAATATTTTTGGCTCGTTTAATTTCTGTATGTTGTTAACATATTAATGAACCAGCATATTAAATTTGGGATCAATTCGACATCATTTAGTCAATCAAAAAAATCATATGGTATGAACCAAAAATAGAAAATTGGGCGGAAAATTCTGCACATTGATTTTTTGTTATGGGCTGTTTTTAATACAAATTTTGTTTGATTTTGATATTTCAAAAAGATGTTTATGATTTGTAAAAGTGTTTTAATGAATCATTACTGCCTGGTATAATTAGGTTTGAAGTGTTCAAATCAAAACGAAATTGAAAATTGTGAATTATTCATAATTTTCAAATATGGTTAGATATTCATATTAAATGTATGATTATAGTTTCCTAATAAAAGAGTTTTATTGGAATTAAATTTTCCTAAATTGGTTTTATTTTAATCAATGAGATTAATTTAAAAATAAATCATATGGATCCCAAATTAAACAAAATCTCATGTCATTTATTTCAATTGTTGAAATTGATTAATATGATTATAGTTTCCCAATAAAAGAGTTTTATTGGAATTAATTTTCCTAAATTGGTTTTATCTTAATTAATGAGATTAATTTAATAATAAATCATATGGATTCCAAATTAAGCAAAAGCTCAAGCCCATGTCATTTATTTCAATTGTTGAAGTATAATTATGTTAAATGGTCGAAATCATTTTTTTTTAAATATATATAATTTAGAAATAGTTTTTAATTATATCCTATTAGAAATTGTTTCTAAGAGTGTATGGATAGCATGATGGTTAGATTATATATTAGCCCAATATGATTGAGCATTTACATGGATTTTGATTTTAATTAAAATAGGGCCTGCGTGTCCTATCTTCTTTTAATATTCTATTTGTATTTCTCTTCTCATCTCACTCCCCTCGAATGTAACTCAAGGTTTCTTATTAAATAAATGTAATAGTTATGTTTAGAAATAGATAAGATTAGAAATACGAAGAAAATGAAGACAAAATGGAAAACGAAATTGAAGAAGGGAAATGTCCTTTTCATTCTTTGTAATTCATGTATTGCCTAGGTTTGACCTTTCGGTTACCCTGTAGCTCCGGGGAAATCGATATAGATAAAGTCCATAATCAACCATGTAATTTTAATTACCATAATTATCCTGATGATGAATAAGGATATATTATGCATGTTAGATAAGACTAAAAGGACAAAAACCCTTAATTAATATTAAGACTAACACCTTCCATTAATATAGGAAGAACTAAAATTATCCTCGATGTTAGGTTGTTAGGTAAACCCAAGCCTACTCTAGACTAATATGTTCAACTTATGGAATATGATTCCTGATTAGTGAACTGATCTTAACTGAATACATGGGCTTGTTGGGTAAACCTAAGGCTTATGTATATCAGAGGTGAGATTGGGTCAATGTATATGCGATATACACATATCAAGGATGTTGATAACCCAATGTTTTAGTATTTGCATTGAGATGCAATTGGTATGAGATACCTACCATTTGAAGTCAAGGGGGCTTGTTGGGTAAACCAAAGGTCTCCCTTAATGAATGATGGATACTAACCCACTAGGAAAGCATCCAATGTGCTTTCCCGAATTAATAGTAAGGGCTATTAATTCGTAATAAAATAGTGGGAGTGTAATACGCTTAATTAAAGACCACATTAAATGTATATGCATACTAGATATCTAACATTTCATTCTTTATATCTAGGTTGAAAAAGAATCATGAGCTTGAAATTGAATTTACGTTCTATACTTGAGGCTAACAAACTTGCCTGGTCAAATTACTTGGACTGAATAAGGAATGTTAAAATAGTGCTCAAGTTTGAGAAAATTTCTTATGTACTTGAAAATGACATCCCTCCTCCTTCAAGAGATGATGCTCCATTGGATGAGCTTGAGGCTTATCTAAAACACAAGGATGACGCTGACATGGTGGCTTGCATCATGCTCGCTGCTATGACACTAGAACTCCAAAACAACATAAGCATATGGATGCTTGTACAATGATTGTTCATCTCAAGGAGCTATTTGATGAGCGAAAAATGATTGAAAGATTTGAAATATCTAAAAGTCTTTTCCGTAGTCGAATGGTCGAAAGGGCTTCAGCCATGGATCATGGCTTGAAGATGTTGGGCTACATTGAGAAGCTTGGATCACTTGGGTTTGTTATGAATCATGAGCTAAGTATTGACTTAGTTCTACAGTCCTTACCTGATAATTATTCACAGTTTGTGATGAACTATTATGTCAATAAGATTGATTCTTCACTACCTGAGCTGGTCAACCTTCTCAAGATTGTTGAACCTTGTATTAGGAAGGACCAAAAATCTATAATGTTAGTGGATAATTCTAATTCTTCTGAAAAGAAAAAGGCTCAAATGAAATTAAAGAAGAAGAAGAATAATCCTACCAAAGCCCAAAAAGGTGTCAAGAAAAAGAAGAACAAGAGCAAAGAGACACCTATAAAAGGACCATGCTTCTATTGTGGTAAAGCTGGTCACTAGAAGAGGAATTGCAAGGAATATCTGGATTCTCTAAAGAAGGAGAAGTATAGTGATGCTTCTACCTCAGATATTTTTATGATTGAGATTAATACTACTTGTGATATTAACACATGGGTATTAGATACCGGATATGGGTCTCACATATGTGCTAATATGCAGGGACTAAAGAATAGTAGGAAACTGAATAAAGGAGATGTGGATTTACGAGTGGGAAATGGAGCCAGAGTTGCTGCATTAGTTGTGGGAACATACTCCTTGACTTTATCTTCAGGATTAGTATTAAATTTAGATAATTGCTTTTATGTGCCTTTTATTTCAAAGAACATAATTTCAGTTTCCAGTTTAATGAAACATGGATTTCATTTGACTATTAAGGATAATAGTTGTTCTATATGGTTGAATGACATTTGTTATTGTTCTGATACTATTAGCATGAGATTTATATTCTAGATTTATCTAATTCAATTATCAATCTAAATACCAAAAGATTAAAAATGGATAACCTGAACCCTCCTATTTATGGCATTGTCAACTTGGCCATATAAACGAGAAATGCGTGAACAAGTTACACAAGTATGGTACTTTGGGATCATTCGATTATGAATCTTATGATACATGCTGTAAAACCCCAAAATCGTCGTTCGTCGGAGAGCGAATTATTTTTCCGATGGATCCCGTTTTCGATCGGAAAAATATAATTCTCAAGTCCGAAAATATTCGGATTAATTATTTTAGAGTAATAAAAATAAAATAATTTCGAGTGTACGAAGACGAGATTAATTAAAGTGGATTCCCGGATGGATGGACGGAAATGGATTCGCTTACGGAATGCGAGAATGCATGGAAGAATGTTAATAAAATAAAGAAAGTAAAATTGATGAATGGATATGACAAATGTCATGCATGCATGGAATCATGTTAACAAGTGGCAATGTAGCTTATATTTAAGTTAATTCAAAAAGCAAAATTGAAAGTGAAAGTTTAAGAAAAGCAAATAAACATACTCGGTCACTCATTATCAAGCAAAACCGAATTGAAAGCAAAAGTGAAGCAAACAAGAGGCAGCAAGGAGATAGAGATAAGTTCACCTGAGAGCAAGAAATAGAATGAGAAAGAGAGACCGAGAGATTGTGAGAGAGGGAGAGAGCTGTGCAGATCAGAAAGCAAATCTGAGGCATTACCAAGCTTAGATCAAGTTACTCGGGCATGCAAGGATAGATTCAAGGATACCAGCTCATATAAGAGCAAGAAAAAGGTGAGCTTGAGGTAGATCGTGTGCAGCAAGGGAGAATTGGTTCGGTAAGTGCAAGCTGAACCCGTGAACTGCTAGATGCAATCGTGAGCTGATGAAGAAGACTGAGCAGCACCAGCAGCTGCATGTGTTGTCCAAGCATCCAGGTGGAAGATCTGTTCATGCATGCAAGCTTGGAAGGGTGATCAGCTGCTGTCAGGCCATGGGTGAGCTGCTGTCGTGACCTGTTGCTGCTGCCAGAAAGTGAGTTGCTGCCGAACGAGCGTTGGAACTGCTGCTGCCAGGAAGTGCTGCTGCTGCTGGCGTGAAGGTGTTGTTGCTGCCGAGCGCTGGAGCTGTTGCCGCCGAGCGCTGGTGCTGTTGCTGCTGCCGTGTAGTGCTGCTATCGTGGACGGAGCTGCTGCCAGGCCGTGGTGAGAGCTGTTGCCGTGAGTGATTTTGGCTCCGCTTGGCCCTCGTGAACGTTTGAGAGCTGTTTCGAAGCGGAGAACAACCCACACCAGGGTAAGTGCTGTCCTAGCTGATGTTAATGTGATGTTGTATGTGATTTAAATGCGTGAGTTGATGAAAGAAATTAAGGTTTAAAGGCTGGTACAGATTCGGTTACGCAAAGGATATTGGACAGCCCTTTGCGTAAAATTTTCGGAAAGATTTCGATTTATTTTCGTGAGGTATGCGGTAATGTTTATGAATGTTGTTATGTTGGAAATTATATAAGGTTAAGTTATGGATGAATATGATGATGGTATGATTGGGTTTAGGATTTAGAACCTCGTTAGTGCGGAGGTTCGCTTGATAATTGTTTGGTTGTGTTTTTGGAATGAAATTGTTATCAATTGTTTTCGTTGCGATTCGAGTGTGGGCTGTTATAGGAAAGTTAGGGGCTGTTATGTTGTGCTTTTAGTTTCGAGTTCGTCATCGTGGTAAATGATGCATTTTAGTGTGTTTTTAATTATCGGATAGTCGTTCGGATATTGAGAAATCGTTTCCAAGCGATTCGGATGAGTTTTCCGTGAATGCGAATGTTTTTAGTTTGTGATTTTCGTTGTTGAATATGAAAGTGTTTATGATATTATCAATCTGCCATTTATGTTAGTAAGCTCTTAAAGACGATAAAAGTTGTCGTTAGGATAGTTTGAATGATAATAAAGTTAATCGGATAGTTTTTGTTTCGCACGAAATCGTTAAATTATCGAATTTCGGAGTTGAAACCGGAAATGAATATTCGTTAAATTTGCTGCCATATTTTTCATGTTTGTGCTTTAAAGTGTTTGAATCTTCGTTTTCCCTGTTTTAAGTAAAGTCACGAGTAGAAATTGACGATAAGTTTAATTGGAAACAAAGGAATCGCGCGAAACGTTAAAATCGATAATTCGCGATAGCTAGTTGAAATCGCGTAAGTTTTATGTTATTCGTTTAGTTTCGCTTATCCTTTTTGTTGAATCCATTAGAATGTGATTTCGATGATGTTGCTTTAGAGTCCAATAGTGTAGTTACGACATGCTTATATTAGCATGTTAAATTATATAGGCATCGATAAGACGAAGGAAAGCGAAGTTGAAGAAATATCGCGAGGTAGAAAATCCTGACGTTTCTGTGAGTTAGAAATCAGTGAGTGTAAATTGTTTTATGAAATGATAAATACACTATGATTTCTAGGCTTTTATGAAAGATTGAAACGTTTTCAATACTTAAATGAAGTTATATAAATGTTGCACGCTCATAAATGTTTTATATATGCATCTAAAGAATTACCGATAATATGAATTTATTATTGAAATGTGCTTTTTATGTTTTGATTTTTAATCGAAAAAATATGTTATATAACAATTATTTTAGAATGTTAATGTATTTCAAAATCGATGGCTACCCAATTCCCATTATATGACTGAATTATGACTGTTATGCGGCCGAAGTGCTTTATTGCGTGTATGACATATCTGTGGGGGAAAGTCCACTAACTATGGGGGGGATCGAGTCTATCATGTCACCCTCTACGCATATATAAGGTACTATTATGACTGATGCCTTATGTGCAGCGAGATAACATTCTGCGGCATAGTGGTTATGACTGAGATTGACCGTCCCCACCACCGGTGTCCTAGGACCGGACGGTGATCATGATTTTCCCTAGGTCCCATTGGATATATGTTTTATGACTGAGGATACGATTTATGAATTTATTTATGAATTTATGATTATGTTATGAATAAATTTCAATTGAGTTATGTTACGAACTAAATTTTTGATGCATGTAATCCTGTTTTCAAGTATGACATTCGTATTTGAACAATTCCTTTCAGAACTCGAAATTTTTAAAGGGTTTTAGAGAGGAAACTTATTTAAAACTGCATAACACTCACTGAGCCTTTTTAGCTCATTATTTTCTTGTTTATTTTATAAAATTCCTCAGGTGCAGGTTTGAGTCCTCTAGGCGGCAAATCTCCAGCTCAAGAATAGGCGAGCTTATCAGACGACCGTCACTGTGAAATAAAAATAAATTTTTGATGTATAACGGATTTAATGTGATGTAAATATTTAAGTTTTATAACTATGATTACATTGTCACGCATGTGAAATGTTTTCTTTTAAGTTTGAAATAGTTTTGTTTTAAATACTTGAATTGTGTTTCAACGTCGATTTTGAGAGGGACTTGAGGTCCTATTTGGAAGTGGAAATGATATGTATGCATTTTGAAATGTTTATCAACTATTTTACAAGTGTTTGAAAAAGTTGGAAATATCGGAGCAACAGCCGTTATGCTACCGAAAATTTTTTACTATAAATTTTTAATGATTAAGAAATAAAACTGTTTTACGACTTTATTTCACAGAGTCCTTTTGAGTCACTTGCATAAAGACTGCAAGGATTTTGTGGGGTGTTGGGAGGGCTTCGCTCGAATCTCTTCGAAAAAAATTAGGGTTGGGTTCTTTCACATGCGAATCTTGTTTGTTTGGCAAGATGACTAAAATGCCCTTCTCAAGAAAGAGTAATTGTGCCACTGAGCTGTTAAAGCTTGTATATTCTGATGTATGTGGCCCAATGACGATACAGGAAAGAGGAGGATTTTTATACTTCGTAACCTTTATCGATGACTATTCTAGATATGGGTATTTGTGTTTGATGAAATACAAATTTGAAGTTTTTGAAAAGTTCAAAGAATTTAGGAACGAGGTAGAAAAACAACTTGGCAAGAGTATCAAGACACTAAGATCCGATCGAGATGGTGAGTACTTGAGTTAAGAATTTTAGGATTATCTAAAAGAGAATGGAATTTTGTCTCAATGGACTCCACCATATACCCCACAGCATAATGGTGTGTCTGAAAGGAGAAATCGAACTTTGTTGGACATGGTTTGATCCATGATGAGTTTTGCAGATCTTCCTAAATCCTTTTGGGGTTTTGCACTGGAAACTATTGTTTATATATTGAACAGAACTCCATCAAAATCGATTGATTTTACTCCATATGAGATGTGGAATAGTAAAAAACCCTTACTTTCTCATATGAAAGTTTGGGGTTGTCCTGCCTATGTTAAAAAGATAATGTCGAAAAAGCTTGAAGCGAAGTCTGTCAAATGTCTGTTTATAGGATATCCTAAGGAAACAAATGGATACTACTTCTATTATTCTTTAGAACAAAAGGTATTTGTTTCGAAGCATGCTGTCTTCTTAGAGAAAGAGTTTGTTCTAAAAGAGGATAGTGGGAGTAAACTTGAACTTACAGAAGTTCAAAGAGAACAAACAGTACAACTAGACATAGAACAACCGATACACCCTGAAACCACTGATGGGTAAATTCCTAATGCACTAATTACAATAGGTCGCGTGCAAGTATACACAGTCACAATGTAATATAATGGCAAATCAAGGTCGTTCTCACAGGGACAATTGTCAAATTTTATGTATCAATTACCAAAATTGATTGAGACAATTTTATTCAAACTATCAAAACTCAAATAAAGGTGAATGACAATATAATAAAACAAGAAAAAATAATAATAATAAAATAAACAACCAAATTAAATGACGAAACTAACAGCAAATTAGTAGATCTAAGGCACAATTTCACCTTTTTATTTCATCAACTTATTCTCATTTTATTTTCACAAATATAATTACTTTTATTTTGTATTTAATCGGGTAAAGTTCTAAATTAATTACAAGCCTCTTTCGATCAGTCAAGTAATATTATCCAGAATAATTAATCCATTATATATCTATATAGATTAAATTAATCTGAACCCATTAAGTTTCAATTATCCACATATGATTACACAATCCTATAAGTATATGTCTATCCTATACAGATGCCGTCTAACACATGATACCTTTGTCAAACGTATCATAGTCACCAGATCTGTCAATTAACAGGCCTTATTTGATTGATAGCATTAAGATCCAATAGAATAGAATACAAATATAAAAGAAAACAATCATCCATTAATCCAAAAACTCATTGAATAGGTGATGAAATAAATCGGCTACATTGTATCCTAAGAAATTGAAATTAGTTCGACATGAAGTTGAATAACACAGTGAATAAAATTGAATTAACAATAATCAACATCAAAACAAATAACTAAAAAGATGAAATAGTCACTGTGTTGTTCTCCGAGATGGCGATCCTCCCTGAAATTGAATATACTCGAGTGCTCTAAGTTTTGACGATGACAAGATCCTAGTGAGACTCTCTTTCTTCAACCCTCTCTGCTGTCGACTGCCGTCCAAAAGAAAGAATCAATGAAAAAAACAAAAAAACCCTAAACTTTTCTCTCTGCCGAAAGTCCCCCCTGTCTACGAAAAGAATGCATTTATATGAGAGTGATATATTTTTCAAGCATTCGTTGGCTTCCTTTTTTTCCTTGATTCTCTGTTAATTGCCGATAACAGCTCCCCCAATTTGCTCCAATATGCTCTCTGTTAATACCATAAACTGTCCACTTGAATCGCTATTTTGAATGCTCACCATATTAATTTCAAGATTTTCTGTAATGACCGCTTGAAACTTCCTTCAATACTTTAATCACTTCCCTAAACTGCCTTCAACAAATCAACTGAGACATTCTTAGTGATTCTCAACGCATGAAACCAACAAGGAAATTTTGCAACGTACGTTTGGATCACTTCACGTTGGCCTGCACGTCGTTTACGCGTAAAACGCGAAACAAAACTGGACGCAGGCCATAAGCCTGCGTATACTTCCAGTAGCCAGCTGGTGGTGTGGGTTGCTGGAAATCAACCAGCAGCTATGGCTTACGGCCAAATTACGAAAAATCTCCTCAAGTTTTGCAAATTACACTTTTGTCCCTAAACTTTCAAAAATTATATTTCTGCCTCAGAAATTTATAAAATTTACAATTCAGTCCCTGTATTCAATTTCTGACAAAACATTAGAACACCCCTATTTTACTCGGGTTTTTATCACAAGAGTATAAGTTAAGAATATATAATCGTGCATAATTTTAACCCGATCAAATACCCCCAAACCTAACTTTTGCTCGCCCTCGAGCAAAAATCTAACACAACAAAAATAAAAATAACTAAAATTAAAATTACATCCATTTTTATAGGTAAACACGATGACATTTAACATATGCCATAAGCCTTTAAACCTCTAAGTGTCCCTAGAGGAGGAGTTGTGTTTCCTGAGGGTTTACCAGCTACAATACCCATAAACACAAAACAGTCAAGTTCAAACTCAACAACAAATCTTCCAGTGCTATCTTCAAGAAAAATCACTCCACTTGAGATCTTGAACCTCGACTAAAAATAAGTCACTAGTAATCTTCACACAGTCGTCCGTCTTCTCCAACTCATCACCCAGCATTCGAAATTCGATAACACTACGTACACATACCATGACCTTATTTCGCCTCGACTCTACACCTCACTGGAAATCACTCATTTTATTTTATTTCACAGAGTCCTACGGCAACACTCTCACAACATACAAGCAGTTAGGAGGTTATGCATCAAGAAAAATTCAAATCTTTATAATGCTTGTATAATCATTTATAAATTATAAACGCTAAGTATAAAATATGTCACTTGAAAGAATCAGACATCTAAAGTTAGTGCAACACCCATAATTCTGACTTTAAGTAATCATGATCCCCTATTAATCAGCAGGTCTTACCAAGGGACATAACGGGGCTAGGGGTTTTGGCTCACAAAGAACTGGAATAAGGTCAACAAAATGAAGCTTGAACTTCTTCAAAGATTATTCATTCCATCTCTAAAAATATTGCAATTAATATTGAGCTCAACTTTGCTAACTAAACGACGCCTTCTTTATTTCATCATCAATTTTTTTTTTCCATTAAACAACCTCTTTTTTTTTTTCATCGAAAAGATCGATGTTTTTGCTTAATAACTCCCCCCAAACTTAAGTTTTTTTGCACCCAACACTCCATTCTTCCAACCAATTTTTTTTTTTTTTTTTTGGGCGTTGAATAACATCCAAGCTCCTAGGGTAAGGATTATCTTTTAATTTTGGCTAGGATAAGGATATATTATATGGGTGAAAGAAAATAAATGCCAATATGTGTTTGGCTTCAAATTGGTTTTAGGCACACACACATTTTAGGTTCGAAAATTTTGGTTTCTCAGCCTTTTTTCTGGAGTTAATCACACACATGCCTGCCTCATGTCAATAAGTTCACATAACGACTCAAAACTTCAAAAATCATAAAGAATTGCAATGAATTTCTGACCTTAACGTCTAAACAAAGCCTAAAGAGACCAACTAATCATGAAAAATTTTGAAGAGTGTTTAAGAGTGGAAATGAATATAGTCCCTCTGAAATGAAACAATACGGCTCAAAAGTTCTCACTAGGGCAGTCTCCACTAATAGATCACATCTATGTATGCCCAATATCTCTACACTCTCCTACTAGGCTCAAAGTTTTTGATAACATCAAACTATACTTACAACTTTCATGGCTCTTCCCTAATCAAGATTACCAATCACATAGTGCAATAACTCTCCTCTCGATAGCACATGGTCAATTTATTAATCAAGTTTGAAACATGAATGTTTCCACCCCCAAACCCAGTCCAAACATTGTCCTCAATGGTTGAAAATAAATAAATAAATAAATTCAGGAGAACAAAAAAATAAAATGAAATAAAAATAAAACACACTAAAATATGAAAGAAAAAAAATAAGCAATCACAAAATAGTAGACAAACAGAAAATAAAAGGTAAAAGATAAAACAAAACAAAAACATAAAAACAAATAAAAGAAAAGTAAACAATGCAAAAAATAAAAGGAGTTACTTGAAAACTTGGGTTGCCTCCTAAGAAGCGCTAGATTTTTAGTCTTCAGCTCGACATCCATCTGTCTTCAATTGTTGTTATCCACCAAGGTGATAGTGGATTTTTGACGATCCAATTCACCACCATAATAATGCTTCAACCTTTGGCCATTAACCTTGAATGAATTCTTCGTCTTCTCATCTTCAACTTCCACTCTTTTGCATTCATCGGTGTCACTAGGAAATTTTAAAGCTTTGAAAACATTAAAAGTGACTTCTTCATCTTGTACCCTCATTATCAACTGGCCCTGTTACACATCAATCACAGTCCTACCGGTGGCTAAAAAGGGTCTTCCCAGTATGATAGGAATCTCTCGGTCTTCTTCCATGTCAAGGATAATGAAATCCGCTGGGAATATAAGCTTCCCCACTTTCACCAAAACATCCTCAATTATACCTCTAGGTCTGTTCACAGACCGATCTGCAAATTGAAGAGTAACTGATGTTGGCTTAGCTTCCTCCAAACCTAATCTCTTGTAAATGGATAAAGGCATCAAGTTAATACTTGCCCCCAGATCACATAACGCTCTTCCTTTAAAATTCTCTCCAATTCTGCACGAAATAGTGAAACTGCTAGGATCCTTTAATTTTGGAGGTAACTTTTGTTGTAAGATTGCGCTACATTCTTCTGTGAGTACTACAGTCTCAAACTCTTCCAACTTCCTTTTCTTCGATAAGATCTCCTTCATGAACTTTACATAACTAGGCCTCTATTCTAGTGCTTCTGCAAAAGGTATATTGATATGCAGCTTTTTGAATACCTCCAAAAACTTCGAGAACTGCTTGTCTAGTTTTTGCTTCTGAAACCTCTGAGGAAATGGTAACGGTGTTATCTGAGACACATTCTTTTCTCCTATTGGCTTTGCTGGTCCCTCTTTGTCATCCTTCTGCTCTTTCTTCAACTCCTCCTCTTCTGCAACTACCTCTTTATCCATTGATGGGTTAGGCACCACAGTAGATTTTCTTATGCTTTTATTCAACTTCTTACCATTCCTCAACGTGATGGCCTTACACTGCTCCTTACCTTCCCTCCTGGGGTTTTGCTCCGTATCGCTTGGTAAGTTTCCATATGGTCTACTGCTGATAGAATTAGCAATCTGCCCTATTTGCACTTCCAAGTTTCTAATTGATGCACTCTAGTTCTGTAGTTGAGCTTGGAATTGATTTTGCTGATTCTGTTGATTTTGAAGTTGATTCTGCTGATTCTATAACATATTCTGTTGATTTTGCATAAGAGAATCAGTTTTCGTCATGTACTGTAACATCATTTCTTCCATTGAAGGCTTCTTGACTTGAGGTTGAACTTGTTGTGGTTGACTCTGAAAACCGGGTAGAAATGCAGGCTTCAATTGCGATGCTTGATCTTGATTTTACTTCCACGAAAAATTGGGGTGATTTCTCCACCCAGGATTGTAAGCATTTGAATATGGATCATTGCGTTGTCTTTTATAGTTGGCTATAAACTGTACCGACTCCTGATTACCCGGACAACTATCTATTGCATGACTGCCTCCATACTATTCACAGTTAACAAATAAGCTTTGGATTGCGTTAATGCCACTTGCGCCCATACCACAAGCATCCAATCTCTTAGTCAAGGCAGAAACTTGAGTTGTTAATGCTGTAATCGCATCCAACTCGTGTACACTTGCCACTGATTTTCTAGATTTCGTTTTCTCAGAAGGCCACTGATAAATATTAGCGGACATCTCTTCAATGAGCTGAAATGCATCCTCCACATTTTTTTTTAATAAAGCGCCTCCTACTGCAGCATCCACATTGGACCTTCCAACCTCTGATAATCCTTGATAAAAGTCTGTATTTGCATCCATTCTGGAACTCCATGATAAGGACACTTCCTAAGCATCTCCTTAAACCTCTCCCAAGCCTTGTATAATGATTCTTCTTCCCTTTGAGTGAATGCAGCAATATCATTCCTCAATTGTGCTGTTTTCGCTGGAGAGAAGTACTTGGCTAGGAAGTTCTACGCCAACTCATCCCATGTAGTGATAGAAGATTGAGGCAATGAATTCAGCCAGCCCTTTGCCTTATCTTTTAAAGAGAAAGGAAACAACCTCAACCGAATGGCATCGTCTGTCACTCTATTGTACTTGAAGGTGTCGCAAATTTTCAAGAAATTTGAGATATGCTCATTTGGATCTTCATTGAGTAAACTGCAAAATTGTACTGTTGATTGAACCATTTGAATGGTTGCCGGTTAGATCTCAAAATTGTTCGCTTGAATGGCTGGTCTACGAATGCTTTGATGAATCCCTTCTACGGTTGATATTGAATAATCTCTGAGCGGTTTGGAACCTTCGAGATGTGCTTGATTATCCCCCATTTTTACTTTATGTTCCGCCAAACGCCTAGCTTTTCTTATTCCATGAATTGTTCTCTCAATTTCACTATCGAATGGCAATAACTCAGCGCTTTTAGACCTTCGCATAAAATGTCTGCTAGCACCTGAAAAAAAATACAAAATAAAATTGTCTAAAATAAGATTGTTTCAACTAGTATTGATATTGATACTATAAAACAGCACGTTGTCCCCGACAACAGCGCCAAAAACTTGATGGGTAAATTCCTAATGCACTAGTTACAATAGGTCGCGTGTAAGTATACACGGTCACAATGTAATATAATAGCAAATCAAGGTCGTTCCTATAGGGACAATTGCCAAATTTTACATATCAATTACCAAAATTGATTGACATAATTTTATTCAAACTATCAAAACTCAAATAAAGGTGAATGATCATATAATAAAACAAGAAAAAAAAATAATAATAAAATAAACAACCAAATTAAATGAAGAAACTAACAGCAGATTAGTAGATCTAAGGCACAATTTCACCTTTTTATTTAATCAACCTATTCTCATTTTATTCTCACAAATATAATTACTTTTATTTTGTATTTTATCGGGTAAAGTTCTAAATTAATTACAAGTCTCTTTCGATCAGTCAAGTAATATTATCTAGAATAATTAATCTATTATATGTCTATATAGATTAAATTAATCAGAACTCATTAAGTTTCAATTACCCATATATGATTACACAATCCTATAGGTATATGTCTATCTTATATAGATTATGCTATTCTATTGCCGTCTAACACATGATACCTTTGTCAAGCGCATCATAGTCACCATATCTGTCAATTAACAGGCCTTATTTGATTGACAGTATTAATATCCAATAGAATAGAATACAAATATAAAAGAAAACAATCATCCATTAATCCAAAAACTCATTGAATAGATGATGAAATAAATAGGCTACATTGTAGCCTTAGAAATTGAAATTAGTTCGACATGAAGTTGAATAACACAGTGAATAAAATTGAATTAACAATAATCAACATAAAAACAAATAACTAAAAAGATGAAATAGTCACTGTGTTGTTCTCTAAGATGACGATCCTCCCTGAAATTGAATATACTCGAGTGCTCTGAGTTTTGACGATGACAAGATCCTAGTGAGACTCTCTTTCTTCAACCCTCTCTGTTGTCGGTTGCCGTCCAAAAGAAAGAATCAATGAAAGAAAAAAAAAACCCTAAACTTTTCTCTCTACCGAAAGTCCCCCCCTGTCTACGAAAAGAATGCATTTATATGAGAGTGAGATATTTTTCAAGCATTCATTGGCTTCCTTTTTTTCCTTGATTCTCTGTTAATTGTCGATAACAGCTCCCCCAATTTGCTTTAATATGCTCTCTGTTAATACCATAAACTATCCACTTGAATCGCTGTTTTGAATGCTCACCATATTAATTTCAAGATTTTCTGTAATCACCGCTTGAAACTTCCTTCAATACTTTAATCACTTGCTTAAACTGCCTTCAACGAATCAACGCGTGAAACCAGCAAGGAAATTTTGCAACGCACGTTTGGATCCCTTCACGTTGGCCTGCACGTTGTTTACGCGCAAAACGCGAAACAAAACTGGACGCAGCCCATTGACGCAGGCCTGTATACTTCCAGCAGCCAGCTGCTGGTATGGGCTGCTGGAAATTAGCCAGCAGCTATGGCCTGCAGCCAAATTACGAAAAACCCTCTCAAGTTCTACAAATTACACTTTTGCCCCTAAGCTTTTAAAAATTATACTTCTGCCCCAAAAATTTATATAAAATTATAATTCAGTCCCTACATTCAATTTCTGCACAAAACACTCAGAAAACATTAGAACACCCCTATTTTACTCTGGTTTTCATCACAAGAGTACAGGTTAAGAATATATAATCGTGCAGAATTTTAACCTAATCAACCACTACAAATGAAAATAAGATAGTGAGTGAACCTATTATTACACAAGAACCTCGTAGATCAGATAGAATAAGGACAGCTCTTAAGAGATATGGATTTATCATTAACGAGCATGACCATATTCTAACCATTGAGAACGATGAGCCTACTAACTATGAGGAAGTTCTGAAGAGTTTAAAATTTGATGAATGGCTGAAAGCCATGAAGTCGGAAATGGATTCCATGTATGAAAACCAAGTATGGACTTTGGTTGACCCATCTGAAAGGATAAAACCTATAGGGTGCAAATGGGTTTTCAAAAAGAAGATTGACATGGAGAGTAATATGGTTACCCATAAAGCTCGCTTAGAAGCAAAAGGATATCATCAGAAGCAAGGAATTGATTATGATGAGACCTTTTCTCTAGTAGCTATGCTTAAATCCATAAAAATACTCCTTGCTATTGCTACTCATTATGATTATGAGATATGACAAATGGATATAAAAACTGCTTTCCTTAACGAAAATCTGACCGAGGAAGTGTATATGACACAACATTAGGGATTTACATTCAAAGATAGCAATAAAGTATGTAAGATACAAAGATCGATTTATGGACTTAAGCAAACATCTAAGAGTTGGAACATTCATTTTAATGAGAAAATCAAAGAGTTTGAATTCTCACAAAACATGGATGAACCTTGTGTATACAAAAAGGTTAATAGGAGTGCAATTGTTTTCTTAGTATTATATGTGGATGACATATTGCTTATAGGAAATGATGTCTTAATTCTTCAATCAATCAAGATATGGCTTTCTAAGAAATTCTCCATGAAAGACCTCGGTAACGCAACCTATATACTAGGGATAAGGATTTATAGAGATAGATCCAAAAGGTTGCTAGGTCTAACGTAGTCTATAAACATAGATAAGATGCTAAAAAGGTTTAGCATGGATCAATCTAAAAAAGGATATTTACCCATGTCACATGGGATAAATCTCTCCAAGTCTTTGTGTCCTAAAGCACAAGACGAGAGGGAACACATGAAAAAGATCCTATATGCATCAGCTATAGGATCTATCAGGTATGCTATGTTATGCACTAGACCCGATATTTCATATTCTTTGAGTGTTACGAGCAGATATCAATCTGACCCTGGAGAGAGACATTGGGTGGTTGTAAATAACATCCTTAAGTACTTAAGAAGAACTAAGGATGCTTTCTTGGTTTATGGAGAGGGTGATCTATAGGTAGACGGGTATACTGATACCAGTTTTCAATCCGATAAGGAAGACCTAAAATCACAGTCTGGATACGTGTTCACTTTGTGTGGAGGCGCAGTTAGTTGAAAGAGTTCCAAACAAGATACGACTACGAATTCAACAACCAAAGCGGAATATATAGCAGCTTTAGAGGCTGTAAAGGAATAAGTGTGGATCAAGAAATTCATCATAGAATTAAGAGTGGTTCCAAGTATTGTTGACCTGATACCTCTGTATTGTGACAACAATGGAGCCATTACGCAAGCAAAGGAACCACGATCTCATCAAAGATCCAAACATGTGCTCTAAATGGACCATTTGATACGAGAAATAATTGGTAGACAAGATATAAAAATTAAAAGAATTCCCACGGATCAGAATATTGCAGATCCAATGATTAAGCCACTTTCCCAAAAGAAATATGATGGTCATGTAAACACCTTTAGTATTAGATACATTGGTGATTGGATCTAGTGCAAGTAGGAGTATGTTAGTGATGTGCCCTAGAGCCAATCAACCTTAGGTTGTATTTATGCATATTTTTAAAATGACAATATTATTATTCAGTTTATATTCTTATATTTAGCTGTGTAATAAAGTTCCTAGTATATATAACACAGTGTAAAGGAAATCATGAAAGAGTTCATGATATGAGATTCTTATTACATGCAAATGTGTTTATACTTAAATATCCCTAGTCATAGTATTAATGAGACGGGACATCATTAGTATGGATAGACTAGCACATGTTATACTCCTCGATTGCATCGAGCAGTAGTTCTTATAAGCTGATGGCATATGAGATGCTTAGAGTAAACATGTGGATGCTTATTTAGAATGAGTATATTGGATGACCTGATTGTAAGATGATCACATGGATAGTTTTATGTCAGTGATCTTATCTTAACATATCAGTAGATGTAAGTATCCTTTGACATGAGATCCCCAAAGTATATAGCAGTAGATGCAAGTATCCTTTAACATGAGATCCCCAAAGTACATTGAGTATCAACTATCGTCCTTTAATGCCTTTCCTTGTTGACTCGGAGAGTTGACTCGTAGGTTGGTACTTAGGTTTGACATGAGCTACTCGAGCATAGTTGAGTGATCAATAAAGGATTCGTCACTTCTCATAGTAGAAGAAGATATCTCACGGCCTCTTGAGGAAATCGTTATTCCAGGAATCTTTAGCCAAAGTGATCGTATCAGTGGAAGAATCTCCCAAGATACGTAATTGGGAATAACGAATTTCGGAAACAAGAACTAATAAATTCGGGCTAGACATGACTTAGTCATTCTAGTGAAAGTTGACACATAATCCATACTCATAACTGAATCAGATATGTTATGACGAAAGGATGAATTGCATGATAACTATCTCTAGGAAGGTATTGTTCTAACCACGAAAAATTCTGAGCACTTGGGTGGTCATGATGCATTGCTAGATGCCAATCTTGATCTACTCGAAATCAATTAATTGATTGGTGAATCAAGGATTAAATCAAAAAGGTTTAATTTAATCTAATCCTAATTTGATTAGGATTATAATTCTTTCCAGGTTGCCAATGTGTTCGGATACCTAATGGGTCACACATTTAAGCGACTCAATGTACAGTATAAAATGACTATTCAATAAAATTTAATATATTAACATGAGATGTTAATATTAATGGTGATAAAATAAAATAATGGCCCATTTATTTTATTATGATCAATTTAATTTAATTGGATTAAATTAAAATTGGACCTAAAACTAATGGGTTAGGTGAATTCTTAATGGGCTTAGATTAGAGTTTATTTTCTTTGCCTAAAATATAAATACCTATGTGACGAGGCAACAATATATATCTCTCTTAGAAACAATAAGCTCTCAATATCACTGCATAGCCAACCACCTTGACTAGCACATAGGGTGTTTGGCTATTGCCATCTCCAATTGGGTTTTTGAACATCATGTTGTTGTATGGATACCTTAGAAGCGATTCTACACTTGAATTGCTAGTGGATTAGATCATACAAAAAGGAAAAGAGTCGCCAACGAAGGTATGGTTTCAATAAAATACTCTATGTGTTTTTTATTGTATTGGTTTTAAACTAATCTAGAGTGATCCAACTTGGGTTTTTGGTTTTTGTTTGCTGTAATTTTTGTTTTTTCGCTATACTATGATGTATGAGATGCATACCAAAACCCAACATTATCATATTTCCTACATCTAGTAAACTAACGAATTTCTTTTGTTGTAGTGTAAACATTTGCTTAGGTACTTTCACAGGGGAACAAAGTAAAAGAATCATCTCGTCAAAAATATAGGTGGGCGAAAACGAAGAATTTACCATACCAATCATGTTTATGTTTTGCAAACTTGAAATCAAGAAGTACATGTATCATTTTACATTTTGACCATAACCATTACAAAACGTATATTTTGATGCAAATGGTGTTGTAAATATTTTCGTTAAGTTCTTTATGTTATTCGATGAAATCTTAATCATCAATTGCATATATTTGTGAATGATTGAAGAATAATAGAAATGAATGTTTGTGGACAAAAAGAAGTTAGATGATAATTGAGAATAGTTAGAAGTATATTTTCTTGCAGGAAAAATTTAGAAACCTTAAAAATACAGTCGTTATGCTGTCAAATTTTTATTAAAAATTTATACTAACCCAACTATTTTCAAAGAAATGGAAATTTATTTAGGCAAAACAAAGTAAACGGGCAAAGTATTTTAGGGGTTCGCTTCGCAGGTCTCTCTTAACTGTGAGTAGGGTTATCCGAGGTTAGTTGGAATGCCCGACGAGACTTTTAAGAGTCTAGAGAGAATCTAATTTAAGTCTTATCATACCACGCTTTCCAAATCTAAACACACCTTTTTCAGTGGGATATCTTAAGGAATACTCTATCGTCAACTTTAAACTCGAGGTTCCTATGATGGTTATCTGTGTAGCTCTTCAGCATATCACTCGCCACGTTAAGTTTATCTTTAATAATTTTAATCTTGTCTATAATAATCTGAACGAGCTCGAGACCTATTAATTTCCTATACCTACCTCATCCCACTGCACTGAACTTTTGCACTTTCTTCCATATAAAGCTTCATAAGGCACCATTCCAATGCTGGACTGATAACTATTATTGTACGTGAACTCCACAAGTGATAGGTATGTATCCAAACTCCCCTTAAATTCCAAACACACGCTTTGAGCATATCCTCGAGTATCTAGATTGTTCTCTCTAACTGCCCATCCATTTGAGGGTAAAAAGCTGTGTTGAAACTCAACTGGGTACCTAAGGCTTTTTGCACTCTGACCCAAAACCTTGAAGTAAACCTGGGATCCCGATATGATACGATCGAAACTGACGTACCATGGAGTCTGACTATCTCATCTATGTAGAGCTGGGCTAACTTACTTAAAGAGTAGTTACTTCTGATCGGCAGGAAATAGGCGGATTTAGTTAGTCTATCTACTATCACCCATATAGCATTATGCCCTCTTTGGCTACGTGGAAGCCCTACAACAAAATCCATGGTAACATGCTCCCACTTCCATTCTAGGATCGAGAGTGGCTGTAGAAATCCCATCGGTTTTAGATGTACTGCTCTAACTTGTTGACAAATGAGACATTGAGATACAAATTCTATGACCTCTCTCTTCATTGTTTTCCACCAATAATAATCTTTTAGGGTGCGGTACATTTTCGGGCTACTCGGATACATAGCATACGTTGAAGAATGAGCTTCTTCCATGATCTAATTTTTCAGATCGCTTACATTTGGTATGCATAATCATCGACCGATCATCAGTGTACCATCTTCCTTGATTATAAAATATGTCCTATGCCCCGCTTCAATTCTTGCCTTAACTTTACCAACTGAGGGTCTTGCCATTGTAGTTCCCTTATCTAATTCACCAAAATGTGGCGAACATGGAAAGTAGCTAACAATGCCCCTAAGTTTGCTACACCTAGCTCGACTTCCAACGACCTTAACTCCACCAGAAGTGGAAGATATACTATCCTTAAAAGGGCTAGAGAACTCACTGGTCGCTTGCTTAACGCATCTGCCACTACATCAGCCTTTTGAAGGTGGTATTCTATCATACAATCGTAATCCTTAATCAGCTCTAACCACCTCCTCTGTCTCATGTTTAACTCTTTATGAGTGAGCAGATACCACAAACTCTTATGGTTTGTGAATATCTGACAAAAGACGCCATACAAATAATGCCTCCAAATCTTTAATGCAAATACTATTGCTACGAGCTCTAAATCGTGGGTAAGGTAGTTCTACTCATGCTTCTTCAGCTGCTTGGAAGTATATACTACAACTCTACCATTCTGTATCAAAACGTACCCCAAACCATGTCTTGAGGCATCAGGATATATGGTAAAGGTGTCTTCTCCCGTTCGTAGTGTCAATACTAGAGCTAATGTCAATCTTCTCTTCAACTCGTCAAAACTCTGCTGACAGACGTCTGACCACTCGAAGTTCTCTTTCTTTCTAGTCAATCTGGTCAATGGGGCTGTTATCCTTAAAAACCCCTCTACAAACTTCCTGTAGTAACCTACCACTCCAAGGAACCTTCAAACCTTTATAACATTGGTGGGAGGTCTTCTACTTGTTATCGCTTCTATCTTCTGGGGATCCACACTTAATCTTTCAGCTGATATTACATAACCCAAGAAAGCAACATTGTTTAGCCAGAATTGGCACTTACTAAATTTTTAATACAGCTAATGCTTTCGTAGGTTCTATAATACTATATAGAGATGCTCTGCATGCTCCTCATAACTACTTGAATATACTAAAATGTCATCGATAAACACTATCATGAACTTATCCAGATACGGCTTGAAGATCCTATTCATAAAGTCCATGAAAGCTGTTAGGGCATTTGTCAATCCGAATGGCATAACTGGGAACTCGTAATGCCCGTGGCGAGTTCTGAAAGCAGTCTTCAGAACATCTTCTTCACGGATTCTCAGCTGATGATACCCTAACCTCAAGTCGATCTTCGAATAAGCTCTGGATCTTAGCAGCTGATCAAATATGTCATAAATTCTTGGAAACAGGTATTGATTTCGAACGATCACCCTATTCAGTTGTCTATAATCAATACATAACCTTAAACTTCCATCATTCTTCTTAACAGATAATATTGAAGCCCCCCAAAGTGAATGGCTTGGCCTCACAAAATCTTTATTTAGCAATTCTTTCATTTGCACCTTTATCTCCTTCAGCTCGGCTGGGGCCATTAGGTATAGAGATATGGAAATTAGCTCAGTTCTTGGTATCAGATGTATTTCAAATTCTATTTCTCGATTTGGAGGCAAACTTGGAAGATCTTTCGGGAACAAATATGGAAAATCTCTGACCACAAAGATGCCTTCTAGTCTCACTACATCATCTTTTGTCTCTACTGCATAAGATAGATATCCCTGACATGACATCCTAAACATCTTGCTAGCCTCCACTACCAACATAATGCAGGAAGAAAACAATTTTCGTACTCCACGAAAAATGACATTAGGCTTCCCTGCTCTGGTCAATCTAACTTCCTTTTGGAAGCAGTCCACCGAGGTGTGATGTGTAGACAATCAATCCATTCCTAATATGACATCAAAGTCATGGTTGTACAATATAATCAGGTTTGTCGGAAACTCTCTACCCTCAATGACTACCGTACTGGCCTCGAATACTTTTTTCGCCTAAAGGGAATCCCCTATAGGGATAGACACTATCATATTATACCCTAGAGGTTCCAGTTTGATGCCAACAACATTAACAAAATTCCTAGACATGAAGGAATGTATGGCCTCAAGGTCTATTAATACATATGCATCGTGATCAAAAACTGAAATAATACCTATCACAATCACAGGGGTAACGTTGGCATCCCGCTGAGTCATCATGAACACTCTAGCCTAAACACGAGATCTACCTTGCTGGTCTCTAAATGGTATACCCCTATCTAATGTTCTGCTCTGTTGGCTGGAACTAGTGGCTCTTATAGCTTGCGAACTCTTTTGCTCTAGTCCCTGACTTCCATTGGGCTACCCTGGTGCTGCGATCTTGATATCTGGCTTGAAAGCAGCAGCTATCGCTGGGCAATCCTTCATAAAATGGTCCTCTTACCTATATCTAAAACATCTAGTGTTGTCTCTAAGACATTCACTCATATGCATCCGCCCGTAAGTCCGGTACATAGGCCAATTCTTCCAACTCTCGTCACTACTCTTGGATCCAATTAATTGTCTCACGGAGCTTTGGCTTGACTATGACCCCTGGCTCAATCTCTGGCTACCAAATCCAACGGATGACTTTCCACTCATGGTGAACTTGTTTGGTCCTCCTAAAAAACCACATGTCCATCCACCCTTCTAAGTTGACTGTTTGGGTCTAGGAATGGCATCTATGCTTCTTTCTACTCTGATCGGAGCTTTCACTATCTCTCCATACTACGTATGGACCACTGAAGCAACATAGGCCCGGATCTTCAAATTCAAGCCTATTGCGAACCTCTTGGTCTTTTGCTCTTTATTATCAACGATGAACAGTAACACGAACTAACTCTGAAAATCTCTTCTCGTAGTCGACCACTGAAAGATTTCCCTATTTCAAACTGAAAAATTCTTCAATTCTTGCTTCCTGGAAGCTTTTTGGATAAAACTTATTCATGAATTCTTGCTTAAATAAAGCCAAGGGTACTCCGGCTGGGTTTCACTTCTGAAGCTCTTTCCACCAGTCTTTAGCTCTATCCTTTAACATGAAGGTGGAGAATGCTACCATCTGGTTTTCTAAGTAACCCATCACTTGGAAATCTCCTTATTCGTCTCTAGCCATGATAAGGTGCTCTCCGAATCTCCAGTCCCATCGTAAGATCTAGTGCCAAATTTTCGAGCGCATTTGATAGAAACCCCTGAATCTTGTGGATGATACAGTGTCGTTGCCAAAACTCGAGCCAGCCGCTCTACATCTACATTCCTATCTGCGAGTTCCACAGGTTATGAAGGTTCGACTTGACCTACAAGCACGTTGACAAACTAACCAACGTTTCCTTCCCTTGGTGCAGGTACCTCAGCCGCTCCTCTTCTAGTAGGTGAAGGACCTCAACAATGCAAGATTCTATGAAATGAACAAAATCAAGTAATGCATGAAGTGAAAAATGACTTCATACGACCATGTAACTATAAGGAAACTCTTTCTAAAATAATTGTTTAATAATTTGCTAGCTATTTCTCAAAATTGTTTAAAACTTCGGCTCTGATACCAATCTGACATGACCGAATTCGGATTCTCTCTAACGAATCCAGTGATCCTGCTAGACACTCTACGAAATCCTTCTAAAGTCTAACTTTCAAGATCCAAAAGGATACCGTTGAGCGAACCCATAACTGTTAATCCATTTCTAAACATATTAAATCATACAATTTAAAATTTCATTTCAACCTTCATCGGATGCATACAAATATAAATTAAAAATGTTAGCATAAATATAAGTATCTAAAACGTGAAATGCACCCTTAAGAAGTTCTATAATATTTATTCATAAATTTGGAAATATGCAATTTACATTATTAAAATTTAAATCATAGGCTTTACACGAAAAAGTTAAGTAGCGTTGTTAGTCATGGGTCCCATCTAGTCTGAACGTGCCACTCTGGTACTTGGATCACCTGTTCCTATACCTAGGGAGATTTTTGAAACAAAAGCATTATGAACTACAAAACTCAGTGAGTGTGGATACATTTATATTAAAATTTCTTCCCGAAAACATTTTGAAAATAATTTTTATTTCTAAAAGCGTGGATTTTTATAAAATTTCTATAAGGTTTTCAAAAGCTCGTTCCAAAAGCTAAAATGTCTAGTATTTCAAAAAAAGTTTCTTTCTTAAAAAACTCTAATGGAACCCAAAGGAAGCTAGAATCACATGAATGGCCAGACTAATTCCGCTCAGTGTAGGAGGGGTCACGTGGCGTAAAGGTTAGCATCGCTCATCGTAACAAAGCTACAAAGACATCTCGTATACACGTGGTGGAATTATCATCGCTCACTATGCATCAAGATAATACCCTACGAATATAGAGTGCGATGATAGACACGATAGACTCTATCCCTCTGATGTTAGCAGGACTAGTCCTCCTAACACTTGCTATACATTGTGTGGTATATCGGCCGGGTCTATGCTAGAAGGTCTATCTATAAATACTCGAGTCATCCACTAGGTTTGAAAACCCTTTTTCTCTTTTTTCTATAATTTAAATCTATTTCTCTTTCATGCTAAAAAAAGAAATCTTCCATATATATTTTATATACCATCTATAAATAAATTATTTATGCTCAAGATAAAAATATAAAGATATTTATAAACTAAAATGAGAATTGATAAGCTATAAAATATTTGCATAATAGGCTAAAAACTATTTAAAAATATTTGCACACTCATAGCTTGCTTCTCAAAACTTAAATCACTTATGCTCAGTGACCTCCATTTTAGCTTGCTACGCCACCTACACTTGGCCACACAAGAAATCTTAACTTAGCTCATGGGTTACATCAACTTTAAATCAGCACTATCACCTCTACTCTACTCCAGCTGTAACGGACTGCACTGTCCCTACTAGCTCGAGCTGTTGGAGCTCAATCCATACGAGCTCTTACATTTCCCAGCTCCACCCGAATTGAGGGTATTTCTAACTCAACAAGCTTGCTCAACTCTCCCTTTTTGTGAGCTACTACTCTCTGACTCAGCTTAACTCCCTAACACTGCCCAGCTCACACCCTTTGACTGCTACCTATAACCAGTTCGACCTTACAAGCTTCTACCTTAGTCTAGCTCGGATAAACAGTATAGTGGGTTGGGACATTACTCAGCTCACTTCCTGCAAGCTCGCATTTTAGGCCAAATTGACCAGCGCTAAAAAGGGCTGTAGGTATTCACCCAGCCCGTACCTCGCGAGCTCCCGCTTTAGCTTACACACAAGCATTACTTCATTCCGACCTCTAAACTCCACAAGATAAACTTAACAACACACACCAGTTCTCATCTCAACCCAAGTCACGACCTCAACAGGTTCCACGACAATACTCATTCTAAATCACCAACTTCTTCAAATTAACTTATTTCTTTAGCTATTTCACTTACCGAGCTCTCCTCAGTCTTCTGTCTTTTTCTCCAGCTCGCTTACTGCTTCAAATCTCCAGCTTTACACACAAACATTTCGTCAGTTTTAAATAAAACACATAGATGGTTCTCAGACAGATTTTTCATCAAAACAATAAATCTCACTACTTGATTCTTACAAGATCTGCTTCCCAAGTTTGCTCTTCACCTTCCAACAGCTTGATCTTCTTCAAAAATGGTGAAAATCGGTTCTACTTGGCAACGGTAACTCGCCCCTCTACTCTTGCTGAAAGTCTCTCCCTCTTTCTTCTCTAAATTTTTCTTCTCTCCTCACTCTCTCTTTCTCTTTTCATCGACTCATAACACAAACGCCTATTTATAGGCGTGGGTCAAGCTCGTCTTTCACCTTTAAAGTTCCTTAAAATTACAACTCTGCCACATTCTAGAGAATTCTTTATTTTTGCCCCATGTCCTTGTCCTTTCATTTTATTTATTATTTTCCCACTCATTCTAAATATCTGGCATTTTTATCCTATGTCCCTCAACTTTTTAAAGTTTTCATTTATGCCAAATACTTTAAAAAATTTGTAAATATTACATTCCTCTACCAAACACTTAAAAATCATTTTATTATTTCACTAATGAGAGTATATTTGTACATTCCATTATCCCGTATATAGGTGCAGTAATAATCTCGAGAGAGAATATTACAGAGGTAGCTCTAAGATTTCATGCACGCTTAATGGTGATCTTTGGAACTCGTGGTTGTTGTACTAAAGTAGTCAAAATTTGAGCCAATCTATCCATGGGTTCCTCTTTAGGTTCTAGTTCTTAAAGGGGCGACATTAAGGGGTCAAGATAGGATTCTGCTCCCTTCTTGCTTACTGACTCATTACTCCACTATGGTGCTATGTTTCTTTTCGGGTTTACAATCGGTCTTTGCTTATGAGGGCAACCCACTCGACGCATGATGCTATAGAAAAATGAAATTAGAGATTGATGTATGAATGTAGATGCAAACAACTATGCAATCATTTAAAAATTATAACCAAACTGGACTTTGATACCAAGTTAATAAGATCCTCTCAAATTTGTATCATGAATCCAAAAAAATCCTGAAATAATAGAAATTGTACAAATTCTAAACTTTTTCAATCAAAAATCATTTAGAAAACTTGATAAAAAAATAGAGTATTTTAATAAAATTTTAGCAACGTAATGACTATTTATTAACCCTTTCTACCTTGTGACAAAGAAAATATATACTTCTAAAATTCATTTTCATTCTCAAATACTTGGGGCCTTTGATCCCACTTTTAATTCTCATTCCAACACAATGTCATATCTCATAAAATATAAGTATAACCATAATATTTGTAGTGTCAAAGATAAAGGTTTACACAACAAACATATTTTCAATATTTTACATCACTTATGCATATATGTATATGCAAACTACATCTACCAGTATATGTTATGAAATGATCAAAATAAACATAAACAATATTAAAATATAGTTTTTATGCATCACTTGCTTAAGTGGCCGACCTTTGCCTGTTCGAATGTTTCCTTGAAGACTTGATGGATCCTTGGAAAATAGTTTTAAAATTTGAAAGAGTGAGCACTAATGCCCATTAAGTGGATAAAATTTTTGAAAAACCAACGAATCATTTATGACAAAAATTAATGTAACATAAAGCATATAAAAAGGTGATATCTAATTAATTCATATTCTAGAAAAATTAACTTGTTACTAAAACATCATATATAAGTTTAAGACTATAATAACAAAGATGTATTCACATGAATTTTCTCTAGATAAGATTTAGATTTGAATTCCAAACCAAATTAGTACTTAGGGAACTCTGTCATATGTGATGGAGGTACTTAACACATGCACAGAGGGCAGAGGATAACCTCTACCATCGAAATGCTAGGTGACTCAATGACTCTCTATCAAGTCCTAAAGACTCATCTCTCTGACCTCTACACTAGCATATGTTAGGCGATTTCTCTATGTCTTACTCACATAATGCCCACTCTGACCGTTAGAGAGAAGGGTAAATTTTGGTATTCTAAAAACATTTTATTTCTCTTTCATGTCTCAAATCTCTTCTAAAACACTTTTGCAAGTAAAATTTCAAATACTTATTGTAAAGCCTTACACACTAAAATTTAGTTTCAACAAAATATCATCCATGCATACATATATATATGTATATATACCAAAAATCATAATTTTCCATACCACTTATAAAACATATTACAAACTTTCATAATAAAAAATAAATTCACAAAATATATGACATAGTTTATGTTGTCAAATCATAAAACCCATTTTAGAATCAACACAAAATATAAATTCAGAAGTTAACCTATATAATTTGGAATAACCAAAATGGCATAGTTTCTAGTTTAACCAACCATATAAAATCACAAGACAAAAGCTTAAATTTATAGTTTACAAAGTGTACTTTATGATGTCAAAATAAATTTCACACTTCATAAGTCACAAATCATGTCTTAGAATTCAGGAAATACAATCTAAGGTTTGTAGATACTAAACATACTTTAAAGTTTTCAAAACAAAACAAATTTATTTCTCATACAACATTCATACTAATCATAATCCATCTTTCTTAGTTTGTAAAACATATATCAAAATCTTAAAACATACTTAAAAATACTAAGATATACTTCAAATTTCTTAGATCATAACACATATTTAAATCTCAAAAATTAAGAAAAAATGTAACATAATAAAAATGCTTCCATAAATCAAGTTAGAGGAAAACATCCATTCATTAGTCTACGTCTAAACCTTATGGAAGTCCACTTGTGCTTGCCTTCCCCTTGTGTCCTTCTTCATCTAAAATGACACCAACACTTATTTATGATTTATAAGAACTAAACCAAGAAAATTGAATCTAAATTAAAACTAATCTCATATCAAAATTCCTTATCCAAACTTCCTTGATCTTCTTCTCTTCTTCTTTCTCCTTCTTTCTTTCTTCTTCATTCCTTTTGGTTTTTCTTTCTTATTTGGAAAAAGGGGTATTCGACCAAGGGTTTTAATGGTGTGAGAATGGCTTTTTAAATTCACACATAATCGCCTATATATATATATATATATTTTCATATATGGTCAATTACTAGTACACGTACCCACTTTCTTCGCCACTCATTTCATAAAAATCTAACCAATTGTTTTTTGCATTTAGAATCTTACCCTTTCCATAACTTTTCATTTCCATTCTTGTTCTTTCTAGAGATCTCTTTTTTTTCCATCAATTATCCTTCAAAAATCCTAAAATTCCTTCTATTTTGTGAATGGACAATTCTACCCTTCCAACTTTCCTTCCAACTTTCTCCTTTTCCATGTTTACCTTAGATGCGTGTATTTAGAAAACCAATTAGGTATGTTTAGAGAGCTAATTGGGCCTTATTAGTGTAATTGGGCCCACACTAATTTATCTTTTTAATAAAAGTTTCTAATTAAACCCTTTGAAGTTTTTATTTGACCACCTAAACTTCAATAATGTATATATATATATTCTATTAAATTGGTTTGTATTCAGGGTGTTACAAAATTAACAAAATAAATGCATGAAACCATACCTAAATTAATTTTTCATATTTAAACAATACATACAAAAACAATACATGTAACGAAGAATGGGTTTCAGCATTCAGTTGTGTAACATGGAATAGAAGAAAAAGAAAAAACTCAAAATAATACCTGCCTAAAAATCATTCGAGACTTGTTGGAGTAAAACAAAAGTTAGAGAATCAATTAAAAGAGAATGATAGGAGCTAGAGAGTTAAAGATAGCATATGACTGGAAAACGAAAAGTTTGAGTTTGATACTCTCATTGAACATTGTGGAACCAAAGATTGCACAATGTGCAAACGTTTTGTGGTTTTCCATGCACAATTATACGTATCAATAATTACTCTCAACTGTTTAACTTTTTAATCATCATATACATGCATTCCAATTCATCATATATAGATAGGAAGAGTAATGGACTTGCGTCGCTGAAGAATAGAACAATTTATTTATTCAATGGGTTATAAATTTACAATAATTTAATTAAATATAATTAGCTTTGAATATATTCATTTATGAGTATTCATTTATTTTGGATACAATTGTTTGCATCTTACTTTACTTCTAAAGTAATTTGATCTAATTGATAATGCATATAAGATCGAGAATCCAATAAAATTTTGTATATGAATTAATGTATCATAGGTGGTTCAACGCCTCCCTATCTTCTAAAAGGTGGGAGGTTCAACTCTTATCAAATACATATTATCATTTATACGGATAGTTTTATCCCCTTATTTTAGAAGTTATCTCTTATTTATGGGGTAGATGTTAAGATTGCACAAGTAGTGTTTCAATTTGGTAAGTTTTTATAGATATCAAATATGTTTAGTGTTAGCTTCAAAAAATTGCATTCTTATGTATTAAAAAAAGACAATAATGTGAAGGAAAAAGAATAGTTTGAGTTTAATAACCCTCTTGAATATTATGGAGCCAAAGATGGTATGTACATATATATATATATATATATATGGGATCCCCTTAGGTGCACTTGAGGTATACACACACTTAATAAAAGAAAGAAAATGCGTGATTGCATTTTAAAATATATAATTATAATTTATTATATATTATTATAACTAAACATGTGTAACTGCATTCTTATGTATTAAAAAAAGACAATAATGTGAAGGAAAAAGAAGAGTTTGAGTTTAATAACCCTCTTGAATATTATGGAGCCAAAGATGGTATGTACATATATATGGGATCCCCTTAGGTGCACTTGAGGTATACACACACTTAATAAAAGAAAGAAAATGCGTGATTGCATTTTAAAATATATAATTATAATTTATTATATATTATTACAACTAAACATGTGTGATTACAATCAATAAATGTGAGATCATATTTATTGATTGTAATAACATATATTTAGTTATAATCATATATAATAAATTATAATTATATATTTTAGAACGCAATCACTCCCTTTTATAGTCAAGTGTATATATACCTAGATGTATGTTATGCATTAAATGTGCATATATATACATATATATATATATAGGGAAAATCCTAAAAAACCATCTGACTTTTGACAGATTATCTATTTTCTCATATGTGGTTTCATTTGTATTCAAACTCCACCCCAACAGTCAATTTTTTAACGAAAACATTAGAAAAATTTAAAATACCAAATTTACCCTTAGTTTAAATAATATTAAAATAAAAAGGGATAATCCCAAAAAAAAAAACCTTAACTGTTGACACATTATTCATTTTCCCTTATATAATTTCGTTTTTATTCAAAATGCTGCCTAACTTTAAATTAAACAACCAAAATATCCCTAAAGATATATGAAAAAAATAATAATACTCTTGATAGTAATAGATTCCGTTAGGTGGACATGATTAACCATTTGACTCTAGGGACAAAAAAGAAAATGTGATGAAAAGTTAATTGAAATAATATTAATTAAAAATAAAAAACAAAATAAATAATATTAAATATAAAAAATAACATAATTTCATTTAAAGAAAATTGACGATGGTGGTTCAATTTGAAGATGATGGTTTTGAATCTTCAATCTGTGGGAGATCGATGGTAATTGGTGGTTTATGGTTTTTTATCTTTGTTCTCTAGATTCTTCTAGATCAAACAAAACAATTTTTTTTTTTTTTTTATAAAAAAACTGTTTTTTAAAATTAATTTGTTTTATTTTTTTAAAAAAATTATATTTTTATATTATTTATTTTGATTTTTTATATTTTTATATGTAATATTATTTAATTTAATTTTTTATTTTTTAGTTTAATATTATTTAAACTAAAAGTAAATTGGATATTTTAATTTTTTTTATAATGGTTTTATTAAGAAATTGATAGTAGAGGAGATTTTGAATAAAAACGAAACGACATGAGAGAAAATAGATAATTTGTTAAAAGTAAGGCGGTCTTTTAGAATTCTCCTATTAATTTTTCATCGCATTTCCCTTTTCATTCCTAAAGTCAAATAGTCAACCATGTTCATCTAACAAAATCTATTACTGTTATAGATATTGTCGTTCTTTTATACACTTCCAAGGGTTATTCTGGATATTTATTTTAAAGTCAAACAATATTTTGGATAAAAACGAAACTACATAGGGAAAAATAGATAATATGTCAAAAGTCAAGTGGTTTTTTTGGATTCTCCCTTTAATTTATGTAGAAATAAGTGTCAAATTCACTTTTATCCAAAAACAAAAGAAAAAATTCATTTTATCCACTTATTTATGAAAATTTGTTTTTAACCTCTCAAACATGCTATTTTCATTCTATACCTAAGTTTACCAGATTACCCTTAAATCAATATTTAAAAAACATGAAATTTAAACCCTGTACCAAGTTTTATGGTGCCACAAAACCAAGTACTGGTGTTTTATGGTCCCATAAAACCCAATAAATCCAATCGTCATCTTTATTATTGCATCTAATCATAAACTTTCACTTTCACGTCAAATCCACCCACACCTAACAAATCTAACTGTAAACATCAATACCCAATATCTAAAATATATAAAAAAAAAAAAAAAGGAAAAATCACAGAGAAAAAACTGAAAAAATCCCAACAAAACTCAAACAATCAATAAAGGAAGTCAAAGATCTTATACCATGAGTAACGAAGGAGGAGAACAAGGTAGGTAAAGGTAATTTGGGTACAGTGGGTATATGATATAATTGATTTATTTAAGGGGTTGAAAACGAATATTTTTAATAATATGACTAAAAACGAATCTTGATATTCTTATATTGGTATTTTTTATACTTTTCACTAGAAACAATTCCATATTCATGATAGTATAGCCATTATAAATATATGGCTTTGATAATTTTTTTAATCACACACTTTGTTGTAACTTGCAATTATGAGTTTTCTTATTGTCTTCCTTTTTCTTCTAGTTCCTTTCTATCAATGTTAGCTTTTGCAATGGAAGCACTTATGTAGGTTGAATGGAAACTAAGAGAAAAACATTTCTAATGCTCAAGCAAGATCTCGCTAATACTTCCAACAGGCTCAACTTTTGGGTTGGAAATGGAGATTGTTATAAATGGGCTAGTTTTGTCTATGACAACCTCACACGTCAGATGCTTGAGCTTCACCTTGGAGATCCTTATACGGAGTATGTCATTCTTGATGGGTAAATAACATCCATAATTGAAATGATAGCTACATATGATGCTCATCGAAGGTCAAGAATGGGTGCTAAGTTGAATCCCTCTTTGATTGATTTAAAGTATTTGAATTACTTGGATTTGAGCAATAAATATTTTGAAGAAATTAGGATTCCCGAATTTCTTGATTCTATGGATAGTTTAACATACCTTAGTATCTCTGAGGCCAAATATTCGAGTATGATTCCTTACCAACTTGAAAATCTCTCCAATTTTCGATATCTTGATCTCATTTATAATTCTTTCATTCAGTTGCGATATGTTTTGACTATCTTTTCTTCCTTTATTAGAGCACTTGGATTTGAGTTGGTTAAATCTTAGCAGAGCTTTAATTGGCTACCGAAGATAAATACACTTCCTTCTTTGGAAGTGTTAAAATTGTCTTCATGTGAACTTCATCACTTTCCTCCATTGTTATTGTTAATTTTTCATCTTTCATTACCCTTGATCTTTATCTCAATTATCCTTCTTTAAGTAACCTTATGATTCCTAGTTATGGTTTTTTTCTTAATCATTTGCTCTTTCTTGGCATGCATGACAATGAACTCTTTGAATAGAACCAATCGGTAAACTCCTTTAGGAATACTGTCCAGAACACCCCATTTGGATGTCGTCTCTCTAGAGCCTCCTATCAGTCTTTTACCGCCTCCAGGAAAAAAGAGGAGAATAGCACTCTCTATTCATCTGAGCACCTCATCACTCTATATATCTTGGTGACTCGATCCAACCATGCTAGGGCACTCCCTGAGTCGCCACTCCCATCATACGGCTTCACCCCCAGCTTACAGGCACGTTCAATAGAACATTTTGGCTCCTCGGAGGCCTCTTATGGCTACCATACTGCTACCATCAAAAACTGGGCAACCTGTTCCACATTAAAGTTTTCACTAGCTGGTTCTGCTAGTACCGATAGTCCTGGACGGGTCTAGTCTACCAGAGCATTCAGTTACCCCATCGCACGTTAAGCCTCCCGGGTGGAGGGTACATCAGGTGTGGGAGTTGCTAATAAGGCTCTACAGGGACCCCTACGACCTCATCTATGCATGGTGCTGTGATTTCGATAAAACAGATTTATGAAAACACTTAAAATTTTCAAAATCATATGTATGACAATAATAAAAATCATTTAGGTTGCTCTGTTCATACAATAAAATATGAAAACATATAATTCTATTTTAAAACCACGGCTCTAATACCAACATAACAGGTTTCGTTCCTGTACACCCTTTTCCGTACAAACAGTAGCCCACCGACAACCTAACGGTAGTCCTTCAGTCGATCTCGAATTTGATTGAAATGTTCTCATGAAGCTAAGTCGTTTTTCCTTTATTCAAAACCTTTACTTTTTCTTTTTTATCATATGAATATAAAATAGATTTAATAAAAATTTGGATAGTATAACGGCTATTTTTCGAAGATAGCCATCCTGCAAATTTTGGAAAAAAAAAATATACACTTCTAAAATTACACAATTTCCCCAAACTTCTAGACCTGAGGCATTCAATTTATTAATTCACAAGCAACCACAAACATATCATTAAATTTAAAGAGAACTTAAATATATTTATACATCATGCATACATTCATATATATATATACATTTTTCAAACTATATGTAAAGTTTATATAATTATTAATATACAAACTTTCAAGACATTTAAAAATAAATTCATAGAACTATAATAGCACACGCACTCAGTCCATTTAGTCTTGAGCTAGGGTCTTTGTTACTGATGTACCTATCCCTGTACCTACTCTTGGGGAGATTTTATTTATAAAATAAAAATAATATGTGAGCTACACGAGCTCAATGAGTGTGATAATTTTTCATTTCAAGTTTAACTTTATAAACTAAATCTCCCTTTAGTTTTAAAACATTTAAACCTATGATCACTATAATATTAAAATCGGTTTTCTCTAAAAACTATATTTCAATTAAATGCATGGATAAATAATTTTCATAAATATCATTCGCTTTCACTTTAAAACTGAATAATAAAACAAAGTACTTTATGCTTTTAGTTTTTTGATGAAAATGTAAATAGTGGTAGTGCCTTTTTTTTTTGAAAAATCTCTGAATAAAATAGTCAACTACTAATGGTCTATATCACATGGTATCTTAGGTATGAAGTCTTTTGTCTCACTCTGACCTTCATGGAATTTTCCCTCGTTCAGGTCATCTATCCGGTTTTACGTAGTGAAAATTTTCCCTCACTACGAAGCAACATTTTTTATTGTTCAAATGGAAGCTAGCTAAATATACTCTATGCGTGCATTGGGCAACACACATGACTGAACTGACACAATGCAATTCCCCTTGCGAGTTTCCTCCCGCTGTTAGTGACTGACATCCCCGACACTGTCAATGCATATTACGGGTACTCAACCTCAATCGGAGATATCTATGATATCTTTCAGGGATACTATAGGTTTACAATGCATTTCTAATAACTGTTTCCATTACAAAATTCATCTTTCATATAAACTTTTCAATTTAATGTAATCCATGCAAAATATTTTCATATAGGATTCATTCCATTCAAAATCAATCTTTTAAATGTCAAGGTATAAATTGTAATATATCATATTAAAACATTTTAAAAGACACTCACCGAAACTTCCAAAATCCATGCCATTTATTATAGAAAATTTATTTTCAATCATTCACAACACAAATTTAAATTCAATATACAAAATATTATGAATAGAAATAGAATCGTTTCAAATTATTTCGATAGAACACTCACCACATGTTACCTCACAGTAATGCGAGCTTTGGGGTTCCCTTGATTTCGAGTTACCTACATATTTTCGAATTCTATATTTAGAAAACATTGCAACTAGATTCGACTTATCTACAAGCACTTCTATTGGTATATAAACCTACAAATAAATATTTAACTATCCAACGGTTTTTTAAACCCACATTTTCATGTCGTAACAACTTCGATTAAATTCTTTCCAATTTCATACCAAATTCATTATCAAAACAGTCCCCAAATTCATTTAAGACAATCAAAACCACTCATCCATCATGTCAACGTTCCATGGCCTAAATCACATAGCATGCTAACCCAACAAATTTTGATTTCCATTTCAACAATTCCACTCGATATTCTAGTATATTTTCAAACATGAATTCACTTCAAACACAATCAAACACAATTTCAATCACATCCTCCCTTCTTTGGCCGTGTATGACCACACATACACCAACACTACATCAATTTTCACACTAAATTCTACATTAAAATCACATCAATTTTCATGATAAATAAACTAATTCACAAACCAACATTAATTTGAATTTCAATCAAGAGTTCACTTACATGAGTATACTTAACAAAATTTTTTGAACCTCTATTCTTATTTTCCCACCAATTTAAAGTCTTATATCATTGAATTCATACACAAAAATTTCATTAAAACCACATATAACTCACTAAATAGCATATACCCACTTTTCCACACAATAACACTATGAAAATTTGAACTTTTTCATTTAAAATTCACTTACCCTTGTTAGATAACCTTTTTAGGCTTGTTCTTTACCTTTCATTAGCATGAAAATCATTCAAAGATGAGCTTAAAATCATTAAGTGTAGATGTTGTCCATGTTTCTTTTATTCCAGTTGAATACCCTTCTCTTTTTTTCTTCTTGGTCGACTTCACACATTTGCTTTTTCATTTTATTTTATTTTGTTCCTACTGCCGGTTCTGCTCTTTGTTTTCTTCTCTTACTTATCTAAAACTTCACACACACACATATATACACATAAAATCACTTTTCCACTATCACAACACTTCTTTATTTATTTTATTATTATCATTATCTTCTTTCTCATCACTATCCACTAAATTATATATATAACTTTTAATTTATAAGATCCATTTTTCGAAAATCACTACTCATCTGAAAATACTATTCACTAAAAAATGCTATTCATAGAAAAAGTAACTATTCATGTTTTCCAGATCCATTTCTTAAAAATCACTATTCACTCAAAAATACTATTCATTAAAAATTTTTCATTTCTTATAAAAAAAAATTCTGGGCTTTACATACAATAATTATTTTTGAGAAATACTCAAATTTTTGGTTCTTTGTCTTATCATCAATTTGGACAATTTAAAAACCTACGAACTTTTAATCTGAGGAACAATTCTATAGTAGGTCCCATACCATCTTCCTTAGGAAAACTTTGGTCGTTGAAATTTTTAGATATATCCTTTAATAAACTGAATGTAACTTTTTCTCATATTCATTTTAAAAATCTTATAGAACTCTTAGTTTTTTATGCATCTGAAAATTCATTGACTTTGACAATCAATCTAGGGTGTACTCCTCCTTTCCAACTCGATAAATTAAGTTTGAGATCTTGTCATTTAGGACCTTGATTTCTATTGTGACTTTATTCACAAAAGGTTTTATCTTGATTAGATATATCCAACTCAGAAATTTCGGATACAATTCCTAACAAATTTTGGAAGTCTATTCCACACACAACAAGAAAACTAATTATTCACAACAGAAACTTTACAACATAAGACAAAAAAATGTCGTTAAAATACAATTATGTAATAAAATAAATTTTTTTTATTTTCATAAAGACATATTCACAGCATATACTTATGATATCCCGTAAAAGTAATGTACAAAAATAAAAAACCACGAAAAAATCTTATAAATTACCGTCTTAATCAAGTAACATGTCCAATGGCTTGTATACGTAAATAAACATTTTGGCTTCCCACCAATTGCTTTCCTTTCCCTCCTGATTTTCCCGCCTCCATTGCTTGTACACATCCCACTAAAATTAACGAATTTTTTATTTGTTTTTAACATAACTCAATATTGGGTTGACTGAATCCATCAAAACAAAACAAAAATGCTTTTCTTCACTCTCTGGAGACCGACTCGGGCCGATTCTAGTCATTCTGTCTAAATACAATGGCCTCATAAGACTAAGACCTAAAGCATATTTGTTGTTGCCTTATTCTTCTTTGTCTGCTTCGTCGACGGTTGGGGAGAAGATGGTGGTGGAGCTTATCGAAGCTTTCAATGAGCTAACGGAGAGAATGAATGTGCTTTCGAGCAGCTCGTCGTAGTTGCTCTTCAAGTCTCTCAAGCTCTCCATTCCTTTGATGCAAAGCTTGCCTCTCTGTCTCGACTCTCGCTCTCCTATCATTAGGGTTTATTGCTCTCTTTTTCGCTGATCTTAAGGTATTTTTTTGAATTTTGTTTGATGGATTTTGAGGAATTTTCCGTAGGTAGTTACTAATATGATGTCTGGTTAACAAATTGATGATCATTGATGTGCTTAACGATAGAAGAAATGAGATGCATACGGGGTGTTTGATAATTTGAGTGAGAAAAAAGCAAAATAGAAATCCTTAACCAAATGAATATTGTACCAAAACTGAGTTTCAACCACTCGACACCATCCTAGTTGGTCAATGTAGCTAGGCACAAAGGTTTTTCCCAATGTTTCCAATTCAATACCCACATTTTGCACGCACTTCCCTTCTTAACAATAAATTCCATTTCAGCTCTTGATCTTCTTAACTTTCAATAAGATGGTTTTGATTACTTCATTTCATTTTTTTTTTCTTTCAGCAGAGGCATGGGCCTGGACAAAGATCCCTCTATGATGTTTTGACAGCATATTATGTGTACGATAGAGAAGTGGGTTATATTCAAGTTTGACTGACTCTCAAGCATTTAATGACTTGTATTTGCATTGTTTAAGATAGTGAAGTAGTTATTGATGTTAGACTTATTAGACATGCAGGGAATGCATTTCTAGCTGGTCTCTTCCTTCTTTACATGAGTGAAAATGATGCATTTTGGTTAATGGTTGCATTACTGAAAGGAACTGTCCATTCTCTAATGGAAGGATTGTATCAGGTGATTCTTTAGTTTTAAGAACTTTATATGTTCTTCTGTTTCTTATTGTAAAAAAGAAAGAAATTCTTGATATTTATATCAAGAAGGCCAGTTGTGAAGCTGATAGCCTCAAAAAATAGAGGTTGGTTAATAAATGACTTGGTTGTATTGAAATATTAGCTTGCTTTAGGGGTGTTTTGGGTCCAAGATATTTGAAAAGGATCTTGTTGGACTGCAAGTATAGCGTTAATTTAAGTGACTGGTGCACTAGAACTTACATAGTTAATTGCAGCTAGCTTGCTTAGGTGTGGCTTTGTTTAGAATCAAATTGAGAATTTATTAATGTTAGAAGAAATGTGATCCGTTAACTCCTTTAACTAGTTTTTAAAGCAGAACCATGTTATGTTGGCTTATTAGTGTTTGGCTTCGTTTAGCTGATGTGATTAGACCAACTCCTTGTGTTATTAGACTTCACTTATTGGTTAAGGAAGCTGTGAACCATTTAAAGTTAATTTGAAAAGGAAAGTTTGACATGATAGTGATATAGAAATCTGTAGTATCATATGAACGTTAAGTTCTCGTGTATCCTATACTTTTGCTAAGGATATCATATTGTGATGTCTATGAAATTACTAATTGTTTCATAGACTCACAGTTTCTCTTGTTGATTTACATTTTTTTGTTTTTTCTTTTCCTCCATAAATTTATATTTTGTTACTATGCTTCGATCGCATAGGTAGATAATTGTCTAGTGTTGGATGGTGATTGCATTTATATTCTAAACTAGGATATTAGAAGGAAAAAAGGAAAATAGCAAACTGGAAATATCAGCTGCTTTCTATTGAGAAGAAGAGCAAAAGTTCTTTATTGATAAGGTTAATAATTTTATTAAAAATCCAAAATCAGTAAAAGTTCACTCATTGTTTTACCCACCTCTCTAGCTTGTGCTGCATTCTCATCCAACTTATACTGATTTTTAGTGATAGTGGCTAAGTTTTTCATTGTGTGATCAAATTTTAACGTTAGTCAATTTGAAGTGGAATACCTACTACAAATAAACACCCTAAGTAAGTATAATTATATTCAGTATTTTCCATGTATCTCCTTCCATGTTATTTAGCAAAAGTAATTTTTTTTTTAAGCTTTTAATTTGTATGCAATCTAGTCATCTTCCTTCTATAAATTGGGGCTTTACTTTCTAGCATACGCTTTGTTGTAGACACAGGCGATGGGATTAAAGTAGATACGGTGTTTGATAAAATGTCTCAAAGAAGTATTTTTACTTGGAATGCTAAGCTAGGCGCTGATGTTTCAAATAGGGAACCTTTAAGTGCTCTTGAAACTTATCGAGAAATGCGGGTTTTGGGTATATCAGTTAATGCTCATACTTTTCTAATGTGGTTAATGCTTGTGCTTTTGCTTAAAGATGTTAATTGTGGAGCTCAAGTTCATGGTAGTCACTAAATTTGGATATGATTATTTTCCTTTTTTTGTGAATTCTTTCCTTTTGTTGTGAATTCGCTTGTTGCTATGTGTGCAAAGTGCTATTGTCTTGATAAAGCTAGGATGTTATTTGACAGAATAGGTGGAGGAAAGGATGTTGTTTTATGGAATTTTATGATTTCAGCTTATTCTGTATCTAGCCTGAGTATAGAAGCCTTAGGGCTGTTCAGAGATATGCAAAAGACTGGTTAGGTTGCAAATAGTTTCATGTCGGTTGCCGCTCTTGAAGCCTATTAGAGTTCTTTGTTTTGAAAAAGGTATAGAGATTCATGCAGCTGTATTGAAATCAAGTTAGAATCTTGGTGTTTATATGGCAAATGCTTTGATTTTTATGTATGCTAGATGTGGTAGAAACTAGAATGACTCAAGCAGTCAAGCTGCAAGAGTGTATAATCAGTTGGAGAGCAAAGACAGTGTGTCATGGAATTCCATGATCACTGGTTTTGTGCAGAATGGTCTTTATAATGAAGCTATGTCATTCTTCCAAAGATTGCTCACTTGAAATGCTGTTATGCTGATCCTGCCCCTATGTATATATGCACAAAATTTTATGATTATAATGAATTAGAGTATGTTATAGATTATCTAATGTCGTATAGTCTATTATTTTTGCCTTTTTTTTTTTTAAATGCCAGCAAATATGGTATATTATTGATCTTGTTATGGTTGATTAGAACTTTCCATTTTATAAAACTTAGAGATACTTAGGATAAGTAATCAGTGATCAGAGAAGAATAGGAAAATGTTTATAAGTCTTTTAAAGCATGAGATATACAAATCTTTAATCTTGCAGTCTCAGCTTTTACTATTGATTTGTGTTTGTCTAGTTGGCTGATGTATGACCATATGGAGTGGCTCTTTATGTTACGTTGGTGGGAGCGTGCCGATTTGAAGACCAGCAAGACCTAAAGAATTTTAGGAACACCATTAATGTAAGTTACCCTTTTATTAGGCTATTGCCTATCCAATAAGTTCCTATTGCTGTTTTTAATATCTTTATCATTGTCTTTTTGCAGCGAATGATGGCTGTCCAATACAAGATCTCTGGCTATCTTCACATATCTAAAGATTGTAGAAACTTCCTTTCACACATATTCATTGCAAATCCAACGAAGGTATGTATGATGATAAGTTACTAGCATTGTGTAATAAACTCTTATTATGGAAATATTGATAAGATCAAACTACTGTGTTGTGTTACTTTTCCCTTTACCGTTTGAATTGTAAATTTTTCGTCTATTGACAAACTAAAGACGTTTTAGTTTATATTTTGATGCTAACAACAAGATAAGAAAAGGTCAAAGTTGTTTTGTCTAGATATAGTTGCTGGATTTAGATAGTATTATCTTGTCAATATTGATTTTTGATTTGATGTTTCTTTGGCTTAGTACATTGTTGGTTTTCTCATTTATGTACTTAAAGATGTTTGTTATTCTGACTCTGTTGAGATTTTCTGGACATTCGATGGTTGTGGCCAATAATTCTTATTCGAGAATATATATTTGGATCATTATGTAGTCAATGAGTGAAAATTTTGTGGCTTTATTATCTCAACATAAAGTCTTATTCCAGGTTGAATGTAAAGTTTGAAAGTAAAAAATTTGCATAATACTCTAAATTTTGTTGAATTCAATTATATATATATATTGAACTCAGTTTTTTTAAATCTTGACTTAATTTAATGTCATCACCTAGCTCATTTAGGAGTCAAATTGAAATTTTAAATTAATAACTTCAACATATTAGCCTATTGTTGTACTAGTTTTATTAGATTAAATTCTCTATTTTTTGTTAGTTTAACTTCTACAGCTTTGTTTCATTCATGTGGTTGTATGCTTTGCTTTTATTAGTTTAATTAGCTTGTATTAAAATTGTCTTATAATTTAAAGTTCAACTTTCATATACCCTATTTGTATTGTAAAATTTACTAGTTCTTTTCATTTTGTAGGGAACTAGAGTAAACGGAAACATTGCACCCAAAAAAGGAAATGGTTTTTGATCTTTTTGTTTTGGACACTTCCTTAATATATATATGTATTATATATATATATATATATATATATATATGTGATTTTGGGAACTTTTATGACAATTTGTTTGACATGGAAACAAATTGTACTAGATGTTTTTAAGATTGAAAGATAACACTTTGTATGTACTAACTTTATATAATACAATTAGATGTTTATTATAAATACTAATGTGTACCTGTCAATGTATTAAATTTATTCATTAAATTAATGGATACAATTAATAATTATAATGATTTAATATTAGTGAATTATTTGTATTTAGTGAAGAATAGCACCTGGTATTGTTATCAATAATATTGTAATGATCAGTAATAAATCTTTTTAAATCGTCGTAACAAAACTAAATTGGTCTACAAATTTTAATTGATGATTAATTATGTTTCAATATAATGTTAAATTTATTTTGTCGTTGGAATAATATAACGACATAACTGTATTGTTGTGATAAACTATTCAACGACTGTAAACTATTGTCGTAAAAATGGTCAAGTTTCCACGACATCCTAAATTATGGCATGTTGGACCATTGCATTTGAAACCATATGACAGCATTTTTGCTTTGCCTTTATAAGCTCATTTTGTTGTACTGACAATTTATTTATTTAAATATCTCTCATAACTATATCCACGGTTAGATCTCATATTTATTCAAAGGAATTTGTTTTTATTTCCTTGATCTAAGTTCAAATAATTTATCAGGTCCATTACCTCTTATATATATCCCCTATATGGACTTGATCTTTCCAACAATATAACTTTTCAGTATCCATTTCTCATTTTGTATGTCATCGGATGCATGAACCTGAGGAAATAGAATTCCTAAAACTTAGAAGCAATTTTTTATTAGGAGAATTACCTGATTTTGGATGATTTGGCCCCTTTTAAAAGTCTTGGATTTGGGCAATAATAAATTTACTAGTAACCTTCCGGTCTCTATGGGAACTTGGAGGGAGCTTCAATGGTTGCACCTTCACAAAAGCAACCTTTCTAGAACAATACCTGCGTCACTTGGAAATTGTACAAAGTTAGGAACAGTTGATATTGGTGAAAATGAGCTTGTTGGAACCATTACATCATGGATGTGAGGCAAACTTTCTAGCATTATGATTCTCAACCTTCAGTCAAATAAGTTTCATGGCCTTTTACCAAGGGAACTCTATAATCTTGCTTCTCTACAAATCATAGATCTTGCTCAGAATAATTTCTTTGGAGCTATACCAAGATGCATCAATAACAGCAGTGCCATGGTGACAATGAACCATTCAGTACAAATGGTGTACGTCATTCGACCAGTTACAGTGCTATTATAAAGGATGCATTACTCGTGATGAAAGGGCAAACGACCGAATATAGCATTATTCTTAATTTGGTTAGAAGCATAAACTTTTCCAAAAATAAATTTTCAGGAGAGATTCCTATTGAAGTGACAAATCTCAAAGCATTGCAGTCATTGAATTTGTTGTACAATATTTTTATTGGAAGAATGCCTGAAAGTTTTGGTGCTATAAGATTGTTAGTGTCTGCTGATTTCTCTTCAAACGAACTTTCTACTAAAATCCCACAAAATATTTGAAACTTGACATTTTTTAGTTACTTGAACGTATCCAATAATAACTTGATTGGGAAGATTCCTTTGAGTACCCAAATACAAAGTTTGGATGCATCATGTTTTAGTGGTAATGAACTTTGCGGAGCTCCACTTCCGAAGGATTGTACCAAGACTTCTCCAACACCAGACCTTGAAAATGGTGGAGTAAAAGATGATGAAGAACATGAAGTGGATTGGTTTTAAGTCAGCATGGCACTTGGATTTGTAGTGGACTCCTGGAGTTTGATTGGTCCTTTACTTGTCAACTAAAGATGGAGGTATAAGTTTTGTCATTTTTAGCATCGCCTCGGGTATATATTAGCTGATGTTGTAAGAAAATGTTACTAGGCGTTTCAAAGTTTGTAATCTTGTGTGTGTGTGTGTTTTTTTTTTAAGTCATCAAATGACCAAAAGAAAAACATCAAATGTAGTACTGTAAATATAATTAGTGAATGTATATTATCTTTGAATGTGCTTAAAACATCTATGTTATTAATTAATTATGTCTTGTTTTAATTACAATTTCAAAAAGTGATATATATATATATATATATATATAAAAGAGTTTCTATGGTCATTTCACTCTCTTTCTTCACAAGTTTGAAGTCTAGAAATTTGATTGTTCAAATGATCAAGAACTATTTAGTTAATGATCTTCATATTATTTTTCTCAATATATTGGCGCTGCCAACTTTACTTTGTACTTACGCCTAGATGGAGTCTTTCAAGTGATTAGCTATGTCAATTTTAAAAATAGCAAATTGATAAATATTGTGATCAAGTAAAAAAAAAAAAAAAAAGGCAGAAGGAAGATACATTTTGTGTGAAAAAAGTTATTTAGGAGAAAATTCATTGTTGACTAATTGAAAAACTAATAAAATTGTTATCCTTATTCTGGAAAATTATATAATAAAATATTATGTTGCACCAAAGGAAATCACTCATTGCTATATTATAGTGTAGTTGTATTATTATAAATTACAGATCCACACATAGATGAGACATTTGATGTATGATTGAGTGCACAGTTGATGTACCACAAAATTTGGTTTAATTTACTTCAATTCATTAATTGGGAATCGGCAAGACAATAAAATCGAAAGTCAAATAATTGCCACTTATACATTTTTATTCTCTGTCATTTACGCCAAATTTTACTTACAAAACCTCATGTTCACTCCCCACCCCAGTCAGACATTGGAGTTGCTTTATTATTTAAAAATATTACAAAAAGTGCAAACGCAGCCTATCAGAAAAATCATCCATATTTAGGGCCATAGAAAATTTTGGGCCCAAACACGTTCTAAGCCCAGTTGCACTTACAAGAAAACCAGTATAGAGCCCAGTTGCAGTTATGAGAAAACCAATCCAACTTAACAACTGTTGACACTGGGTTTTGGTCAACCCGGTTCTTCAAGCCCAATACCTGTGATGCAACAAATCTCGCACAGTGCAAGCAATACAGGATCAAAAACACACAAGACACAGCAAGATTTTTACGTGGTTCGGCAAAGAACAATGGCCTACGTCCACGACAATTACCCTACTTCTCTCTCAGAGTAATTGTATTTTATTTCACCTTGTCCTTTACCTTAAATTATATCTCCTATTTATACTGGAGATGTTACAATCAGAATAGGCTTGAAAATCTTACAGATAAGGCAAAAAATAATATACATTAATTAAGATAATATCTTCTGAGATTATCTCTCGTATATAGCAATTTCCAAGAATGTAGAGATTCGATTTGCATGCAAATAGGTAATTCGACTCCTTTCTTGTTTCGAATTGATTCCCCTTCCAGAAGGTCAACTGGTCAATTTAAGTGTTTCGCCTGTTCAACGACCAGACAGCAAATTGTACAAGCAGATTACTTGAGTTATATTTCTATCTCCGAGCAAACGAGCAGACTTATTTATCCTTCTGACCATCGAGCAGACGACCAGATCCCCAGACAGTAAAAATGCCCGAGCAATCTTTTCATTGCGAGCAGGTCATCTTCGTGCTTTTAACTTTCCTTTGACTATTTGACCATGCATCTTCTAGGCTTTTAATAAGTCACAATGGGCCACCATTTTTGGGCTTTTTCTTATTACACCAAAAATACCCATAACACAAGCCCCCTTGTTTCTAGTACACTTTTTTGTACTGGAAACAATGTTCTTGCGCCCAGGAAACTTTTGGTGAGATGTGAATCGTTGCTTCTCTTCTTTTTTGCCATGTGTCAGCCCCCCAGGCGTTGGCTACCTGTCCCTCAAACATCGCATTCATTACTGCATGCATTAAATGCGCGTCTTCTCAGTAGTTGCTCATGATGGCTCTCTCAATTTTTCGCGCCTATTGCTAGACTTTGGCGACGATTGAAATGTCTTGGCTTGTCGATTGGGATTCCGAAGCATCAACTATATATTACCCCTTCCTTATTTCATTTTCGTCTTTTTTCGTCTGCCTTTGCAAACAGTTACCCTAATATTCTTGTCTGCTTTCATTCTCCTGCATCCTCAAAGTTCTTCATCAACAGAGTACGCCATTCGCAAGGTAACCTCTAATCTTTCTTTTCATGATTACCGTTTGTGTATATTCGATGGCATGATTTCTTTTAAGGAATAGACACTCGTATCGATGCTTTAAGCTGTTGTCTGTTTGTAGTATCCCTTACCCATTTAACTTTTTCCAACATTTCTTATAGTCTACTGGGTTTATAAAATGGGTAGTCCTTACACCCAGTAACCCCTTTGTGTTCATAGGAGTATCCGTATATACTGAGTTCTGGTCTGCTTTCTGCAACCTGACACCCCTGTTGATTTTGTAGATGTCTGGTCGTAGTCGTCGCGGTCATAAGGTGGGATCCACCGATGCTACCTCCGAGGAGGATCTAACTCGAGTCGAGGATACTAGTAGCGCTACCTCGCAAGGTGGTGGGGCTACCTCAGCCCCTTCTGAACACCATTCTTCTTCTACTCGCGCACCCTTTTTTCATTACGAATCTTCCCTTAGCCTCAGCGATCTTGAGACTATTGCTGAGGGCTTCTCCTTGCCTAAAGGCTGCCGAGCTATGGTGCCTAAGGCTTCTGACCATGCAGCTTTCCCTCCTAAGGGTTTCTTTGCTATTAGTCACCAACACATAGAGGCTGGCTTCAGATTTCCAGTTCACCCCTACCTAGTCGCTCTCTTAAATGACCTTAACTTAGCACCTTTTCAACTTACTCCTAATTCTTACGCTCACCTTACTGCTCTTGCTTCCATTTTTCTCAAGAATGGTTTACCTCCTCCTACACCTACGATGCTTCATCATCTTTTCCTTTTTAAGAGCACAACGGGCCCAAAGTCTGACAAGAAGGACGGGTTTTACTACACTTCAGCCCGAAAATCTCCTTATAAAGTGAACCTCCCTCAAGGGATTGGAAAGTCTAACGTGGGAGATTATAAGTCACGATGGTTCTATGCGTCGTGCTTATCTTTATCAAGTCTAAAGAATTTTTCCTTTTGCCTTTCTCCCAGTAAGTGTTTATATCTGTGATTATTTTGCTTGTTTTTTGCTTGCTATTAATATTTTCCTCGTGCAGACGTCCCCAAGGGCGACATTCCCTTGTCTGACCAGGAACTCTCTCTGTTGGACAAATTTTCGGATGTGAAAGATCCCTCAGACGATCAGACACCTTCCGAGCATCTGCTTCAAATTCATGGTCTTGCTCCCCCTGCCGACCAAGAATTACTGGACCAGGGTTCTGATTTAAGTTCTCGCGAGGAGAAAGAAATTCCTTCTGCTTTCGAAGCCTCCGGACAGGAAGTTCCACATCTAGCAAGTATTTCAGTTCCGGAAATGGTGAGGCTTCACTTCGAGCAGCCTTTACCTGGCCAAGCTTCTGCTAAGACTTTTGCTCCAGAAGAAGCCGTCCCAGCAACCGGAGGTTCAGACCCTTCCCCTGCTACTGAGGCCTCTCCAGGATCGCCTTTTCAACAAAATTCTGATGGATCTCCTGCTCGTTCTATAAGGCATAAATCAGTGGCGAGGAAATCTTCGAATAAAAGTGTTCGCCGAGGGGATACATCTCAGCCTGCTCCTCCCAGCAGTTCTCCAGCTACCTCTACCCAACATATCGACAAGGGCAAAAGGGTTGCTGATTCAGAAACTGCAGAGCCACCTCACAAGCGCCGAAAAACGACCGAGGCTGACTCTGGCGCTGGGGAGCAAACCCAGGAGTTCGATGCCGGGATGTATTATAGTGATCTTTTAGATCGCGTACCCCAATTCCTGGGAGTGAGAAAGCCTGCTCTCTATAAGGAAGAAATAAAGGGCGAGAGGCTCATCAATTATTTGGGCTTTCACAGTACGCTTGTAAGCTTTCTTTCTTCTTATATATATATATATATATTTTTTACGTAGTAACAACTTCTTTGTTTCAGGCATCCATGGCATATATGAAGCTTCTGCGGGAGATCGCGGACTGGCCCGAGGAGAAGGCTACCATGGAGGCCACCATCAATTCTCTGGAGGATGAGAAGAATAAGATGCAAAGCGACTATGAACTAGAGTTGGAAAAGGCAAGGGGGGCACACCGCGAGCTAGAGCAGGAAAATGAGAAGATAAATAATCAGAAGCACGAACAGCGGGAGACTATGGAGATGCAGGAAAAGCAGATCGCTTTTAGGGACAGAGAGATTGAAAAATTGGCGCATGCCCTCCATTTTGCTCGGGACTCGGAGGAGAAGCTGAGAATCGAGAATAAAGAAATGAAGGGGAAGCTGTCTTCGCATGAGCATGAAGCCGCGGAAGCTAAGATTGTTGCAGAAGCAATGAGGCAGGAGATCATTTCTCTTAAGGAACACATTGCTTCAGAGAAGGGACGTATTGAGATCGCTGTTCGAGAGGCAGAAGAGAAGACAGGAAGTTTATTCTTGTATAATTTGTGGCTCAAGCGACCAGATGTGGATGTTTCGTTCTTTGGTCCAGATGCCGTGGCTGAGGTAAAGCTGTATGCTCAGCAAGCTCAAATTAAAGCTGGTCTTTCAGCTTCTTCCTCAGCTCCTCCTGCTGGTGCCGCCTCTGCCCCTGTTGATTTTCCCAGCTCAGAATCTCCCAGCTCTCCTCGTCCAATCAACATAGACGACAGCTACCAGAAAAATTTTCCTCCCTCCGTTTGACGATGTTTTTGTTTTATTCTGTACTAAGATTACATTTTTTTTTTTGACAATTTTTTAAATAAATTTTTGTTCATCGTTCCTTAGTTGCATCTATGTTGATTTCATACCAATTAGATTAGCGACCAATACTTGTTCAAGCGGAGTAGGTGTGGGGACAGCCATCTTACTGAAATTACCCTTTCAGGCCCCTTACCTCTGCCTGATTAACACAAGTTTGAATGGCCAATTTCTCCCAGCCTTTGAAATTTGTTCGAGCAGAGTAAGTGTGGGGACAGCTAGTCGTGCTGAAATTACCCATTTTTGAGGCCCCTTACCTCTGCTCGTATTAACCTACAGATCCAATGTCCCTACTCGCTCTTAGGTTACATGGATCTTCCAAGGTTAACTAAGTCCACAGGCCATAAGCATTCCTTCCAGAGTCCTCGTACTCACAGGTTATGCTAAGGTCTTCCAGGACATTTTTTAGCTCACAGATAATGATTATATCTTCCAGAGCATTTGCTTTAATTGAGCTTCCCGGGGTGTGAGTAGATATCAGTAGTAAGAACGAGCAAGCATTGCCATAAGAAGGAAATTTTACTGCATTCATACGAAACAAAATCAACAAATTATTAAAACGAAAGACTTAAATTACTTAAACAAAATATGGTCGCAGATTCTCAGCATTCCATGCTCTGGGAACTTCTGCCCCTTCCATATTAGTCAGGTGGTAAGCTCCATTTTGTAGACTTTCTTTCACAATGTAAGGCCCTTCCCAATTTGGACCAAGTGTTCCCTCTCTAGCTTTCCGAGCAGCCGGTAGAATAAGGCGCAAAACCAAATCCCCCGTCTTAAACTTTCGGGCACGGACTTTCCTATTGTAGAATCTGGCCACTCGCCTCTGATAGACAGCTATCCGTATTTGAGCATCATTCCTCATTTCCTCCACCAGATCGAGGCTAGTGGCGAGCAGGCAGTTATTATCATCCAGGTTGAACGATGTTCTGCGCTGACTGACCACTTCATATTCTGCTGGAATCATTGCCTCCGAACCATAAACCAGTGAGAAAGGAGTTTCTCCGGTAGTGTTGCGGGCAGTGGTTCTATATGCCCATAACACTTTTTGCAGCTCGTCTACCCAAGCCCCCTTTCTTGCTTCCAGCTTAGTCTTCAAGTTTTGCTTGATGATTTTATTAACGGCCTCTACTTGTCCATTGGCCTGAGGGTGGTCCACCGCTGAGAAGGTCTTTTTAATTCCCAGACTTGCGCAAAACCTTTGAAACTGTTCGCTACTGAACTGGGTTCCATTATCTGTCACGATCTGTTGGGGGACTCCGAACCTGCAGATAATGTTTTCCCAAACAAATTTTTCGACCTTGGTAGTGGATATTTCAGCCAACTCCTTTGCTTCTGCCCATTTTATGAAATAGTCAACTGCTACAATGGCGTGCCTACATCTTCCTCGAGCTATGGGAAGAGGTCCAATCAAGTCCATTCCCCATATAGCAAATGGCCACGGACTGATCATTTGTTGCAAAAAGGTTGGAGGGGCGCGAGGTATCTTAGCAAATCTCTGACACCTGTCGCATTTCTTGACCATTTCAATTGAATCCTTCTTCATAGTTGGCCAATAGTATCCCTGTCGAAGAGCTTTCTGGGCCAACGATAGCCCCCCTGCGTGATTACCACAATGCCCAGCATGTATCTCATTCAACATGACCTGACAATCTAGACCGTCAATGCACCTAAGCAACGGAGCTAAGAATCCCCTTTTGTATAATTTATCATTATAGATGCAGTACCGGGCAGCTCGCGTCCGAAGACGACGAGATTCTAGCTTTCCTTCGGGTAACTTTCCATTTTGCAAATACTCTACCAAAGGATTCATCCAGGAGTCCTGTGCCACCATAATTGCCATCATCTCATCCTGCGATTCAATGCTAGGAATGGGCAACACCTCAATTGGTACAACTCCCATGAAATCTGCATGCTTGGCAGTAGCCAATCGAGCCAGTGCATCCACATGAGTGTTTTGCGATCGAGGGACATGTTGCAGCTCATATTTCTCAAACTTCGCCAGGAGTTCCCGAACTTTCTGTAGATAAATAGTCATTTTTGATCCTTTGGCCTGATAATCTTCTCGGACCTGACCTACAACAAGTTGGGAATCACTGTAAATCCTTATCCGTTCTGCTCTCACTTCTTTGGCCAATCGCAATCCTGCCAACAACGCTTCATACTCAGCTTCATTGTTGGTGGCTTTGAACTCGAATCTCAAGGCAGACAAGATTCTGTGTCCTTCCGGGCTGATTAGCATTATGCCGGCCCCAGCTTTTTGCTCGCTTGAGGAACCATCGACATATAATTCCCAAAATGGACCTTCAGAAGACTCGGGTTCATCATTATTCGGTCCTATGAACTTAGCAACGAAATCCGCTAATACCTGCCCCTTGATTGCCGTTCGAGGTTTAAATTCTATTTCAAACTGGGCGAGCTCAATAGCCCATTTCAGCAGACGACCAGAAGTATCCGGCTTTTGCAAAACCTGTTTTAGAGGATATCTGGTCGGAACTTCAATTGTATGAGCTTGAAAATAAGGGCGGAGCTTCCTTGAAGCCATTACCAAGCTGTATGCGAGCTTCTCCATGGGTGTGTATCTGGTTTCTGCATCAATTAACCTTTTGCTTACATAGTACACGGGGAGCTGCCTTCCATCTTCCTCACACACCAGGGCCCCACTAAGAGCGTGCGGGGAGACACCCAAGTAAACGACCAGTTTCTCCCCTTCTACTGGTTTGGATAGCAGCGGAGCTCGGCCCATGTATTCCTTTAGTTGTTGAAAGGCCATTTCACATTCCGCAGTCCATTGAAAGTTCCTAGCCTTTTTCAACACATCAAAAAACGGAATGCATTTATCTGTTGACCTGGATATAAACCTGCTCAGGGCAGCGACTTGGCCGTTTAAGCTCTGCACTTCCTTGATTTTAGTAGGCGACTTTAAGTCAATGAGGGCCCTGACTTTTTCGGGGTTTGCTTCAATCCCTCTGCTGTTGACCATGAATCCCAAGAACTTGCCCGAGGCTATTCCAAATGCACATTTTAAAGGATTCAGCTTCATTTGAAATTTACGCAAGATACGAAACATCTCTCCTAAATCTTGCACATGCCTACACGCCTGCTTAGACTTCACCAACATGTCATCAACATACACTTCCATTATCCCCCCAATGAGATGTTCGAACATCGTGTTCACCAACCGTTGGTAAGTAGCTCCTGCATTTTTCAATCCGAATGGCATTACCTTGTAGCAATAAAGTCCCCGATCAGTAATGAAAGAAGTGTGTTCCTCATCACTTGGGTCCATTGGGATCTGATTATACCCCGAGTAGGCGTCCATGAAGCTAAGGAGCTGATGTCCAGCGGTGCCATCAACGAGTTGATCGATCCGAGGCAAAGGAAAACTGTCTTTCGGACAGGCCTTGTTTAAATCGGTGAAGTCAATACATGTTCTCCATTTTCCGTTTTTCTTTTTCACCAAAACAGGATTTGCTACCCAGACAGGGTAGTGAACCTCTCTTATAAATTTGTTTGCTAACAGTTTTTCTACCTCTTCCCTGAGCGCCTCATATCGCTCTTCTGTCATAGGTCTCCTCTTTTGACGAACCGGTTTATGGAGGGGATTAAGATTTAGCCTATGTGACATTACTTCGGGGCTGATCCCCACCATATCCTCATGAGTCCACGCAAAGACATCCAGATTTTCCTTTAAGAACTGAACGAGCTGCTCTCTAATGTCTGGGGGTAATTCTTTCCCTATCTTCAGACACCGTCTGGTATCCTGTTTACTGACTTGCACTTCCTCCAATTCTTCCACGGGGCTTGCTGTTCGATCTTCATCCACTTCTCTTGGATCCAGGTCTTGACTAACCTGTGCCACTGACGGGTTGTTTCCTTTCCTCGGTCACCATACTAATACTTTTTCTTTTAACCCCAGCTTTTACCGCGTTTTTATAGCACTTTCTTGCCACCTCTTGCTCCCCACACCATTCGGGGTGGGAAATTTAATAGTGAGTGTTCGGGTGGATATTGCTATATCAAGATCATTCATAGCTGGTCTCCCGAGGATGGCATTGTACGCTGATGGACAATCGATAACTAGGAAATCAGCCATTGTAAGAGCTTGTCTGTTCGTGTCTCCTATGGCGAGGGGAAGTTTAATCTGCCCCAGTGGTACAATTGCATCCCCTGTGAAGCCAAATAGTGGTTCTGGGGATGGAGTCAACTGCCCAGGTGTCAGACCCATGTGCTCGAAACAGCTCTTGTACATAACATTTACAGAGCTGCCCGTATCCATCATTATCCTTCGTACCTCAGCACTACCGATCCTTGCCCTGATGACCAGTGCGTCATTATGGGGCCAACGTATACCTTGAGCGTCATCTTCATTAAACAACATTCCACCTCTAGCTACTCTAGCCCTCTGGCCTTCTCCTCCACTTTGACCTGTCAGTAAGACTCGACCAGCCTCCCGCACATAGCGCTCTTGCGATCTGTTAGATGTCCCTACGATGTGCGGTCCTCCATAAATAGTAAAGATAGTCCTTACAGCGGGCTGGTGACCTTGATCGGTCAGGCGTTGTGGTTGTTGAGGAAGTTGCTGAGGTATATCAGGGTGCTCCTGTACTGGCTGAGGTCCCTGCAGAGGATGATGACTTTCAGGTTGCGCCACATATTCCCTCAAATGGCCTCGTCTGATCAATTCTTCAATTGCATCCCTGAGTTCCCTGCATTGAGAAGTATAGTGCCCATTTTCTCTATGATAAGCACAATACTTTCTTGGGTCCTGAAACCTTCTCGGGATATTTGTGGGGTTTGGCCTTCCAAAGTTCTCCCGTCGTTTCTCTGCTTCAAAAATTCTATCCTGTCTGTCCGTCAGGGCGCTATAACTTTGGTAGCGATCTCTAGGGGGAGATGTCTTTCTCTGGGATTCATTTTTTGATCGCTTTGATACCTGATTACCAGAGCGATGTTTGTGACCACTCTCTTCACCTTCGCGCTCATCCCTCTTTTTTCCTGGGCGCGAACTGTTCGCTCCTTTCTCTTGCTTACTAGACTTCTTCTGCCCAAATGTGTCTTCCCAGCAAATCTCTTTTGCCGCACGGTCATAGAACTCCCCCAGACTTTTCACAGGATTACGATAGATGCTTTTATAAAGCTTTCCATCTTTTCGCAGTCCTGCAGAAATTGCAGTTAAGATACTTTCATCAGAGGGGTTTTGTACATTGTTTACCTCACGCCTAAACCTGGCGATGTAATCTTTCAAAGTTTCCTCCCGCTTCTGAAAGATAGTCGCTAAGTGACAAGTCGGCGCAAGTTGCTTTCTCAACGCTTTGTACTGGTCCTCAAACATCCTTTGGCACTCGTCTCAGCTGTTTATACTGCGGGCTGGAAGACTCCTTAGCCATGTCTTGGCGTATTCCCTAGTGTCGCCGGGAACACCCTACACTTGACCAGAGGATTAGAGGTTTGCAGGTCCATTTGAACGTTGAAAATGTCCAGATGGTCATACGGGTCACTATCTCCATAATAAATTGGGATGTTCGGGAGTTTAAATCTTGGAGGCAGCAGTTGTGTTTCAATTTCTCTTGAAAACGGGGTTCTGTCTTGCTCTCTTGCCTGGTCATGAAGTCCAGGTCTAGTCTCCAACTGTCGCACCCTCTGCATTAATTCATGCACCATTGGGTCTTGTCACTCAATCCTATTCGCAGGGGATTGTCGATTCCCCCGGCTCTCTCCTGCTGCTGAGAGGCGGGTTCGCGGTCTTCCTCGATCCAACGACATCCTTTCACGTGATCCATTCCTCCTACGAGAACTCCCTGCATGGGGCGACCCAGTACAGAGCCCAGTTGCAGTTATGAGAAAACCAATCCAACTTAACAACTGTTGACACTGGGTTTTGGTCAACCCGGTTCTTCAAGCCCAATACCTGTGATGCAACAAATCTCGCACAGTGCAAGCAATACAGGATCAAAAACACACAAGACACAGCAAGATTTTTACGTGGTTCGGCAAAGAACAATGGCCTACGTCCACGACAATTACCCTACTTCTCTCTCAGAGTAACTGTATTTTATTTCACCTTGTCCTTTACCTTAAATTATATCTCCTATTTATACTGGAGATGTTACAATCAGAATAGGCTTGAAAATCTTACAGATAAGGCAAAAAATAATATACATTAATTAAGATAATATCTTCTGAGATTATCTCTCGTATATAGCAATTTCCAAGAATGTAGAGATTCGATTTGCATGCAAATAGGTAATTCGACTCCTTTCTTGTTTCGAATTGATTCCCCTTCCAGAAGGTCAACTGGTCAATTTAAGTGTTTCGCCTGTTCAACGACCAGACAGCAAATTGTACGAGCAGATTACTTGAGTTATATTTCTATCTCCGAGCAAACGAGCAGACTTATTTATCCTTCTGACCATCGAGCAGACGACCAGATCCCAGACAGTAAAAATGCTCGAGCAGTCTTTTGATTGCGAGCAGGTCATCTTCGTGCTTTTAACTTTCCTTTGACTATTTGACCATGCATCTTCTAGGCTTTTAATAAGTCACAATGGGCCACCATTTTTGGGCTTTTTCTTATTACACCAAAAATACCCATAACACAAGCCCCCTTGTTTCTAGTACACTTTTTTGTACTGGAAACAATGTTCTTGCGCCCAGGAAACTTTTGGTGAGATGTGAATCGTTGCTTCTCTTCTTTTTTGCCATGTGTCAGTCCCCCAGGCGTTGACTACCTGTCCCTCAAACATCGCATTCATTACTGCATGCATTAAATGCGCGTCTTCTCAGTAGTTGCTCATGATGGCTCTCTCAATTTTTCGCGCCTATTGCTAGACTTTGGCGACGATTGAAATGTCTTGGCTTGTCGATTGGGATTCCGAAGCGTCAACTATATATTACCCCTTCCTCATTTCATTTTCGTCTTTTTTCGTCTGCCTTTGCAAACAGTTACCCTAATATTCTTGTCTGCTTTCATTCTCCTGCATCCTCAAAGTTCTTCATCAACAGAGTACGCCATTCGCAAGGTAACCTCTAATCTTTCTTTTCATGATTACCGTTTGTGTATATTCGATGGCATGATTTCTTTTAAGGAATAGACACTCGTATCGATGCTTTAAGCTGTTGTCTGTTTGTAGTATCCCTTACCCATTTAACTTTTTCCAACATTTCTTATAGTCTACTGGGTTTATAAAATGGGTAGTCCTTACACCCAGTAACCCCTTTGTGTTCATATGAGTATCCGTATATACTGAGTTCTGGTCTGCTTTCTGTGACCTGACACCCCTGTTGATTTTGTAGATGTCTGGTCGTAGTCGTCGCGGTCATAAGGTGGGATTCACCGATGCTGCCTCCGAGGAGGATCTAACTCGAGTCGGGGATACTAGTAGCGCTACCTCGCAAGGTGGTGGGGCTACCTCAACCAAAATGTTGACACTGGGTTTTGGTCAACCCGGTTCTTCAAGCCCAATACCTGTGATGCAACAAATCTCGCACAGTGCAAGCAATACAGGATCAAAAACACACAAGACACAGCAAGATTTTTACATGGTTCGGTAAAGAACAATGGCCTACGTCCACGACAATTACCCTACTTCTCTCTCAGAGTAATTGTATTTTATTTCACCTTGTCCTTTACCTTAAATTATATCTCCTATTTATACTGGAGATGTTACAATCAGAATAGGCTTGAAAATCTTACAGATAAGGCAAAAAATAATATACATTAATTAAGATAATATCTTCTGAGATTATCTCTCGTATATAGCAATTTCCAAGAATGTAGAGATTCGATTTGCATGCAAATAGGTAATTCGACTCCTTTCTTGTTTCGAATTGATTCCCTTTCCAGAAGGTCAACTGGTCAATTTAAGTGTTTCGCCTGTTCAACGACCAGACAGCAAATTGTACGAGTAGATTACTTGAGTTATATTTCTATCTCCGAGCAAACGAGCAGACTTATTTATCCTTCTGACCATCGAGCAGACGACCAGATCCCCAGACAGTAAAAATGCCCGAGCAGTCTTTTGATTGCGAGCAGGTCATCTTCGTGCTTTTAACTTTCCTTTGACTATTTGACCAGGCATCTTCTAGGCTTTTAATAAGTCACAATGGGCCACCATTTTTGGGCTTTTTCTTATTACACCAAAAATACCCATAACACAAGCCCCCTTGTTTCTAGTAAACTTTTTTGTACTGGAAACAATGTTCTTGCGCCCAGGAAACTTTTGGTGAGATGTGAATCGTTGCTTCTCTTCTTTTTTGCCATGTGTCAGTCCCCCAGGCGTTGGCTACCTGTCCCTCAAACATCGCATTCATTACTGCATGCATTAAATGCGCGTCTTCTCAGTAGTTCCTCATGATGGCTCTCTCAATTTTTCGCGCCTATTGCTAGACTTTGGCGACGATTGAAATGTCTTGGCTTGTCGATTGGGATTCCGAAGCGTCAACTATATATTACCCCTTCCTCATTTCATTTTCGTCTTTTTTCGTCTGCCTTTGCAAACAGTTACCCTAATATTCTTGTCTGCTTTCATTCTCCTGCATCCTCAAAGTTCTTCATCAACAGAGTACGCCATTCGCAAGGTAACCTCTAATCTTTCTTTTCATGATTACCGTTTGTGTATATTCGATGGCATGATTTCTTTTAAGGAATAGACACTCGTATCGATGCTTTAAGCTGTTGTCTGTTTGTAGTATCCCTTACCCATTTAACTTTTTCCAACATTTCTTATAGTCTACTGGGTTTATAAAATGGGTAGTCCTTACACCCAGTAACCCCTTTGTGTTCATAGGAGTATCCGTATATACTGAGTTCTGGTCTGCTTTCTGTGACCTGACACCCCTGTTGATTTTGTAGATGTCTGGTCGTAGTCGTCGCGGTCATAAGGTGGGATCCACCGATGCTGCCTCCGAGGAGGATCTAACTCGAGTCGGGGATGCTAGTAGCGCTACCTCGCAAGGTGGTGGGGCTACCTCAACCAAAATGTTGACACTGGGTTTTGGTCAACCCGGTTCTTCAAGCCCAATACCTGTGATGCAACAAATCTCGCACAGTGCAAGCAATACAGGATCAAAAACACACAAGACACAGCAAGATTTTTACATGGTTCGGTAAAGAACAATGGCCTACGTCCACGACAATTACCCTACTTCTCTCTCAGAGTAATTGTATTTTATTTCACCTTATCCTTTACCTTAAATTATATCTCCTATTTATACTGGAGATGTTACAATCAGAATAGGCTTGAAAATCTTACAGATAAGGCAAAAAATAATATACATTAATTAAGATAATATCTTCTGAGATTATCTCTCGTATATAGCAATTTCCAAGAATGTAGAGATTCGATTTGCATGCAAATAGGTAATTCGACTCCTTTCTTGTTTCGAATTGATTCCCCTTCCAGAAGGTCAACTGGTCAATTTAAGTGTTTCGCCTGTTCAACGACCAGACAGCAAATTGTACGAGCAGATTACTTGAGTTATATTTCTATCTCCGAGCAAACGAGCAGACTTATTTATCCTTCTGACCATCGAGCAGACGACCAGATCCCCAGACAGTAAAAATGCCCGAGCAGTCTTTTGATTGCGAGCAGGTCATCTTCGTGCTTTTAACTTTCCTTTGACTATTTGACCAGGCATCTTCTAGGCTTTTAATAAGTCACAATGGGCCACCATTTTTGGGCTTTTTCTTATTACACCAAAAATACCCATAACAACAACCAAGTCTTTCTTGCTCCAAAAATAAAAAAATAAAAAATAAAAAAAAAACTACTCATTTCTTCACTTGTCTAATTAATTATAGTTTACAAATAAGTTTTTACATATCTTTCAAAAATTTAAAAACAATTTTGGATGCTATGCTAAATATATTTACAAATACTAAGAGTACAAAGACCTTTATATCTATTATTTATAAAACAAAGAATATTATTTTAACTACAATTGTTTTAATATGTATTATTTAAACATAATAAGCTTTTACAGTTTTTCCGGAGTTTGGAAACAATCTTCTTGTAATATACCAAAATTGAAATCATTGCATGGTGTAATTCCTCCTTTTGGGTCTCTTCCTTGAGAGTTGGGACATCTTTACATATACCAAAGTTGTGCGCTGATAACATTTTTGAGAGTAGAACAATTTCAATAAGCTGGGAAATATTGTAGATGGCCCGAAAAGAACTTTATTAGTGGTCAGTAGTTTTACTAGCATCCAATGTAGTTTAGTGGTAGTACTAATTCACCTTGATAATATCTCAAATGGAGTTGGTCTACTATATGTCTAAAAAAAATCATGGTCAATGGCTTCAACGTTTTAATGTAATTAATCTAAAGATTGCAAGGTTTATATAAAAGCACTCCCAAAATAAATAAAAGTGGTTGATTTTCCTTCTCTTTGTTAATTTTCTTCAAATATATACTAAATGCACTCTTTCTATCAACTACTAAAGCAATTTTTTGAAAGACCCCCTTTTTTGCATGCCTATTTTCACAAAGACGATAATCCACTGGCAACCCCACGGTGGTCCTCCAGCCGATGCCTAATTCCATTTAAAGGTTCTCGTAGAATTAAACCATTTTTTATTACTGAAAACCTTTTTAGAAGTCTTTTTTTTGACAGAAATGGATGAAAAATTTTTCTTTTTATCATATACTATTATAACAAATTTAATAAAAATTTGAGCAGCATAACGACTATTTTTCTGAAATAGTCACCTTGCACAATTGATATAAAATTTGAGCAATTCTATAATCAAATGATTTCTCACAAACTTCTAGGCCTCAGACCCTCAATTCATCAATTCACAAACAACCACAAACATATCATCCAATTTGAAAATAATTTAAAACACAAATATGAGTCATGTATATATATTTATTACACATTTTCAAATTTAAGGAAAAGTTATACATTATACCATATACAAATTTTTAAGAATTTTCCAAAATAAAATACATCTACATAATCATAGTAGCAACCCCAACTTAATATGCCTAATCTTGGGCTAGAATTCTTGATCTTGATGTACCAGTACCTGCATCTGCCCCTAGGGAGGTTTTATTTATAAAACACGAAACAGTGTGAACTTTATAAGTTCAGTGAGTGTCATAGAATTTCATTTAATTTTAATTATGTGAAATGCCAATAGGTTTATAAATATATTTCGATTTCATACAATTCATAATTCATAAACTAAATATCCAAACTATGTAAATAATTTATTTTAATTTCCTTTAACTCAAAATCAATTTCTAATATATTCAAACACTTATTTTAACGTACCAAAATCAATCATTTAAAAGACACTCACCTAAAGGCAACTTACGATGATGCACACTTTGGAGTTCCTTCGATTTTCGAGTTACTTACATATCATGCATTTCACATCAAATTCATCATTATAGTATTCCTTTAACAGCCCTTAAATTTAACATAAAAACTCAAAACAGCATGTCACGAACTACAACACTACTCAATCCAGCTTGAGCTACGAGCTCCCCCAGCTCGTTCAGCTTGCTCTTTGCAAGTTGTTGCCTATGTCCAGCTCGCCCGATTAGTAGGCACTACCCAACTTGCTCATTCTTATAAGCTGCTGTCCGGAGCATAATTCAAACAGGCATTGCGACGGACTTCAGGACGGGTATGGTCGAGCTCACAGCCCCTACCTCGCTGGCAAGCTGTAGTCCATGCCCAGTTTAACCCTAAACTCACACTTGCACAATTTTCGTATTTCTCTTCCAAATTTTTACACTTGCACTTACATCCAAATAACATCATTGCTCATGCCAAAACCAACAAACAGAATTTGAATCACATAATTCCTCTCTTAACCGACTTTCATATCCATACTCACACCAACATTTTATCAAGTTTCCTCACACAAAACTGAACCACAACTACAATAGATTTTTATGCAGAATTTTAACATTAAAATAACAATCCAACTATTTCAAATCATAATATTTTACAACCACTTCACTTAACAATTTCTCTCTTAACTGCTTGCCTTACTTTTCCACTCGATTAAAGCTTCAAAACTCTAAATCAATACATAAAAACATCATCAACACCATGAGCAGTCCCTGGACTGTTTTAATATAACTTTTTCACTTAATAACTTTATGGAAACTCAATTATTTTTAATTAAAAATTACTTACCCTTGTTAGTTAACCTCTCTAGACTTGTTCTCCAGCTTTTGATGGGTTAAAAACACTTGAAAAATGGCTTGGAAGGGGTGGAGATTGCTTGTTGTCCTTGGTTCTTTCTTTGGTCTGCCGAACACCTCTCCCTTTTTTTCTCTCAATTTATCTCAATTTTTCTAGCAACTTCTCACCTATATATATATATATATTATGACCTTAACTAATTGCCTTTCAAGTTTGTCATTTAATTACATGCCATGCCAACTGCTTTTATTTCATAAAATTGCCCCTAAAGTTTGAAATAAAATTTCAATCCATGCCATTGAATCCATTTTTACAAAATTATCCCCTTTTGTCTCTACAATTTTCATAGCCAACTTTCCAAGAAATATTCCTACTATTTGTACCCTTCCTAATATTTCTTTTAATACCAATTCTATACTAAGTTCCAAATCAATTATCTTACCACCGTTTGGTTTCGAAATTATTTCTGGTTTATTTCAAAAAATTTTATTGGAATATCATTCCACATCCTAAAGTTCTACTGAAATCCACTTACACTTTAAGGTACTCTGAATTATCTCTTTATTTCATAAATGGGGTATGAAGGTACAATACACTGACAATACTAAAATAGGGAGAGTATATTACATTTATACTCCAACCCTCTTCTAAAAGTGAGAAATGAAAGGCACACGCTACCTGACCTCTGAGACAAATATGTTACCTGTGCAATTTTATTTTTAATTAGGGATAATCTCAAAAAATCTATTGTAGTTTATAAAAATATATTTTTTACCACACTAGTTTTATTTTTATCCAAAATCTCCCCTATCGATACTAAGTTAATAGTAAAGTTAGGCAAAGTGTAAAAAGATATTTTTAACCCTAATAAAAAAAATTTATTTAAGAATAAAATAATTACAAAATAATATTTTCAAATAAAGAATTTAAAAACTAAAAAAAAAAAAACTGATCTCCATTATCTATCTATGGGATAAACAGTGGAAATCAACACACAAAATTAAAAAATAAAAAATTGATAAAATAACTTTTGTTTCATTAAGACCCAACAAAACTTGAGATTGAATAAGAACAACAATGTTGATGGTCAATTCTGGACCCTAGTAGCCTATACCGCACCAGGTGAACCCGAAGGTGTGAGTAGGGTAACCGAAAATCGTACCAACCTTGAAACGATTTGTGGTACTCGTAGGCCGAGCTGGTATATCGTTTAACCCTTTGGCCCCCGGAAGGGTCACGTTCGGAGTCGAATCCCTAACCTGTATAGGCATTTTTGATGCCAAACTCCTACCACCCGGCCAATTTAAAAATGCGTGTTATGGTTTATGGGCACATGTAATACGCACGTCTATCAACTTACGACGCATGATGAACAGATCCCCTAAATCACGCTGAGTCATCAGATTTGAGGCGGTTGAAGAGCCACCAGATTTGATGGCTAGGGTTTCAACCTGACACCCTTATTTAAAGTAGATTTCTGGTCATTTTCAACTTCTTTCTGTCATTTTCAAAGATCAGTGAATGGTTCGTCTTCCACTCTTCTACCTCTTTTTGCTTCAGTCTCCAGCACCAGTGTTTTAGAGTTTGAAGATCATCATTCAGACTTCAGTTCTGCTTCAGAATAAGCTTTTCACACTTTTCTTGATTTTTGGTTTTCGCTTCTGATTTGCTTGAGTTGTGTACTTTATGGTTTAATTTTGGGTTGTTCATCATGTGTTCTCGCTTCTGAGAACTTTGTTCTTTGCTACAACTTTTCATTTTTTGCTGTTTTGATCTTGTCGACTGAGTTTCTGGGCATGACTTGTTGTTTGTGACATCGAGTACTCAAACTATAGGCTGAGACTTAGGTAGGTCGCTAGATTGTAGCTCGTTTGAGCTGTAGGTTGAGCTTTCACATATTTAGTTATCTGTGCTGCGTTTGAGACCTATAGACTTATGAAATTTATTAGAAAAATGAAGAATGTAAGTATAGGTAGGGATGGTTTGTAAACAGAGACCTAATTAATCTCTTTCTATATGTAGATGTCTTCAGGTTACGACTAGTACAGAGTAGATGACCCCTCTAACTCTGAGGATTCAAATTCGAGAATAGCCCACGAGGTCGAAGGGGTGACTCTTAGCAGCGGTGATGCCGCTGAGGAGTTTGCAACTCAAATAGATCCCATAATAACAATATTGCCTCCCGGTTGGACAGGTCGTGAAGTATTCGCATTCCACCTCTCATACTACAACTGGACGAGCTGGGGGGAATCGCCTTAGAATACTGCCTTCTCAGGGGCTGCTGCATCATACTACCCTTCTCAAATGACTGCGAGGCCTTCCCACCTCATGGGTACATCGCTGTCAACATCCAGCATCTAAGACACGGGCTCAGATTCTCGGTCCCCAACTACCTTGTCAATCTTCTGAATCGATTGAAACTCAGTCTGTTCCAACTAATTTCGAACTCGTACTCCCAGCTCACCTTGCTGGCGTTGATTTTCTTAAGGAATGGACTGGAGGCTCCCAATCCACGCACTTGCTCCCACCTGCACAGCTTAAAGGGAGTAGCCAACTCGAAGGGGGGAGCTCGCGAGGAAATTTATTATCTGACAACCCTCAAGTCAGATTTTAAAGGCTTGCTGTCAAAGGGAGAGACATTGGGCCAGTCTAACGTAAAAGACTACAAGTCGAGATGGTTCTACATCTTTTGCCATTCCCTTACCCGTCTTCAATATCATAGGTTTTTTTTTACTCCAGATAGCCATAGATTTGGCATCAGCGAGCTATCTTATCTTTTTTTTTTTTTAATATTTCTCGTTTCTTTTTGCATAAGAGAGTAAAGGGACAATTACCGAGTAGGAGAAAGGTCATTTCAGGACCCTTACAGACTTTGGAGAGGAGGGCCTTGCCTAAGCGTTTGACAACGATCTCCTCAAACGGTTCTAGCTCACTCCATCACTAGACATAGGCGTACGAGGCCAGCACAAGCTCATCTTTGTATATCAAGCTGCTCGAGGAGTGACCGATCCAGCCCCCTAAATGCCGTACTACCCAGCCTGTTGCCCCTATGGCCTCTGCTTCTACTGAAGTAGGTACATCTGCACATACTGCAGCAACTCTTGAATCCCAGCCGCCTGTTTCATAGTCAGAGCCCATTGAAATTGAGAGCCATCAGGAGCAGACCGCTGTAGAGACTGCAACAAGAGGTGGAGCTCCGACTGGAGGGGCTCCTACCAATGAGACTTCATCAGGCCAAGTCCTAGCTGAGAGGACTACAACGGGCAAGGGCCCAATTGCCCCAAAAAAAGGCATAAAGAGGAAAATAGGCTGAAAAGGGCAAGCAGCCCGCGACCTTAGAGAGGAGCCCTTTATTAGAGTCTGAGGGCGAGCCCAAGTGTATCCTTAGGGCGCTCTATCTCAAAGGGATTCTGGACCACCTACCAAAATTTCTTGGGAGTCATGCTAGGAAGCTGGACACTGATGAGCTGGTTGAAGACCGCCCACTCGATATTATCACTTTTCAGTCCGCTATGGGAATCAGGAAACAAATGCAGGAGCTACTGGTCCTGAGGAAGGAGAAGGAGCAGCTCTGGGTTGACAAGTTGAAGCTCGAGGTCGAAAAAGATAAGCTCAAAATACAGGAGGACAAACTGAGGGACAAGCTCATCTTCATGTCCAGAGAGCCTTCGAGGGCGAAAAGGGCAGAATCCATGCTGGAGATTCAACTGAGAAATGCCCAAGTTGCCCAGAACGAATCTGAGGAGGCTTTAGTCTGCCAACTATTAAGCTTCCAGATCGTTGCTGACTTCCAAGCTTCTGCATGCCGAGGAGGATCTGGATAAGACAAAACATGACCTGGAGGAGGTTGTGCGACAAGCTGAAACTGTAGAGAAGAAGGCAGACGAGGTCACGTAGCGAGCTGAAGTCGTTGAAAAAGAAGTTATTGACCTTAAGAAGGAGATCATTAGGAGGTCGAAGATGAGACAGTCGTTTCCTTCCTCTATACCCTTTGGCAGAACCATCATGAGACAGACTTCACATGCTTCTATGAGGGAAGGCCCACAGAGGTAGAAAGGTTCAAAGAGGAGGCTGCCCAAGATTTAGCAATACTTGGCGAGGTTCCTCAGGGCATGACCTCAGAGATAGCTCAAGCCAATGTTACTCTAAGATTGACTTTGCATGATACAGCTGCTGATCCCTCAACTTCTTAAGGCGGAAGCATGAAGTAGGATGTCCCCGAGATGGGACTTAGAAAAGTTTTATTTCTTTGTTGTCTTCACCTCCTTGATGGGGGTATTTGTAATAGATGCTTGGACCTCGTTCTGAGGCTTTAATTTGAATTTCTAATTCAAGTGTAATTTGTTGACTCGATTTTTTGTTATGTTTCTTGCGAAATGAATGATAAGACACTTAACTTGTAAGTGAAAAATTTAATATCTCGTGAGCTTACCATCCTGCTACAATATAACTTGATAAACTATCTGCGCAACAAATATTAATTCACAGTAAGCTCAATCAGCAGGTAGAATAATAACTTTCTTGTAAATATGGATATTTATCAGTTGTGCTCAAAAGGTAAGAACAAAAACTGATACAACGAACTGCACTTAAAAGGTCGGAACCTGAGCATATACAACTAATTGTGCTCAAAGGGTAAAAACCTAAGCTGTACAGTATGAAAAATTTTTAGAGTTATGCTCAAAGGGTTATAACCCGAGCTTTATAGCGTTTACCTCTCGAGCTACACTCAAAGAGTCAAAACTTGAGCTGTATAGCAAGAGTTGGAGAGGTCGTAATCTCTGCTGCGCTCCAAGGGTCGAAACTCGAGCATATACAGCATAACCTTACCAGTTAGGTTGCATGTGAGCATTCAAGCCAATATGAGTGGACATTCTGGTGTTGTACCGTGTCCTGCCACTTAATGATCAGAAAGTGAAGTGTTTGGAACGATTTGGGAAGGTAGACCTGTCAACGAGCTACTATTAGGTGAGCGGGCTCACGGCCTTACGAACCTTTAGACCCTGTAGAGCAGGTGTGGGGTCAACTACCACACTGATATTATGCCCCTTATCCCTTTAAGAAAACTAAATTTTTCATAGCTTCACACTTTACATAAAACACATAATCAATTTGTGTCAGTTATTTTGGTGAGAAACCTGAAGTTCGTATCATATATATATGTTGAATTTACAAAGTAAATACAAGTGAATGATTAATGTATAATAAGGTCGCAGATGTACTGCGTTCTATGCCCGTGGAAGCACTGCTCCGCTCATATCGGTAAGGTGATATGCTCCATTCTTAAGGTCTTCATTAATGATATAGGGTCCTTCCAAGTTAGATTATAGAGTGCCATCGCTGGGATTTTGGGCTTTGAAAAGAATCTATCGCAGCACTAGGTCACCTAGTCTGAATTTCCAAACTTAGACTTTTTTGTTGTAGTATCTCGCCATCCTTTGTTGATAGACGACTACTCTCAAGCGAGCTGCTTCTCTGGCTTCTTCGAGGAGATCCAAGTTCACGGTCAAAAGTTGATCGTTCTCTTCAAGATTAAAGCTTGCTCTTCGCTAGCTGGTCACCTCGAATTCAGCAAGGATCATGGCCTCAAATCCATAGATCATTGAGAAATGAGTTTCTCCCGTAATGCCATGAGCTATTGTTCTGTAAGCCTATAGCACCTTTTGTAGTTTGTATGCCCACGCCCCTTTCTTGGCTTCAAGCTTGGTCTTCAGGATCTATAGAACTAATCTTATTGATTGCCTCCACTTGGCCATTGGCTTGGGGGTGATCTACAACTGAAAAGCTCTTGGCAATGCCGAGGTCGCTACAGAACTCGAGGAACTCGTCGCTGGTGAATTTGGTCCCATTGTCTATGACGAGCTACTGAGAAACTCCAAATCTGCAAATGATGTGATCCCACACGAATTTTTTCACTTTCCTCGTGGAGATCTCAGCAAGTTCATTTGCTTTTGCCCACTTCATGAAATAATCTACTGCAACAATAGCGTATTTACATCTACCCTAACCTGTTGGGAGAGGTCCTATCAGATCCATATCCTAGATCGCGAAGGGCCATGGACTGATCATTTGCTGCAGGTAGGCTGGTAGAGCTCGTAGAATCTTTGCAAACCTCTGGCATTTGTCACATTTCTTCACTAGATTGATGACATCTTGCTTCATTGTTGGCTAGTAGAACCCCTATTTGAGTACTTTTTGAGCTAGGGACAGCCCACCAACGTGATTACCACAATGACTTTCATGAATATCTTTCAGGATAATAGTGTAGTCTAGTTTATTAACACATCGCAATAGTGGAGTTGAGAAGCCTTTCTTATAAAACATGTCATCATAAATATAGTTTAAAATATCCGTAATTTCTGCGATATTTTCGTCGATATTTTCGTAAATCAAGGGTATCGATATCGATAGGGGGTGTAATCTCCTATCCATCAAAATATCCTGAAAATATTCGAAAATATCCGCGATATTTTCGTAAAATATCCTTTCCGTAAGCTTATAGTATACATTTTACAAAATATCGAGGAAATTTTCGAAAATATCAGTAGAATATCCGTGAAATATTCTCAAAATATCGTTAAATTTTCATAAAATAAAAGTGAAATTTAAGTTTTTCAAATAAAAATTTATTAAGCTTTTATTAAATAAATAAAAGGAATAATTACAAAAAAGACCCATTTGGTAAGGACAACATCTAAAATAATATTTCTTGTTTTATTGTTATAAAAAAGACATTGAGTGGACAAAAATATCTTTAATAAAATGATAATAATTTGAATCAATGTTGGGATTCCCAACCTTCAAGTTGGGCATCTTAACCTTTATGTTGGGAGCCCCAACCTTTAAGTTAAGATTCTCAATTTTGATTTAACATCCAGGTTGGGAATCCCAACCCTAAGGTTGAGATTCTGAATGTGGATTTAAATCAAGATTAGGACTCCCAACCTAAAAGTTGGGATTCCTAACCTAGAAGTTGAGATTCCTAACCTGAAGGTTGAGAATGTGAACTTGAATATTTTATCAAGGTTGAGATTCTTTACCTCGAGGTTGGGATTTCCAACTTCGAAGTAGGGATGTAGATTGGGATCTCAACTTCGAGGTTAGGATTCCCAACTTCGAGATTGGAATTCTCAACCAGATCGTTTGGTAGAAAGAGTGACTGATAAAAAATGATGGGTCAAAGGCATTTTCGTCCAAAAAAAGACATTGTGCAAAGATTTAAACAATAAAGATTATTTTTCACATGTGTTATAAAAAATGGGTTAGTTTTCAACAAAACCCTAAATAAAATAAGTTTTCAACCCACATGAATAATCTTATTTTCATTAGGAATCTTATTATTATATTCCATTTTATAGTCAAACTCAAACATCTCATAATTGCTATTCTATTTTAAAAACAAAAACCCCTAAGCTCTTGCTAGTGATGGAATTCATAATGAAGACAATGGTGCTGATGATGGTGATAATAGTGATGATGATGATGACAATGATGACGATGATGATAACAATGGAGGAAATAATTATACTTTTACTCAAAGAAATGATACTGATACAGGTTTGCCATTGAGCCCATTTACTTGTGAAGAACAATACACTTATTGCACACAAGATGAAGACCACGGGTGTAGAGCTGCGGGTCCAGGCATAGGGGCTATTGGTAAGGATTATACAAAGAGAATCCATCAAATGCAATTAGGGATGTCATCATCCAATTAAGATAACATTTCAACTACTTTTAAATCTATGAGTTTAAGGTCTAGTGATGATGATCATAGAAGTTTTGAGATCTCCAATGATCCTTACACATAATTTCCTATCTATGGATAGATGGTAGGAAGAAATCAAGAAACTTATTCATGGCATGTTCGTGATTATATTCATAATCATTCAAATTATATGTCATGATATCGGTATTGTATAAATCTAGATGCTAGCTATACCATCTATGACCCACCTAGGACTTCATTTTGGTATTAAAATTTACATAATTTATGTGATGCCAATTAATTGAAAAGTTTTAATAGAAGCTTTTTATATTTTCATATATCTCCTTTATATATTATATCCACATTTATACATTTTTATTGTTACTGTTTAGATAGAATATGTTTTTTTTTTTTTTTTTAAATATAATATGATTTTTAGTTGTAGAAATGATTATTTTAACATTACCAAAAGTTTCATTAAAAAATATTATGTTTTTAACTAAATTTCCGTACTTTCCGTAAATTTTATGTAAATTTCTGTCAATATCGATATTTTCGTCGACATTTCCGTCGAATCGTAGTACCGATATTTCCGTTGATATCGATATTTTCAACATTGATCATAGATACAATACCTTACAGCTTGAGTTCACAGACGACGTGCTTCCAGCTTATCATCTAACAGTTTACCCCCTTGCGAATAATTAATCAAAGGACTCATCCATGAGTTTGCTGCCATGGCTAGGATCATCACCTCGTCATTGGGCTCTGTACTCGGTTTTGACAGAAATTCTACTGGTATATCACTGAAAAAATCTGTGTCCTGAGCTGTTGCCAAGCGAGCTAGAGCATTTGCATAGGAATTCTAAGCTTATGGGATTTGATTTATCTCATACTTTTCGAATGTGCCGAATAGCTCTTGGACTTTTTGAAGGTAAATTGTCATACTTGCCCCCTTAGCTTGGTATTCTCCCTTTATCTGACATACCACGAGCTGGGAATCGCCAAAGATTCTAAACCGTTCAACCTGCATCTTCTTGGCTAAGCGGAGCCCTGCTAACAATGCTTCATATTCTACCTCATTATTTGTGGCCCGGAATCCAAACTTGATAGCATAGAGAATTTTTTGCCCTTCTGGGCTGATCAATAATACTCCAGCCCCAGCCCTTTGCTCGCTAAAAGACCCATCAACAAATAACTCCCTGAATGGACCTTCTGAAGATTCAAATATTTCATCCACAGGTCCTACAAACTCAGCAATGAAATCAGCCAATGTTTGGCCTTTGATTGCCGACCTGGGCTTGAACTTGATGTTGAACTGAGCGAGCTCAATTGCCCATTTGAGAAGACGGCCTGATGTGTCGGGTTTCTGAAGGGTTTGTTTCAGGGGATAACTGATCAGCACTTCAATCTTATGCGCCTGAAAGTATGGGCGCAACTTTCTGGATGCCACCACAAGACAGTAGGCAAGTTTCTCCATTAGGGTGTATCTCGTTTCAACATCAACCAGCTTTTTACTGACATAATAGACAGGGAATTGCGTTATGTCTTCTTCCCGAATTAGAGCTGCACTCAGGATGTGTTGAGATATCCCAAGATAAACTATCAGAGTTTCCCCTTCATTTGGTTTTGATAAGAATAAAGCTCACCCAATATACTCATTTAGCTGTTGGAACGCGACCTCGCATTCCTCTGTCCTTTCAAAACTCTTAGCCTTCTTCAAGACTTCAAAAAATGGGACACATTTGTCTGTGGCTTTAGAGATAAATCTGCTGAGGGTGGCGATCTGGCCATTCAAGCTATGTACCTCTTTAATCTTAGCTAGCGACATCATATCAAATAAAGTTTTTATTTTTTTTGAGTTGGCCTCAATTCCTTTGTTATTTACCATAAAACCTAGAAATTTACCTGAGATAACACCGAAGACACATTTAAGGGGGTTGAGCTTCATTTGGTACTTCCTCAAGATCTGGAACATCCCTTCGAGATCACGAACATGGTTAACAGCCTACTTGGACCTCACCAACATATCATCGACATAGACCTCTATAGTTTTCCCAATTAGACCTTCGAACGTCATGTTTACCAGCTTCTGATAGGTCGTCCCTACATTCTTCAGACCGAAGAGCATGACTTTGTAGCAATATAGGCTGCGGTCTGTAACGAACGAAGTATACTTTTCATCTTCAGGGTTCATTAAAATTTGGTTGTACCCTGAGTAAGCATCTATAAAGCTGAAGAGCTTATATCCAGCTGTTGCATCTACGAGCTGGTCAATTTTGGGCAGAGGGAAGCTGTCTTTTGGGCAGGCCTTGTTCAAGTCCGTGAAGTCCATACAAGTTCTCCATTTCCAGTTCTTCTTCTTTACCAGCACAGGATTGGCTACTCAGGTCGGATAGCAAGCTTCACGGATAAACTTGTTTGCCAAGAGCTTGTCTACTTCATCTTTCAAGGCATTGTAGCGTTCTTTGGTCATCGACCTCTTTTTTTGGCAAATTGGTTTATGGTGGGGGTTAATATTCAGTTTGTACATCATCACCCCTAGATCAATCCCCACCATATCCTCATGGTTCCAGACGAACACATCCAAATTCGCCTTAAGGAATTCAGCTAGCTGGGTTTTTACTTTTGGGGGTAGGCTCTTTCCCAGTTTGAGGTATCTTTCAGCATCTGTCTCGCTAACCTGAATGTCCTCTAGCTCCTCAACTGGATCGGTAGTCTAGTTAACATCTATCTCCCTACGATCCAGGTCGCAGCTCACCCCTGAAGTGCTGATAGCTTGCAGTTTATTTCTTAAAACTACATTCACTCTCTTTCTCTTTGCTCCTATATTCACTACATTCTTATAGCAACGAGTTAATTGCTGCTTCCATCACATACATCCTATCCCATTGGGAGTTGAAAATTTCACTGTGAGGGTTTTGGTTGAGTGACCATATTCATATTGTTCAACGCAGGCCTTCCTAGCACCATATTGTAAGCAGAAAGGGAGTCTATGATTACAAAGTCTGCTAACACAACCGACTGTCGACCTGTATCTCCAAGAGTCAAAAAATTTGATTTGCCCAATAGGAGTGACTGAATCTCCAATAAAACCATACAAAAGTTCAGGGAAAGGTTTTAGCTGTTCATCTCCAATCCTCATCTAGTTGTAGCACTCTCTATACATTACGTTAACCAAGCTCCCTATATCAATCATCATCCTTCTAACCTCTGCATTCCCAATATGAGCTCGAATCACCAAGGCATCATTATGGGGCCAATGAACACCTTTGACATCTTCTTCTGTAAAAACTATCTTTTCATATGTCATCTTTGCTTTCTTGGCGGGTCATTCTTACTCTCTTCGGCATGCTAGCTGAATATGGTTAGCCTTACTCACGTAGCGCTCTTACGACCTGTTTGAGGTACCTACTATGTGGGGTCCCCCATAGATAGTAAATATGGTCCTCACTGTAGGTATTGGTTCTTGGTCATGAGTTGGCTGAGCTGGCTGCTACTCTTGCCGCTACTGTACTTGAGGACGCTGTTACTGAGATCGCTGACCTGCAGGTCGTACTACATAATCCCTCAGATGGCCATTTCTAATAAACTCTCTAATGACGTCTTTTAAGGCCCAACATTCTGAGGTGTTATGCCCTGTTTCATTGTGATAAGTACAAAACTTTCTTTTGTTCTTGTATTATTCTGGCGTTCGGATTAGAGCAGGCCTCCCAAAATTCTCCTTGCTTTCTGCTGCAAAGATTCTTCCTAGGAAGTCTAATAAAAGGCTATAATTTTTGAAGCGACCTCGAGGTGAAGGTCACTAACGCCTTCGGTCGTTTCTCGGCCCTTCTTTGCAACCTGATTGTTGCTCTTTCGACCCCTATTTTCATTTCTTACGCTGCTTCTTTTCTTTATCTAGCTAGAGCTACCAGCTTCATCTTTCTGATTGTTTTGCTTTCTGGATCCGAAAGCTTCCTCTCACCTTATCTCTTTCAAAGCTCGCTCATAGAATTTCTCTAGATCCTTCACTAGGGATTTGTATACGCTCTAGTATAGCTTCCTATCTTTCCTTAATCCTACTAAGATAGCCGTCAGAACTCCTTCATCAGTAAGGCTCTCCACATTATTTACCCCGTGCCTGAATATGGTAATGTAGTCTTTCAGCAACTTACCAGGACGTTGAAAAATTTTAGCAAGGTGATAAGGTGGAGCGAACTATTTTTTCAATGCTTTGTATTGGTTGACAAACTTCTGCTGGCGGTCCTCCCAACTTCTGATACTACGAGGTGGGAGATTTCTCAACCATGCTCGTTGAACATCTCCGAGCGTTGTACGGAAAACACGACATTTGACCAGTGGGTTGGTGGTATGCAAATTCATCTGGATGTTGAAAGAATCCAAATGATCATAAGGATTTGAGTCTCCGTTATATTATGGGATGTTAGGGACCTTGAACCTCTAAAGGAGGGGCTCTAGTTCGATCTCAAAGGTAACTGGGGTTCTTTCATCATGCTGACTCCTATGCCCCTGAGCCCCAGGTTGGGCTTCTAACTACCGAACTCTCTGAAGGAGCTCCTCAACGAGTTGGTCCTGCGCCCAGATCGGTTGACAGTGGATCGTCCACTTCTTCTACTATCCCCATTTGATGAATTTCGATTTGGTACCCTATGCCTCATTTCATACTAAAACTCAAGGAAACGGCGCACAAGTTCATTCCTACGGTGGGGCCTATTCAACCCGTTTTCTCTATACGAGGCTCCATGTCGGTGTTGTTGTTCACCCTCATTTCTCCGAACTGAAATCCACACACGTCTTTAGCTTGCCTCAACTTGCCGATGCCCATCCTCTCTCACTCTCACTCTCAATCCTGAGGGATGAGCTGCATCTTCATCACCGTGAGCTCGCTGGACCCAAGCTCTAGATTGCACGTTGAAGGGATGAACTGATTCCTCAGACGTTGGCACTTCCCTAACAAGTCTTCCATTTGCTACTGGGATCTCGACTGGTTTCTAAGTAAAACAAATGAGTTGTGTGATTATGTTGAAAAGCTTACTAAGATACAATCTCCTGTGAGCACCAGTTTAGGCAAAATATCATTATCAGTTAACATATTTGAATTCATTTGGTGTGCATCTATCAAATCATTATAGCTAGTCACGTCCTTTCTACACACCTATAAATTATTATTATAGCTAATTACATCATTTCTACATCCCTTATTTGTCATAGAATCAAACAACTCCCTCGCACCATCAATTTTGCTTATGAAACCACAAACCATCTATCAGATTTTTATAAATTATTATATTGAGGTTCACACTACTTATTCTTGCAAACTCATCTATCGCACTAAACATCACTACATTAGACTACACATGTTAATCCACCATCTCAGTGATCAAATCTTTTGCTTCATCCCGTGAATTAGGAAAAAAATAATTAATTTATTACATTTGGATTGATTCCTCCCCTCCACATTTCGAAAATATTTTAGTTTGCCTTCTCTGTTAACACATGTTTACATAGGTCATCAATTGTACAATCATAAAAAACTATAGTTGGCTTTATATTTAAAACCAATTTCATTCACCATCCCCTTAAACCACTTCTTCATGTATCTTAAGACCAATGCTTGAATTACTTGTTCATCATAATCCTTCATCAGTATCCTGGATGCAATCATAGTGAAATTACAACCAACTGGGTTGCCTTCGTAATACCACCCACCCTTAGACAGTGTTTGTTGAAAAGGACTGGGTAATGGATCCACATTTGGGAAGCCCAAGGGACCTTTAATCCCATCAGCACAAACAAATCCACATCATAAGTTTACCGGTTAGTGTCGATATTTACACCCCCTCTGAAATGTTCGAACACCTTTTAATAAGTTCATCCCATTAAATAAATCATAATTATAGCTTAAGGTAATTACATAAACACTACAAATTATAGTCAAATTGCAGCAATTCTACCAATTCTTTGAAAGCTCCCCTGACAGGAACTATTATTGGTTCAATAATACAAAAGCTTTAAGTACATACAGCCATTATTTAATAATTCCCGCAACCTCAAAGTTTATAATATACAGTCATAACAATACTAAAAGTGATCGAAGATGAAATCAGGGCCCTTGCACAGGCAAATGAAAATATTTTGGAAGCCTAACCATTTTTACTTCAATCTGACACAATATCTCACGTACCATTGCAAGCTTCTATCAGGTATCTGTATGTGCCGATGATGACAATGATTACGGAGAAATAGGAATTGCTTTAAGTTCATGTTTATTTTATTCATACGAACCGCCTGCAATTAGTCTCTATGAATCTTTTTTATTTGAAAAGAAACAACTCTCAGACATTCATACAATATTTAAATAACAAAAATAGTTCCCGTCACAGGAGCTTTCAAAGAAAGATTTGGTAAAAGAACCATATTTGTGCAATTAAACTATAATTCTGGGTGTTTACATAATTACCCTAAGTTATCATTGTGACTCATTTAATGAGGGTGAACTTATTAAAGGGTGTACAAACAATTGTAGAGGAGTGTAAATATCAACACTCTTTACCAATCTTGAGACCAAATCTGACCCATAAAGTGTCAACCTAAAATCATCATATACATGTAAACATTGGTTCTTCGAATGCACAAAGAAACTGAGTGAAAAGTAATTAATTATATCTATCCTTCATTGTATCTTAAGACCAATGCTTGAATTACTAGTTCAACATAACCTTTCATCAGTATCCTGTATGCAATCATGGTAAAATTACAACCAACTGGGTTGCCTTCATTATACTACCCACTGTTAGACTCTGTTTGTTGAAGAGGTCTGGGTAGTACTGCATCCACATTTGGCAAGCCCAAGGGACCTTTAATCCCATCAGCAAGGGACTACAAATAAACTCATATCATGAGTTTACCAGTCCTGACACCAAATCTGACCCACAACAACATATCAATGTTTAAAAAAAAAAAAAGGTTGCTCATCCAACATGTTCATCGTACATATAAACATTGGGTTCTTTGAATGCACAAGGAAACTGAGTGAAAAATAATTAATTATATCTTAAACCACAAATTATTACCTTGTATGCAAGTACCCCATCACAGTGAATCACTTGCAATGTTGACCATAGGCAATACCAGTAGTATTTCAGAGACACAGAAGATTTCCAGCTGAAGGCCACTATTACCAGATGCATATGAATGATGAAGTTATGTTTGCCAATCAAAAAGCATGATAGTGGTACAATGGTAGAAAGCATCATTAATGATAGAAAATCCAAACTTAAAAGCAATTAACCACATAGCAGCTAGCTACTCAAGTGTAATAATTTACATCAGCAGCCCAAGAACAAAAATCTTAAGCATCATCATCCATCATACTCAGAATCATCTTCAGTTTCTTCACCTTCACCACTTTCCTGTAAGTGGCTTAATTATTTAAGTGCAACAACATGGTACAATACAAAAACAACAACAGGCATTAACAAAGATGAAAGGTAAAAGTACCTGTCGCTTGATATAATCCGCCATGGCTCTGTCAAATTCCGCTCGTTTCTCGGTGGCTATATCATAATATTTGACCTTTTCCTTTGAATTGAGAGACATAATCGTGAGTAGTAAATACTAGTAAACATTGAATTGAACTTGAATCAATGTAATGTAATGTCAAAAAGGGCTTTGCTAACTTATTGGTAGGTAAACTTATCCATCTATATCATTCTTTGGATTAATTAGAAAGGTGGTTATTGAAAAATATCCTAGGTGTTATCACTGATGAGTAACATTCTCTGACCAGTAAGGGCAGTTAAAACCGAAAAAGGTTTTGCTACCTCGTATGTGATAGTCTTCCATTTGTCTCCACATGCCTTGCCAATCTGAAAGCAAAAATGTCTTTTCATGGGATTGAATTGAAAATAATAATAATAGAAATGGAAATAAAAAATTAAAAATTAAAAATTTAACAACATACGTCCCGCATAGACTTCACATGAGGATTCTGCTCTTGAAATTCCTTGCGGAAATCCTCCCTTGACAGAAAGAGAGAGAAAGAGAGTTATTACAAAGACATCAACAGAACATGAAAGAAAGAAAGACAAAACAAAAGACTAGGAACAAAGACATACAAGAAATAGAAGAAGGCAGTTGGGGGTTTTTTTGGCTTCTTGACATCAAACTTAGCAGTTTTCCTCCTCTTCCTCTGTCAAATTTCAATCATTAATTCTTTCAATTTCATTCAGACTATACATGCTAGTTTAAACAACGGAGACCACACTACTCACCGTAATCGATGACGATGACGACGACGACTTTGAATTTTTGGTAGCTTTCTTCGCCATCTGATGTTTTAGATTAGGGCTAACATTGCGCGTATTTACTTTTCAAGCAAAGACCACGTATACACGAGTATTATCTTCCCTTGTAACTTTTATGTATGCAATTACTGTTACTACTCTTTTTTTAGCTGCCCCTCAGATTTGATGTGTTTTCTGTTGGCCCCCTCACATTCCATAAAGGAATGCATGATGTCAAACTCTGAAGGGGTAATGCCATTTTTTTCCTTATAATTTTAAGTAATTATTAATTATTTTTTATAATTTTAAAAAATTATATTTTATCCTTAATCATTATTATCATTATTAAAATGATCTAAATAATCAAAATACCTCTATAATTTTATCCTTTTACATTAACTGTTAAACTTTAATTTTTAATATTAACTTTAAAGGTAAGACCTTTTTTTTTTTTTGGGATATTTTCATGTATTATAAGAGGTATTTAATTTATTTCATAAATCGATAAGAGATATTAGTGATTTTTAAAAGCTTTGAGATTTTTGTATTATGTCAAACTATAAGGGGAAAGTAGAATTATCCTAAGGGAATACATGTCAAATTGTTAATGGTTTAGAGTCAAATTTTGACTTATCCCAACTCTTTCTTTAACTTTTTGGGTTTGGAAATAAAAATCTAAAACTAGTTCATTTAATTCATAATCTTTTATAATTATAATTTTCAGTAATTAATAATTTGTTGTAATTAAAGAATTAAAAAATAAAAATAAAGTGTTAAAATAAGAAAATTATGGGATTAAAAAAAAAGAAAATTATGACAAAATTGAAAATATAAAAGCATATGAACAATCTGATATAAACAAATATATTATAATGCAATAATAACTCATATCTACGAATAAATTAAACTAAAAATAAGTATATATATAAACAAATATATATATATGAAAACAGTTTTATGAAAAAATTTAATAATGTTGACATCTTAAACCAATAAACCAGATTTTTCAAAGTCCAATGCTGTAAAATGATCAAAACAGTACAAGAAACAGATGAAAAGTGAAAAAGAAAGTAAAGAAAGAATAAAAGACGACAAGATTTTAAAGTGATTCGGCTAAATGTTGCCTACGTCCACTATTCTCTCTCTATTTCTACAGAGTGACAGCACTCAAAGTGTTTCTCTCTTGATTTACAATGAAAACTCTCCTCTATTTATAAAGAGTGAAGTGCTACAATAATGCACAGTAAGTCAAAACTAAATAATGAATTACATTTAATACAGCTAACATATGTCAGGTCAACTCTGTCAAAGAATGATTTAGACGCTAAGCCCATACTAGTTAGGTGAGATTTCCTTAAATCATGCTGGAATTATTCTGAAACAGATTTCGTGCACGATACGTCACGAGCTAGGTCTGGCTTTGCTTTGAACGAGTTGAAGCTGCTGAGGAATTCTGGCGACCTCAACTTGTCAATAGTATACAATATTGGTTAGAGAGCTTGACGTCGCTAGAGCACAATATGCACGAGTTGCAAGCAAGACGTCCAAAAAGCTTCTGTGAGCTGAGAGATTGGGTCCGTCTACTGGGCCAACTTACTGGATTTTTACCAGTCCATTTAGGTAATCCAGAAAATACACATAACACAAGTCCTTTAGCTTTTAGGGCGCTCTGCGGTCTGAGAGCTCCAAGCTCGCTGGTAAAAGCTTGTTTGGTGGGAATGATTATTTAGCCTTTTTTAACTTGTCTTGTCTCTAGACACACGGCAGCTTCTTAAGTGATGGTTTCGACGTACGTCTCATGCAGGGTGAGCAATTAATGCATGTTTTTCAATTGACGGCACATGATGATCAAATCTTGAATGTTGCGCTACGCCGTTAGATCTAGAGCAATTATTGGGCTCTTAGATCCAACGGCTGGGGTAGGGCAGCTATAAAAAGGTAGGGACCCTTCACATTCTCCATTCTCATGTTATTTTCAGATTCTGGCAACCCTTCTTCGCTTTTTTCTCTCAACTGTTACAATCATCCTCCATTTTCGTTGAAGATCAACCTTTGTTCCCTTAGAGCCATCAACTCATGCTTCACTTACAGTAAGCTCTTATGACTTCTTTCTTAATTCTTTGGCTTCTTTCGGTTGCATTATTTGCATGCTTTTCTGGGCTTGGTTTTGATTTGTGCTTCATGTTCTTGCTGTTTGAGTGTTTGTTTGAGACTGAAATTTCATTTTTTGTTGATTTTAATCTGGTAAACCAGTTTTTTGTCATCTGCTTGTTGTTTGTGACATGCACGCGAGCTCATAGATATAAAGAATAATAAGTTGGCAGCTCGTAGGTCGCTAGGTTATAGATTTAAGACATGCCCTATAGATAACTTCTTGTGGCATTTGTGACCTGTTGACTTTAGGAGATTCACTAGCCTAGGGAATTGGAGCTTTAGATGATTTAGGCCTGGTCTGCACATTACGACCTAATTGCTCCATTTCATTGTGTAGATGTCTTCGGTTTGCAAACGCCAACCACACATAATAGGAGAGGGGAAAACTTTAGGCTTTGATGAGCATATAGAACAAGTACGAGCTCCTTAAGAGGCAGCCTCGTAAGGCTAGAAGGTCGTTGAAGAGTTTTTTACTCGCATAGATCGCGATCAGGCCCAACAATCAGCTACGGCTGAACAAGCTGCTGAATGGAGAAGAGCCCGAGAAATGTTCAAACAACATCCCACAAAAATATCACCTACGGAGCTCGTAGGACTGGCGTTAGAGTTCTACATCCCAAGAGGTTGTTACATCATGGCATCCTCTTCTAGTGACCACGTGGCTCGTCCTCCCACGGGCTTCATTGCTATCAGCCCGTACCATTTAGAAGCCGAGTTTAGGTTTCCAGTCCACCCCTACCTTGTAGATCTCCTCAACGATTTAGATCTTACCCCATTTCAGCTGACCTCGAATACATACTCCTAAATTACTTCTTTAGCCATCATTTTTAGGAAGAATAATCTTCATTTTCTTTCTCCTAAATTAATAAAGTACCTGTTCGATTTCAAGGGCACTAGCTCTGGCCAACCACGGGACGAGTTGTATTACGTCTCAATTCGCTTTTCCCCATATAAAAGTATTTTGCCTCAAGGTTAAGCCAAGGAGAAGTCCAATGTGGGTGATTTCAAGATACATTGATTTTATATTTTCTGCCCTTCTTTGGTCAATCTTAGGAATTTCAGCTTTCGAGTTAAGCCAGGTAAAAGCCTTTCAGATCGTACCATGGATCACAAAATCTTGCTAGCTTGCTTTCTTATTAACGATTCTTTTTTTTTTTTTAGATGTAAAGAGCTGAGAAATTGAGTTGACTAAGGGCGAGGTTGCGAATTTTGAAATTCTTTCTATGCTGAAGTCAGAGAAGGACGACACTAAGCTAACAGACTAGCTTTTTTGCACTTATGGGCTCGCTTCTTCCCTTGAGGACCAACTTATCAAGAGCAAGTACATAGGCTCCCGCGGTTATAAGGACATCGAATAAGCTTTTGAGGTTGGAGTCATAAGTGAAAACACCAGCAGCTCGCTGGGATTGTCCTCTTCGAGCGACTCTGAAGTCGAGATCATTTCGAAAGAAGCTACAGAGATGGCCAACTTGAGCCTACTAACCCCTCTAAAAAGAAAATCTCGCCAACTCGTAAGCTCGATCGCTGTAACTTTCACTACTCTTAATTCATTCGCAGTGGTAACAAAAGAGGCCCCCTAGGACCTTAGCATTGCTGAGTTTTCTGCTCCTATCGTTTCAGAAGGTCCTTCAGTGGTTGCCCCTTCTATGACCTCGCAGGCTATCATTCCTACCCCTCAGCCACAAGTTTCCCAAGATCCAAACGCGACGACTGCTAATAAAGGTAAAAAGTTTACCGCCAGTTCGGAGGAGAAAAGAAAAGGCCACGACGCTCTGAGCAAACCCCCTCCTACCAAGCGGACACAGAAAGAAAAGGGGAAGCAGGTCCCAGCTCCAACTCAAAAGGCATCACCCCAAGTCACTGTCGAGCTGCCTCCTACATCTATTCCTAGAGGAGCTTACTTCGATCTCATATTCGAGTAGCTCTAATCTCTCGTAGGTCCTTCAGCCAAAAAACTTGAGGAAAATGACTTCTCTGGCGTGAATATATTTTCCTGGTCGTTACGCCAGTCTATCAAGATAAAGCTCATTTTCTTTCCTGTATACTTGTTAATTTTTTCATGATTCTTACCGTTCGTCATTTCATTTTTTTTTATAGGCCTCAATAGGACTCACGAAGGCCCTAAACGAAGAGCCTGTTCTGGAGGAGCAATACAATAAGCTCAAGGCTGCTAACAAGAAGCTCATGGAGGCAGCCAAGAAACATGATGACGAGTTACTCTTCTTGAGGAGAGAGCTCGATAAAGCTAAGGAGGCAGCAAGCAAAGCTAAAGAGGCGGTTGGGCTTCTGCAGACTAGGTTGGATGTTGCTGAAGCTGCTAAAAGAGAGGTCGAGGTCGCCCTGGCGAAAGAGGAGAACCTCCACAAGTCAGTTACCTCCAAGCTTTACTCCTAGCTTAACCATACCAAGGCTATATTGGAGGAGCGAGAGAAAGACTTAGAAATGACTTCAACGGAGAAGGATCTAGCAGTGTAGGAGGCTGCAAAGCTTAAAAAGGAGGTCACCTCAACAAGAAACAAGGTCAAAGCTCGTGCTCAAGAGGTGAGGACCAAAACCGAGTTAGGTTTTTTGTATACCTTGTGGAGGTCGTACCCCAACCTGAACTTCTCTATCTTCGACGAAGGAGGAGTTAAGGAAGTCCAGTTCTTCATCGAGGAAGCTAAAGGAGCACAAGGCGAGGCACAAGATCAAGTCCAAGAGACCTTGCCTAAAGGGAGTGCAAAGGACCTACCCGTTAGAGGCACGGATGATCAAGCGCCCTCCAAATCAACCCCTCAAGACCCTGTCCCCTAAGTTCCTGCCTTCCTCTTTGACTGGCCTTACGAGTTAAACCTGAGCATGTTTTCCTTTGTTTCATGAATCCTGCTTTTGTAATTTGACAATTAATTTTCTATTAATTTATCTCGCTTGTGAGGTTACTTTTTTAATTGTATGGATGCTAGCCTTCTTCAAGGTTCTTTCAACATTTGTTAATATATATATATTCTGACTTTGCTATGTATTATTATGAGCTGATTAAATGGATGTCTAACTTGAGCTACTAGAGACAGTATCTAACAAGAGCTCAAAAGCTCATTTATTTTGACGTTTCACTAGCTTATAATAAATATCTGGAATAGACTGTAATATACTTGGTAGGTTATAACTCATAGCCTTTACAAAATATTGCATACATTTGCTCAATAAGACGAAGCATGCAATACGGAACATATTAAATAGACTTAAATAAAATCAACGTGAAGAATTTTCAATTGGATCGAATGCCTATAATAAGTTGCACAGAATAGGTTATATACAGATGAGCTCTCACTTAAAATTTTAGATAAGTCCTTTATTTTGCCCATATACTCAACTGGATCATTCAAAGTTGACAATATAAACTCGTGCTTTGACGATATGAGCTCGCGTGACTTATCAACGAAGGTTGACGATATGAGCTTGTGCGACCTATCAATGAAGGTTGACGATATGAGCTCGCGCGACCTATCAACGAAGGTTGATGATATGAGCTCGTGCGGCCTATCAACTTTTGGTTAACGATATGAGCTCGCATAGCCTATCAACAAAAGTTGACGATATGAGCTCGTGTGGCCTGTTAACCTTTGGTGAGAGCTTCTTAAGTGTTGATTCCCTTTGGGCAACAGGGTAGGTGTGGGGTCGGCTGGGAAGCCGATATTAAGCATTTTACCCCTGTAGGACCCTACCATCGAGTTAAAAATCGCTATAAGTTCGCTTTCTATTGCATATAATCATGAACAAGTGATGTTAGTAAAATTGATAGAGGATATAGAGCTTTTATTAATTTGTAAGCAAATAAGATTTACAAAACGAAGTGAGCAATAAACTATTGGAAATAAGGCTGTAGGTATTCTGCATTCCAAGCTCGCAGCATTGTTGCTCTACTCATGTTTCTCAAGTGATACGCTCCATTATTTAAGTCTTCTTTTACGATATAAGATCCTTCCCAGTTTGGGCCTAACGTCCCCTCACTGGCTTTACGAGCTCTAGTTAGAATGATTATAGTATCTGGCCACCTTTTGCTGGTAGATGGCAATCCTCATGCAGGCTACTTCCCTTACTTCGTCAAGCAGGTCCAAATTTGGGGCGAGGAGCTAATCATTCTTTGCCAGATTGAAGGTCGCTCTTTGTTGGCTGGCCACCTCTAATTCAGCTGAGATCATTGCCTCGGACTCGTAAACCATTGAGAAAGGATTCTCTCCAGTGGTGCTGCGAGCTGTTGTTCTGTAAGCCCATAATACCTTCTGTAGCTCGTCCACCCATGCTCATTTTTTGGCCTCAAGCCTTGTCTTCAAAATTTGTTTGATGATTTTATTAACTACTTTGACCTGACCGTTTGCTTGATGATAGTCTACTGTTGAGAAGCTCTTTACGATGCCAAAGCTATTGCAAAATCTGATGAATTGTTCGCTACTGAACTGAGTGCCATTGTCGGTCACGAGCTACTGGGGAACTCCAAACCTGAAAATGATGTTATTCCAAACAAACTTTTCTACCTTGGCAATAGAGATCTTAGCAAGTTCCTTAGCCTCTATCCACTTGGTGAAGTAATCAACTGCGAATATGGCATTCTTGCACCTCTCCCGACCTGTAGAGAGAGGCTTTATCAGATCCATGCCTAGATCGCGAATGACCAAGGACTAACCATCTGACACAAGTAGGCAGGTGGAGCTCGAGAGACCTTCGAAATTTTTGGCAGCTGTCACATCTTTTGACCAAGTTGATAGCATCTTGTTTCATGGTTGACCAATAATACCCTTGCCTTAGTGCTTTTTGGGCCAAGGAGAGTCCCCCAACGTGGTTCCTGCAATGACCAGCATGAATCTCCATTAAAACCCTTGAGCAATTAGGCTCATCTATACACTTTAACAGCTGAGCTGAGAACTTTTATAGAGTACGTCATCATAAATGTAGTATCTTGTAGTTCGAGATCGTAAGCGGCGTGCCTCTACCTTATCATTTGGCAGCTTTCCGTCCTGTAGATAGTCAATCAAACGACTCATCGAGGAGTCATCTGCTACAGTCATGGCCATTACTTCATGTGTAGGCTCTGTACTTCATTTTGGCAGGAATTCTACTGGTATGGCTCCTGAGAATTCTGCATCTTGGGCTATTGCCAGGCAAGTTAAGGCATTTGCATGGGAATTTTGAGCTTGCGGGATCTGGTTCACCATATACTTCTCAAATATTCCCAATAACTCTCAAACCTTCTGTAGATAAATTGCCATCTTAAACCCCCTGATATGATATTCTCCCTATACTTGGCAGACCACGAGCTGGGAGTTACTAAAAATTCAGAGTTGTTCAGCTCATATCTCTCTGGCTAAATGAAGTCTTGCCAGTAAGACCTCATACTCAGCTTCATTGTTGGTAGCGCAAAACCCGAATTTGAGTGCACAGAGGATTTTATGCTCTTCTGGGCTAATTAACAACACTCCAGCTCCTGTCTTGCTCGCTGGAAGACCCATCAACACACAATTCCTAGTAGAGTCCTTCTGAAGTCCCAACTTCTTCTTCTTCAGTAGGCCTAGTGAACTCGGCTATGAAATCAGCCAATACTTGCCCCTTGATTGCTGGCCTAGCTTGAATTCCATGTCAATTGGGCCAGTTCGATGGCCAACTTGAGGAGGCGGCCAGAGTATCTAGCTTCTGGAGGATCTGCTTGAGAGGATATTTGGTCAAAACATCAATTTTATGCGATTGAAAATAAGGACGCAACTTCCTTGATGCCACCACTAAGCAGTATACGAGCCTCTCCATAAGGGTGTATCTCGTTTCAACATCAACCAACTTCTTGTTGATGTAATAGACAGGGAATTACGTCCGGTCATCTTTCTGGACCAAGGCTGCACTTAGCGCATGCTGAGATACCCCTAAGTAGATCATCAAGTCCTCTCATTCTTTTGGTTTTGAGAAGAGCGAAGCTCGCCCTATATTCTCCTTCAACTACTGGAACACCACTTCGCACTCCTCTGTCCATTCAAAATTCTTAGCCCTTCTCAGCACATCAAGGAAGGGAATGCATTTGTTAGTAGCTTTCGAAATAAACCTGCTAAGGGCTGCGACTTGGTCATTAAGGCTTTGTACTTCTTTTACCTTTTCTGGTGACTTCATGTCCAACAGAGCTCTTATCTTCTCAAGGTTGACCTCAATCCCTCTGTTATTCACCATGAAACTTAGGAATTTACCCGAAGCCACCCTAAAAGCACATTTAAGAGGGTTGAGCTTCATCTGATACTTTCTCAACACTTGGAATGTCCTCTCGAGGGCGCGCACGTGATCAAGGGTTTGCCCAGATTTCACCAACATATCATCAACATAGACTTCCATGGTCTTCCCAATTAGGTTCTCGAATATCATATTTACTAGCATTTGGTAGGTTGCCCCTACATTTTTAAGTCCAAAGCACTTTATAGTAGTATAAACCGTGATCTGTGACGAACGAGGTATGCTCCTCATCTTCAGGATGCATTGGGATATGATTGTAACCTGAGTATGTATCCATGAAACTGAGGAGCTCATGACCAACAGTTGCATCTACGAGTTGGTAGATTCTGGGCAGAGGAAAATTGTCCTTTAGACAAGCCTTATTGAGGTCTGTGAAGTCTATGCATGTTCTCCACTTTCCATTCTTATTTTTCACAAACACGGGTTTAGTGACTCAAGTTGGATAGTGGACTATTCTGATGAAATTGTTGGCCATGAGCTTGTCCATTTTCTCCTTCAGGGCATCATATCGATCACGAGTCATTGGTCTCATTTTCTGCTGAACTGGCTTATGATGGAGGGTAATGTTTAATTTGTGCAATATCACCTCAGGATCTATCCCCACCATGTCTTTGTGATTCCAGACAAAAATGTCTAAGTTAGCCTTAAGAAAGTCAACGAGCTGGGCCTTTGTTAGCCAGGTTCTTTTCCAGCTTGAGACATCTCTCAGGATCTATCTTGCTGACTTGCACGTCCTCCAGCTCTTCTACTGGATCGGTTGCCCTGTCAGCATCTACCTCACGAGGGTTGAGGTCGCGGTTCACACCCTTTTCAGTCATAACACGTGGTTTATCTCCTGATACCACGTTCACCTCTTTCCCTCTAGTTCCCATTTTCACTGGGCCTTTAAAATAGCGGTGAGCAAGATACTGCTCACCTCGCACACATTCTATTCCCTTAGGGGTTGGAAACTTTACCGTGAGGGTCTTAGTCGAAGTGACCATATCCAGGTTATTCATTATGAGCCTTCCCAATACCATGTTGTAGGCAAAGGGGGAGTTTATAATTAGAAAGTCTGCAAGCATGGTTGACTAGCACTCTGCATCTCCAAGGGTTAAAGGTAGTCTGATCTGCCCAATAGGAGTGATTACATCTCCTGTAAAACCATATAGAGGCTCAGGGGAACGTTTTAGTTGTTCATTTCCAATCCTCATCTGGTCATAGCACCAATTGTACATCACATTGATCGAGCTCCCAGTGTCAATCATTATCCTCCTCACTTCTACGTTCTCGACACGAACTCGGATCACTAGGGCGTCATTATAAGGCCAATGAGTGCCCTTGACATCATCTTCAGTAAAAACGATCTCTTCTGAGGCCATTTTTGCTCTCTTGATAGGTCTTTCTAATTCTCTCTGACTTGCAAGCTGTATGTGATTAGCTTAGTGCACATATCGCTTATGGGATCTATTTGATGTGCCAATGACATAAGGACCCCCGTGGATGGTGAAAATTGTCCTCACAACTGGTGCTTGCCTTGAGTCAGAGGCTTGTTGGTCTGGTTACGGGGTTGATCTCTGCTGAGGACATTGGTATCGAGATTTCTGACTCGTAGGTCGTACCACATAATCCCATAAACCGCCATTTCTAATCAACTCTTCAATGGCGTCTTTCAAAGCCCAGCATTCCGAGGTCTTGTTGTTCCTGAACCTATTAAGGGTGTTTTCAAGCCTAACATTCTACCATTTCATGATAAGCACAATACCTGTTCTTGTCCCTGAACTTGTTGAAGGTGTTTGTTAGGGTAGGCTTGCTAAAATTCTTCCTATTCTTTTCTATGGCAAAGATCTTGTCCCCGAAGTCTAATAGGGCAGTGTAGCACTCATAACGGCCTGGGCGGAGAGGTCGTTCACGCCTTTGATTAGTTTTTGGCCTAGGTCCATTTCTAGCTTTCTTGACCACCTGGTGGTTACTTCTCTGACCCTTATTGCTATTTCCCTCATTGCTCATTTTCTTATTCTGATTGGAGCTACCAGCCTTGTTTTTCTGATCACTTGGCTTTTTTGATCTGAAAGCCTCCTCCCACCTTATCTCCTTTACAACCTGCTCATAAAACTCCTCTAGGTCATTCGCTGGAGACTTATCGATGCTCTCGTACAGCTTTCCATCTTTTTTTAGTCCTGCCGAGATAGTTGTTAAGATCCCCTCATCCGTGTAGCTTTCCATGTTGTTCACCTTGCGCCTGAATTTGTTGATGTAGTCCTTTAATGGTTCTTCAGGATGTTCAAATATTGTGGCAAGGTGACAAGGTGGCGTGAGCTGTCTCTTCAGCGCCTTGTATTGGTTCACGAACTTTTACTGACATTCTTCCCAACTACCAATACTACGATGAGGGAGGTTCTTGAGCCACATTTGCGGAACACTACCAAGCGTCGCTGGAAAGACGCGACATTTGACTAGCGAGCTGGTAGTCTGCAAGTCCATTTAGACATTAAAAGTATCCAAGTGATCATGAGGGTCAGTGTTCCTATTGTATGGTGGGATGTTGGGGATCTTGAACCTGGGGAGAAGCGACTCCAGTTCGACCTCCAGAGCAAACGAAGTTCTCTCTCCACCTTGGCTTTCTCGCTCCTAAGCCTTAGGACGAGCTTCTAATTGTTGGACTGACGAGACCTAAACCACATTCTCTCTAGACTAGAACCTGGTAGGTCTCGTCTGGCACTCTAACGAACCCTTCTTAAGCTCGACTGGTCGACTACTTGGAGTTTGTGGAGCGAACCCTGAAAAGCTTGCCCAATTTCTTTTGTTTTGAAACTACTTTGATATTGTTGATTCAAAAATAGTTGGGTTGATTTATTTAAAATTCAGATTTTCATTTGGATTGAAACCATAAACGTGACCAGTTTTCAAAATCGAAAATCTTTCTAACGAAAATTCGACAGCATAACGGCTACATTTTTAAGGTTTCCAAATTCCTACAAATGAAATATGCACTCCCAAATGTACCATTCACAATCCAACTTCTTTATAATCCACAATTATGCATTTCTACAAACATTCCACTATGCAAATAAAACCTCAACAAAGATCAAATATTTTTCAAGTCATAGAAGACTTTATAACTCATTTGCTTCACAACACATACAATCCATATCCACAAAGTAGTATACAAAATATACAAAATAATGCATGACAATATTTAACTTTTAATTACAACAAAATGTATTCGAACTTGTGTGATGCATCCGACGATATGCCCACCTAATTTATTGAAAATGATTTTTGTTTTTGTCTTTTGATCTTTACTTGCGAGTACCTGTAAGAGGTTGATAAAATATGGCAAAAACAATAATGTAAATTTAAGACAATCTCAACCATTTGGTAATTTTCAGTTACCCATTTATAAACTGATTAGCAATCATAACTTATTGAAATTGTAAAGTTTTTCATAAAATTCTTTTACTTCTAAAGGCACCATTCACATTCCTCAACTGCTATGTCACTTGACAATTTTCAACTAAAACCAACCGTGACACTATAGATACTCTCAGCAACCACGTGCGAAATTTTCTGCATCGCAAATCGTGGTGTGAGCCACTATATATAGTTTTGGCAACTATGTGCGGAATTTACTGCATCGTAATGTAGTGCAAGGTACTACATCAAAGTGTGGACAACTACATTGAGGAATTTTCTGTGTTGTGACATGTAGTGTCATACTAAACTGAATATCTGAGCGACTACGGGCGAAATTTGCTGCATTGCTCGCCGTAACGCTAACTCATACTTAATTTTAAGGGGGTATACGAAGGGCCTTTAAAAACTCTTTTTCTCTTACTAAATGCAATATGCACCAAAATAACTTTTTCTTTGAAATTCTCTTCTAAGTCCATTAAGCACTAAATAACCTATCTTTTGAAACCTTTAAACTTAGAGCTTTTAGGCTCAACTTTCTCAAAGATCTTTTGCTTTAAAAATCACTTTGAACACATGTTAACATTTATCATAAATCTTTTGATAATAAATAAAATTGCAATAAACAACACAATTGAACACAATGTGAGTTAGTGTACTCACCTCAAGTCCAAGCTTGCCAACTGCTTTAATGGGCCTTCCTCGCTCCGCTAGCTTGCTCTGAGCCTACACATCATATTCTCATTCAAACTTTGCTAGAATGAACTTCATGGAACTACAAATGAAGCTTTGAATACACTTAACTCTATTAAGACCTCTTTAGACTACAATCTTTCCGTCTAGTTTTTAACTCAAATGAGGCTTTTAAATTCTGATTTCTTTGCACAAACCTTATTTATTAACACCTAGGGACCCTCCGGAATGCTTAAAATAGTCACTGGAAACTCGAAACTCAAAATCACTATTTTAGGTTTCTCTAAATCCGAATTGAATACATAGCCTTGCTCGAGGCTTCATTTTCTTTTGTTCTTTTTTCTACGATCCTGTTATCTCACATTTTAGTCACCTATAAAATTTCATCGAAAAATTTTATTGTTTGCTATGTCAAATCTAAGAAAAACACCATTTTTTGGGTACTTTTTGATGTATATTTTTGCATCCTACATGCGATGAATTCAATTCTTTTGTATCTAATGTTATTTTATGTAATTATGATCAAATACATTCATTTCATGCATTAAAGAAGGCATCTACATTCATATGTCACCTTACGACTTCATACGTGTGTTATTTTAGTCATAACTTCTTTAATTTTTATTGGAATCGTTTTCTTCCAATTCCTATAGTTTTCTATGATTCCTAGGCATGTTTTGAGGTCTAGAACAACCCCAAATAAGCTCGAAGGGTGCAGGTCATTATAGCCCCTTCATCCAACTTGAAATTCCTAAATACCCTTCAACTAAATTCTCACTACTTCAATTTAATCCTACATTTGTTCTCTTTCAATTCTACCATTCTTATATGTTCTTCTAACATCAAATATGCATAAACTAGAGATACAAGGGATGAAAACACAATAGGGTTACATACACCTTTATTGGTCGTGAGTCACCCTTACACACACATACTACTCTTTTTGCTTCTCTAAGATTTCAAGGTTTTTACATTGTTATTCACTTAGGCTTTTCATCAAACACCTTATCTACAACTCAATTTACTCCTTACAAGCCTATATCAAGAGTTAGGGTTTTCTCTACATAAACCCAACATCATCATTCATGTATGATTCCTTGTAAATCAAGCTTCCTTCCTATACTAGTAAAGTTCTAAACTTGATTTCAAGGAAATCTCATATCAAAATACATATCAAAACTAACTTGATCAATCAACCCATCTTACAACTCAACTAACATCAAACTTAAAAAAATTCATGGAAATTTACCTCAAATTTGCTTAGGGTTTGCTTCTCTAGCTTAGATCACTTCAAAATCTTGTTTGGAGGCTTAGAAAATGGGTTGGAAAAGCTTTCTTCTTCCTCTCCTCCCTATGGCAGTCCCTTACCTCTCTTTCCTCTCTATTTTTCTTTCAAATTTTGCTAAGTGTCATGACTAACACACTTATATATATAGGCATGATTTATAAAATTGCCCCTGAAGTTTGATATTAAATTACATTCCATGCCATTACTTGGAAATTAACTAATATGTCCTCTAATTTTATTTAAATCTCATGGCATCTTACTAGCTTCTATGAATTACCATAATTCTCCCAACTAATTTATGCTAATCACTTCCATGTATGCATATGTCTTTTATTTGGAAAAATGACCCTTTTGCCCTTTTTTTCATTTTTGTATTAAAATGAGCATTAAATAGCTTTAACAATTCCTACTTTGACTATTTACGAGCTTTAGTATTTTCCTTGCATACTCTATCTCCTATTTCTAGGGAGTTCAATTTGTAGGAATGAAGGCTTACATGGACCCTCTGAAGGAGCTGCTCAATTATTGAATATTGCGTTTCAAAATGTCTGGCTGGGGATTGCCTGTCTCACCTACTCTTCCTGTTCGGGGGATATTGGTTTGACACATCGTGCTTTCTTCTATGCTCGAGCTCAGGGGAGATGCGGTCTGGTTCATGTCTTCGGTCTAACTTGTTTAACCCACATTCTCTACGTGAGTCTCCATGTCGGTATTGACTCTCATTCTCACTTCTCCGAGTTAACGCTCGCACATGTCTATGGCTCATTTCGACCTGTCGATGCCCATCATAACTTACCCTTACTCTCAGTCCTGAAGGTTGAGCCACATTCTCATCCCCACGAGCTCGTTGAGTTTAAGCTCCAGATCATACATTTGAGGAATGGTTTGATACCTCCAATGTTGGCACCTCCCTAGCAACTCTTTCTTCTGTTGCTGGGATCTCAACTGGTCTCTAAGGAGCCTGAACTTGGATTTATGTCAGCGCCCTTACAGCATTTGCTATCTGCATCATTGTATTCTTTAACCTCTCATGGTGCTACTGCAATACCTGCACGATATCCCCTCCTTAGGCAGTCCCATCCATAGGGGCATTCGAGGTGCCTGTACCCAGGTTAGTTAGCAAAACACCTCGCTAGTGGTTCAAACCATCTATTCTGTCAGCAATCGCACTAGAATTCCTGGTTGTTTTACCGTTTGCCATGGTAATGATTGATAAAAACTACAGTTGGACCCTCCTTTTAGTGCCAAAATATTGACGTCATAAACCAGTCAATCAGATTCTTCAAAGTCCAATCTGCAAAATGATCAAAATAGTACAAGAAACAGATGAAAAGTGAAAAAGAAAGCAAAGAAAGAACAAAAGACAACAACATTTTAAAGTGGTTTGGCCAACTGTTGCCTACGTCCACTATTATTTCTCTATTTCTACAGAATGACGGCACTCAAAGTGTTTCTTTCTTAATTTACAATGAAAATCCTCTTATATTTATAGAGGGGGAGGTGCTATAGTAACGCACAATAAGTCAAAACCAAATGATGAATTACATTTAATGCAACTGACACATGTCAGGTCAATTTTGTTAAAGAATGATTAGACGTTAAGCTTATGCTGGTTAGGTGAGATTTTCTTAAATCACGCTGCAATTAGTCTGAAACAGATTTCGTGCACGGCACGTTATGAACTGGGTCTGGCTTTGCTTTGAATGAGCTGAAGCTATTGAGGAATTCTGGTGACCTTAGCTTGTCAGTAGTATACGATCTCAGTTAGCGAGCTTGACGTTGCCAGAGCACAATATGCACGAGTTATAAGCAAGGCATCCAAAAAGCTTTTGCGAGCTGGGAGATTGGGTATGTCTGTTGGGCTAAATTATAAGGCTTTACTGGCCCATTTAGGTAATCCAGAAAATACCTATAACACAAGCCCCCCAACTCTTAGGGTGTTCTGTAGTCTGAGAGCTCCGAGCTCGCTGGTAAGAGCTGGTTTGGTGAGAATGATTATTTAGCCTTTTTCAACTTGTCTTGTCTCTGAACACACGACAGCTTCTTAGGTGACGGTTTCAACTAAAGTCTCGTGTAGGGTGTGCATTTAATGCACGTTTTTCAACTGACTACGCATGATGATCAAATCTCGAACGTCACGCAACACCATTAGATCTAGATCGATTACTGGTCTCTTACATCCAACGACTGGGGTGAGGCAGCTATAAAAAGGTAAGGACCCTTCACATTCTCTATTCTCACGTTATTTCGAGATTGCGGCAACCCTTCTTCGCTTTTTCTCTCTCAACAACTGCAATCATCCTCCATCTTCGTTGAAGATTAACCTTTGTTCCCTTAGAGCCATCAAGTCCTGTTTCACTTATAGTAAGCTCTTATAACTTCTTTCTTGATTCTTTGGCTTCTTTCGGTTGCATTATTTGCATGCTTTTCTAGGATTGATTTTGATTTGTGCTTAATGTTCTTATTGTTTAAGTGTTTGTTTGAGACTGAAATTTCATTTTTGTTGATTTTGATATGACAAACAAGTTTTTTGCATCTGCTTGCTGTTTGTGATGTGCACGCGAGCTCATAGATATAGAGAATAATAAGTTGGCAGCTCGTAGGTCGCTAGGTTGTAGATTTAAAACATGCCCTGTAGATAACTTCTTGTGGCATTTGTGACCTATTGACTTTAGGAGATTCACTAGCTTAAGGAATTGGAGCTTTAGATGATTTAGGCCTGGTCTGCACATGGTGACCTAATTGCTCCATTTCATTGTGTAGATGTCTTCGGATCGTAGACGCCAACCACACATAATAGGAGAGGGAGAAACTTCAGACTCTGACGAGCACATGGAGCAAGTACGAGCTCCTCAAGAGGCGACCTCGCAAGGCAAAGAGGTCACTAAAGGGTTTTCTGCTCGTACGGATCCCGATCCAGCCCAACAATCAACTGTGACTAACAGGCTACTGAAGAGATGAGAGCTCGAGAATTGTTCAAACACCATCCCATAAAAATATCACCTACGGAGCTCATAGGACTGGCGTTAGAGTTCCACATCCCAAAAGGTTATCACATCATGGCAGCCTCTTCTAGTGACCACGCGACTCGTCCTCTAGTGGGCTTCATTGCTATCAACCCGTACCATTTAGCAGCCGGGTTTAGGTTACCAGTCCACCCCTACTTTGTAGATCTCCTTAACGATTTATGCCTCGCTCTATTTCAGTTGACCGCGAATACATACTCTTAAATTACTTCTTTAGTCATCCTTTTTAGGAAGAATAATCTTCCTTTTCCTTTTCCTTCTCCTAAATTAATAAAGTATATGTTCGCCTTTAAGGGCACTAGCTTTAGCTAGCCACAGGACGGCCTATATTACATCTCAGCTCACTTTTCCCCGTATAAGAGCATTCTGCCTCAAGGTCAGGCCAATGAGAAGTCCAATGTGGGCGATTACAAGATATATTGGTTTTCTATTTCCTGCCTTTCTTTGGTCAATCTTAGGAACTTCAGCTTTCGAGTTGAGCTAGGTAAAGGCCTTTCAGACCGCACCATGGATCACAAAATCTTGAGGCCATCGAGCTAGCCCAATTTGACATAGAATTCAAGTCAAAGTCAACAATCAAGGGGCAAGCATTGGCTGACTTCATAGTCAGGTTCACTTAGCCTATTGAAAAAGAAAAAGCTGGAACTTCAGAAGGATCCTATTGGGAATTGTGTAAGCCCTCACCCAGATTCATTAGCTTATAGTATTAGAAATTTTTGAATTGAGTTACAGTCGAATTGTAGGCCTCTAGCAGTGTCATTTGAGGTTTATTATATTTTCGTATCGCAAATCAGATGTCGTTTGGTTGACCCCGGTATGAATACAAAGCGATCAGGAGTGATTTATGTGTTAATCAAGCGAGCTGAGCTCACGAAATAAAGTAAAAGATATTTATTTCAACCAATAAGAAACGAGATAAGTGATTTTTATTAGTAAGCGAAATCGGACGAATTTCGTTCCGAGCTTCTGACGATGAAATTGAGTATACTGAAATGTTCTTAGGTGATAATAAATAGGTTTCGTAAAAAGAAATCGGAATTTGAAAGTCTTGGATAAGTTAAACTTAATTACGAAGTTTAGATGAAAAAAGACTTTTATAGAGTTAATGGCAGTAGAAGCTATGTATGGATTTGTATTAGCGAGTTTTATAATTCTAAATGAGTATTTGATATTTTAGGGTGAAAGCGGATAGTTTCGAAGATTTTCGAAGAAGATTCGCATCCGATTGGAGGGCGTTTGTGAGTAGAAAACCAACTCCTTTTTAGTGTAGCGTTGTTCAAATTTTATTTGATGATTATATGTGTTTGTTTCATTACATAATTGAACTGTGTATTGTAATTATATCTTGTGAATTTCAAGTTAAGACTATTTTTCTATTTAGAATGAAATAGAATTAAAGATTTAAGGCAATTTGCCTAGTAGACAAGTTATTTTAAAAAGCTTGCATAAAAGAAATTTTAGTACGCTGATGGTTTACCCTAGCCCCAGTTGAGTACTCAATAAAATATTCTATGCGTGCATGGTAGATATGAGAGAGTTACTAACCAAGAGAGAGAGTCAATTGAGTGACCTTCTGCACGTATAGGGTAGTGTAATTTAGATCGATCGTGTAGGGGTAACGCATGCCCAGAGTTCGTACATTGGTAACTACACATGGTAGATTCCCTAATTCCTAGTGGCCAACTAGAGATTTATGCATGTTTTGTATATAAATTTTGATGTCAATGATGTAAATTTGTAAATAAACATATAAGTAGTTGGATGCACGCTTTATGAAAATGTTTTTATAAGAAAATTCAAGTTTTCCATAAATTTTCAAAATTTCGAATATGCATGTTGGGATTGATTTTGAAAGAGGGTCAGAGGCCCCTGGTAGTTGAGAAAGTTTTCCATAAAAGTGTATTTGAATTGTTTTTAAAGTTTGCAAGGTGGCTTAATTGAATAAATAGCCGACATGCTGTCGGATTTTTATCAGAAAAAGAAAAAATTTTTACCTTGCCACCAAGTAAACGAATTACAAAAATAAGTATAAACGGAGTTTTGGTGCTTCGACAAGATTTCTTCAAGTCGAGTTAGGGTTTGTTGGAGTTCTATCGGAATGCTACGGGGTCCTTCACGGGTCTAGATAAGGGATTCGAGAAGGGTCATGTCAATTTGGTATCAGGGCATTTGGTTTAAAGTTGTTTAGAAAATTTTGTAAAAAAACTATGCATCCAAAAGTTATTTATGCAATTATTGCATTGAGTTATAAAACGTTGCTTGAAATTCATGATTTTTGTTGTAATAGAGCTATGTGTCCACCTAGTCGTCCTCGTACGCGCAGAACCACCGCTGAGACTCCACCTGTTCCTTCTCCTCCACCAAAGGCTGAGAAGCCCATTCATGAGTCCATAAATGAGCCTCAGCTTGAAGAGCAGTCAGAGCCACCAGTGGCAGGGCCAACAGTTGATCCTATTGAGAGACTGGCCCAGATCATGCAAGGCATGAGACCTCGCGCACCAGGTGCTATTGTAGAGAGAGCATGGAAGTTAGGTGCCGAGGGCTTTGATGGGACAGGAGGCCCGGATGTAACTCTAGAGTGGTTGGAGAGTATAGAGAGGGTTCTAGAGCAGATGGAGTGCAAAGATCAACAGAGGGTATCTATTGCTTCATTTCTCCTTTGAGATTCTGCTAGAGATTGGTCGGATTCCGTGAGGAAGAGAGTGGCCACTCCACTTTCGTGGGAGCAGTTTAAAGAGTATTTCAATAAGAGGTTCTATCCCAGGTCTTACAAGGATGCCAGGATTGAGGAGTTCTACCGTCTTGTACAGGGTAATATGACGGTGGAAGAGTATGAAAAGAAGTTTACAAAGCTATCTCAAATGGCACCGTTTATCGTCGAAGACGAAGCCAATAAGTGCCACAAATTCCTACAGAGCCTGAACTTCAGAATCAAGGTGTATGTAGCTACTACCGAGTATAGAGAGCATGCGAGATTGGTAGAGGTAGCGTTGAAGGTCGAGAGGATTGTTCAGGCAGAGTGGGGGCCACCGCAGTAGAAGAGGGGACTGAGCCAAGGATGGCAGATAGGGGGCCCCAATAAAACCTCCAATACCGGAAGCAAGTTTGAAGGACCTTTTGTGAGGCAGTAGAGCTAGGGAGCTACTTCTAATCAGGGTTCAGTGAGACCGCAGTCAGGGTCACAAGACCGAGGTAGTAGCTAGAGCAGGGTACCTCAATGTGCAACCTACGGGAGATGGCATCAGGGAAAGTGTCATTTTGGCCATACTGGGTGTTAGGATTGTGGTCGGGAAGGTCATTTGAAGAGAGATAGCCCGTAGAGGACTACTGCAAAGAGTAGTGAGTCGAGACCAGTGACTCCAGTTCAACCTAGTGGAGGGCAGTCGAGAGGCAGGAGAGGTCCACAGGGGAGAGGACCAGGGACCCCTTGTCAACCAGGCAAAGGTATAGGTCGAGGTACCCCATTCAGAGGCCAGCCAAGAAGACCTCCAGTTTAGGCTAGATTCTTTGCTGTCACTCAGCAAGAGGCAGAGGCGACGCTGAGGTGGTTACAGGTGCAGTTTCGCTCTTTGATTTTGATATTCATGCATTAGTAGATCCGGGAGCTACTCACTCCTTCATTTCTAAGAGTTTTACTAGTAGAGCTAGATTGCCATTAGCGCCATTAGAGTGTGAGATGGTGGTGACTACTCCTACTGGAGACGCCTTAGTTGCGGAGAGGGTGTACAGAGGTGGTGAGATTGTAATTGAGGGTAGAACATTTCTAGTTAGTTTGGTAGTGATAGCCATTCATGATTTCAATGTGATTCTGGGGATGGAATGGTTAGCTACTCACCGTGCCACAGTTGATTGTTATCGCAAAGAAGTTAGATTTAGTATTCCAAGGGAACCAGATGTGGTATTCAGGGGTGAGCGTTGGATGCTTTCTTCTTATGTAATCTCAGCCATGACAGCCCGAAAGATGTTAAGGAAGCAGTGTAAAGGTTATTTGGCTTATACAGTGGATACTTTAGAAATAGAGGCCCGGTTAGAGGATATCCTAATGGTTAGGGAGTTTCTGGATGTGTTCTCGGAGTATCTTCCTGTGTTACCTCCAGACAGGGAGATAGAGTTTGAGATTAATCTGGCTCTAGGGACAGCGCCTATAGCCAGATCACCCTATAGGATGACACCTACTGAGTTAAATGAGTTGAAGGTGCAGTTAGAGGAGTTAGTGGATAAGGATTTCGTTCGGCCAAGTGTTTCTTCTTGGGAACACTAGTATTGTTTGTATAAAAAAAGAATGGTAGTATGTGGTTATGCATCGATTATAGGGAGTTAAATAAAGTGACAGTACGGAACCAGTATCCACTTCCTCGCATTGATGATTTGTTTGATCAGCTTCAAAGGACCTGTGTATTTTCAAAGATAGATCTAAGATCCGGATACCATTAGTTGAAGATTAAGGAAGATAATGTTCCCAAGACTATCTTCAAGATGCGTTATAAACACTATGAGTTCCTGGTGATACCGTTTGGGCCAACCAATGCACTCGTAGTATTTATGGATCTGATGAACATGGTGTTCCATGACTTTCTCGACAAGTTTGTAATAGTATTCATTGACGATATTCTAGTACATTTAGGCAGTAGGGAGGCCCATGCCGAGCATTTGAGGTTGATTTTCAGATTTTGAGGGATCACCGACTGTATGCTAAGTTTAGCAAGTGTAAGTTTTGGTTGGACAGGGTCTCTTTTCTCTGACATGTAGTATCCGTAGATGGGATCAGTGTCGACCTGTAGAAAGTTGAAGCTATTTTACAGTGGAAGCAGCCAGCCATAGTTACAGAGGTCAGGAGTTTTTTAGGATTGGCAGGGTATTACAGAAAATTCATAGAGGGATTCTTCAGGATAGTCATTCCTTTGACGAAACTCACAAGAAAGGATGTTAATTTTGAGTGGTCAGAGGCCTGTCAGTAGAGTTTTGATGAATTAAATGCTAGGTTGACCACAGTTCCCGTTCGTACACTCCCTTCTGGAGTAGAGGGCTTCGTGGTGTACAGTGATGCATCCAGAAAGGGATTAGAGTGTGTTTTGATGCAAAATGGGAAAGTGATAGCATATGCATCCATGCAGTTAAAGAAGCATAAACAGAATTATCTACACATGATCTGAAATTAGCTGTAGTAGTATTTACATTGCAGATCTGGAGACACTACCTTTATAGAGTTTCTTGTCAGATATTTACAGATCATAAGAGCCTTCAGTATTTATTCGCTCAGAAAGAATTAAATATGAGGCAAAGAAGGTGGTTAGAGTTAATTAAAGACTATGACTACACTATTCAGTACTATCCAAGGAAGGTTAATGTAGTGGCTGATGCCTTGAGTAGACAGCCCAGTATTTCAGTGGCTCATTTGAGGGCAGGGTACCTTCCGTTGTAGAGAGATCTGAGGTCCCTATAAGTTCATTTGGGGACTACGGAGTTCGGTGCTCTGTTAGCTACATTTCAGGTTCGACCAGTACTTACAGATCAAGTCTAAGAGTTACAAGGCCAGGATCCTCAATTGAGCAAGATCTGTCAGGAGATTGAGTTGGGCAGAGGATAGAACTTCTCGGTGAGAGAGGATAGTACATTAATGATGCGTCAGAGATTATGTGTTCCAGACTTGGAAGACCTTAAGAAAAAGATTTTAGATTAAGCTCATTCTTTTGCCTATGCGATGCATTCGGTGAGTACAAAGATGTATCATACCTTGAGAGAACACTATTGATGGAAAGGTATGAAGAGGGAGATAGCTGAGTATGTATCCAGATGTCTGATATGCCAACAAGTTAAAGCAGAACATCAGAGACCAGCAGGTTTATCTCAACCTCTCCTATCCCAGAGTGGAAATGGGAGCATATCACCATGGATTTCATGGTTGGTTTTCCCCACAATCGGAGTGGGCATGATAGTATATGAGTGATTGTCGATCGACTCATGAAATCAGCTCATTTTCTATCTGTTCCCAGTACTTATTCCTTAGACCGATTAGCCAGTCTATATGTTAATGAGATCGTCAAGTTACATCGAGCTCTTGTTTCGATTATATCTGACAAAGATCCTATATTTATATCTAAATTTTGGCCTAGTCTGCAGAGAGTTTTGGGCACTCGGTTACACTTCAGCACAGCATTTCATCCTTAGACGGACGGACAGTCCGAGCGAACCATTCAGACTCTAGAGGATATGTTGAGATCTCGTGTGATGGAGTTTGGAGGTAGTTGGGATTCTTATTTGCCGTTGATCAAGTTTGTCTATAATAATAGTTACCAGGCCAGTATCGATATGGTACCTTATGATGCTCTTTATGGGAGGCGATGTAGGACACCAATATGTTAGGATGAAATGGGTGAAACGAGATTTCTGGGACCCGAATTAGTATAGATGACTACAGATAAGATAAAGATTATTCGAGACAGCTTAAAGATCGCCTAGGATCGTCAGAAAAGTTATGTAGATAATAGAAGACAAGATCTAGAGTTTTAGTTAGGGGATAAAGTATTTCTGAATATATCATCGTGAAAAGGGATCATTAGATTTGGTAGACGTGGAAAGCTTAGTCCGCGATATATTGGTCCCTATGAGGTAATCGGTAGAGTTGGAGATGTGGCTTATCGTTTGAAGCTTCCATCAGAGTTGTCCAGGATTCATAATATATTCCATGTCTCGATGCTCCGCAAGTACATGCCAGATCCTTCACATGTATTGACTGAGTAGCTAGTGGAATTGGGAGAGAACCTGACCTATAAGGAGAGTTTAGTCCAGATTCTAGACATGAGGGAGCAGGTTCTACGCAGCAAGATAATTCCATTGGTAAAAGGTTTTATGGAGGAATAATTCAGTTGAGAAGGCTACGTGGGAGCCTGAGGAGCAGGTGTGGAGACAGTACCCTCATCTTTTTTATTCAGGTATGTTATTTAAATTTCGAGGATGAAATTTATTTTAAGGAGGGGAGGAATTGTAAGCCCTCACTCAGATGTATTATTTTATGGTATTAAAAATATTCGAATTGAGCTACGGTTGAATTGTAGGCCTCCAGTAGTGTTATTTGAGGTTTATTATACTTTCATATCGCAAGTTGGATGTCGTTTGGTTGACCCCGGTACGAATTCAAAGTGATTAAGAGTAATTTATGTATTAATTAAGCGAAGTGAGCTCACGAAATAAAGTAAAAGATATTTATTTCAACCAATAAGAAATGAGATAAGTGATTTTTATTAGTAAACGAAATCGGACGAATTTTGTTCCGAGCTTCTGACGATGAAATTGAGTATACTGAAATGTTCCTAGGTGATAATAAATAGGTTTCGTAAAAATAAATCGAAATTCGAAAGCCTAGGATAAGTTAAAACTTAATTACGAAGTTTAGACGAAAAAAGACTTTTATAGGGTTAATGGCAGTAGAAGCTATGTATGGATTTGTATTAGCGAGTTTTATATTTCTAAATGAGTATTTGATGTTTTACGGTGAAAGCGGATAGTATTGAAGATTTTCGAAGGAGATTCGCATCCGATGGAGGGCGTTTGTGAGTAGAAAACCAACTCCTTTTTAGTGTAGTGTTGTTCAAATTTTATTTGATGATTATATATGTTTGTTTCATTACATAATTGAATTGTGTATTGTAATTATATCTTGTGAATTTCAAGTTAAGTCTATTTTTCTATTTAGAATGAAATAGAATTAAAGATTTAAGGCAGTTTGCTTAATAAACGAGTTATTGTAAAAAGCTTGCGTAAAAGAAGTTTTAGTACACTGATGGTTTATCCTAGTGCCAGTTGAGTATCCAGTAAAATGCTTTATGCGTGCATAATAGATATGAGAGAGTTACTAACAGAGAGAGAGAGAGAGAGTCAGTTGAGCGACCCTCTGCACTATAAGGTAGTATAGTTTAGATCGATTGTGTAACGGTAACGTGTGCCCAGAGTTCGTACATCGGTAACTACATAAGGTAGATTCCCTAATTCTTAATGGTTAGCTAGAGATTTATGCTACCACAACAGGAGTAGTTTCTCTGGGTTACCATCAAGGCGAGAAATGAGAAAGTTTCTAAAGAAATTCGAAATGAGTTTAAGAAACTATTTGTTTTGGAAAGGCTAAAAAATATTTCAAAAAAATACTTTAGTTTATGGAGTTGTTTAATGCTTATCTCACTGAGTTATACTCACCATTTATTTTTCATGTGTTTCTTAAAATGTTCCCTCAGGTGCAGGAGCGAGTCGTCCAGTAGACAAGGCTCAGACCCACGTGCGAACCGATTGATGGACGACCACATTCCATCGTATAGCTCACGCTTTTGATAATGCATGTATTGTATATAAATTTTGATGTCAACGATGTAAATTTGTAAATAAACATATAAGTAGTTGAATGCACACTTTATAAAAATGTTTTGATCAGAAAATTCAGGTTTTCCATAAATTTTCAAAATTTCGAATATGCCTGTTGGGATTGATTTTGAATGATAGCCAGAGGCTCTTGGTAGTTGAGAAAGTTTGCCATAGAAGTATATTTGAATTGTTTTTGAAGTTTGCAAGGTGGCTTAATTGAATAAACAATCGACATACTACCAGATTTTCATCAGAAAAACGAAAAATTTTAACTTGCTGCCAAGTAAACGAATTACAAAAATAAGTATAAACGGAGTTTTGGTGCTTTGATGGGACTTCTTTAGGCCGACTTAAGGTTCGTTGGAGTTCTGTCAGAGTGCTACGAGATCCAGATGAGGGATTCGAGAAGGGTCCCGTCAAATTGTATGTTGATGGGTCTTCCAGTGAGCAAAGGGCAGGAGCTGGAGTGTTGTTAATTAGCCCAGAAAGGCATAAAATCCTTTGCGTGCTCAGGTTCGGATTTCGGGCTACCAACAATGAAGCTGAGTATGAGGCCTTACTAGTAGGACTTCGTTTAGCCAGAGAGATGCGAGCTGAACGACTCAGAATTTTTAGTGACTCATAGCTTGTAGTCTGCCAAGTGCAGGGAAAATATCAGACCAAGGGGTCCAAGATGGTAATCTATCTGCAGAAGGTTCAAAAGTTGTTGGGAACATTTGAAAAGTAAGTGGTGAACTAGATCCCGTGAGCTCAGAACTCCCATGTAGATACCTTAGCTTGTCTGGCAAAACCCAAGATGCAGAATTCTCAGGAGCCATACCAGTAGAATTCCTGTCAAAACCAAGTACAGAGTCAGCAGATGAAGTAATGGCCATGACTGTAGCAGCTGACTCTTGAATGAGCTCCTTGATCGAATATCTACAAGACGGGAAGCTACCAGATGATAAGGTAGAGGCACGCCGCCTACGATCTCAAACTGCAAGATACTGCATTTGTGACGACGTGCTCTACCAAAGAGGCTTCTCAGCGCCACTGTTAAGGTGCATAGATGAGCCTGATTGCTCAAGGGTTTTGATGGAGATTCATGCTGGTCATTACGGGAACCACGCTGGGGGGCTCTCATTGGCCCAAAAAGCACTAAGGTAAGGGTATTATTGGCCAACCATGAAACAAGATGCTATCAACTTGGTCAAAAGATGTGACAGCTGCCAAAGGTTTTCGAAGATCCCCCGAGCTCCACATGCCTACTTGCGCCAGATGGTTAGTCCTTGGCCATTCACGATCTGGGACATGGACCTGATAGGGCCTCTCCCTACAGGTCGGAGGGAGGTGCAAGCTTGCCATCATCACAGTTGATTACTTCACCAAGTGGGTAGAGGCTACAAAACTTGCCGAGATCTCCACTGCCAAAGTAGAAAATTTTGTTTGGAATAACATCATTTGCAAGTTTGGAGTTCCTCAACAGCTCGTGACCGACAATGACACTCAGTTTAGCAACGAACAGTTCATCAGATTTTGCAACAATCTCGGCATTGTAAAGAGCTTCTCAATAGTAAACCATCCTCAGGCAAGATTTTGTGATCCATGGCGCGGTCTGAAAGGCCTTTACCTGGCTCAACTCGAAAGCTGAAGTTCCTAAGATTGACCAAAGAAGGGCAGGAAATATAAAACCAATGTGTCTTGTAATCGTCCATATTGGAATTCCCCTTAACCTGACCCTGAGGCAAAATGCTTGTATATGGGGAAAAGCTAGCTGAAACGTAATACAGTCCGTCCCGTAGCTGGCCAGAGCTAGTGCCCTTAAAGTAGAACAGGTACTTTAGTAATTTAGGAGAAGGAAAAGGAAGATTATTCTTCCCAAAAAGAATGGCTAAAGAAGTAATTTAGGAGTATGTATTCAGGGTTAGCTGAAATGGGGCGAGGTCTAAATCATTGAGGAGATCTACAAGGTAGGGGTGGACTGGAAACCTAAACCCGACTTCTAAATGGTGCAGGCTGATAGTAATGAAACCCATAGGAGGACGAACCGTATGGTCACTAGCAGAGGCTGTCATGATGCGACAACCTCTTGGGATGTGGAACTCTAACGCCAGTCCTACAAGCTCCGTAGTTGATATTTTTATGGAATGGTGTTTGAACATTTCTCGGGCTCTCATCTCTTCAGCAACTTGTTAGTCGCAGCTGATTGTTAAGCCGGATCGGGATCCGCGCATGCAGAAAACCCTTCAGCAACCTCTTCGCCTTGCGAGGCTGCCTCTTGAGAAGCTCATACTTGCTCCATGTGCTCATCAAAGCCTGAAGTTTCTTCCTCTCCTATTATATGTGGTTGGCATCTATGACCTGAAGACATTTACATAATGAAAGGGAGCAATTAGGTCGCCATGTGCAGACCAAGCCTAAATCATCTAAAGCTCCAATTCCCTAAGCTAGTGAATCTCCTAAAGTCAACAGGTCACAAACGCCACAAGAAGTTATCTATAGGGCATGTCTTAAATCTACAACCTAGCGACCTACGAGCTACCTACTTATTATTCTCTATATCTATGAGCTCCCGTGCATGTCACAAACAGCAAGCAGATGACAAAAAATTGGTTTACCAAATCAAAATCAACAAAAAATGAAATTTCAGTCTCAAACAAACACTCAAACAGCAAGAATATTAAGCACAGATCAAAATCAAGCCCAAAAATGCATGCAAATAATGCAACCAAATAAGCCAAAGAATCAAGAAATAAGTCACAAGAGCTTACTGTAAGTGAAGCAAGACTTGATGGCTCTAAGGGAACAAAGGTTGATTTTCAACGAAGATGGAGGATGATTGCAGCAGTTGAGAGAAAAAAGCGAAAAAAGGTTGCCGAAATCTGAAAATGAGTGAGAATGGAGAATGTGAAGGGTCCCTACCTTTTTTATAGCTGTCTCACCCCAACCGTTGGATCTAAAAGCCCATTAATTGCTCCAGATCTGATGGCGTAGCGCAACGTTCGGGATTTGGTCATCATGCGTAGTCAGTTAAAAGACATGCATTAAATGCACACCCTGCACGAAACCGTCACCTGAGAAGCTGCCGTATGTCCAAAGACAAGAAGTTGAAAAAGGCTAAATAATCATTCCCACCAAACCAGCTTTTACCAGCGAGCTCGGAGCTCTCAGACCGTAAAGCGCCCTAAGAGTTTAGGGGCTTGTGTTATGGGTATTTTCTAGATTACCTAAATGGACTGGTAAAAACCCAATAAGTTGACCCAGCAGACGAACCCAATCTCCTAGCTCAAAGAAGCTTTTTGGACGCCTTGCTTGCAACTCATGCATATTGTGCTCTGACAATGTCAGGCTTGCTAACCGAGATCGTATACTATTGATAAGCTAAGGTCGCCAGAATTCCTCAGCAGCTTTAGCTCATTCAAAGCAAAGCCAGACCCAGCTCGTGACGTGCCATGCATGAAATTTGTTTTAGATTAATTGCAGCGTGATTTAAGGAAATTTCCCCTAACCAGCATGGGCTTAGCGTCTAAATCATTCTTTCACAAAATTGATCTGACATATGTCAGTTGCATTAAATATAATTCATCATTTGGTTTTGATTTACTGTGTATTACTGTAGCACCTCCCCCTCTATAAATAGGGGAAGATTTTCATTGTAAATCAAGAGATAAATACTTTGAGTGTCGTTACTCTGTAGAAATAGAGAGAGAATAATGGACGTAGGCAACAGTTGGCCAAACCACTTTAAAATTTTATTATCTTTTGTTCTTCCTTTGCTTTCTTCTTCACTTTTCATCTATCTTTTGTATTGTTTTGATCATTTTGCAGCATTGGGCTTTGAAGAATCTGATTGACTGGTTTATGACGTCGACAAGAGGTAATTATGATATTAATAGATGATACCAGTTTTAATGGGTTTGAGATAAAGCCAAACTATTATTTATTGGGTTTTAGTAACATGACCCAGTAGAGCTAAACCCATAAGCCATTTTATCAAAAACATCTTATAAGGACATCTGAGACAGTATAACCTGCCAAATCAAAAAGATTAAAACTGCAAAAATGAATAGAACAAAAGAATAAACTCATGTTATTGACCCATTACTTGTTTATCAAGCAAACTCCCTTAACAACAAAAATAAAATTATTTTAGCACATATTATTAAAACCATTTTATGAGGACATCAAAAACAACAGAATCAAATATTAAGCATGTCACTAACCTCCTTTGCACTATGTTTTAAACCATTTGTACAGTATTCAAAGGTGATGAAGAGAAATTTGACTAAACAATTATATCTTTATTAGAAATGGCAATGGATAGGACCAATCCAGGTCAGCCCACCCAAACCTGACCAAGAATTTTTTAGGGGTGCCTCAAACCCTGCTCTCGCCTTAAACAAATAACTACTTTCTGCTTCAAACTCATCTCGAATACATTAGGTTCCCTCATATTTGGATCGGATTAGGTATTTTTGTCACCCTTATTCTTAACCGAACAGAAGCATTGATGGATTGTTGATTATACAGGCCAGATACAACATTACGGAACTGTTGTTGGTTTCTTCTCCGCTTAGTAACAACTACAAATCCTTCAGCATCCCCAAGTTTTATGTTTTCATCTTCCATGTTATCAGAGGATTGAGAGGCCAAAGTTGTCTTGCCATTTATGATTGCATTGTCAGTGTCATTTGCACAACTTTTCAAATAATCAAACTTCTTCTCATTAGCTTCAGACCCATCTACATGATGCTATACTGACTTTAAAATAAAGCCAATCAGTATCTGCCTTGCCAGCTCTGACTTCTTAGATATTGAGCTACTCTTTCTTTAATTATATCCTCAACTGTATCATCTCCTACCTCACTAGTTATTTCATGTGAAGAGTTGGAGTCATTAGAAACGTTTGAATCTGCATTTACTACATTTGTTTGCTAGCCTCTCCTTGGTACAAATTCTTGTGCTTGTGAAGTCATGATCCTTGAAGGCTCAAACCTGTTTCTTTCCATAATGAAATTGTGGTTATTTAGAAAACCATGTTTCATGTAGTAAGATTGATTAGTTCTATAGTACAGAGGTGATGAGCTAGGCTGACAAGAAACGCTAGCAGCAACAACAGGATCTGCAAACATGCCTTGACTTGTGACAGCTACTGAATTTAGAGGATGGCCCTTGGAAAGAGCTCCTGGTTTGAATGGCTCAGCTGCTGCTGAAAGCTTACTCCCATTTGTTTTTATAGGCCTTTCCTGGTTAGAGGCTTCTTCAGATTGAATAAAAGTTTTTTGAGTTTCTTCTGGTTGAGCGTCACCTGGTATACCCTTGACTGTAGAGCCATTATCGTTTTCCTCTTTTGATGTCTCAGGTGTAATCCTACAAGCCCGATTGCTTATTTCTTCTACTTTCTCCACCATTGGCTTTAAAACCATTCCTACTACAGCAAAGAGATTGGTTGCACCAGTTAAGAGTTTGGAAGCAATAGCTTTTTCTTGCAGTTTAATTGTCTCCTTTGACAACTCAATTGTAATGTTCCTAGGAGTTTTCTTCTGTGCTGGTGATAAATTTCACACTTATTGATTCTTTCTCTAGAATTTGAATATTTACAGCTGTTTATATATAGCTTTGCAAGATTCAGGCGCCTCTGACCAAACTTTCGGCTGGCAGCATTACCTGGCCTCCCTTTATGATTGGCTTCTTGCCATCCCTCATCTTTAGTTGTTTCTTCAACAAATCCGCTTGCACATGTTGGATTGTATCTACTAAAACCATCATTCTCTTTGACAAATTTGTTACCAATCGATGATCTGTATTTAGCATTATCATTATTTCCTTCTGGCTCTTCAGGATGAACTGTGTTCATGACTACTGTGTTGCTATCTGCTATAGTCAAGCTATTCTTCAGTCCATAATTGGGCACAGCACCTTCAACTAGCACATCATGATGGGCTTGATGGGTCATATCATTGATCTGCACCACCTAAGAGATATATAGAGCAATATCATAAAATGTTAATTGAGCAGGGTTAAAGAATTCATAATGAGTTAACATCATCAACTTCTTCTGCAGTAGTAAAATTACAACGATGAACTCTGACAATCAGAAATCAGCCATAATGGAATAGAGCCTGTGTTCAACCTCATTAAAGATTTATTGTTGACTTTTCGCTAACGGAGTCGACACCATAAAATTTCTAATATTGGTCAAAATTTTAGAAACTCGTACATAACATATTTGTTTCTTGACGTTGGCCAACTTCTAAATTTATTTTCTACTAAATAGTTAATGTTAAAAGAATGAAAATAATTAGATATCCAACTTTCAAAATTTTAAAGAAAAACAGTGCTAATATCACTTGAAAAAGAAAGAAAAAACCGCTTACCTTTACATGTCATTTCCTATGTGCTTTGCTTCCTTTAGAATCTTGATCAAGACTTATGTAATCCAGGAGTTCTGATACACTGCAAGAATGTTCACAGCTTTTGGTAACAAAAAAAAAAAAAACAATAAGAACAAGTAATTTGGGAATACCTTATTAATAATGCCTAAGGTGACCTTTACTTGAAATGAATGCATCTGGCTTTAGAGTTCCATTTCGTGTGGCCTCTTACTGCTCTAGAGCTTTTGATTCAAAATATTGAAGCCATGCAGCAGCATCCTGCAAAAGAAATGTAGTCCATATATGTACATAAAAGAAAATTGGAACATTCTCTTAGGACAGTAAATTCACTAAAATTGTGATGTAAGTTCAATCTGTTGAAATCCACTTTATCCCTTTCCTGTAATACAGGTAACAAGAAAAACAAACTAGCCTGAACTCATTTACATGCAACAAAAATACTCAATCATGACTGTATGTATACCTGAGTTCGCAGGTCTACTAATCCGAGTTTAGCTTGAAGTATCTTAAGTGTTGTTTGTTGGATCGAAATTCTCACTAGAACAAAAACAAAACTTTTACAACACTCAAACAACTCACAATACAAAGCTTTGCTTTGTTTCTCACACACTCACTAGAAGCTTTGCTTCTTTTCTTACAGTTTCTTCTTCTTTGTGATGCTTAAACCTCATGCAAGAGGAGCTATATATAGTGCTAGAGAATTAATCTAAACCATTCAAATTAACAAATACAAATAAATCCTAACCACACATAATAAAACAAATTCAACTCAAACACCAACCAAACAAAGACTTTCCAATTCATCTTTCACATTGCATAATTTATTCACCTAACCTTAGAAGATTCTTATTGATGGACTTGGGCTTTGTAATGGGCTTGCTCAAAACAAGTTTATATTTTCAATACCCCCTCTTAAACTTGTTTTACCATGCCAAGCAAACTTCTTAATCTCGCAAAATCTTCAAACTTTAGTGGCTTGGTAAAAATATCTGCAATCTGATCCTTTGACCTTACGTATTCCATTTGCACATTTCTTTTTGCTATGCATTCTTGTATGAAGTGATAACGAGTATCGATATGTTTGCTTCTATCATGGAACATCGGATTCTTTGCTAAGGCGATGGCTGACTTATTGTCTATACAAATCTCAGTTGGTTCTTCTTGCGGCAAGCTTAATTCATTCAATAAATTTCTGAGCCAAATTGCATGACAAACATACGAAGTAGCAACTACGTATTCGGCTTCATAGGTGGATAGTGTGACAATCGGTTGCTTCCTTGACATCCATGTGAAAGTTGTGTTTCCCATGAAGAATGCGAACCCACTAGTGCTCTTTCTATCATCTGTATCTCCACCCCAATCGCTATCGCTATATCCAACAAGTTTGAAGTCATTTGAAATTGAATAGAACAAACCAAAGTCAATTGTACCTTGATATAGCAAAGGATTCTCTTAGCTGCCTTGAAATGGGTAGTTATTGGATTCTCCATATACGACTCACAAGTCCAACTGCATAGAGGATGTCAAGTCTTGTACAAGTCAAGTACCTCAAACTTCCAACCAAACTCTTAAAGAGTGTTGGATCCACCTTTTCTGCTTTATCATGCTTAGACAGTTTGACTCCACATTCCACTGGTGTGCTTATTGGATTGCAATCATCCAACTTGAATTTCTTAAGTATCTCCCTTACATAGCTTTCTTGGGAGATAAAGATGCCATCTTCATTTTGCTTGACTTCGATACCAAGGTAGTATGCCATCAATCCGATGTCGGTCATCTCGAATTCCTTGGCCATTGCTTTCTTGAATTCTTCAAAAAAACTTGGATTATTATCGGTGAAGATTAAATCATCCACATACAAACATACAATCAAAACATCTCCATCTTTGAATTTGATGTAGAGAGCATGTTCATGAGGACATTTGGTGAAGCCATTCTCTTTGAAGTATTTGTCAATCCGATTGTTCCATGCCCTTGGTGCTTGCTTCAACCCGTAAAGAGCTTTCTTTAGTTTTAGAACTTTGTCTTCGTGGCCTTTGACTTCATAGCCTGATGGTTGCTGAATATAGACTTCTTCTTCAAGGACTCCATTTAGGAAGACGGATTTTACATCCATCTGATGAATTTTCCACTTATTCTGAGCTGCCAAAGAAATTATTAGTCTTATAGTTTCTAATCGAGCAACAGGAGCAAATACCTCATCATAGTCAATTCCAGCTTTTTGACTATAGTCTTTTGCAACAAGTCTTGCCTTGTGTTTTTCTATCTCTCCGTTAGCATTTCTCTTTATCTTGCACACCCATTTGACACCAATTATTTTGTGTTCTTTTGGAAGTATAACGAGCTCCCAAGTATTGCTCTTTTCAATTGACTTGATTTCTTCATTCATTGCATCTTTCCACTTCTTATTTTGTATAGCTTTTTCAAAGCTCACTGGTTCGAAATCAGCAAAGAGACAGAAAAGTGTGCGATTATCAAGTTGTTCAGTTACCTCATAAAGATCTTGCAGGCTTCTTGTACGCTCCACATCTCTTTCATTCAGAAATGATGGTGGTGAGTTTCCATTATCTGTTGAGGCTGGTGATGCTGGTGGTGTAGTAGGTTCTTGTTCTACTTACTCTATTCTTGGTTGCTCATCCTTCTCTTCTTTAAAGTAGAGAAGGAAATTGTAATCTTCATCATGTGTTTTCCAATTCCATATACTTTCTTCATCGAATACAACATCACGGCTGATGATAGTCTTTCCATTGTTTGGATTATACAGCTTGTAGCCTTTAGAGTAATTATCGTACCCAATGAAGATGAACTTCTCACTTTTGTCATCACGCTTACTTCTTCTCTCGTCATATACATGTACATGAGCTATGCTTCCAAAGACTCTCAGGTGGGAAATACCTGGCTTCCTTCCATTTCATGCTTATTGTGGTGTCTTTCTCAACACACTTCTTGTTGGAGATCGATTTGATAGGTATACTACGTAAGCTACAACTTCCGCCCAAAATTCCTTTGGTAATCTTTTGCTTTTCAGCATACTTCGAGCCATATTGAGAATTGTTCTATCCTTTCTTTCTGCAACACCGTTTTGCTGGGGGGATCTCGGAACAGTTAGAGGATGTCGGATTCCATTTGCTTCGCAGAACTCTTGGAACTCTTTTGAGGTGAACTCTCCTCCTCGATTAGATCTCATTGCTTTTATCTGGTAGCCATTTTCTTTCTCCACAGTAGTTTTAAATTTCTTGAATACTTCAAAGACTTTTGATTTCTGTTTCAAGAAATATACCCAAGTTTTTCTTGAAAAATCATCAATGAATAGAAGGAAATAATTACTGTTACCGAGAGAGCTTGGCTTGATTGGACCGCACACATCAGTATGGATGAGCTTGAGTGATTTCTTGGCTCTTGATTCTGACTGTTTTGGGAAACCTTTTCTGAATTGCTTCCCAAGTAGACACCCTTCACAAAGTTGGTCAGGATGATTAATACAAGGTAGTCCTCTCACCATTTCCTTCTTGGACAACATTTCCAATCCTCCAAAGTTGAGATGCCCAAATCAAAGATGCCATAACCATGATGCATCTTTGTAACAAGCTTTTAAACACTTTGCAACATCATTTTGAATGTTCAACGAAAACATTCTATTCTTTGACATTTTCACTTTAGTAATTAAATTTCCTATGTCATCTCTTATAAAAAGACTACAATCTTTCATGTGAATATCATAGCCTTTTTCTAAAAGTTGACCTAAACTCAAGATGTTGATTGTCATGTTGGGCACATAGTAAACATTTGAAATCAATTGGTGACTACCATCTTTTGCACAAATAAGAATGTTACCTTTTCCTTTCACCGAAATTTTAGAACTATCTCCAAATGAGACATTGCCACTCACAGATTCATTGAGCTTTATGAACATGTTTTTTTCTTCCACACATATGGTTGCCCGCACCGGTGTCGAGATACCAAGTATTCTCTTGGTTCCATCATTGCCTCTGTGTGCTAATGACAGAATTTCTCTCTCCTTTATTCTTGCTTCCACAAAATTAGTCTTTTCTTTAACCTTGTTATTTGGAGTTCTACATTCTGAAGCATAATGTCCAAACTTCTGACAATTATAACACTGAACTTGAGATTTTTCGTACCTCGTGTTCGAATTGCCTCTTCCACTACCGCTTGTTGAATTTTCTCCTCTTTCATAGCTATTGTTGGAATTGTTGTTATAATTCCAACCTCGTCCACGACCACGACCTGTACCTCGTTCTCGGCCTCTTCCTCTGCCTCGACCACATTGGTATCTCTCGTGGCTTTGGATTTCTTCCTTCTCTTTGAGTTGTGACTTGAAGAGTTGTTCATTGATACCTTGCTTCCTTTTATGCTTTTCTTCATAACGATCCTTGAAGTTGCTCAATTGTCATGGTTGTCAAATCTTTAGTCTCTTCTATCGTCACAACGATATATTCAAATTTGGAATCCAACGAGCGAAGTATCTTCTCCATTATTCTGGTATCTTCCAATGTCTCACCATTTCTTTTTAATTGATTAGAAACGGTTAACACTCTTGTGAAGTAGTCAGAAATAGATTCAGATGCTTTCATATGTAATGATTCAAACTCACCTCTTAAAATCTGAAGACGAACTTTCTTCACTTGTTCGGATCCTTTGCAAGAAGTTTGTAGCTTCTTCCACGCTTCTTTAGCGGACTTTGCACTTGAAATTTTCTCAAAGCCATCATCATCTAATGCTTGATAGATGAGATAGAGAGCCTTTTTGTCTCTCTTCCTTGAGTCTTTTAAACTATCCTTTTGAGTTTGGGATAGTGTCGACTCATCTTCTGATTTGGTGTAGCCCTTTTTTACGACTTCCCAGACATCGTGTGCTCTAAGAAGTGCTTTCATTTTGATACTCCAATTATCATAGTTGTCATTCTTTAGTGTTGAAACTAGAAAGGATACCATACCATTAGCCATACCTTTAAATATGTTTAGAATTTCGAAATTCTGATTTGCACAGATGGATTCAGAACGTCGAGAAACTTCAACCGGAACTTGAACCAAAAAATCAACTTTTGGTCAACGATCAACGGTCAAAGTCAAAAATCAACTGTGCCTGTATGACTTAGATCAGCAGCGGTTCGGCTTGGGTTCGGCTTGGCTCGGCTCGGTTCGGCTCGGCTCAACTTGGTGAGTAAACTCGGTTCAACTCGTTAATTGACATAGTTTTCTGCAGTAATTTTTCGACGGTGCGTGCGAGCGCGTCAGATCTCTGATTGGGATGATTTTTGCGACGTTATGCTCCTCTCGTCGAGAGCTTCGATTTGGTATATTATATGACACTTAGCTTTGCTCTGATACCACTTTATTGGATCGAAATTCTCACTAGAACAAAAATAAAACTTTTACAACACTCAAACAACTCACAATATAAAGCTTTGCTTTGTTTCTCACACACTTACTAGAAGCTTTACTTCTTTTCTTATATTTTCTTCTTCTTTGTGATGCTTAAACCTTATGCAAGAGGGGCTATATATAGTGCTAGAGAATTAATCTAAACCATTCAAATTAACAAATACAAATAAATCCTAACCGCACATAATAAAACAAATTCAACTCAAACACCAATCAAACAAAGACTTTTCAATTCATCTTTCACATTGCATAATTTATTCACCTAACCTTAGAAGATTCATATTGATGGACTTGGGCTTTGTAATGGGCTTGCTCAAAACAAGTTTATATTTTCAACATAGTTTGCTCATGATGCACACTCAAGGAATGTGCTTCCATCAATGAAAGAGCTATGGCTATAGCATGATAGCATGCAGCAGTCTGTCAGGTGAATAAACCAAAATAAATGGTTTGGTTCATTGGAATATATACATATACGGGAACTTGCACAAGTGCCAGAACACACATGTTTACACGTCGTATTAGGAGAGGAGAATTATAGATTTACCCTTCTTTTATTATAATATTTTTATCACATACTCAGATTTTGGGCTGTGACAGAATTGTGTCGAAGCACATTTATGTGTGTGTGTGTGTGTGTGCATGCGTGCGTGCATGCGTGTGTGTATGTGTGTGTGTGTGTGACCTGTATATGGTCTGCTCTTAACAATCTTTGGTTGCACTTAAGAGCTTCATGCAGGTATCTAAGAGCAACTTGAACATGTCCCATGCCCTCTTCCATCGTAGTCACATTTATATTTGTTGCAGCAGGGTTTGGATGTGAAAGTCCACAAGTAAAATGCAAAAGGAATAAGGCACGATTTACGTATCTGCTAGTATATCAGTAACATGATTAAGAAACCATAAAAGTTGTGAGTTAAAGAATCAAATACAAAGATGCTTGTTCTGGCGAATCAGTTACAAGTTAAACAACTGTTTATGACTTACTTCAGAGCCACCTCAATGTGTTGAAGGCGATAATAAAAGACCGAAAGATCCCCATAGCTTTTCATTGGATTTGGATGATCAAGCCCGAGTACCCCCTCATTTATATCCAATGCCTTCTGCTAATATGTAGTTGCCTACAAATGAGGAAAGGTACATAGTCAGTGGAAACTGTTGGGTTTTATGCCCTAAGAGCTTGTAATAATGTAAACGGTTTTATAAATAATAAAGTATTCATTTTATTCAATTTATATATTTTGCAAAAATAGTATATATCATGAGAAACATCCTTGATTACTGATGTAATTTCAAACTAAATATATAAGTGTTATATACATGCGGATTTATTTTGAAATAAGTAATCTAAAGAGTCCGTAGAAAATAAATAAAGCTGGGTACTTTATTTGTGGTAAATCTACAGTTGCGGTCCATTTTGTATTCGGTACGATAGTCTTATCCGAGACTATCCATGTAGTGACATGAAAATGAAGGCACCTTATATAATATAGATTACATAGGACTGGACCACGATAAATATAAGTCTCTTATCAATATCCGTTAAACTTAGAGATTTATATTTATCAACCAGATGATCATATATGAATTGATCTTAATCCTGAGTGTATTATGTACTCCTACTTGTTGAGTTATATCCTTTGATTTATATGGGTGAGATCGGTGTAGATGTCCGGTCAATAACTTCGTACTTTGGGGATATGATTTAGTAAGTAGCTAGGAACATTCTACACGATAGTGGAATCCACTCCTTCTTGCGAGAAGTAGAGAAGTAGTTCCCTTAAGGGTTGATTCAAGTCTTGAATAATATGAGCGCTCAACTTTCCATTCATATGAAAATGGAAAGATAAATTCATAAGTTGTTATGGATATATTGTTCATTAGAGAATCAATGGTACTTAAGGATTAAGAAATAATTAGAAGGGTAAAACGGACATTTTGACCTACCTCTAATTATGAACTATTTGTGGAGGGTCAAATCATATGTAGTGATTAAATCAATGGATACTGAAAATTTCAGATTGTATAAAAACATCTACAGTTTTGAGAGTACAATCTTAGGTTTTTAGTGGAGTAATTCTAAGATGAATAATAGTGAATTATTAATTAAAGAGATTAATTAATAATTTCGAAATTATTGGAGCTCAAAACTGTAGATCCATCGGGTCCCTTTGATAACTCATTTCACTATAAGAAACTTGTATATAGAATATTGTAATTGGACCGTCCAATTATAATTGTTACGCAAGTAGCAAAATTGGTGTTCACTTAATATTTGAATAATATTGATTATTCAAATTATTTGATCATTAATTAGTTAATTATTAATTATGAATTAATAATTATTTAATTAATTTTATAAGAGGCTTTGAATTTGATTCTTAACAGTGACCTGATATAAATTAATTATGAATTAATTACAGGTCACAAGTTTAATTTTAAAATATAACATGAATTAATTTTGAATTAATTATATTATATGGGACAAAAATTTAATTTTAATAAATATGGGGTTTAATGTTAATTTGATTAATTAAAACCCTAAGTAGTTGCCTATAAATAGAAAATAAATAGTTTTCTTTTCCTAATAGAAGTTATATTTTGGTTTTGTTTTACGTTCTTTGAAAAGAAGAGAAAAAGTTTTCTTTTAGCATAATCAAAATCATAAATTCACCTCTTATATATATTGTTGATTCTTTTTAGAAAAGAAATCAAAAAGAAAGTGAGCACAATTCTATATAACTATGCTCACTCACTAGTTTCTTGGTGTAGAGTCATATCGAGAAAGGTTAGGTGGTGAGCAATCCACAGAGATCAATACATAAGGTAAAAATCTAATTTTTATTTTTTTATATTATTTTATTTCATTATTTTATTGATCTAGAATTTCTTGAGTTTTCTAAAAAAATTTTAAACTCAGCGTTCCACAAAATTCATATTTTTCATAAAAACAATTGTTGTTTATCCCTTCAATTGGTATCAAAGCCTAGGTTCCTTGTATTGATTAGTATGTCATTGAGTAGGCACTATTATTTTTATTTGATTATGATGTATTTTATTCATGTTTGATGAATGAGGATTGCATGGTATGATCATTAATTGTATGGTTCTTTAGTTATTTAATTTGATTAAATTTGTAAGCTGTTTGTAGCAATTTTTCTGTTGTAATTCATATAATTAGGGTTTTATTTTTATAAGAATAAAGCGCAGCAGAACAGATCTGAAGATTGGCAGAAACTGGGTCTGAATTTGGGTGTGCACTGGTTATGAACCATGCGCAAACAAACAGCAAGCGCACAAGATGCGCGAACGGGAATGAAAAAAAAAAAAGTGGGGGCTGTTGTTAAGTCTGGTGTGCCGATTTGTGTGTATACTGTTTTTGAACAGTTGTACAAATTCAAAGCATGCAATTTTTTTTTTTTGAATAAATTTAAGCGCATCAGATGCGCAAGCAAATAAAAAGAAAATTGTGACTAAACAGACTACGGTCAAATGTGGGGCCGTGATGAATGATTAATTTGATAACATGTACATGCATCAAAAATATGTCATATAGAATAATAGAGGGTGCCTACTCATTGCATTATAACATGACATGCATCATGTGTATTATTTTATTTTACTATTAAATTGTTTATTAGTATAAATAGAAGAATAATACATAGAATGCCTTTTAAATTATTTGAATTGATTTTATTAGAAAATCATAGGTTTCAAATTAGAAATTAGATTTCAATAATTGGCATTCATAATGTGGATTAGATTTTAATTAGTTAAAATCAGATAACTTCATATTAAATCTAGTCTTTATAATTTTGATTATTTAGATTAGATTTATAAATTGAATTAGATTTTCAAAGTGTTAAAAATCTGATAATTCATTAAGTGTTAATAAGTTTCAGACTTTAACAACACATAAATTCTTAGTAACTTATATTATCTTTTTAGCCGTTAATAATCTAAGACGATGACTAGGAATATTTAAATAGAAAACTCTTATCCTAAAATAGTGAGTGGGAGAGAGATATATGACAATATATCTCACAGTCTCTATCATTAGTTCAACACCGTGAAACTTAAAAGGCGCCTCGAGACGGCTTTGTTATCGTCCCCCTACGGGTGGTGTCGTGTCCATTTAAGTTGATCAAGGTTGACTTCCTAACGGATAATATTTCTAGATGTATCTTGGGATTGACCTACCCTACGGCGGCAATTCTCGAGTTAAATCCATGGAATCCGAAATGATGGGTTACACTCATAAAGGAAATAATTAATTGTTAATTATTTTCCTGACCGAAAAACGGTAGTTAAATAATATAGGAATAAGAGTTATTTTATTATATTATTTAATTGAGAATGTCTCAGTCTAACATACAAATATTTGACCTACCCTACGGCGGCCCTTATTTATGGAATGTTAGATTATCGTGGCATAGTAATTATTTTTTAGGGTATTTTCTAATTCATTATTCGTGTATCATGCATCACGTTTAATTTTATGCCAAAATTACATGATATTAATTTTTGCAAATTGATATTAAATGTTTGTTATTTATTTTCAGCAATGGTATCTCCGTTGATTTCTATACTTGCTAATGATAAATTAAACGGGGAAAATTATGTCAAATGGAAAAGTAACATGAATGCAGTCCTGGTCTGTAAAGACCTTAAATTTGTCACGACTCAGCCTTGTCCTCCCCAGCCAGCAAAAAATGCTGGACGTACTGTGCGCGAGACCTATCAAAAATGGGTCACAGTTGATGAGAAGGCCCGCTGCTATTTGTTAGCAGGGATGTCCGAGGTGCTTGCTACCAAGCACGAGGCAATGACAACAGTAACTCAAATACTGGAGTCATTGCAGGGCATGTTTGGGCAACCTTCTGAGCAGCAACGACACGAAGCTGTTCGTGCTGTTATAATTGCTAGGATGAAGGAGGATACATCTGTTCGAGAGCATGTCTTGAAAATGATGACCCACTTCAACACAGCTGAAAGCCATGGTGGGGCTATAGATGAGCGTAGCCAAGTGAGCATGATACTAGAAATTCTTCCGAACAGTTTCATGTAATTCAAGAGCAACTATGTTATGAACAAGTTGACTTACTCACTTACACAGTTACTAAATGAGCTCACTACTTATGAGTCTATAAATAAGGACAAAAATAAGTCTGGTGAAGCAAACGTTGCTGAGACTTCTTCTTCTGGTAAAAACAAGAGGAAGAGAAACACTGAAAAGGCTAAGGCTAATGTTAAGCCCAAGAAGCAAGCTACTTAGAAGAAGAGCAAAAAGGGCTCCAAGGCCACAAAGCCCAAAGGAAAATGTTTTCATTGTGGTGTTGATATGCATTGGAAGAGGAACTGTCCCAAGTACCTCAAGGAGCTCCAAGAGAAGAAGATGAAAGGTAAATGTGATTTACTAGTCATTGAATCTTGTTTAGTGGAGGATGATTCATCGCCTTGGATAATTGATTCAGGACCCACTAATCATGTTTGTTCTTCTTTGCAGTTGATTGATTCATATAGGCAGCTTGATGAGGGTGAGTTCAACATGAGAGTCGGAACAGGGGAAGTCGTTTCAGCAAAGGCAGTGGGAGAAGTTAGACTTCATTTTAATAATAATTGTTTTATTGTAATGAATAATGTTTATTTTATTCCAGGTTTTAAGAGAAATTTGATTTTTGTTGCTAAACTTTTGGAATTTAATTATTCTGTTTCTTTTTGTAATAAATCAGTTATTATTTCTAAAAATGGTTTGAAAATTTTTTCAGGGATACAAGAAAACGATTTATATGTATTAAGACCGTTAATGCATAACCCACTGCTTAATACTGAAATGTTTAAGGTTGAAAAACCAAAAACAAAACGACAAAAGATTTCTCATAATGATGACACATATCTTTGGCATCTAAGACTTGGTCATATTAACCTTAACAGATTAAACAGACTTGTAAAGAGCGGACATTTAAACGAGTTAAAGATCGATACTTTACCTGTTTGTGAATCATGTTTAGAAGGTAAAATGACCAAAAGACCTTTTACTGGAAAAGGGCTTAGAGCTAAGGAACCGTTAGAGCTTATACATTCGGACGTCTGCGGTCCTATGAATGTTAAAGCTAAAGGCGGTTATGAATACTTCATCACATTTATTAATGATTATTCAAGATATGGATATGTTTACCTTATGCAACGGAAGTCAGAAACTTTTGAAAAGTTCAAAGAGTTTCGAGCTGAAGTTGAGAATCAATTGGGTAAAACATTGAAAACTCTACGATCAAATCATGGAGGCGAGTATCTCGATACAGAGTTTGAGGATTACTTGCTTGAACATGAGATTTTATCTCAATTGACTGCTCCTGGAACACCCCAGCAGAACGGTGTTGCAGAAAGGAGAAATCGAACCCTTTTGGACATGATGAGATCTATGTTTAGTTATTCATCATTACCTAGTTCATTCTGGGGATATGCATTGCAAATTGCAATGTATATTTTGAATGTTGTGCCATCTAAGTCAGTTCCAAAGACACCTTTAGAGTTGTGGAAAGGTCGTAAAGCTAGTTTACGACATTTTCGCATATGGGGGTGTCCAGCACATGTGCTGAAAAACAAGACTGGGAAGCTGGAACCACGTTCAAAAGTTTGCCTATTTGTAGGTTATCCCAAAGAGACTAGGGGCGGACTCTTTTATAGTCCTGAAGAAAACAAAGTGTTTGTATCGACCAATACTACTTTTCTTGAAGAAAACTATATGAGAGATTACAAACCTCGAAGCAAAGTTGTACTCGAGGAGTTACTTCCTGGGTCGAATAGTAACCCGTCAGCAAAAGTTGTTGACAATGACATAATTCAGACCACGTCTGAACATCAGATAGATTCTCATCAGAATCATCTATCACCTCGTCGTAGTAGGAGGGTTATTAGACCACCAGTCTGCTACAGAGAGATTGGAGAGGCACAAATTGCTATCTCTGATGAGAGTGTAGATGATCCATTGACATATCATGATGCAATAGAGGATTCTGATAAGGAGGAATGGCTTAAAACCATGAATCTCGAGATGGAGTCTATGTACTCTAACTCAGTCTGGGAACTTATAGATGAACCAGATGGAATAAAACCCATAGGCTGTAAATGGATCTACAAGAGGAAGAGAGGAATGGATGGAAAGGTTGAAACTTTTAAAGCTAGACTAGTGGCAAAGGCTTATACCCAAAAAGAGGGAGTTGACTATGAGGAAACTTTCTCGCCAGTAGCTATGCTTAAGTCCATTCGGATTCTTCTTTCCATTGCTGCATGTCTCGATTATGAGATTTGGCAAATGGACGTCAAGACTGCGTTTTTGAACGGTAATCTTGATGAAAGTATCTATATGGTACAACTAGAGGGATTCGTGTCCCAAGGTCAAGAGCAAAAAGTTTGCAAGTTACAAAGGTCCATTTATGGACTTAAGCAAGCATCTCGATCTTGGAATATAAGGTTTGATACTTCGACAAAGTCTTATGGTTTTGAGCAAAATATCGATGAACCTTGTGTATACAAACGAATAATCGATAAGAAAGTGGTTTTTCTTGTACTTTACGTTGACGATATTCTACTAATTGGAAATGATATTGGAGTATTGTCAGACGTAAAGAGCTGGCTCGCTAGCTAATTCCAAATGAAAGATTTGGGAGAGGCCAGTTATGTCCTTGGGATCCAAATAATACGGGATCGTAAGAACAAACTGTTAGCGCTGTCTCAGGCATCTTATATCGATAAGATTCTTATGCGATTTTCGATGCAGAACTCTAAGAAAGGTAATTTACCTTTTCTTCATGGAGTTCATTTGTCTAAGGAACAGTGTCTTAAGACACCTCAAGAAATTGAGGATATAAGACGGATTCCCTATGCCTCTGCAGTAGGCAATCTCATGTATGCTATGTTATGCACGAGACCGGATATATGTTATTCGGTGGGAATAGTTAGTCATTATCAATCCAATCTAGGATTAGATCACTGGGTGGCAGTGAAGCATATTCTCAAGTATCTTCGGAGAACTAGAAACTATATGCTCGTATATTCTGGAGAGGATTTGATCCCATTAGGATATACAGATTCTGATTTTCAATCGGATAAGGATTCTAGAAAATCCACGTCCGGATCAGTATTCACTCTTGGTGGTGGAGCCATTGTATGGAGGAGTGTTAAGCAATCATGCATTGCTGACTCCACTATGGAAGCCGTATATGTAGTAGCTTGTGAAGCAGCTAAAGAAGCGGTATGGCTACGTAAATTCTTGATTGATCTGAAAGTTGTTCCAGATATGGATAAACCACTTACCCTTTATGGTGATAATAGTGGTGCAGTGGCTAATTCCAAAGAACCAAGAAGCCACAAACGAGGGAAACATATAGAGAGGAAATATCATCTCATTAGGGAGATCGTACAAAGGGGAGATGCGAACGTGATGAAGATTGCATCACAAGACAATCTTGCTGATCCGTTTACGAAGACCTTAACGGCTAAAGTGTTTGAAGGTCATCTAGAAGGTCTAGGATTACGAGATATGTCTCATCTGCTTTAGGGCAAGTGGGAGATTGTTGGGTTTTATGTCCTAAGAGCTTGTAATAATGTAAACGGTTTTATAAATAATAAAGTATTCATTTTATTCAATTTATATATTTTGCAAAAATAGTATATATCGTGATAAACATCCTTGATTACTGATGTAATTTCAAACTAAATATATAAGTGTTATATACAGGCGGATTTATTTTGAAATAAGTAATCTAAAGAGTCCGTAGAAAACAAATAAAGCTGGGTACTTTATTTATGGTAAATCTACAGTTGCGGTCCATTTTGTATTCGGTACGATAGTCTTATCCGAGACTATTCATGTAGTGACATGAAAATGAAGACACCTTATATAATATAGATTACATAGGACTGGACCACGATAAATATAAGTCTCTTATCAATATCCGTTAAACTTAGAGATTTATATTTATCAACCAGATGATCATATATGAATTGATCTTAATCTTGAGTGTATTATGGACTCCTACTTGTTGAGTATGTCCTTTGATTTACATGGGTGAGATCGGTGTAGATGTCCGGTCAATAACTTCGTACTTTGGGGATATGATTTAGTAAGTAGCTAGGAACATTCTACACGATAGTGGAATCCACTCCTTCTTGCGAGAAGTAGAGAAGTAGTTCCCTTAAGGGTTGATTCAAGTCTTGAATAATATGAGCGCTCAACTTTCCATTCATATGAAAATGAAAAGATAAATTCATAAGTTGTTATGGATATATTATTCATTAGAGAATCAATGGTACTTAAGGATTAAGAAATAATTAGAGGGGTAAAGCGAACATTTTGACCTAGCTCTAATTATGAACTATTTGTGGATGGTCAAATCATATGTAGTGATTAAATCAATGGACACTGAAAATTTCAGATTGTATAAAAACATCTACAGTTTTGAGAGTACAATCTTAGGTTTTTAGTGGAGTAACTCTAAGATTAATAATAGTGAATTATTAATTAAAGGGTTTAATTAATAATTTCGAAATTATTGGAGCTCAAAACTGTAGATCCATCGGGTCCCCTTGATAACTCATTTCACTATAAGAAACTTGTATATAGAATATTGTAATTGGACCGTCCAATTATAATTGTTACGCAAGTAGCAAAATTGGTGTTCACTTAATATTTGAATAATATTGATTATTCAAATTATTTGATAATTAATTAGTTAATTATTAATTATGAATTAATAATTATTTAATTAATTTTATAAGATGTTTTGAATTTGATTCTTAACAGTGATTTGATATAAATTAATTATGAATTAATTACAGGTCACAAGTTTAATTTTAAAATATAACATGAATTAATTTTGAATTAATTATATTATATGGGGCAAAAATTTAATTTTAATAAATATGAGGTTTAATGTTAATTTGATTAATTAAAACCCTAAGTAGTTGACTATAAATAGAAAAGAAATAGTTTTTTTTTCCTAATAGAAGTTATATTTTGGTTTTGCTTTACGTTCTTTAAAAAGAAGAGAAAAAATTTTCTTTTAGCATAACCAAAATCATAAACTCACCTCTTATATATATTGTTGATTCGTTTTAGAAAAGAAATCAAAAAGAAAGTGAGCACAATTCTATATAACTGTGTCCACTCACTAATTTCTTGGTGTAGAGTCATATTGAGGAAGGCTAGGTGATGAGCAATCCACAGAGATCAATACATAAGGTAAAAATCTGATTTTTATTTTTTTATATTATTTTATTTCATTATTTTATGGATCTAGAATTTATTGAGTTTTCTAAAAATTTTTAAAACTCAATGTTCCACAAAATTCATATTTTTCATAAAAACAATTGTTGTTTTCCCTTCAGAAACAACTAGGCAACTTAGTCATATCTAATCATTTAGATTCAGATGCCATGAGACCAAATGTCGGACCACAAACAATAGCTTAGAGAAATCTCGCAAATAAAAAATTATAATGTTTATTGCTTTAAAAGATCAACTCAGATATGTCCAAACTCAACTTAGTAGCCAAATCTTAAGCATGGATGCAGATGAGACAATTCTGATACCTAATTAAAATCTCCAGTATGGTAGAGAACGACAGCAAGAAGACTGTAAGCACTTGCAGAAGCGTGATGGTAGAGTACGCATACAGCTAAAATCTTTGCTAATTCCTTGAATTGTAAGTGATACATAATATGAGATCAATCAAAATCCTATCAAGTCAAGAATTTATGTGATTTTTAAATACAAACTTAGTGGCGTATTACCTTTGTTCCGTAATTAACAGCATATTCTAGTTTTCCTTTATCAAGGGCAATTTTGGATGACTCCAATAAAGTCCGTCCATCTGCTGAAGTGTAGGCTACATGCTGTGGATTCCATAAAATAACTTAGCTACGAACAGGAAGCTTATTGAGGGGGTAAATATTATAGCAAAAAGCAGAACTTAGGAAGACAAAAGAGTCTCACCTTGGAAACAGGAACCATGCTGACAATATCCTCTTTTCTGAAGGGGTATACGCATTCCAAATCGTAATCTCTTGGAACTAATTCTAATCAAATCTGGGGAATATTTACTGGTGATAGAATATGAACACATTATATATTTTACTGTACGTTAATTTATAATTGAGAGCTTACTTATAGGATACAGAACAGGTAATCAATCTATGCCCATCATCGAGTAGCCAAAAGCAAACAAAAAAGATGATACCTTATGGCAAAGTCCTCGGAGAATTGAAAACTTTCTCAAGTGTCGAAACTCATCTTTCAAAGACCAACCAAATCTTCTTTTAAGAAAAGTCCGTAACCATTGCAATTTGAGACCATGGTCTTCATTTGAGCCTTGGTCATTATCGCCATTTTCATAGCAGCCAAGTATGAAATTTAAGGAAGAAGTAATAGCTTCAGCTAGACTACAAGAAATTGCATAATTAGTAACAAAAAATATGGTTACTAAAACTATTAAATTTTGTCACTAATGGGTTTTAGTGACAAAAAAAAATTCTCGTTCCCATTCGTTACTTAAAGTCCGATACTAAAGACAATTAGTGACCAATAAAAAAAGTTGGTTACTAATTGTTGAGAACATTAGCGACCACTATTTTTGTTACTCATAGTTAAAAAGTTTTGTTACTAAATCTATTCCTTGATCCTATTAAAATAATATATTTATGTAAAATTAGAGAGGAAATGGTCACTAATGATACACATTAGCAACAAAAATTTAGTCACAAATACACAATTAATGGTCACTAATGTGCATATAATTAATAATGTAAAAGTTGGTCACAAATTATCTATTTTTATCTTATTATAGAGTTCTGTGATTAGTAATGAAGATTTGGTCACTAAAACAATTTTATAATTAGTGACCATTATTTTGATTACTAAAAATCAATTATTTTTGTTTCTAAATCCATTTAGTAGGCCTAAAATCCAATAACAATAGTGTATATAAATTCTTTTAGCCATAAAATATTATGTCACTAAAGCATTGCATTTTGTCACTAATATATATAGAATTGGTTAATACATTAATCATAAAACTAGTAGTTTGGTCACTAATGGCACCAACTAACAAGTTCCACATACATTATATATAATATATTGAATTGACAATTGGTGATAAATAACTAAATTATATTTACTTAATTAATAATAATAAGAAATAATCATATAAAGAACATAAATTTTGGAATTTAAAATTTTATTTCTTAAATTGATAAAATCATAAATAAAATATATAAAAGAAATGACATAAATTAATATTTATATCCATAAAATCTAACTTAAATGCATAATTTATCCAACATAAGTACAACAAAAAGATGAAGTCATTGACATAAGCCAATAAAGACCAATAAAATAACATAACATCCCAAAATAATAATATGAAACTGTAAAATATTCAACATAAATAAGTGAATACAAACTATGACAGAAATATGCATCTTGTTGACATAAGCCAATAACCATCTATCTGCAAAACATAACAAAAACAAAGAGCATGAACTCATTCTTAATATACAGAAATACATATCTAATAATATTTAATGTGAAACTATAATAAAGTTATATAACAAATATATTAAAAAAATGAAATGAAGACATATAATAAAAAAATTTAGAAGTATGAATAAAAACAATTGTAGAATGTTAAATAATGCATAACAATTTTATAGGTGATCAAATACCAATGAAGCAACTTTTGTCCAAGTATTGTACAATGAGACAAAAATAGGTAATCAAAAGCATATTGTACAATTAAGAAAATATTATTACATTGAATAAATTACCTGTCTGATTGTTTCAGTAGATGCGAAAACTTCAATCACGTTCTGTAATATAACCAAATTTTCTTTAAGAAATTATTTTCATTGACACCAAATCTATTTTCAAATAAGAGCTAAAACTATCTAATTAATGCTTATAATCAATAAAACTAATATAAGTTTTCAATAGATGACCAAAACAACATAAAAATTCTATATATTTTATTTTAAGTAACTAAGATTGTAAATTCATATAAATAATAAAATTATTAGTTAGACCAAATGTAAAAAGTTTTGAAATTACCTCTTAGTTGAGCTTGAATTTCAAGAAGTTTTTCATTAAAATTTGAACGCATCTCAACTAATTCAGCTTTTACTGTTGTTAACTCATCAGCTAGTTGTTCAGATCTTGTTTCTGCTTCCTCAGCTCTTCTTGTAGCTTCCTCAAGTTGTGCACATCTACATGCTGTCACTCCAGAAGAGCGTTTGGGCTTAGGGCCAGCTCCTAATCCTCGTATGTAGCCAGATGGGGACTCTCCAAGCACATAGTCATAAATTTCATCTTCAGACATATGTTGTAACTCTTCTGGAGGATTTGAGCGAAGCATATTCATCTCATCCTTAATAAAAACATTACAAAAAATAAATAGTCAAATAATATAGTCAATAACAAAACTTATAAAATATATATGTTCACTTACATAAGCCTTTTTTGCATCATCATCAACCCATTTATCATTTTCTTCATCATATCGAGTGAGCTTGAATGTATCAATACGACTAGGAAGAACTCCAGTCTCAAGATCCCGCTGTTATATGAAACAATATCATAATTAATAAATGAATTATTTATGAAATTTGTAAAGAATAAAAAGATTAATAGAGTTGGCTTCCAAAGACTTCCTAATCATTCAAAAGTTTTATGTCATATAATTAAAGCTAATTACTTTTGTGCACATCTATACATGAACTAACATTAATGTCTGAGCATGGTGGAAGTACATAAAAGTTAGTAAGAAGCTAATCAGCATTAAACAATAAATGACAAACTAGATTAACAAAACCCAAAAAGAAAACGAATTGTAACCCGAAAAAAAAAATAGTAAATAATTGTATATGACTAAAATTTATAACTTCAAATAACATGTAAAATCATGTATTAAAATTTTCCATAGCTAAACAAGCTAAAAAACATTCTAGTGGCTATCAGATAAATGAAATTCTAATCTAACCAATTCATGTATAACTAATATAATGTTTCACTAAAAATATAAAATAATATCAGTCAGCAACTTTTACTCAAATTTTCAATAATAACAAAATCGCAAATGCTCTTATTTTGTTGGACTAATCAAATAAAAAAAAAATAATTCACAAACATCTGAACAAATAAAAATAATAAATATTAAAATTCAAGAATTATATACCTGATAAATAAAATAAATAAATAATAAAAGATAGCAACTCACTTTAGAACAATGAAAATAAATAAGCAAATAAATTTTGAAAAAAAAAAAACTATAATATGCACAATAAAAGTGAAACAAAGAGAGAGGAAACATAAGGACTTACATTTTCCCATCTAAGACGACTGAATGCCTTTGTCCCAGCACAATGGTGGAATTGTATTTTCTTGTTATTTGCCTTGTTCCTTTCACTTTTTTGCTGAAATTAATCCAATAATATATTGGACGATAGTATTATATGCCTATTTGAGATTAATTATCACCAAAATAGTATTACCTCTATAAGTCAATGATAGAGTCCAAAAAATATATATTGTATAATCAAATCAAAAATAATTTAGCATATATGTTTACTTTATAACTCGCAAAACTAATTAATTTTTATTTATCAACTATTGAATTTTAGAACTAACCTTCCAGTTGTCATCTTGCCATAATTTAACAAGATATTCCCAATCCTTCACATCCACTCTATCATCAGGAGGATTTGCAAGATCTTCATCTTTTTTAATTAATTCCAGATATTTTTCATGTAAAGTGTAACGCCATCTAGTATATCTACGCTTCATATCCTCCTCAATAGCCTCATTCACATGTGGCTCATTGTTTAATTTGAATTTTTCCTGAAAACTCAAATATAAAGTATATAATAAACAACTAATAATAAGAAGCAATTTAAAAAATATATTAAATTTGAAAATAGTTTGCACTTACACGAACACGAAGAATTAGTTTTTCTACTTCAATTCTTGGAATGTCCTTCCAACCATTAAATTGTAATGGAGCATATCTCCTAACAATGCATCCTGTATCAGTGATGTAAAACTGACTATTTTCTCCAACTGCACGCGTTACACCCGTGGATATGTTTATGTCAATCCTCTCACCTAAATGCTTTCTTTTCAATAGATCAAGTCCTCGAGTAATTCCACGTTTGTTTTTTCTTGTAAACTCTATATCATAATTTTTAGAACATACATGATTTTAGCAATATATTATAATAGAAAATGAGAAAATGTAAGATCGAAACTATAAATTATAATGTGTGTGTATGTGTATATATAACATACTATTACCAGTACGGTCTTGTTCAGTAAGAGAAGAATCTCTTATTTCAAGAGGTGTAGGTGTAGGTGTAGGAGTACGTGCACTTGTAATTATTGGTGTGACATCAGTTGTAGTTGTGGTTGCCGAAGCATTTGAAACCAGTGGTGTAGTTTGGTGGTGTGAAGGTAAAGTTGGTACTGGTGTTGAGTGTTTTGGTCCATGTACACGTTTAGTTGATGAAGAAGCAATAAATGTTGATGAGTTTTTAGGTGTTTTGGTGCATGTTGTTGTTGTGTTGGAAGGTGCATTTGGTATGGGTGCAACTAAATTTGATGGTTGTTTCTCAACATCCTTCGATGAATTGTTGCCATATATTTGTGAAATACTTTGAGTTTTGGCCCAACCACCACGACCCTTAACCTTTTTGGTAGTCATTGTATGGAAATACCTACAGGTGTTGGTAATATTAAAAAAAAAAAAAAAATTGGCATATTATATTATTTGCATTCTTATTAAAGTAACACATAATTTTAGAAAACAACGACAACAATATAATAATTGTATGATGTGTAATTGCTTAATTAATATGTATTTTTCACACCATCCCACTAAATTCTTGTAAAATTGTATTTCTACAGTTTAATTTCTATCTAGTATTTAGTTTAACTTAATGAATGTGTTGCTACAAAGAAGATTTTGAAGACTTTTACAAGTTACAAATATAACAGGCTAGAACTTTTAAACATACTAAAAAATTAATTATGACTATTAATTAGTTAGTTATGTGATTTCAAGTTCTTGAAAAAACAAGCAAACAAATCAACACTTAACGAACACAAGTCGCCTCAAAAAAAATATATTATAGCTAGGGCCAAACTAATTTACAGAAAGACTAGCAGGCACAACATTAAGGTTACAAATGTCAACGGTGTTCCAACACTGAAGCAATACAGTGGCAATTAAAATCGAAAAGGACAACACAATAACACTCTAGCATCTAAACTCAGAAATATAGAAATATGGACTATAAAACATAGAGAAAAAGTCCATCCACATCATCTACCCATTTCCTTCCTCCCACTTACTATAACTCACCAAGACACCAAGATTTTTAATCAATCACTAACAGATCAGTGTTTGGTAGCATAAAATTTATTTGTTCACAAGTCAAGTTGCTGACACCAATTCACTTGATGCCACCTCGCACACCACGTCTTCTCTGATGGATATAACTACAAGGTCTTAAAACCTTATTGAAACCAACAATGTTGTTCAAATAAAAATAGCATCGGATTCAAATCCAATAATTCACAGAAATTGTAGATTCAAAAACTACTAAAAAAAGTTGAAAATTTTAACGGACAATTCTTTTTGCTTGTTTGTTAAGCCCATTATACCAACATAAGTTGGATTGTGATTTCAAGTTGTAGATCTCATTGTCAATTTTATAACCACTGATATTGTCGTTTTATCATTTAAGTAAAATCCTAATCAATTAATTAAAGAACCACAATCTTAAAAACTAAAATATTGAAACAAGTATACAAATCGCAAATAAATGATAAAGTTTAAGCAACTACACTAAAATTTAACTCAATTTACAGTAAAAAATCCCAAGGCACCTCCACCGAAATTGAACAAAGAATAAAACACTAAAATTTACCTGTATTGACAGCAAAAAAAATCCCAAAACACCTCCACAAAAACTGAACAAAGAATAAAACAACCACAATTAACCATATTAATTGCTCAACATATACAATCAAACTCCTAAACAACCAATATGGAAAAAACTAAAGTAATGAAATCCAAAAGTCATTCTCATGAATTACCTGCAGTAGCATGTGAGGATCAATTGTTGTTTATAATTACAAGATGAATGATTAGTTTTTGGAGGAAAAGCAATCTCCAAAACTTCTTGAAATAAATAAAAAAGGATGCTATTTTTGTTAACTGACATTGAGTGGGAGAGATGAGAGATTGAAGAGGTTGAACGTGAGATTTTCTGTTTTTTCTTTAAAAGGGAAAAAAGAAAATCGTATATTAATTTGCTTCCTTTGAAGTAGATTTAAGATTTATATGAATCAATAAACTATTTAATTAATTGTTTTAGAAAATCTAAATTAACCAATTTATTACCTTTAAATTTATGAAGAAAATCTTGGATTAAATGGATAACTTTATTTAATTTGATGAAATGGATAAGTTAAAAAAAAAATTGATACTGTGGATAATATTAACATATTATAATGTAAATTATAATATTGATTAAAAAATAAATTAATCAATAAATTATAATATATTTTATTGATAAAAATTATATGAACTAAATTATGATACTAGAACCATAATATGGTTGTGATTTCATAATTTAAAAATTAAAATATTTCATTGTGTTCCAAATAAATACATAATTCATAATGTTTTGACAAATTTCACTTGTGTGTACTGCAAATTTAATCGAAATTTTTTAAAATATTCATGTGTCTTACTATATTTGAAGCTATGTGTCCTATATAGTTGAATGGATAACTGGAACTTATACTTGGATTTTGTTTTATAAAAAGGGACTTAGAATATTTGAATAATTTTATGTTTTCTATATTACAATAGATAACATACAATATATATATATATACACATAGATTATAATATATATATGCATACATACATACATACATATATATGTATATACATGTATATATATAATTAAATCTAAACTCATGATATCTTAAACATATATACCTTGTATGATTAAATGTTTGATTTTTATTTTTTATTTTACACTTGGAACAGTGTTTTTAAATAAAAAACAAGGACATTTGGAATAAGTTACTTTGATTAAATAACAAGTATGTTAATTGTGTGAGAGTAATAAGAGTGTTCATTGTTGAAATATAACATTTGATTAAATTATTTGGAATAACTTTATAAGCCAGTTTAGGTGATATAATATTAGTTGTTTTAGAAAGTAATATTATGTCATAGCATGTAATGTAATATCAGTAATATTAATTAAGTATAACTAAGATAGACCAAAATCTTAAAATCATATATCATTTTATTTAAATTATAATTTTTATGCATATTTTTGTAGAATATTGGCTTCATAATGCAGAAATTCAAATTTTAAATTTTACAAAACTCACATTAAGCTATTTTGATGAATATAGTAGATGTTGGTTAAACTCTACTCAATAGAATATATTAAACTATTAAATTTAATACCAATTATCTTATTTAAAGACAAAATATTCATAATTAATGAATTTTTATAAATTAAATTAATTTATTTTATCAATTGAGTTAGGAATAGGATTGTTTAATGAAAGTAAAACTCTCTGAATTCATATTTAAACTCTAACTGAATTATAAATAAATTACTACATTTAAAAAAAAAACCATTATTATCCATAAATAAAATTTCTAAATGATTAAACAATTTATATATACTCTAGAAATCAGTGGCGGACCCAGAAATCTATGTGAGGAGAGACACTTTTATATATAAAATGTTTTTTGTAATATTTCCTTCAATTGCTAGAATAACATTATATGAAATAAAAACAGTTATAATAGTTAAAATAAAAGCATACTAATTGTGAATTGATTGTGCATTAGCTCTATTTTTCTTAGTAAGAGAAATTCAAATTTCATATCACTAAAAAAATAAATAAAAATTAATTTATAGATATGTTTTCTCTATGATGATAATTGTTATTCAAATTGCAAATAAATGTATGTAATCAAACTACATATTTTTATTACTAAAGTTATTAATCAAGCTGCATTTATAGTCTTTTATGTAATAAATGTAAGTGATTTATAATAGAGTAAAGTAAAATAAAAATAATTATAATTCATATGATTATTTTTATTTATGAATTTTATCATATAAATTAGTTTATAAAAGAAAAATAAATCGCACTAATAATCCTAAGTAAACTCAAACTTATTAAGACTAAATAACTCAATATATTTTATTTTCTAGTTTGTATAAACATGATATAGTTTGTAATAAAAAAATAATTTGAATTGAGTATAATAATTTATAAAGTTTAAATATTTTAAGTTTGAAAATCAGTTTGTAATAATAAGGGGAAAAAAAAAAAGAGAGAGAGAGATCGAGAGAGAAAAAAAAAAAACAAAGCAATGAGTGAATAAAAAAAGAAAAAAAGAAAAAGGAAAAGCACATTAATGAGCCAAAGGGTATTGAACCCGGCTCCTCATGAAAAGGGAAGACAACCACAACCATCAAAGCCATTTTGCAACTGTGATTTATTTTTGTAATTTATTTATATAATATATAAGTGATTAAAAAAGACAAAAAGCAAAATCTTGTATGTGTTTGTAGGATTTGAACTTGTGACATGAGGTTGAAAAACAAGCATAGCAACCATCAGCACCAATCCGCAAATGTGAAATATTATGGCATTAAATTTATTTATTTAATTTTTTAAAACTTTTAGTGGGGGCACGTGTCCCCCCTGGCCCAATGGTGGGTCCGTCCCTGCTTAAAATTATTCATAAGCTTTTTATGAAGTTATATTACTTAAATATTTTTTGAACTTTTAAACTATATATCTTTAACTTATCTTATAACTCAAATATATAATCTGACTATGATATATATTATACATAGTATAATTAGTATGGTATGTTAGTAATTTGAAGAAGTTTGTAAGTGAGAATTTAAGGTGAAAAATTTAAGCTCTCGATTAGAGACCCCAAAAAAATGAAAAATTAAAGAAAAAATTAGTCAATATTTCGTGTAATCATGATATAATTTGTAATAAAAAAAGTAGTTGATGATATGTATAAGTAGCAATAATTGTTCATAATTACTGATAGGGTATAATAGTTTTCGAAGTCAAAATATATCAAATTTGAATATTAGCTTGGTTGGCAAGTTTGTGACATTAATTTTTTAACCCAATCTGGGTTCAAACAGCACCAACACCATTAATTATTTTTGAAAAAAATATGTGAAAAAACAAGCTTAGCCATGTTGGAACTAGATTAATACAAAGGCAACCCTTATCACACCACACCTTCTCATAAATCTATTTACTTTGAGTATTTAATAATTTTTTTCTAAAATGCTAGGATGGGCATGTGCCCCACCTAGACCTAAGGTGGGTCCAACCCTTCATCTCCAAATAAATAATAAGTAAACTAATAATAATAATAATAAAATTAAAAAATATTTATTATAATTAGGACACTGCCTAATGTTTTTTTTTTAGGGTAACCGTATAACTTAGTTTAACCTTTGAAAATAATTTTCCTATTTTAACAACTTTTAATTATAATTTATAAATACGAAAATCTGGATATTATTATAGTATATATTTGAGTTGATTAAACAAATTATTTATAAAAATTAAACATTTAAAATTTTCTAATAAATTATAATAATAACACAAAAAATAATTCAATATAAATTAAGTTTCATAGAATCTTTAATTCTTGAGATATCATAAATTTTAAGTATCTAATTTTTAATGTTACGACTCTTACTATTCATGTTTAATTGTCATGTAAATCTACATTGGATCACTAAAGTTACCTACTTGTTGTTTAGGTTAATGATGGATAGGAGTTGGATTCAATCTAAAGCTAGGCAAAAATCAGAATATATTAATGGAGTGAAAGATTTTATTAGATTTGCCATTGCTCATATGCAACCTGGAACCAATAAGATTCTATGTCCATACAAGAGATGCAACAATTATTGTTCTAAATCTATAGATGTTGTGGAGGAACATTTGTATACTTTTGGGATGGTTACATCTTCCATTAGATGGACAAGTCATGGAGAAGAATTAATAGATCTAGATTATAATGATGACCATCCGGATCACATAAGTTCAACATATCACACAGATGATATTAATGAGATGCTTAATGATCTTCATGGTCCCACTTCATTACCTGATTGGCAACACGAAGATATAGATAATGCTTTTGGTGATGATAGAAATTGCAATCCCACTTTGGAACCAAATACATTTAGTAGATTAATGAGGGATGCAGAGCAAGAATTGTATCCGGGTTGTCAACAATTTTCTAAGTTGTCATTCCTTGTTAAATTGCTTCACTTAAAAATATTAAATCATTGGAGCAATAAGTCTTTCACAATGTTGCTTGATTTACTTAAAGAGGCATTCCCAAAAGGTGAGACTCTACCAGCTACTTACTATGAGGCAAAAAAGGTTATTCGTGACTTAGGTCTTGGTTATGAGAAGATTCATGCATGTAGAAATGATTGTGTTTTATTTTGGAAGGAAAATGCATTTAAAAATGAATGTCCAATATGTAATGCTTCTAGATATGTTTATGATGATGGCAAGAATAAAAGGGTGCCAGCAAAAGTATTAAGACACTTCCCTTTGATTCCAAGGTTGAAAAGGTTGTTTATCTCCAAAAAGACAGCTTTAGATATGAGATGGCATAAGGATAAACGTGTTGATGATGGAGTATTAAGACATCCAGCTGATTCAAAAGCTTGGAAACACTTTGACCTTGAGCACAAGTCATTTGCTTTAGATGGACGTAATGTTAGGTTAGGAATAGCAAGTGATGGATTTAATCCATTTGGTAACATGAGTCTATCCTATAGTATGTGGCCTGTTTTTATTGTTCCATATAACTTACCACCGTGGAAATGCATGAAAGATCCATTTTTCATGATGTCATTGCTTATTCCCGGAAAGAAGGCTCCTGGAAATGATATTGATGTATATCTACAACCATTAATTGATGAATTGAAAGAATTATGGGATGTTGGTGTAAGTACATATGATGCAGCATCTGAACAAAATTTCTCTTTACGAGCTGCCGTGTTATGGACGATCAATGATTTTCCAGCATATGGAAATTTGTCTGGTTGGAGTACAAAAGGGAAGCTAGCTTGTCCTTCATGCAACAAAGACACACATAATAAATGGTTAAGGTATGGAAAAAAAACTGTGTACATGCGTCATCGTAGATTTTTGCCTATTAATCATAGTTGGCGTCGAAGTAAAGTTTTTGATGGCAAGATAGAAGATGGGCCAATTCCTAAGTCTTTATCAAGTGATGAGCTACTGAAACAGTTGTCTTATGTAAAACAACCATGCTTTGGAAAGAAACTTGTTCTTAAGGGGAAGAGAAAACGTCCAGATAATTATTTGAATTGGACTAAAAGAAGCATTTTTTTTGAATTGTCATATTGGAAAACATTGAAATTACGACATAATCTTGATGTGATATATATAGAGAAGAATGTTTGTGATAGTCTTTTAGGGACATTAATGAACATTGAGGGAAAAACAAAAGACACCTATAAGACTCGTCTTGATTTAAAGGACATGGGAATAAGACGTGAGTTGCATCCTATATGTATTAATGGCCGAATTAAGCTACCTTCAGCTTGTTACGTGTTATCATCTTCTGAGAAAAAAGACTTATGTCAATTCTTAAATTCAATTAAGCTTCCAGATGGCATGGGTTCAAATATATCTCGTTGTGTAAGCATTAAAGATTGTAAGATTTTTGGATTGAAAAGCCATGATTGTCATATTATCCTGCAACGATTACTTCCTGTCGCATTACGTGGATACTTACGAAGGAATGTTCGTAAAATGATAATTGAGTTATGTTTATTCTTTAAGGAATTGACTTCTAAGACTTTGAAAGTGGATGTATTGGAACGACTTGATAGAGATATTGTCTTGATATTATGCAAGTTGGAAAAAATATTTCCACCATCCTTTTTTGATATTATGGTCCACTTACCTATTCATCTAGCTCATGAGACACTACTTGCTAGGCCCACTCAATATCGTTGGATGTATCCGTTTGAAAGGTAATGATACCTAGTTATTGTAAAAATTCTTATTATTTATCAATAAATGCTCTTACAATTTTCTTAAGATTATTAAATTTTGTTTATGTCTTAACAGGAAAATGCATAATTTAAAAGCCTATGTTAGAAACAAAGCCCATCCAGAAGGCTCAATAGCGGAAGGTTATACCGACCATGAATGTTTAACTTTCTGTTCAATGTACTTCCATGGTATTGAAACAAGATTTAATCGACCAGAGCGAAATTATGATGGAGATGAAGCAAATCAGATGGAGCGCTTATCTATATTTAGATCAAATATTCACTTTTTAGGGGCACCAATTTATGATGAGTTAAATCTATCTGATTGGGCAAAGATTAGGTGGTATGTGTTGAATAATTGTGATGAAGTACAACAATATATAATGTAAGATATGTTCATATTTATTATCTTATTATAAAGAGCGAATTACAAATTAGCTACCCAGAATAAACATATTTACTGATGGGATCAACTTTATTGTTTTATTACAATTTAGCTACCTAAAGTTAGTTTTGGTTAGTCAACAGTTAGTCAATTTTAACATATTGAGGGATATTTTGGTCTTTTAACTGTATTTTAAATTTTTTATAATTTATTTATAATTAAAAAAAATGAAAAACTTTAAAAATATTAAAAAGATCTCTCTCTCTCACCGATCTCTCAGTCTGCCCCTCTCTCTCCCTCTGATTCTTCTTCCTCTATTCTTCCGCTTCTTCTTCCTCTTCTCTTCTTCTCTTCTTCCGCTTCTCCTTCTTCCTCACTATTCTGCTAATCTGGGTTCAGACGAACCCAGATCTTGGGTTCAGACGAACCCAGATCTGGGTTCAGACGAACCCAGATGCTGGGCTCTCACGAACCCAGATTCTGGGTTCGTCTGAACCCAGATTCTGGGTTCGTCTGAACCCAGATTCTGGGTTCTTCTTCCGCTTCTTGTTCTTCCTCTTCCCTTCTTCCTTCTTCCGCTTCTTCTTCTTCTTCCTCGTTGTTCTGCTATTCTGGGTTCAGCTGAACCCAGATCTTGGGTTCCCGCTTCTTGTTCTTCCTCTTCCCTTCTTCCTTCTTCCGCTTCTTCTTCTTCTTCCTCGCTGTTCTGCTATTCTGGGTTCATCTGAACCCAGATCTTGGGTTCAGACGAACCCAGATCTGGGTTCAGACGAACCCAGAATCTGGGTTCCTACACATTCTGGGTTCTTCTTCCGCTTCTTCCCCTTCCTCTTCCCTTCTTCTCTTCTTCCGCTTCTCCTTCTTCTGCTATCTTCTTCCTCGTTGTTCTGCTATCTGGGTTCAGAAGAACCCAGATTTTGGGTTATTCTGGGTTCCTAACCCAGAATCTGGGTTCTCACGAACCCGGATCCGGGTTCGGGTTCGTGAGAACCCAAACACGAACCCAGATCTCTGGGCTCCTGAGAACCCAGATCTGGGTTCTCACGAACCCAGATCCTTTTGTTTGTGTTGATCTTTTTGTTTGTGTTGATGATTGATGATGTTGGATCCCTATTTGTATTATTTGTGTTGATGATTAATGATGATTGTTTGTGTTGAGGGTTGATTTTGATGATGGATAATTGTTGATGATTTTGATGTTTGGTTGGAACGAACCCAGATGAATCTGGATTCGAAGGAGAAGAAAAGAAGAGTAAGAGAAGAAGGAAATGAGAAGCGAAGAAGAAGGAGAAGAAAGATGATGAACAGGAGATGAAGAACAGGAGAGAGACGATTTGTGGCCGGTTGGGTAAAAAAAATGATGGGTATTATTAAAACAATTAATTGTGAAAGAAAATAAAAAATAATGTAAAAACTATTGAAAAGACAATTTTACCCCTTAAGCCGTTAACTCTAACCGAGATAAACTAACGGCAGGTGGGTTTATTGTAATTAAAGTAGAAAGTTAGTTCCGTTAGTAATAAGATTTTTTTTGGGTAGCCAAATTGTAATTTACTCTATTATAAATTTCATAAATAATTGTATTATTTTTATTATTAATGTGCATCTAACATACAGGGAACACAAAGTAGAACTTGAGAGAGATGGTACCAGAAATGTAGAAAGGAAGCAAGAGATGGAGTTCCACAAATGGTTTTCAAATCACGTAAGTATTTAATATTAATCTATTTAATTTTAAATTTTAATAAATTAATTAAATTGATTTTATGTTTAATTTATTTATTGTATACATAGGTGCAACAATTGGAATATGAAGGAGCAACTGAAGTTACTGAAGATTTAAAACATTTATCCAATGGACCAAATAAATTAGTTACAAGATACACTGAATGTGTCATTAATGGGATTAGATTTCATACCCAAGATCGTGATTGTAATCGAAGAACACAAAATTGTGGAGTTTTGGTAAAAGGAGAACATGGAGGTAAGAGTGTTGATTTTTATGGAGTGTTAAAAGAAATCATTGAAGTTCCATATCTTGGACAAAATAAAGTTGTCATCTTCAAATGTGATTGGTGGGACATTAATGGTACCAAAGGATTTCAAATAGATGAACACAATTTTATTAGTGTTAATATCAGCAATACATGGTACAAGAATGATCCATTTGTTTTAGCATGTCAAGCACAACAAGTGTTTTATTTAAATGACATGAAGTTGGGAAGTGATTGGCGAGTTATTGATAAATCACAACCTCGAGGGAATTACGATGTATTAGAACAGGAAGTAGAAAAGGAAGATGAGTTTGACTTTGATGATCCTTTTCAACAACAACAATCAGAAGATATTATTAATATTGATGAAGTAGACGATGACAACATGTTACACAGGAATGATATGGACATGATAGATGTGGATCTAGATGTTGAAGACCAAAATGAAGTTAGCGATAACTTTGTGGATGATGATAGTACTCCAGATAATGATCATTTCAACAATGAGGGAAACGAGGATGAATATATTTCATCAAATGATAATAGTGATTAATGAGAAGATTATATTCATTTCTTATAAAAATGCTGATAAAAAATGATGTATAGTTTTTTATAATAATATTGTATCAACTGCAATATATTTGTGACTAATTTTTATCAATGATCGTTCCTCAATAAAAAAAATTCTGCTTAATTTGGTTATGTTTGCTTTTTATTTAATTAGCAATTTTAATCAAAATAAATAACCCTCAAAATACATAGCATTTTAATGTTATATTGCATAATTTATTTTAAGCTTCACATTTTTGTTAAATGTAATATAATTATGTATCATAGTATCTTTAAAATGATAAGTGTTCAGAAAAATTAAATGTATATAAATCATACATTATTTATTTTAGTTGTAGATAATTTTCATTTTACAATAATTATCATTTCACTAAAATGTAAATAAATTATGACTTCATACACTTTAATAATTAAAGATGTTGAGTAAATTGTATGTATCAAAAAAGTAATAATATTTGAAGTCTAATTTTCTTCTTTCATTTTACCAGCAATGTAAAACTTCAATTTTGTTGAATATCTTTTACAACTTCACTTAATCAATCTTTTAAAACAAATAAATTTTAATTGAAATTTTGTAAACTTATATTTAAATATTTTCTGACTGATAGGGACGGAAAATAATTAGTGACAAAATCGACTTTCATAACTAATTTGTATCAGTTTCCTTGAATTAATGAAGAGCCTGAATGGTCGTTACTATTGCTACATTTTTAGTGACAAATTGTAAATTCATAACTTTTTTTTTTGGTTATGAAAACCGTAAGCAAGAATCATAAAGAATTAGTGAGAGTCTTAAATTGATGTTATTATATCCAGAATATTAGTGTCGAAGTGTTAATTTGTAACTAATGACTAGCTCGAGAAAAAATAAGGTAACAAAAACATGGTCATTAAATAAATTTTAGTAGCTAATTTGAATCACTTTGGTAGATTTAGTGAATGACATATATTGTTGTTATTACATCTAAACCATTAGTGAGGAAATATAAATTCGTAACTAAATATTTTGTAACTAAAAGGAGAAGAGAGGATTTAGTGACTAAAATATAATTTCAAAATATAACTATATAACTAACTGTAATTAATAGTGAGGGATGTGAATGGTCATCACTATACATCTATGCTATTAGTGAGAAAATATAAATTTGTGACTAAATATTTTATAACTAAAAGCATTATAAAGGATTTAGTGACAAAAATATAGTTTCGAAATAACAGTTGGTAACTAATTTGAATTAATAGTGAGGAATATGAATAATCATCACTATAAATCTATATTATCAGTGAGGAAATATAAATTCGTGACTAAATAATTTATAACTAAAAGGAGGATAAAAGATTTAGTGACCAAAATATAGTTTCGAAATAACAGTTGGTAACTAATTTGAATCAATAGTGAGGAATGTGAATAGTTATCACTATAAATCTATATTATCAGTGAGGAAATATAAATTCGTGACTAAATATTTTATAACTAAAAGGAGGATAAAGGATTTAGTGACCAAAATATAGTTTCGAAATAGAATTTGGTAACTAATTTGAATCAATAGTGACGAATATGAATGGTCGTCACTATATGTATATTTTTAGTGACGAAATCTAAACTCGTAACCAAGTATTTTGTCACTAAAACCATAATTTGTTTATGCTGTCAACAGATGCAACAACTGCTTGAAGTACATGCTTGAATCCTCGAGTAACCATCTCATGAATACAAAGTGATTGTATGTGTGGAAGCTTCTCTGCAAGTTCAACTTGATGTGCACAAGGAGATTAGAACTAACAGGAAGAACACCATGCTTTCAAGTAGTAGCAAGTCAATTTTTAAAGAACATAAAACTATCTCTAGACTATAAAGATTCAAAGCCTTGGAAGGGTTGAATACTATCAAAAGTTTCATAATGTGGCATGATTTTTCAAAGGAACATTAACAACTACAGTAAAGAATGACATAGAAGCATCATATTTAACAGTAAAGATAAAACAAGTACATTTTCATTTGCATGTTTCTAGGTGTTGGGTTATTGGATTGTTGGGTCGGATCCATCCAAGATGATCCAAACCCATAATCTGATCCATATAAAATGGATTTAGATAAGAATAAGTAATCGTTGACGGTTATTAGAAAATAACTACCACCCCTATAAATACTTGATGTATTTCATTTTGAAAGAATGATTGATGCAAAATTGTTTTTACAACATACATGCAAACATAGAGAAAAGAGCAAAAACAGAGAAAACACATGGCAAGTCAAATTACACTGTGATTTGAGATTCCTTTTCGCCTATATGATTGGAATCCGACTAGTTGAACAGTTCAAAGAATCCAAATGAATTTTCGCTGTATAGAAACGGATACGCTTTCGGTTCGTTTTACTGTTTTATATCGAATTTTATATTGTTATGAAATCTTTCATTGACATTAGAGCCTGGTTGAATTGTTTGTTGGTTATTGATCATGCATGAAACTTAATTTTTCTATATTGAAAACCTAAGAAATAGAAGTATGAAACTCGAATCTATTCTTAGGCATTTATGGCATTTTTCTTTTTTTTCTTCTTCATGTAATTATTATTCGACTAGATAGGGCTCGAAAAGATCTTTCCAACGATATATTATAAGCCCAATTTAGATTAGAATCGAAGGATAAAAACATATTTGAATTAAATTTTAGAAAATTAAAATCTGGAAAAATACTATGATAATAAAAGGTGATTGAAAATTATGAAGAATATTAGCACATTCTCAGTCAAGGAGAGTGTGATTCACCTTAGAGCCAAAATGAAAAACTAAGGGCATAAATCAAAAGAGAGTGAAATTATAAATAATCTAGCATTGGTCCTGTCGCAAAAGTAGGTCAGCAACACGGTGCATGTAGTACACGTGCCGCCCTGGCGCGTGAGACCAAAGGCAGCTAAGAGCTGACCACGTATGGCCATGCAAGCAACATGTGGTGCCACGCGGTCGCCACGTGGGATGACATGCAATCAACACGTGGCATATTATGATTGGTAGAGAGCGACGCGTGGCAGGCAGATATTGTGACACGTGCTGAACTCTGAGTATGACATGTGGTCGCTTGCATGCACGACGTGTGTTGTCTGGTAAACTGTCGAGAGACACGTGGCCTAATTTGGATTTGACACATGGCTTTGTGTGCACACAACGCGTGTATACTTTGGACACGTGTCTCACTCAAATTGTGGTATGTGTCACGTTGGCATCAGCGCATGCATAGGAGGCATATGGAGACACACAACGGCGCATGAACTTCGCTACCAGCGTGTGGAGAGCATTGCCAGCACGTCGACAGCGGATTCCAACAATTTTTTTTTTTAAATTTTTTTTTTCTCCTCTTTTCATCCCAATTTTTTATTCACTCTAATTGTAAGCTAAATTTAAATGTCTTAATTTTTATATTAAATTTTATTTAATTTAAAATTTATCATGCATGTATATTTATATTTTAGATTATAACATGCATTTCTATGGGACTAGGTCGACTGATTTTAATGATGAACTATCTGATGACATAATTATAATCGTTGTCCTATCAGATGACGAGGAGATTATTGAAATCTCAAAATTATCAACCAAGACCTTGAGATTAAATAAATCTCATAGATTAGCAAGTTATTGAGATCATAGAAATCTCAGACGATAAAATATTGGAGGTCATAGAGATTTTGATGATGAGATATCCAAGATTATAAAGATCTCAAATGATGTTATTTAATTTGAGGATGTCCTAAAATCTTGTAAAGCATGATATTAGGATTGATTTGTGCAAAACACTTACATATATGGTTTAGTGAATATTTAGAAACTGGATGATGATGGGTAGCTTGACTACTTTTTCGATTCCTATCCAAAGATTCTTTTATCATATTTATGAGTGTATAGTTGCTACAATATTTTAGTGAAATTATAGTGGATGTACTAGTATAAACGTAGAAAGATATAGATTATAAGTCTCTAAGTAGAATAAATGTCATTTAGGAAAATGACATGTGCTTCGAAAATATAGTTGCTAAACTGAACACAAGTGACAAATTGAATGGTGATATCTATCATATTTGACACCGTAAGTTTTAATATATGCTAGAGGAGCGTTAGTAAAGTATTGTTGGATCAATTGAGGAACAAAATGAATCTATATAGGGAATACTTTGAGAGAAATTGGCACCTGTAAAGTGATTCTGTAAGGTGGCCAAGTGTTATGTTTTCTTGACATCCTTTATACTCAGAAGATTTGATTAAATATTGTCTCTATAATTGTCCTTTTGGGTTTAGGATAATATATACCTTTTCATAGCTACTGTTTGAAGATTTATTTAGATTAATGGTGATTAAGTACTGGATACCTGATGAATGGTTTCATCGTATTAAATATAGAATGTGACAGTACTATTGATGCGATGGTTGTTTTTCATTAATTACTTCAATTGATGTTGCCAATATTGATGTTTATATTTGACATACTAGATTATGATATATTGGGCGGAATATAATGAATAAATTGGCCAAAGAGGGATTTTTTAGGTTCTCTCAATAAAATAGATTCGCCTGTATGTGAAAGTTGTCTAGTCGAAAAAACAACTAAGAAACCATTTAGAAAAGGAATTAAGGCTGAAAATCCATTACAATTAAATTCATTCTAATATTAGTAGACCAATAATTGTAAGAGCTAGAAATGGTGCCTCATGTTGTATAACATTCATAGATCATTACACTTATTTTGGTCATGTCTATCTGATCTCTCATAAATCTGAGGCATTAGATTGTTTTAGATTATATTTAAATTTGATGAAGAATTAGTTAGATAGAACTGTCAAAGTCTTATAAACTGACCAAATGCGAAAATACTTTTTTGACCAATATGAGATATTGTGTCACGAGAAATGTATTGGTAAACAATTGAATATTCCTAGGACTCCGCAACAAAATAGTGTAACGGAAAAGAGGAATAGAATATTATTAAAGATGGTAAGATCTATGATGGCATAAAGTGAACCTCCTAGTATCTTACTGGGGAGATACGCTCTTAATAGCTGCTTATATTCTGAATAGGGTCCTTATAAAATCAGTATCTTCTATATCCTATGAATTATAGACAAGTAGGAAACCTGACTTAACTTATATGCGACCTTAAGGATGTTCAGGATATGTACATAATCTTTCCAGTATAATATAGAGAGTTGGGTGTTAGAGTAAAGAAGTATATCTTTATTAGATACTCCGAGCACTCAAAATGATATGTACTCATAGGAAACAACTGAAATGGAAGTATTATTGAATTAAAGTCACAAGATGTGAACTTTTTAAAGAATGAATTTCTTAGCGGAGGTGAGGTTGAAAATAAATTTCAATTTTACTAGTTGAACAATTCGAATGTTGTTAAATATTTGAACACTCAACTAGAGGAAGATAGAGAGTTGTTTGAATGCTCTATCTCTAGTGGGAGTGACAGAGCTATTGGAATAGCTCGTACATATGTTCCCAGTGGGAGCGAAGAGACTAACGAGTTAGTATTCTCAAAATTGTCAACTCGTAGAAGCAATCGTAAGACTATTCCTCATTGTCGATTTGAGGTTGAAGGGAAAACTTTTATATTTCCTTTGTATGATAGTGATGAGCCAAAGGATTTGAATAAGGCTCTTAACTAATCTACACGGGATATTTTTTGGATTAAAGCCATGTAAGAAGAGATGGAGTCAATGAAAAGTAACAATGTCTAAGATTTGGTTGACTTACCGCTTGATAGGAAAACCATTGGAAATAAATGGGTTTCCCATATCAAGTGTAAGGTAGACAACTTAATAGACAAATATAAGGCGATATTAGTAGCAAAAGAATATACTCAACATGAGGGTATAGACTATAAAGAAACCTTCTCCGTTATGGTAAGGTTTACTTCCATTCGCACATATAGACCTGAAATTACATCAGATGGATATAAAGACAACATTTCTCAATGGAGAATTGGAGAAAAAAAAATTACGTGGAGTAACTAGTGAATTTTGTTTCAAAAGGCCAAGAGCTGAAAATATATAAGCTCACTAGATCAATTATGGCTTGAAACAATCCTCTAAACAGTGGTATCTCCGTTTCCATGAGGTTGTCATATCCTATGGATTTAAGTTAACGGAAGAGGACCATTGTGTGTATGTTAAACGGGTAAAAGATAAGTTCATAATACTATTTTAACACGTGGGCAATATTCTATCGGCTGAAAATGACAAGCAGTTTAGGATTATCATAAGGAAATGATTATCCTCAACTTTTGAGATGAAAGATAAGGGAGAATCTGCCTATATATTTTATAAGTTAAAATTAGTGGAGATCGTTTAAGGAGAATTTTGGCTTTATCGTAGGAGCCATACATTAAAAAAATTCTCAAACGATTTTGCATGGTTGATTGTAAGCCTATGAATACTCTTATCTCGAAGGATTAAACTTTTAGTCTTGCAACGTGCCTTAAGATTCCATAATAGTATGAAATAAAGCAAAAAGTTCCTTACTCCAATACCATTGTTAGTCTCATATATGTTATGATGTATTCGATATCTGATATCTACTATACAGTTGGATTGGTAAGTAGCTATCAATCTAATCCTAGATAGAAACATTGAATTGCTATGAAAAGTATATTGGCATATTTGAAAATGACTGCTGAGTACTTCTTATATCTGGCAATATGAACCTTGTTGGGTATATAGACGCTGATAGATTAGGTGATTTGGATGAATAAAAATTTGTATCTGGTTATGCGTTTTTGTTTAGTCGATGTGCTATCTTTTGGAATAGTAAGAAACTGTCATACATTACGCTATTCACCATGGAAGTTGTATTTATAGCATGTTCAACTATAATCTAAGAAGCAGTCTGGCTCAAAAGATTCTTGGAGAATCTAAATTCGAAACTAATGTGTAGAAGCCAGTTACTGTATACTGTAATAGTTAGGCAATAATTGCCTACATCAAAAATAATAAATATTATAGTAAATCGAAGCACATAGAGACTAAGTAGAATTTCATTAAGGATATATAGATGAAAAATGATGTAACAATTAAGTATATATCTACGTGTGAGATGGTTGTTGGATCTACTCACAAAAGCTGTGACAAGAGATGCATTTATGTCATATGCTGAATCATTAGGTTTGCGTAGATTGTAATGTTATAATTGTTACGTTAAACTATATCTGTTTTATGATTAGATACGTCATTATGGTTATATAAAACTAGCACATATTCATTTCACATAGATTATATGTAAAAGTATGTTGTCAGGTTTTGAGATTGATATTCATATATGTACAGTCGCCTTGGTTGTTAGGAAAGCAAGCTAAGATAAGACACATATATTTTTTAAAGGACAAAAATGAGATTATTCTCTTAAGGGCTTGAAATATATGAAATGTCGCTTTGATTGTAATCAAGATGTCGTTCTACCTAAATCAATTATTGAACCGCTCGTGATGCATCCCAACTATCATGAGAACTTGATTAAGCCAGATGTGAGTTTCTTGATAAAAACGCTTGAAGGGCGAATTTTTAGAAACTTAGGTTAGGTGCTAGGAAAGCATCTGAACTAAGATTTGTACAGTAAATAATCTAATTATAAAAGACATACGCGTCCTTATTGAAGGATAAGATTCACTGTAACATGTGTTTCATACTGCGTGTGCTTATTGTGACCAACATGAAAAATGAGTGAATTTATCTTTGATTCCTCATTGTGTAAGTTTCATTGAAGTCTGTAAAACTTTTACCTATATCCTTAGTGATTGTTCAATTTGTCTCAAAGTAACAAGGTGATGTTTGTATCATTAGTGTGTCTTTTATGACTATGATAATGCGGCCTATGGGACATTACTATGGTGTCAGACATTTTTATTGACCAAGGGACGAAAGTGAGACAGAAAGATTTAATGAATTTTATTTTGTTCCTATAGTTACTAGTCGCGACTAATTGCAATTTGGAATTGTAATTGTGATTATATGGAATATTGAAGGATCGAGCATATTACATTAAGGGATTAAATGTGCTCGAGCAAATAAAATTATATTAAATCTAGGACATAATAATGAACAAATTTACAATCTCTTGTATGGTAGTACAATTGAGATTTGAAGAAACAAGTCATATTACATACATTGTTGTTCATAGGTCACACGGTGTATTTACTTGTATGAATACCTATACTTCTTACCAAAAATGGGTCACCAGTGTTTTCTCTATAAGTTCTGTTTGACTTATCTTGTGTGAGTGGGAGATGTTGGGTTGCTGGGTCGAGTCCATCCAAGATGACCCAAACCCATAACCTGATCCATGTAAAATGGATTTGGATAAGAACGAGTAACCGCTGGCGGTTACTCGCAGTTATCAGAAAATAACAGACACCCCTATAAATACTTGATGTATTTCATTTTGAAAGAATGATTGATGCAAAATTGTTTTTACAACATACATACAAACACAGAGAAAAGAGCAAAAACAGAGAAAACACATGGTAAGGCAAATTACACTGTGATTTGAGATTCCTTTCCACCTATATGATTGGAATCCGACCAGTTGAACAGTTTAAAGAATTCAAATGAATTTTCGCTGTGTAGAAACGGGTACATTTTCGGTTCCGTTTTACTGTTTTATATCGAATTTTATATTATTATGAAATCTTTCACTAGGAGTGAGCAAGAGAGAGATAGATTTTCCTTACCACACAACCTAAAGAACGCATTTGTAGTCCTCATAAATGCATAAAGTCTGTTAGTGTGTGGCCATCAACCGGAGAAAGTTCAAGTGATCCGAAGTCTGTTACCTAATCCAGCAAAAAAATTTAGTTCATAACAAAGCTTTTTCCTTCACAAAATAAATAAAATGAAAAAATCCATATAACCACACATAATCATAATGATATGATATGAAGAATTTAATTAGTACCAACTTTGGTAAGGCAATTTCATCATAATATTTGTATGCCATTTTAGTAAGCTCATCCACTATCTACGCAAGAAGTAAAAGCATCAGTTATTCCAAAGGTAACAAAGGAGAACATTAGCACCCCTACTTCATTTATTAATAAAAATGCTTATTTCTTTCTCTCTGGTCAGAAAAAGGGTCTTGTATCTACCTCTATCACAAAGCTAACTTATTAGTAGAGGCACCATGCAGCTGAGGTTAGGCTATACAACTTAGACAGCCCGACCTAGACCCAACTTTGATACCAGATCACAAAAAGGTCTAAAGTCTAGCTCGACCACAAAAGCTAAATCATGAATGAAGGTTTATCCTCACCTTATAAACAAATGCAAATTCATATTTTTCATCCCACAAAATCCCTCTGAATATATAGAGTGAGAGAAACAAGCATATCATTGATAGATAAAGCAGCAATAACACATGAATGATTTTTAAAGTGAAATGCAAAATATATTGAAAGAGTCTAATGCAAAACATAATTGAAGGAGTGACTCGGAAACCTTTAAATGAAGACCAGTTCTAGTTTCTAACAAACATGAGAACTCTTCTTCTGATATTAGTTTCTTTAACTCTATTTCATTGTTAAGCTCACCGTTGTTCTCCTCCTCTCCAAAATTACTTCCCACACTCACACTGCTTGGTTCCATACCACATTTTTCTTCTTTAACATTTGTGTCGTTTACAATATCAAGTTTACTATCCCTCTTCTTCAAAAATTTGAATTGCTTTCCAAGACCTTTGACGTCATGTTCAGTCTCATTGACAATCCCTGAACTCCGAGACTTGACATCTGATGGAGTTTTCTGATTTTGTAGATGTTGTATCCAATAAGAACCGAGTTCCCATCCGATGGTTCTTTCAGAAACGTCTAGCTCCCCCTCTAACTTGGTTAAACTCTTTCTAATCACTCTTTGAACGAGACTTTTACAAGCTTCTCAATAATCCAAATCATACTGAGGTAATTTACCTTCAATGTGTGATTCAGTAATGAAAGACTTGTGGTGCAGAACCCTTAGACTGCCATAAGGCATCTACTCCATCAGAACATGGCAAATTAAGAAACATATAAGGGTGTCATAATACAAAAATATATGCCTTGACATCTTAAAAACTTATAAGATAGTAGAAACATGTGAAAGGTGGAGACCTGTTTCAGTATCTCAGCAACAAAATCACATTATATTGAAAGTTTCTTCTTAATTGTCTTTCAAATCTTATTATCTGCTTCTAAATTTATAAATAAGATTAACTTTTGTGTCTTTGGTTTGTTCATCAAAGTCCAGACTGGGAAACGACTAGAGTATAAACTTTTCACTATAAGCCCTTCTTGGAGACCAAAAGATCACTGGTTATGTCCTATCTTATTATGAAGAATGAGAAACAAGTTATCCAAAAACTTAAATTGATAGTAAAATGTTCAATTACAGTATTTAAGATATAAGGTTATGATATATTAACATACCCCCTTACGTGTAATATGGATAAGACTCAACTATAGTGAAAGAATTCATAACAGTAAATAAAATTCATCAAAACAATAAAACGGAATCGAAAGCATACTCGTTTATATGCAACAGAATTCTTCTAGATCATTTAAATTATTCAACTGGCCAGAATTTGTCACCAGTTACGGACCAAATCCTCAAATCACGGTGTAAGAACCTTGCCATATATTTTATTTGTTTTTCTCTCTATACTGTATTTGCTCTTTCTATGTTGTATATTGAGAGATAATGCTCTATCATCCTTTTCAAATGAAATACACCACGTATTTATAAGGGCGGCGGTTATTTCCTGATAACCACTAGTAACCGCTGGTAGTTACTTGTTCTTATTCAAATCCATTTTATTTGGATTGGGTCATGGGTTTAGGTCATCTTAGATGGATCCAACCCAATAACCCAACATATAGTATTAAAGATTAGACCTGAGATTATAATACGTTAATATATCCCCTTATATACAACGTGAACAAGTATAGATGTTAGATATATACTAAATGTCTCATACCTTATAATATATGCAACAAGAAGAATTTTAAATAAAAAAGAAAGAGAGGATTTGAATCAAGAACTTTCACGCTCTATTATCATATTTAACATCAAATTCAAAAGTTTAAACTAATAAAAAAGGACTTAATTATGATTATTAAGGTTTGGGGTTAAGATATATTAACACAATTAAAGATCCCAGACACCAAAAACGCAAACATTTTGTTCCAGTGCATATAGAGTGATAATTCTTTGGTAAAGCACCTAGGTACAAAATAGTATCAATCGTTAATTTATTTCCTCGTCTCATTGTCAGTTCCATCTATAACTTTTGAAAAAAAAAAAAGTTTCAAACTTGTTTTCATTAAGAGCATTGTGTTATGATTCACCTGTTGATGTTAAGAGCATTAACTCCTTTGTCTCATGATCTTCAATTTCAATAACTTGTGCACAATTTTCCTTCTTCACATTGCCAGCAACTTTTATTATTGCAATGTATCCATAATGCCTTACAATGACGATGCCTAGTGAGGAAGTATCCTGCCAAATACTAATTGTTTTAGTTCTCCATAGCAGAAAATCAAACTAGGAACAGATTGAAACATCAGAAAAACTAGCTGTCATGTTATTTATGTTGGAAAAAATTTACCTCCCAAGACCTCCCCTATAAACCTACCTTCTATAAAAATATCAGAAATAATAGAAAAATAAAATAAAAAGCAATAATAATTATATCAACTCAAGAATTTATGTGGAAAACTCTAAAACACGAGAAAAACCATGACCCTGAAAGAAAAACTTACTATGTACAAAATTATTATAATTACACAGTATATATACAAACCTAATTGAAAGGTCGTGTACTTTGGCAAAAGGAGGAGATTAACAAGCTCCCGACAGTCGAAGAAGCTCTGGCAAGGATGACAATAGCGCTATAATGGTTGAAAATGGTGGAAATAGCTCGTCGGATCTTGATCCAGTCCGAATCTCAAAAATGAGTTGATTTTCAAGTTTGCAATCGGTGGTAATGAGGGTTGATCGATTTCTTAACCTCTTATATGTATAGGGGCTATTTCACTATTACCCACTCTAATAGTAAAACATCTGAAAAACGGGCTGTCATGTCATTTATGTTGGGAAAAATTCACTTGCCAAGACCTCCCTTAAAAATCTACCTCTTATAAGAATATCATAAATAACAGAGAAATAAAATAGAAAGTAATAACAATCATACCAACATAAGAATTTATGTGAAAAACTCCAAAACACGAGAAAAATCACGGCCCTTAAAGAAAAGCTTACTATGTGAAAAATTATTACAATTACATAGTATATACAAACCCAATCTAAAGGTTACGTACCCTGGCAAACGGAAGAGATCAACGAGCTCTCAGCGGTCAGAAAAGCTTTGACAAAGTCTACAACAGCACCAGAATGGTCGAAGATGGTGGAAATAGTTCGTTGAGTCTTGATCGAGTACCAGATCTCAAAAACGAGTCGATTTTCAAGTTTTGCAATCGGTGATAATGAGGGTTAATCGATTTCTTAACATCTTATATGTACATGGGCTATTTCACTTTTACCTACTCTAGTTTTTTATAAAATTTTAAAAATTAAGGGTTTATGAGTAAACTTGTGGAGAGGCTTATGCGTAATTTGGGTATATGATGAAATCAATTTGTTTCAGGGGTTAAAAACATTTTTTTTTTTTAAACAAAATAATGGATAAAAACAAAAATCATTCATTTAGAATGGGACTTTCTAGTAATTTTCACAAAAAGCAAAATATTAACACGTCTGTATTAAACTTTAACCCTAGAGGGGTTTTATGTATTTAACTCTTTTAATAAAATATAGGTATAGTAAGAACATTTATGAGTAACAATACTAACAGGAGAATTAACCCCTAACCTACCTGAAAGTTTAATATTCACAAGCACATATAACTTTTTTTATTTATTTGTAGCGTCGTCTTCTGGACTAATGGATTGATCGATTTGACCATCATTGGATATGGTTAACTATGTAAAAAATATTAAAAGATGAAATCGTCCCTCAATAAATTTACCTTTTTAATTTTCTTTTAATTCGATCTCCACTCTCCATCTGAAAATGTTTAGATGGATAGTAGAAATTAATTTGAGAAAAATTTTAAAATTTGAATAAAAATTAAAAATTTAATAAAAACATTGTTTAATTAAATCTCCATCGTGTGTTTGAAGATGGATGGTGAAGATTAATTTAAGAAAAAAATTTAAAAATTAAATAAAAATTAATAAACTCTAAGAAATAAAAATAAGTTTAAAAATAATTAAACAACAAAAAACAATAAACCCAATCACACCATCCACCGTCTCTATCCACTTTCTCACTTCTTCTTTTTCTTTTTGTTCTTCTTTTTCTTCTTCAAACCGGTTGCCCACCCTCCTCCCTCCTCTTCGGCTCTGTTATTCTTCTTGTTCTTCCCGAACCCTGAGTGCAATTCGAATCTAAAATTGGGTTCAAATGATTCAAATCATTCAAACCCAGTCGATTGAGTTTTTTTGGGTTGTTTTCTCAATTGATTATGGGTTGTTTTAGAGTATTTTTGGTGATTGAACACTGATTTTTGTTTATTGATGATGATAATTTTGAGTTGGTGATTAATATTGATGATTTTGAATGAAGTTGGTGAATGATGTCAATTGTTCTTCATCTCAATTTGGTGGAGATCTAGATCCACCGTTATTCTCCATCAACGGTGGATATGAATCTCCTCTAATTGTTTTTTTTTTTTTAATATATATATATATTTAGTTTGAAGAAGAAGATCTTCATCTTCATTTTTTATCTTTAGATTTTTTTTTTAAATTTTAATTTTTTTTCTTAAATTAATTTCCATCATCCATTTTCAGATGGACGGTAGATGTCTGATTTAGTTTAATTTTAATTTATTTAAGGTTTTTAAAACTTATTTTAAAAGAAAATTAATAAGTAAATTTATTAAGAGGTAATTTTATCTTTTAATATTTTTTTGCGGTCAATTATACCCGTGATGGCACCAATCAACTGTTTAATTTAGGGGAGGATGCTGCAAATAAATCATTAGTTGGAAACAAGTGTGGGTATTAAATTGCAAGTAGGTCGGGGGAATAATTCTCCCCGATACTTACCCTTACAAAAATGCCATCTAAATCATTTTTACGGGAGAAAATAACTTTACCCTTAAAAAAAGTTGGTTTGGGAGTATAGCATGCCGGAGCTACCGGAGGTGGAGGCGGCGCGGCGGGCCATTGAAGAGCATTGTCTGGGGAAGAAGATCGTGAAATCGACGATCGCGGAGGACGCGAAAGTGATTGATGGAGTGTCAGCTTGTGATTTCGAGGCGTCGCTTTTGGGAAAGACCATTGTGTCTGCTCACAGGAAGGGCAAGAACTTGTGGCTCCGCCTCGATTCTCCTCCTTTTCCTTCTTTCCAGTTCGGTATGCTGCTGCTGCTGCTGATGTGTTTATTTGTTTTATAACAAATCAATTGAAATGGTCGTCTCGTTTGCATTTGCATTTCAGGAATGACTGGTGCTTTCTACATTAAAGGCGTTGCTCTTACCAATTATAAGAGGTCTGCTGTGAATGACTCTGACGACTGGCCTTCCAAATATTCCAAGTTCTTTGTTCAAGTAACTACACTCCATCTCATTTTTTTGTTGTTTAAAGTAAATTATTAGTTTGTAAAATTATTGTTAAATTAACGGTATTGTTGACTTTTCATTATGAAATAATAACTAAAAGCAATCCCAAATGTGAGGAAATCTTCTATGAGACACTGAGTTGGCTTGTCATACTGATATTGGTATACTCTTTCAATATCAACGTGACACGTGATTTTCTTTTTTTATAAAAAATTAATATTGATGTCTTTTCTCATCTATGAAAAAATTTTCGTTTAAAAAACTATGTCATGTGTCAAGTTATTGGTAGAAGGTCATGCCAAACTTTAATTTTTTTATAAAAGGGAATGCTATGTGTCACATTGTTATTAGAAGGTTGCACTTACATCAGCATAGCATGTCAATTCAATGTCCCATAGAAGCTTTCCTTGCCAAATGCATACACACTTTAATGGAGAGGCATTAGAGTATCTTTGAATTTGTTAGAGTACATGCACATTTCTGTTTATTTATTTAATTTTACAAAATGGGTCTTCTAGAAAGAATTTTTATATGCTGATTACATAGTATATATGTGGTACTCTGTTGATCCAACTGTGTTTTGATTTGTCCACCAACCTGTGGGAAAATGAAATTATGATTGTGAATCATATATGTCTGGTAGTTTAATCAATTTCTCCTATGTGCAGTTAGATGATGGTTTGGAGCTGTCTTTCACTGACAAGAGGCGATTGGCCAAAGTTCGCTTGCTCAAAGATGTACCGCACTATCATTTGCTTCTCACATATCCATGCTAATCTACTTTGGCAGGCAATATAATAATTTCTTGTGGCTATTTTGTTTGTACAGCCAGCGTCTGTATGCCCAATTTCGGAACTTGGACCTGATGCTCTGTTGGAGCCCATGACAGTTGAAGAATTTACTGAATCGTTAAGCAAGAAGAAAGTTGCAATTAAGGCTCTATTACTTGATCAGGTTAAATTACTTATGCTTATTCCCTAGGTTAAAATCATTCTGCTTGTTTGATTTGCATTACCCTAAAATTGTTTACATGATGTTATATCCATAAATTCTGTAGAAGGTATAAGTAACAGAGTCTTTCTGTGCAGAATTGTTGGGAATCATTAGCTTCAGCCATGCATCTGCTGTTTCCATTTCCTTTTCGATATATTTAACACGGGCAAAAAGCTAATGAAATGTTTGATTAGAATGCAAATGAAATGTTTTAATTTTGTCTTGAGCAATAACGATCAAATATTGGAGTAGAAATGAATAATTTGGCTCAAGGTGTCTTAGAAGAGTGGGGAAACTACACAAAAATTGGGCCAGGAGAGTTTAAGTTGGAAGTAGTGAGACAAGTCTTTTTGGTAGGGGAAATTGTTCCATGTATATAATATGGATATTGACAAGCTACCTTGGGTATGGCTAAATTCTAGGAGGATGGATGTAATGGACAAAAAGCTGAACATTTTAAGAATTCATATCACCTCGATATTGGTTACCATCAAATAAATTATGCAGTTAAAGTAAAATAAATGATGCAGTTAAAGTAAAAACTATAACTGCAAGCTAGTGAAAATGGGGGTGTTGAATAACCATATGGATCAATGCGTATCAGAAAGAAGAAATTTTAGAAAGGAATAGTTTGAAAAGATAAAAGATCTAGATGTCCGTGAGTTCCCATGAGCATGTTCTCAGTCTAAATGAGGTATGCGACCTTAAATTAGTCTGGTTTCAGATTAATTGCATCTTTAATCCTTCTGTATATGTGATTTGCTTTTTAAAAAATACTGGATGTGATTCTCTTGGCTGCCAAAAGATGTTAAATTGTAGCAATTTCAAAATTCCTCTGAAGTTTAAATTGTTTGGCTGGCCGGTGACTCCTATAAACGAGTAGCTACCTATGACAAAGATAATTTCCCCAGCACCCCAAAGAAGAAGAGAGAGACTACTCTGTTATTTCTTTTCAATATTATTTCTGACAGTTATTTAATCATTTTGCAGAGCTATATTTCTGGAATTGGCAATTGGATTGCAGATGAAGTGTTATACCAAGTTAGTATACACATCCCTTTTCTTTTCTTTTCCAGCTTCTAAATATGTATTTTAGATTTAGTATTAACGGTTTTTAGCTTGAGAGTTCTATGCTCAAATTTTCATTATTGCTCGTCTTAGTAGTGATCTTCTACAAATTGAGTAGAGAGTAGAAAAAAGCTGTTGGCTGCAGACAGGAAGAGAGATTGAGATGGCCTGTGATATTATTGGGGCTAGTACAAATGAATTTTTTAGCTGATCTCAGATGGAATTTCAAACTTTATATTGTTCAAACTTTGGCTTTGGTGCCCGAAATTTCTACCCTTTTTTTTCTTTTTTAAGTGTAATCCTGTTTGAAATATTTGGTAACATTTGTCTCTCTAACAGGCCAGAATTCACCCACTGCAACCTGCTGCCAGCTTGTCCAAAGAAAGCTGTACAAATTTGCTCAAGTGCATCAAGGAGGTAAGGGATATTGCTTCAGTTTGGATTTTGGAGAATCAACGGCAGTTATAGAACATTTATCATGCTACAAAAGCGTTTCATGGAAAATATAGAGAAAACACTGTAGGTTATTCAAAATGCAGTTGAAGTTGATGCTGACTGCAGCCGCTTTCCTCTTGAATGGTTGTTTCATTTTCGGTGGGGCAAAAAACCTGGAAAAGTTAATGGTAAGACACTTAAGATCTGACTTATCATTATGATTACAGGTGATTGAAAAAGCAATCGAGGTTGGGGCAGACAGTAGTCAGTTTCCTAATAATTGGATATTTCATTCCCGTGAAAAGAAGCCCGGCAAGGCTTTTGTCGATGGTTTGGCTCTGATTCTTTGTGAACCCTATTATATTAGCAATAGCTTTATGTATCTATTTGTAGCAAACCTTGTACCTGTGTGTACATACCTTTTTCTTTCCTTGAGTTCAGTCGATTATGCATTAATATTGGAAGAAATTTATCGGTCTGGACTCATAAGGCACTGACAAAAGGGGAAATTTTTATTTATTAGCATTAAGAACGTCTTATTTGTCAGTTGATCAGACCGTTTTAATTTCCTTCAACAAGATACTTATGATCTTTTTTCTGTAATGGCAGGAAAGAAAATTGATTTTATTACTGCTGGTGGCAGAGTAAGTAATTCTGAAACATAGCTGTTACTATTTTTTCTATCGTTCTATCAAGTTATTAATATAACAGTCCTTGCTTCTCTGGTCTCAGACAACAGCTTATGTACCAGAGTTGCAAAAGCTAGTTGGAGTCGAAGCCACAAAAGCAGCGCATAGACCAAAGAAGCAAACTTCTAAGCGAAAAGACAGCAGGGATGATGATGATGGTGATGATGAACCAGAAAGTGATAGAGAGGAGAATCCCAAGAGTGTCAAAACGAAGCAAAGAAGGAAGTCTGTGGGTGGGGGTAAAATGTCTTCAAAGAGAAGAAAATCTGAGGAAACCGATGGTGAGGATGGTGATGGTGATTATGAAGGTGAGGATGATGACAAAGATGAAGTATCGAAAACAAGATCAAAAAATAAACAAGCCAAGGCAGTGAAGACATCAAAGGAAAAGGGGATGAGTCAAAAGGGTAAGAAGTCAAAGAAGAAAGCCAAGTAACAATTGTCCCCCATGGTTCGGAAGAATAAAGGTACAGGTGGTTTAGTTTTGTTAATGTCTGGAAAATGAAGTGTTTTGTTGCCTTTCCTAGTCATAACGTTGAGTTAACAGTATGTGAATACTAACTGAAATACTGGTTGATACTTTGAACAACTAAATTCTCCCTGGTATGACAGCAGTTGATGTTTCTAGTCTTTCAAGTGATGAGATGGTCAACTCCTATACTTAAATTTGTCAACATTTCTATTTTTCGATTCCCAATTTGCTTCTTCGTCCCCGAAAAACTAAGAAGTCAACCAGGACAACTTGTCAGTAATTGGTTATACCACTAGCTTTTACTTTTTTTTCTTTTTTTTATTATTATTATTTTTTAAAAAATAAAAATAATTTTAAATAAGATATAAATTAAGATTAAAATATTTAATATTTAAAAATATAAAGAAAATTTTATTTTCTTAAACTAGATTTTCTTATTACTTTTGTTCACTTGATAATGGTAAAGGATAGAGCCCCTTGGTTCTTTCTCCTCACCCGAGCAATGATACAATGTAAATAGAGGAAGGGCTTTAGGTTTAGGGGAAATTTTAATTTAGTTTTTAACGTTTGATAAAATATTACTTTTTTATTAACATTTATATTTCGGATTCTCATCATCCCTAACGTTTCAGAAATGTATAAATTTAGTCAGAGTGACAGACGGGACAAAAAGATGAATTTACCATTGATATAATTAAAATAATTAAAATGACGTAATTATCCTTTTAAAAATTGATAATTATAAAATAACCATCCTTATTATTGTAAAATTGCCATTGACCACCTTCAAATAAAATTGTGACACATCATTGAATCAATATTATTAATTTAATTTATTATTAATAAATATTTTAATTAAAAAATAATATTTTTAATATAAAATAATAAAAAAATATTCTTCTTCATCTTCTATCTCTCATCATCTTTCTCATCTTCAATTTGATCTTCTATATTCATCAAAATCATCTCTATTATTTTCATTAAACCAACATCATCCAAATTAAACATCAAACCAAAAATCTTCTAAATCTTAAAAAAAAAAAAATGTTTATGCAAATTAAAAGAAAAATTTATGTAAATTAAAAAAAAAAAAAAAAATTGGAGATGACAGCGCCATCTCCAAACAGTCTCCATTGTCGGAGACTAGAGACCCTCTAGTCTCCATCGATGGAGACCAGTGTTGGTCTCTACAGTCTCCATCGTGGAGACTAGTTGTTCTCCAAATGCTGGAAACCTGTAGTCGGTCTCCATCCCTGAAGACGTGATGACACTCCATTGCGTCTCTGGTGATGGAGACCAGTCGGTCTCCGTCTCCATCGCTGGACTAATCTCCAACAATGAAACCAGTGTTGGTTTCCTTGTTGGAGAACAGTGGAGATCAGGTCCTTGGCTTGGTCTTCGATCTGGCGATGGAGACTAGTTTTCTGGTCTCCCTCGTCGAAAGGAGATGGTCTCCATGGGAGACCAGTTTTCTGTTCTCCCATGGAGATCTTATTATTATTATTTTTTTAACCTAAAAATATTTTTATATATTAAATTAAAAATATAAAAATTATATTATATTAAATAGAGCAAATTATAATTTAACTACTCGGTTAAAACGTTTTTACAGGCAAAACAACTGTTTCAATATTATTGTAATTTACCCCCGCTACTGTTAATAAAATTCGTTATATTTGACGATAAACAGTACCAAAATAGCAAAAAGATGAAACTACCCTTTGACTGAGTTAACCAGTTGACCAAATATAAAATCTGATCAACTCATCAGTCTCTGCCATTCTCTCTCTTCCTCTCATTCTCCTTCTTATTCTCTTATTCTGCTTCTTCTTCTACTATTCTTCTTTCGCTTCTTCAACCCGATCTGAGTTCATTCCGATTTAGGTTTCAAGACGAACCCAGATCTGGGATCTAGGTTCTTAGGACAAACCCAAAAATTTCTGGGTTTCTGACAAACCCAAATTTGGGTTCGTCATGAATCGAACCCAGAAATTCTAGATGGACGAACCCAGAAATCTGGGTTCATCTTGTGAACCCAGATCTGGGTTTACGAGAGGAACCCAGATTTCTAGCTTCATTCGTGAACCCGGATCTAGGTTCAACTCAGATTCTGGGTTTATTTCGTGAACCCAGAATCGTATGGTTGATTTTTTTTTTTTTTTTTTTTTTTCAGTTTCATTTATGGTTTTGATTAGTGATGATGTTAGGTTGATGGTTTTTTTGGAGATTGATAATGTTGAGTTTGATCGATTATGCTTGAGGTCATTTTTTGGTTTCCAAGAGTGGATTGATAATGTTGGCTAGTTGATTGATGATGGTTGATGATGTTTGAGACATTTTTTGGGTTTCCAGATGAGATATTTGGTCAAATGTTTCCATGAAATTAATGATTTTGATCTGGAAGAAGATTTATGTAGAGAGATGATTGATGATTTTGTACTGGAAGAAATTGATGTTTGAGAAAATTTTGTTAAAATTAAAATGTTTAATTTTTATTTATTTTATTTTTTTAATATATATTTTTAAATCAAAGTATATTTAATATATATATTTTTTATTTAATTTATTTTAAAATTTTAAAAGAAAAATAAAATTAATATCAAAAGATAATTTTACTCATTCCTCAGTTAAGTGTAACTGAATTCATTAACGGTAGAAGGGTAAATTGTAATAAAGATGAAAATGTTGCTTTGCCTGTAAAAACGTTTCAGTCAGGTAGTTAAATTGTAATTTTCTCTATTAAATATATATTAAAAATATATAAATATATTCGAATTAAAATGACCAAATTAACTCTTTTTCTATTAAGGTTGACTAACAAAAGAACTAAATTGATACATTTCCGAAACGTTAGGGATGATGAGAATTCGAAATGAAAATATTAGTAAAAAAGTAATATTTTGTCAAACGTTAGGGACTAAATTAAAATTTTCCCTTAGGTTTATGATTGTGTGATAAAATATAATGGTCGTGAGAATTATTGTTTTTGTTGGCGGCTATGGCATCAGTTGAACTGTGGTCACCACTGCTAACACAAGTGGATTTTTTCCAGATTTGATGCAAGATCGATGCCAATGGGATTGTAGATGAAGACTCTATAGAAAAGAGCCGGTTAGTTTCAATATTATCAACACTTTTAGGATATGTTGGAGGCAAACCATGATTGATGGGCCTTTGGTTGTTCATTCTTCCTTATCCATATAATTAAGTATGTGAAACTTATTATCTCACCTGCATAAAACAACAAAACAGTTAAGAATTGTATTAAGAACAAAAAATTTAGAAAGAAAAAAAGAACTTTTAATTTTACTCATGTCGCCTATATATTGACATATACTTTGTACATGAAATGATGGTCTAAGAAGCTAATATGGCTATATATATATATATATATATGTATATATATATATATATATATATATTTGGGAGCTCAATTTACTAAACCATGACTTCTAATGAGTTGGTATATTAGTATATGGACCAATTTACTAAACCATGACTTCTAATGAGTTGGTATATAAGTTTATGGACTGTTATTATATATATAAAATATATATATATATATATATTTATGAATTTTTCCATTTTAAAACTAAAAAAAAAAAAAAAAAATTACTTCTCATGTTTAAAAATTTTCTCAATGTAGATTACATTTTTCCTATCATCTCTACAAAAAATCTCTTTAAAATTTAAATAATTGATTTTTTATTTTTTGGGAGTGTGACAACTCAAATATAGAGAAATGTCTTTAAAACCTCTTTAGGGAGTAGGTGCTTAACTACCCATCTGATAGAAACAAGAGAAGCAAGCCTAATGATCTTTTGAACATCAATGGAGAGTTTATGAAAAGGGCTAGAGCTAAGAGGATAAAGGAGGTTCTAAATGGACCGATTTAAGAGATTTGGACCAAAAGTCTTGTGCAATAAGAGTTGGACAACATAAAAAGGACACCAAGGCTTAAAAACATGATCCAAGCTTAAGACCAAGTCCAAATCATAAACATTAAAGGTTTGGGTGGCTGTTTGAAGGGAAATTGGGCTAGTTTTGTTTGTTTGTATTGATGTGGGCCTAATTTGTTTTGTGGGCTGGTTTTAATTAAGTTAATTTGTTTAATTAGTTTGTTAAATATCAAACTTTGATATCATTAAGCTTTAATTTGTTTTATTACATGTCGAGTCATTAGTTTATGTACTGGGTGTCAAATTTAATTATTTTAAGTCCAAACTTAGTTATTTTAAGCTCAAGTGGGGTGTATTAAGAGGTTAAGGCATCCATGCAAGGGTTAGAAGCTAGAGTTTCATTTATTTTGCCTATAACAAATTATGTAAGCTTTGTAAATAAAGTTAGACAGTTTCATATGAAAAATTGAGTTTTCTCTCTTTATTTATCATGAACTTTGAGAATTTATCAAGGTTTAATCCATAAACTTGACTTATCAATTTTATTTTCTTCTTTTTATGTCTAGCCTAAATAAAAGGAAACAATTTTATTTCCTTCCTATTTTGTTTAGACATAAATAAAGAAATAAAATTTATTTCCTTTCCATTTTAGTCTTGCTTAAATCAATGGGACAAACTTTATTTCCTTCCAAATTTATTGCCTTGAAATCCTCTTCTTTTCTTTTGTTTCTCACTTTAACCACAATTAATTCTTTTTTGTTCATTCATTGTTTCTTGAATGTTTTTCTTGTTTCATTATTTCCTTTCATAAACATGTTCATTTCTTGTTAAGATTAGTCGAGGTGATTACTTTAAGGGTGACATTAGTATAATCAATTAGTTCTATAAAGAACTTAGAGACAAAACTTTGAGTGTGAACAGGACGTGTTGAGTAACAACAAAAGTGATGAGTGATAAACATGCAAAGATTAGAGTGAAACATGTAAGAGAGTGTTGTTAGATTATTTATTTATAACTTTCTTTGTAAGTTCCAATCATGTCTTCGAGTAATGAAAGAAATATTGAAGGAGGAGAAAAGATTTATGAGTCAAATGTGCTCGAAGCAATGCAGCGACAATTTAAGAAAATGAACGTGGTGTTTGGAGATATTAAAGATCAATTGGAAAAATAAGACGAGACCATAGTTATTTTGTAAAGGAGGCAACAAAGGAGGACTCCAAACTTGCGTGGTGACGATAATAAGTTTGAGGATGACTTTGGGGTTTTTAATAGGAATGAATTAGAATTAGAAGATAATATCCTTAATGCTCATAGGGACCGCTTTGGCGCTCATAGAGGTGGACGTGGAGGTAGAGGTAATGGTAATAGGTATAATAGGAATTATGAGATTAGAAATGAGAAAGGAACATGGAATGATGGACAGGATAGAGATCTTAGTAGCATAAAGATAAAAATACCCTCTTTCAAAGGGAAAATGGATTCCGATGTGTACCTTGAGTGGAAGAAACAGGTGGAGTTGGTTTTTGAATGTCATAACTTTGCTGAGAAAAGAAAAGTGAAGCTAGTCGCAATCAAGTTTATGGATTATATTATGGTTTGATGGGATCAGTTAGTGTTAATTAGAAGGAGAAATCTAGAGCATCCTATAAACACTTGAGATAATATGAAAGCTGTTATAAAGAGGTGGTTTGTTAATAGTTCATATTATAGGGAACTGTACCAATGATTGGCAGGCCTTACATAGGGTTTTAGGAGTGTGGAAGACTATTACAAAAAGATGGCGATAGCCATGGATAAAGCCAACATAAATGAAGATAGAGAGGTTATTATGACTCGATTCTTGCAAGGGTTGAACAAGGACATTACCAATATTATGGAGTTGCAACATTATGTCGAAGCGGAGGAAATGGTTTATATGATGGAAAGACAACTCAAACGAAGAGGTACCATGTCACGATATAGTAATAATTTAGGTTCTACATCCACGTGGAAGTCAACTTGGGGTAAAAAAGATGAAAAGACACATTCAAGTCTAAGGTTAAGAGTACTAAGCATGAGGAGGGTGGTGGTAATCATGATAAAGGCAAGGTTGAGGAAACTCAGAAGAAAAAAAGGGATATTAAATGCTTTAAATGCTTAGATAGAAGTCATATCTCTTCTCAATGTCCTAATAAGAGATATATGATCTTAAGGAAGGATGGAGACATAGAAACCGATGGTGAGAGTGATGATGATGAGATGCCACCATTGGAAGAAGTTAGTAATGTTGAGGTTACATATCTTGTAGATGGGAGATTGTTAGTGACTAGGCGTGCTTTGAGTGTGCAAGTCAAGAAAGGTGATAAGGTGCAACGTGAAAATTTTTTCCATACTAGATGTCATATTAAGAATAGGGTTTACAATATGATCATTGATAGGGGGGCAGTTGCACCAATGTTGTTAGCACTAAATTAGTAGAGAAATTGAGCTTATTTACTTCTAAACATCCTAAATCATATAAATTACAACGGTTGAATGATTATGGAGAAGTTAAGGTAATAAAATAGGTGCTAGTATCCTTTACTATTGGTAGATACAAGGATAAGATGTTATATCATGTTGTACCTATGCACGCGGGTTACTTGCTTTTGGGACGGCCATGGCAATATGATAGGAAAGTAACACATAATGAGTTTAAAAATAGATATTATTTTATCATGGATAAGCGAATGATCACTCTTGTGCCTTTAATACCTCAACAGGTGTATGAAGATCAAGTAAGTATAAGAGCGAGTGAGCAAAAGAAAAAGAGTGAGAGAAAAAGAAAGGTCGAGAGTTCAAACACAAGTGAGGGCAGGAATTCAAGTTATTCCTTGAAGAGATGTTGGATGGATTGCCACCAAAGAAGGGAATAAAGTATCAAATTGACTTCATACTTAGGGCTTTAGTTCCAAATTGTCCAGCTTATAGGAGTAATCCCGAGGAGACAAAGAAGCTTCAAAGGCATCTTAAGGAGTTGTTGAAGAAGAGGCATATGAGGGAGAACATGAGTCCATGTGCCGTACCGATTTTACTTGTACCTAAGAAGGATGAGACTTGGCATATATGCATCAATTGCAGAGCTATCAATAAAATTATAGTTAAATATTGACATCTTATACCTAGATTAGAAGACATGTTGGATGAGTTGCATGGATCTTATATATTTTCAAAAATTGATCTGATACCATCAAATTAGATTGAAAGAAGAAATGAGTGAAAAACTGCATTTAAAACCAAACATGGTTTATATGAGTGGTTAGTAATGTCTTTTGGTTTAACTAATGCACTTAATACATTTATGAGGCTAATGAATCATGTTTTATGCTCTTTCATTGGAAAATTTGTTGTAGCTTACTTTGCTAACATATTAGTGTATAGTAATAGCATAGATGAACATGTTAGGCATTTACATTATATGTTTGATGTGTTAAGGAAAGAAAAGTTGTATGCTAATTTAAAAAAGTGTTTCTTTTGTACTGAAAATGTTGTGTTTTTGGGCTATGTTGTTATATTAAAAGGGACAGAAGTAGATGAAGAAAATGTTAAGACTATTAGGGAGTGGCCTATACCTAGAAACATTAGTGAGGTATGTAGTTTTCATAAGTTAGCTAGTTTTTATAGAAAATTTGTTAAAAATTTTAACACCATCATTGCACCATTAACTGAGGTTGTGAAAAGAGTGTGAGTTTTTAATGGGGCAGCGAGCGACAATATGCATTTGATTTGATTAATGATGCATTGTGTTTTGCACCATTACTTGAATTGCCTGATTTCTCTAAGATTTGAGATAGAATATGATGTATCGGGGATAGGTATAAGCACTATTCTTATGCAAGATAGGTGTCCTATAGCTTATTTAAGTGAAAAACTAAGTAGAGCATCATTGAATTATCCTATTTGTGATAATGAGTTGTATGTTTTAGTTAGGACCTTAGAAACTTAACAACATTATTTGTGGCCTAAGAAATTTGTAATTCATACTAATCATGAGTTTTTAAAATTCTTGAAAGGATAAACTAAGTTGAGTAGGAGGTATGCTAAATGGGTAGAGTTCATACAAACGTTTTCTTATGTGATTAAGTATAAATAAGGAAAGGAAAACATTGTAGCTAATGTCTTATCTCGCAGGTATACATTGATTTCTACTTTGAATGCAAGATTATTAGTTTTTGAGTATATCAATGACTTATATGTGAATGCTCCTAATTTTTCTTCTGTATATGTTGCTTGTGAGAATACTATCATTAGTAAATTCTATAGGCATGATAGATTTTTGTTTAGGAAGAATAGACTATATATTCCTCAAGGGTCTATAAGAGAGTTGCTAGTCAGGGAAGCTTGGTGGACTAATAGGACATTTTGGTGTTAAGAAAACTTTATATGTGCTAGACGAGCATTTCTTTTGGTCGCACATGAAGAGAGATGTTAAAAGAGTTTGTGATAAGTGTATAACATATAGGCGGTCGAAGTTTAGGGCTTTACCGTATGATTTGTATACACCTTTGCCCATACCTAGTAAACCTTGGATTGATATTTCTATAGATTTTGTATTGGGTGTACTTAGGTCTAAAATGGGTCGAGATTCAGTATTTGTTGTTGTTGATAGGTTTTTGAAGATGACTCACTTTATACCATGTCACAAGACCGATGATGCTACACACATTCAAGAAGATTGTTTGACTTCATAGAGTGTTAAAGAGTATTGTTTCGAATCAAGATACAAAGTTCTTAAGCCGTTTTTAGATGACTTTGTGGGGAAAGTTAGGAACAAAACTATTATTTTTTACTACTTGTCATCCACAAATTGATGGACAAATAGAGGTGGTTAACAGGACTTTAGGTATTTTGCTACATTCCATCATCTAAAAGAACTTGAAGAATTAGGAAGATTGCTTGCCATATGTAGAGTTTGTTTATAATAGGAGCATGCATTCGGCTACTAGTTGTTTGTCATTCGAAATTGTGTATGGATTCAATTTACTTATTTCATTGGATTTGATATCTTTGCCTATGGAGGAAAGAGCGAACTTGGATGGGACGAAGAAAGCTAACTTTGTTAGGCAATTACATGCAAAAGTTAGGTAACATATTAAGAGAAGAACCGAGTAATATGCTACTTAAGCTAATAAAAGGCGAAAGAAAATTGTGCTCGAACTAGGAGATTGGGTTAATTTTGGTGCATATGCACAATGAGAGGTTTCTTGAGCAATGAAAATTTAAGTTGCAGTCGCATAGAGATGGTCCATTCTAAGTGTTTGAACATATCAATAATAATGCATACAAGATAGACTTGCCATGTGAGTATAATGTTAGTGTTATCTTTAATGTTTTTGATATTTTCCTTTTGATTTTGATGCAAGTACAGATTTGAGGACAAATCCTTTTGAGGAGAGAGGAATGATAGAAATCAGATAAGTAAGCCTAATAATCATTTGAGCATTAATAGAGAGCTTATGACAAGAGCTAAAACTAAAAGGATAAAGAAGGCTTTAAATGGGCTCATTCAAAAGATTTAGATAAAAAATCTTGTGCAACAAGGGTTGGACGACATGGAAAGGACAACAAAACTTAAAAACATGATCCAAGCTCAAGATCAAGTCAAAGATCTTAAATATTGAAGACTTGGGTGGCTATTTGGAGACAAATTGGGATAGTTTCATTTGTTTGTATTGATTTGGGTTTAATTTGTTTTATGTGCTGATTTTAATTAAGTTAGTTTATTTAATAAGTTTGCTAAATATCAAACTTTGATATCATTGGACTTTAATTTATTTTATTATATGTTAGGTCATTAGTTTATGTATTAGGTTGTCAAATTTAATTATTTTAAGTCAAACTTAGATATTTTAAGCTCAAATGAGGTATATTAAAGGGCTAGGGTGTTCATGCAAGGGTTTAAAGCTAGGTTTCATTTATTTTGCTAATAAAAGGTTATGTAAGCTTGAAAAACGAGATTATTGAGTTTCTCTCTTTGTTCTTCGTGAATTTTGAGAATTTATCAAGGTTGAATTCTTGACCTATCAACTAAACTTATCTCTCTTATTTTTCCACTTGTTCTTGGGAGTGGTGTTTTTTATTATTTAGTTTGTAGTTCGCTAATCACTGGGTCAATGTATCTTCTTTTTATTTTTTATTTTACTTGTTACTGAATTAAACTTTTTTGAGGTTGTTAAATCAATTTTTTGTAGGTGTCGTATCATTATATACAAGGTTTGCATTACCATTAGTAGCCAAGGCTCATTCCAAGGGCTCCCCTTGTTAGCATGGTATGAGGGGTGCATTGGTAATGGGTATCAGACTAGTCGGTTCGATGACCACCCTCTTAGGTGAATTAGTAGGAAAAAAATTGAAAAATTAAAAAAAAAAAAAGGAAGGAATGTGGCCTATTTTTGGTGTTTCAATGATGTCATTGAGAGAGAAAAACATCACATTTAATTTTGCCATGTTTTACTTATCGAGAACGTTAGCAATGACCTCGGTTGTATAAGTCTAACACCAGTAGGTGGTTGGGCTGTAGCTATTTAAATGTGGTGTGAAGCCTTCTCGATGTGCATCACCACTCTTTCTTGGTGACTTTTAATGCTTATTGTAGGGGAAAAACATGACGTTTGGAAGTATTAGCAATGACCTCGGTTGTGTGAGTCAAATGCCAATAGGTAGATGATCTGTAGCTATTAAGGCATGTTGTGAAGCCCTCTTAGTGTGCATCACCACTTTTTTTTTTTTTTTTTGGTGACCCTCTGATGCCCATTACGGGGAAAAACATTGCAATTTCCTTAACAAAGCGAAGTTCTAAGATAGGAAATATCTTATATCAAGAAGAAGATCACTTCAAAGAGGAAGTTGTCAGATTTGCACTTTGATTCGAATATAGATGTATTAAATTTAGATTTACATGAAATTTAAAATAAATCTTAGCATTTCCTATATTCTGGTAACTAAATTTTATGTAAACAAGAAACTCTAACATTATATAAAGAGATCCTTATGCATGTGCAAGACACAATCACCCAAATATGCAAAAAGCCCTGCCACTAGTTTGCTAAGTTGTAGTCCTCCCCTTTAAAAATAATATAACCATAGATGTAGACATCATTCAAAAAAGTTGAATCACATTAAAAACTCTCTCATCTCTTATTTACTTCTCTTGCATCATTTTTATTTCTCTCGTTCTTCATACTTATGTCCATTCATCCATAATTTGCATTCAATTCGTATCGAATTGGATGTTGACTGATTTTTGTTTTCAACAACTGATATGGATCACATCTCATTTTAAGTGTCAAGTTCCTAGAAACGTAAGTCGAGTATGGAATTGGTACTCCTGAGATGTGACAATGGCTAACGAGGTGGATACAAAACAATGTTGATCGATCAGTTTCTTTGTCTATACAAGGGCACAAGATCGATTAAATCTAACATATTTCTTTTATTGAATTTGATCCATGCTCTTAGAAAAGTTTTTTAAAACGGTTTTGCTCTTGAATGTTTATATCTTGAAAACAAATATTTTACACTCTAAAAACAAATGGTTACATGTTGAAAACAAATTATTAAATGTTGAGAACAAATGCTTACATACTAACATCCGAAAGTTAGCATGTCATGTTGCTAAAATACGAAATAAATCAGAGGAACAAATCAATCAACAAAACACGCAGATCAAACATTTTAACATATCACCACATAAAATTATGATTTAAAGTAAATATATCAAAAGTTATTAGCTAAGTTAAATTTTTTTTTTTTTTTTGAAACCAGATAATTTTTCCGTTTTGGTTTTTCTCTATTCATTCTTGGTTCTCACCTTGGACATGAAAAGGCACAAGATAGTCTGAGATATAAAGCTGGGGGCCAATTTTGTCCATTTATTTGGATAAAAACTTCAGGCGTGGCTTTTTTCGAATTTACCCACTATTTTGAGGTCTATTTGGCATTAAAATTTCATTAGAAAATATTTCTTAAAATTCATTAGAGTCTTTTATATCTAAATAATCCAAAACCTCCCGAATTAGAATTTATGTTTAACTGAATAAAAAATAAGGGAAACTCACATATATTACTTTTCATTTTTGAATGTTGAGTTCTTATGAGTTAGATGAAGTTAGATGAATTTTACTGAGATACATCACTAATAGTATGGTCTAGATGATAATTTCTATAATCAGAAAAAGAATAATTTTTATTAAGAAGAGACTTATAATTCACATCTTGTGTTTTAAATGATAAAATATGAGATTTGAACGTTTAATTTCTTAAGGTCATGACGGATATTTAAGCAATCCTACTAAAGGTGATACGTGAAACTCACATATATTATTGTTTGGAATATATATTTACAGCAAATGAGAGCAAGTGCTAGTCATCGTCAAGAGTGGAAGAAGAAATCCCAAGAGAAGAAGCAAAAGTGGTAGTGGCATCCCCACTAAGATATCTTTTGAGGCGATTCAAATCATCAGCGCAATCGAGCATGGTGGGTCGTGTTGATGGTGACTCTTGTGTGCAAAGAATACCAAGTTCCATCAGCTCTCCAATGGCCACATCCCACATTCGCTTCACTTCAGTAGACTGCTCCCTTGCAGCTCTCATCAATGAAGAATCAATCACTTTCTCTACCCTTCCATGGTAGTGATTCCTCACCCACTTCTGCAGGCTTAAACTCCCACCAAACATGTCGTCTATTGGTCTTTTTCTTGTCACCATTTCCAGGACTAGAATTCCAAAGCTGTAAACATCACCTTTTGTAGATGTGTTTGATCCGAATCCATATTCTGGATACATCAAAAATCTAATGATTATTATATTGTTAGTGATGGATGATGAGGCTATCATTGAAAACCAGGATACACATTTTGCGGTTTTCTAATTGGACTAAATTGTAACTTTGTATGGGTAGCGGTTAAAGTGATCCGTTATCCCTTCAAATGCTTGCTTTTAAAAGCACTTTCTAGAAGCTATGTAAGCAAGCATTATTTCTATATTACTTTATGAAATAGTTAGAAATAATTTTTTTTTTCTTTTGTTCTAATTAATAATTAAGGTAAAATTTTGTATTGATATATATGTCGTGATATGTTCTCATAATCTACTTCATCACATATCAGTGGAGACACAACTTTCAATTCAACTTTTCTTGTTCTTATTTTCAACTTGTATAAGGTAGACCTTAAAACAATTTTAACTTCAGAAAATTCGCTTTTAGCAAGATCAAATACTTCCAAACTAACAATATAAAGTTTATTTCAGTTTTGTTGTTATTTTCTTTTTTCAAAGCGAATATTAAATGAGTTAAAAGATATATCATAACCAATCAAAATCAATCACTACTTATGCTGTCGAATATCTATTTTCATAATAAAAAATAACTACTCTCATAATCAGAATAGAAAACCATCAACACAAAGCTTAAAAAATACACTTAATAAATACACTTAATGAGACTTAAACCACTTAGAGATAATTCGGAAGGTGCACAACTATCTGTTCTAAGAGGTACCGTGCAACTTTGTTATCACTACCTCCAAAATAATAAAAGCATTCCTTGTAAAAAGTAGTATATGTTTAAAACATAGTAATAGGAGTTGAAAACAGTTTGATTAAGTTTTATGTTGTATCTTTCAAATAAAGAAGCAAAGGAGACAATATTGTTACCTGGTGCTATGTATCCAATAGAACCGCATAGCAAATTAGCAGTAGAGTTGCCCAAGTTGTCAACAACTCCAACAGTTGTAACCAACCTTGCAATCCCAAAATCAGAAACCAATGCAGTCATGTCATCATTGAGAAGAACATTACTTGGCTTTAGATCACAATGTATGACTTTAACAGGAGAATGATGATGCAAATATGCCATCCCTTCAGCTATATCACTGCATATATTCACCCTTTGGAGCAGAGTTAAATCCATGGAGCACGAATGTTGATATAGACGGCTATCCAAGCTCCCATTTGCCATATAAGGAAGCACAAGTGCTTTAAAATCCGGTAGACTGCATGCAGTTATAATCCTTATCAGATTCCTGTGTCGAATCCTCTTTAAAACTTGGCATTCTCTGTTGAAACTCTTTGTTGAATTTCCGGATTGTAACTGCAATACCTTGACTGCAATGGCTGTTCCATCTGATAAAACTCCCTTGTAAACACGTCCATAGCTACCTGCCCCAACTAGTCTTTGCTCGTCGAATCCTCCAGTGGCCTCTGACAGTTGTTTGTATGAAATTCTGGGGAAATTGTGCATCAATTCCAGTGTTGTTGGCTTTCTTATTGCTTCAGATTTTGCAGAGGAAATCATCACATTTACGTGGCGGATTCCAAACACGCAACATATTGTTGATAATAATACTGATATGGATATGACTATGATGAATATGATCAAGAAGATTCGTGAATGGAACAAATGTGGCTTCTGAAAGCAAGTGGGGATGGCACCATCAGCCCCACAAAGATGGCGATTGCCTAGGAATGACATTTTTGTTACAGAATCAAAGATGCCTCCAGAGGGTATCATTCCTTCAAACTCATTGAAAGAAAGATTTATGAAGTTAAGGGTGTGAATTTTGCTAAGGCCTATTGGGATCTTACCAGATAACTGGTTTCCTGAAACATCAATGGATTCCAGGTTTCTCAGATCACCTAATGAATCTGGAAGGCGGCCCTGAAGGCAATTGTTAGAGAGATTTATAATCCTCAACGCAATGCAGCTTGATATCTGAGGGAAGACGTTTCCTGTGAGTCTGTTTGATGAAAGGTCTATCTCTTGAACATTTTTGAGCTTGCTTAGCTCAATCGGCAATGGCCCTTGGAGTTCATTATGTGAGAGATTCAGAAATATTCTGATTTCTCGAATACCTGATATTTCGGGTGGGATGCTTCCGGTCAATCTATTGTAGGACAAGTCGAGCCTGTAGAGATCAGGGCACTGCGCTAAAGTCGGTGGTATTGATCCTGAAAGGAAGTTGTTGTTGAGAAACAGAGAATTGACTTGAACCAAGTTTCCTAGACTTGCTGGAATTTGACCGGAGAATGTATTATGTGATAAGTCAAGCAAACCCAGGTGAGAGAGTTGGCCTACTGCTGCTGGAATTTCACCGGAGAACAGGTTGTGTGATAAGAAAAGCTGCTCCAATTTCGAAAACAAACTAATCTCTTCAGGTATTGTTCCATTCAAGAGATTAGATGTCAAATTCAGCGTCATAAGACGAGAAATATTGGCTATATGAGGAGGAATTGACGCAGTGATGTGGTTTTCTTGTAGTAGCAACTGTGAGAGGTTAAGTCTGCCAATGGAAGCAGGCAATGTTCCTCCTAGGCCCATGCCAGCCAACTCAATCTCCTCTAAATCGGTGCAGTTTCCAAGTGCAGAGAAGAAGGGGTCCAGATTGGTATTGCCATCATGACTTACCATATTATTATATGATAAATGGAGGCTCTGGAGTGATGGCAGCCTCCCTAAAATATGTGAAGGCAACTCACCAGAAAGATGATTGTACTCCAAATCCAAATTATACATTGAAGTGTTGATCAATGACTCTGGAAGCTCCCCTGTAAACTGATTGTTGTATAAATTCAGAGTCCACAATCCAGGGGAGCTCCCAATTTCTCCAGGAATTTTGCCTGTGAATAAGTTGTTGGATATATCTATGTTTGCTAGTGAAGTGCAGTTGGAAAAGAAGGAAGCTGGAAGTGCACCCGTTAATTGGTTGCTGAAAAGAAATAATAGTGTAAGGTTGGAAAACAGGGCGAACGACTCTGGCATTCCACCCTGCAAATTGTTATTATCTAACTGCAGGAAATGGAGGTTTCGGAGACTGGAAAATTCAGGTGGAATGCTACCATAGAAGTGATTGTTAGACAGCAGGAGATATCGAAGTCCTGTGAGGTTCGAAAGAATAGGTGAGAGCTGTCCTAGAAGTTTAGAGTTAGTCAGATTAAGTTCAACTACACGGTGACGCTGTTTGTTGCATGTGACACCGGTGAAGTTGCAGACATCAGCAGCCTCCTCCCAATTAGCAAGTGTGGCATTTGGATCAGAAATTATGGTGTTTTTGAAGTCGAGAAGCACAGCCTTGTCTGTGACCAAGGAATAGTGCGGATGGTGGTGGTGACTAAAACCTGAAATCCTAGAACATAATACTAATTGTTGGAGAAGAAGTAGAAAAATTGATGTCTTGATGAAGAGCATTTTGGGCTGACTACACTCACCGTAAGAGCCTAATGACATTTCTTTGATGATGAAACCTTCCTGCCATTTTAGAATCAACAACTTGTAAAATGATAGTGATGGTGGAGATAGATCTTTTATGAAATCAAATTCAACGCAGGCTATGATTTGTAAATAGAACAGAACAATATTCACCATTTTCATTATGGGATTGCGGCAAGTGATGAGTAGATTTTCCAACTCAACTCAACTCAAATGGACTGGATTGGACAATGGACAAGGCATTTTAGCATTATTATTTGTGTTGTATGGGTGTTACGTTATTTTAACGAATAATGGTCGTTGACATTTTCGCATATTAGTGATCCCTTGGTGGTTGCTCGATTGGGTAATGTTATAAGATGTGGATTGTGTTTTGTGGGCTGGGGTTGACATTTTAGTGTGCACTGTGGACCCTGATCTGAGTCAGTGACATCCGTGTGGAACTGTGGATGTCCAGGTAAGATAGCATTTTTTTTTAATAAGTCAATTACACTCCTCCTTCCTAAGGTTTAACAATTTGCTCTGGAAAATAATTTTTGTAATAATTGACACTCAACTCTCCTACCATTAAGTTTGACCATTAGATTTAACCATGGACAGTCTAAAATTATAAATTAACAAAAATATCATTAATTAAAAAATTATAAATTGAAAAAAAAATTATAAATTATAAAATGAACCGTAGAAATCTACCATCCAGATGGAAAATCCATTGATGGATCTCCGATGGATGGATGGATCTCGAAGGAGAGGATTGAGCCTCTCCCGTTGTTGAAGGGGGTCTCACAAAAAAAGGGAGTTTTGTCTCCCCTTTGTCAACGCAGATGCTCGAGCATCTCCGTATCATCAATAAGGAGGCACCAGCCACCCTTTAATGTAAGGAGGCTCATGCCTTCGAAGATGACGCACCCATGACTCTAGACAAGTCACAGATTCTACACCCAATGTGGGTAACCAGCCTTTACCATCGAGGTAAAGCCCATCTACTAGAGTGGATATCTAGTGTTCAAGTTTTTATTTATTCCCTTGGCAATCATTTGGGTTGAGGTAAAGAATCCCTCTACAGCAAATCCTTTGTGTGCATCATCCCAGAAATCTTCTTCATATCCACACAATTTCAGCTTCATTAAGTTGATTAGAACTACATCATAAGTCCAACAATATAAGAATTAGTAAATTGCAATAAAATACCCTATCTAATAACGTAATTATTGAAAAAAAAATTGAATTTCATATATTTCATATTTCCCAAAATGCAACACATGAAATCTTAATCTCAGGATTTTTCATTCATTAAATTAATGATTCCATAAAGAAACATGCACCATTTAAACATAATAACAATCAACCATTTAATTTAGAGCAAATTGTAATTTAGCTACCCAGATAAAACATTATTACAAGCGAAACTAACTTTTTACTTTAATTACAATAAATCCATCCGTCGTTACTTCATTTTGATTAGAGTTAACAGTTTAAGGGGTAAAATTATATTTTTAATATTATTTATATTATTTTTTATTTTCTTTTCAAATTAATTGTTTTAATAATCTCTCCCTCATTTTTCTTACCCCCACCGGCCACAGTCACCAGTCACCGTCTCTCTTTGTTCTTCATCTTTCTTCTCCTTCTTCTTCTTCACTTCTCATTTTCTTCTTCTTCTTCTTCTCTTCTTCTTCTCCTTCGAATCGAGATTCATCTAGGTTCGAATCTGGGTTCGTTCTAACAAAACATCAAAATTATCAACAATGATCCATCATCAACACAAACAATCATCAACATATATAACACAAACAAGTCCAACATCATCAATAATCAACACAAACCAAAACCACTGCCATTTTCAAACAAAAACTATTACCATCATCATCGAACAGACCCAAGAACATTAGCATTAACACCATCTGAAAACTAACACTGATGCATGTCTGTGCTTTAATCTGGAAACCCAGACACTGATGCGGGTCTAGGTTGAAAACTCAGATCCACGTCGGGTCACGGTCTGGTTCCAGACCTACATCATCTGGAAACCCAGATCGACGTCTAGGTTTGGATGGAAACCCAAACATCGATCTGGGTTTGGAAACCCAGATCGATGTTTGGGTTGGAAACCCAGATCCAGACGTCTGGGTTTGCCAGACGCCGATCTGGGTTTCCAATCCCAGATCGACTTGTGAAGAAGATGAATAGAAGAAGGAGAAAAAAGAGAAGGAAAAGAGAGAGAGAGAGGAGAAGAAGGAGACCTAGATCGGTGTTTGGGTTGGAAACCCAGATCCAGACGTCTGGGTTTGCCAGACGCCGATCTGGGATGGAAACCTAGACGCCGATCTGGGTTTCCAAACCCAGATCGACTGGTGAAGAAGATGAACAGAAGAAGGAGAAGAGAGAGAGAGGTGAGAGACCGGGCGTTTGGGTTCCAGACGTCAATCGGGTTCCAATGAAGAAGATGGAGAGAAGAAGAAGAAGAAAAAAAAGAGAGAGGGAGGTGATTTTTGCTGGTGACTTATTTTATTTTTTATTATGGGGGTATTTTGGTCTTTTAATAATATTCATATAGTTGAGTGTTAAATTTGACGAAAATTCCCTAACGGAAGGGGGTTGATTGTAATAAAACTAAAAATATTGATCCGCCTGTAATTATATTTCAAATGGGTAGTTAAATTGCAATTTGCTCATTTAATTTAATTCATATAATCCACTAGAATTCCCCGTACTTGAATCACTTGACACTGAGATTTTGTGTCAATCCTGCCAAATCCAATCTCCTTGTGGCCTCTACTATGTTCTTGCCTACAAAAGTGAATAATTGAATTTCATTATAAACTTAATAAATAATATTCTTAATTACTCACTATAGAAAAGTTTACTGAATGATCCTTAAGCCAATTCACTTTCCGCAGTGTATTTCCAAATATTATTCTCACTAACTGTTGATGTATAATTTCAATCAACCAGGTTCTTGAAACCCAATACTGCAATGAAAATAGAACAAAGCAAAGAACAGGAGAACAATGAAGGAAGCAGAGAGGAAGAACAAAAGACAAAGGTTTTTTTATGTGGCTCGACCTAAAAAGATACTTACGTCTATGACTGCCGTCTCTAGTTATTTTTCAACAGAGTAGCAATGTAATATTTTTGGTTTCTCCTTTACAAGGAGTTTCCACTCCTATTTATAAAGAGGGATGCTACAGTTTGAGTACAATGCAAATAAAAATTAATTTAATATTGATTACACTTCCCAAGACTGACACTTATCAGTATAAAGTCAATCCCATGAAAATAGGATATTGATATTATTTCCATACTGGACAGTTGAGTTTTCCTTAAATTGAACCGCTGCCTTTCTGAAAAACTTCAACATGCACGCCAAGTCACGGACTGGATCTTGATCTAGGCAAGCTGGAGCTAGGTGTTAAGCAGCTCTGATCATGACTAGTGATATAAAAGTTTGTCTATGAGCTGGACGTCTTGTCTGTGCGAGTTGAGCATTTAGCACACTGGAGACTTGTATCTGTGAGCTGAATGTAGGATGATATAAAAGCTTGCTTCTGCGAGCTGGATACTGGTAAGCTGGGGCATTTGTTCATCGAGTTGGCCTGTTGGATAATTTCATTGGGCTTTTATCAGCCCATTCAAGCAGTTTCAAATTTACCCACATCATTAACCCCCAGCTCTCAGTTCGTTTTGGGGGGACTAGGAGCTTAAACTTGTTGGTAGAAGCTGATGTGTTTGGACCTGTTACCTTTTCAAACTCAATCTTATCACTCTCACCCGCGATGAAGGTGCTCATGCAATTGTAAGGTCAGACTTCAAACTCAAGTTCCTCAAGAGTGAGGAGGAACTGAAAAGAGCGAAGAGCAATCTGGAAAAGGTTGCGCAGCAAGCTTTGATTGTTGAAAAAGGAGGTCGCTCTTATCAAGGAAGACATCGAGGGGCAGATCACCAAGGCTAAAGAGGAAGCAGAGGTGGAGAAGCATTGGGAGCAGTTTGTTTGATTCTCCTCGTTTATGAGACTCATTTGGCATTTGCTTGCTTTACTCCAACGTTGCTTTGTGCTTTTATTCTACAAAGTCCTTGAATTTTCTGTGGACTAAAAAATAAAGTTATCTATGCATAAATCAGAGGTAATAATACCTTATGCGAGCTCGTGAGCTCGGGAGGCGAAGTTCTGAGGTCGTAGCCTTCACTTGTATTGCTTAAGCTTGATCGAGCTGTTCAGTAGGTCGAACAGAAGACATTTAAGCCAACATGAATGGATTTCAGCTAACAACGAGATAAACCTTTCAAGCTATGCTCAGAGGGTATTGGAACCCGGATTACATAACGAAAGTTATGGAGGTGGGAACCTCAGTTATACTCGAAGGGTCGAAAACCGAGTTGATACAGCATAATAAACCTTTCGAGTTATGTCCAGAGGGTCGAAACTCAGATTACATAACAAAAGTTATGGAGGTCGAAACCTCGGATGTGCTCAAAGTGTCAGAATCCAAGCTGATACAACATAACAAACCTTTCGAACTATGTCCAGAGGGTCGAAACCCGGATTACATAGCGAAAGTTGGTTGAGCTGTCTAGAGGGTCGTCATTCGATAATAGCGTAATAGATTGCGAACTATGTCCAATGGGTCGTCACCTGGTAACATAGCTCGAATTATTCCATTTTCGGCCAAAGTGAAAGCATTTAATACAAGGAGTCAATAGAGAAAATAGTCATGGCAAAGCGATATGGAAAATTTTGAGACATTTATCAATATCAAACTTGATATTAGAGTTATATGCTCAAAAAGTTACTGAGTATGAGGATGTACCCGCGAGGTGGAGGCCAATGCATATAGTGAAAATGGTCCTCACTATGGGTTCAAATTTTTGTTAGGGAGCTCGTTGAGCTATTGCTGTGCTGGATGTTGAAGCTGTTAAGGTCACCAGTTCATTGGCCATACCACGTAGTCCCTCAAACGACCTCCCTTGATGAGGTCTTCGATGGCATCCCTTAACTGCCTACAGTCTGAGGTGTTATGCTCGACCTCATCGTAATAAGTGCAAAACTTGTTCTAATTCCTATGGCTAACCAGAGACCTCATGGGAGTGGGTTTCCCGAAATCTTCCCTGTCTTTCTCTATTGTAAAGATTCTGTCTTGCGTGTCGGATAGGGTGCTATAGCCGTCATGACAACCTTGATGTTGAGGTTGCTAATTTTTAGGCTCTTTCTTAGTCTTCTTAGCGACCTGATTGGTTGAGCCATTATTGTGATCTTTTCTTCCATTCCCACCATTATTTCTTTTTCTTTACTGGTTGGAACTGTCTGCTTCACCTTCCTAGCCTCTTCCCATCTGATCTCCTTTACAGCTTGCTCATAGAACTCGCCCAACTTCCTCACTAGAGATTTATAGAAGCTTTCATGCAACTTCCCCTCTTTGCGAAGCCCAACTAAGATCGCAGTTAGGATGTTCTCATCTGAGAGGTTCTCTACACTATTGATTTCACCTCTGAACATGGTGATATAGTCTTTTAGAGACTCATTTTGCCGTTGAAAGATCGTGGTGAGGTGATAAAGCGATGCGAGCTGCCTTTTCAGAGCCTTGTACTGGCTAGTGAATTTTTGCTGACATTCCTTCTAACTATTTATACTGCGAGTTGGGAGACTTCTGAACCAGACTCGTGGAATATCCCCTAGAATGACCGAAAAAACACGGCACTTGACCAAATGATCAATCGTTTGAAGGTCCATTTGGACGTTGAATGCATCTAGGTAATTGTAAGGGTCGCTGTCCTCATTGTATTGAGGGATATTTGGAACCTTGAATCTGCAGAGGAGAGATCGCGCCTCAATCTCCCTAGTGAAAGGGGTTCTTTCCCCACACCGATCATGTTGGTTTGAGGTACCAGATTGTGCCTCGAGCTGCTGAATCCTCTGAAGGAGTTTTTCTAACATTTGATTCTAAGGCATGTGCACTCTCTTGTGCTCACGACCTTGGGAACTGCGGTCTGGAGCATACACCTGACTTCGCAAGCTACTAGCTCAGTTGACTCTGAACGTCGCTGATGGTCTACTTCCTTTTCTACGCGAGCTTGGCGATCTTCAGCTCTCGATTGCGAATTGAGGGAACGAGCTGAGTCAGCAGATCGTGACACCTTTCTGATAGGTCTTTCACGAGCTGATATTTGCTCTCGTTGCTGTTAGTAGATTTCTCTATGAGCAGTAGTCTCGGGTCTGGGTGCGTTCTGTGCTTGGACCTATGCCATCGTCCCGACTGCATCTGCGAGCTGCTGCACTGTGTTTTTCACCGCCTTCTACCGTTGGTGCCACTCTTGTAGCCCCCCAACTGCATAGACTATCTGCACTGGCTAGCGAGGGGCTAGTTTAGGCATACCTAAAGCAACGTCGTTTGCGAGGACTTGAGATGTGGTACGCTATTGCTGACATACCTGTTCTTCTGGTTGATCAGTTGTTGCGTCATCGCTTTTGGTGATTCTTTCTTTGGCAATTTGCAACCTGAGAAAATTGCAATCTACACCCTCCTTATAGTGCCAAAATGTTGACTTAACCAGGTTTTTTAAGTCCAATACTGCAATGAAAGCAGAACAAAGCAAAAAACAGGAGAACAATAAAGGAAGCAAAGAGGAAGAATAGAGGACAAAAGTTTTTTATGTGGTTCGACCCAAAAAGATACCTACATCCACGACTGCCTTCTTTAGTTATTTTTCATTAGAGTAGCAGTGTATTATTTTTTTATCTCTCATTTACAATGAGTTTCCACCTTTATTTATAAAAGGAGATGTTACAGTTTGAGTATAATGCAAATAAAAAATAATTTAATATTGATTACACTTCCCAAGACTGACCTTCATCAATGTAAAGTCAAATCCCGTAAAAATAAGATCTTGATATTATTTCCATACTAGGCAGTTGAGTTTTCCTTAAATTAGATTTCTGTCTTTTTGGAAAACTTCAACGTGCTCGCCAAGTCACGGACTGGATCTTGATCTGGGCAAGCTAGAGCTAGATATTATATTAGGCAGCTCTGATCATGACTAGCGACTTGAAAGCTTATCTGCGAACTAGACGTCTTGTTTGTATGAGCTGAGCATTTGACACACTGAAAGCTCATATTTGTGAGCTAGACGTAGGATGATATAAAAGCTTGCTTCTACGAGCTGGATACTGACAAGCTAAGGCCTTTGTCCATCGGGTCGACCTATTGGATCATTTCATTAGACTTTTACCAGCTCATTTAGGCAATCCCAAATTTACCCACAACACTAACCAATTTCCAATTGTTTCTCGGATATCTTCGATATTTGAAAATATTTTATCACAATTATTAATAATCCAATAACCCTCATCCATTCCAAAATTTTCAAAATTCCACCAACGATAAATACTAATTCCTATAAAAGGAATTTATCTTCCAAAAACTAAATAAATTTAATAAACTTCTTGTTGCCCAAACTTCAAATAAATAGAACAAAATATATTTTATCGACCAAAGAAATTTCTCTACACAAAATCAATATCCAACAATTTCCACCAATTAACTCTTTAAGCCTTGATACCTTATTTCAAATTTGACTCTTCATACAAATCAATGCACAATGAGAAAAAAAAGAACTATGTATATTAAAATAATTATCATCCCGGTGCACACATAAATTAATTAAGTCAATGCATTGTATGTAAACCATTGATTAACTATATATGACTGTTAACTCCGTCAAAGCTAATGAAAATAAATAAATCTAATAAACGATAACTAAGAAACTGAATTTATTAAATTATTGCGTACTGAGAAGAAGAGAAATATATATATATATATATATGTATATGATCCCGCATTAGTGGAAATAAAAATTCAAACTGCCCAAGCTTCACACTTATCTCCCTCTATCTATTGCTTTCCTCTTCATCAACCCCGTTTCTCTTTCTCTAACTCTCTCTATCGCCTCTCGGCAATCTATGTCTTGAAGTCATGGTCGCATTATCTTTTTATAGTCTAGCAAGAAATTTGTTATCATGTGATTTTTTTTTTTTTTTTTCTTTTTGGTAACATGTTGTGAGGGAAAACAAATAAATAAAAAAAAGTTGTGTGAAAATTTTTATTAGTTTGGTATTTACAAAACAATGAATCTATCCAACAGTCAACAAGGGATTTCAAAAGTTTTTCGCTAATAATTCTAATGGAAATATACAAAACCAAAGAGCATTGTCTTTCCTTCTCATAAATATTTAGATGTAGCTCTTCTATGATTCAGTCAACTCTACAAACACAAGGAGCAGCCATCACAAAGACCTTTTCATACCTTTCAGAAATTAACACTACTTAGGATGTCGTCTTTGAGATCTCTCTACTCTTAAGCCAGTTCCAGTACTTATTTAGCATGTGATCTTCAGGATGCACTCTTTGCCACTTTCCTGTACAAAATATTGCATATGCATCAGCTGCATACCTGGCCAATTTTATAGACGAGAGAAAAATATGAGCTCCTATTGTAGGAGATAAATTCATTGCAGTCAAGGGGATCAACAAAATTTAGATGGACAGGAAAATAGCCAACTTACTTTCCGATTCCATGAAGCTGAGTTACATGGGTCCAGTTCTCCCACAAATATTCCTGGGAGAAGCGTTGTATCATCATTGCTCGTTTCTTCTGAAGTCCAAGAGTTTGTATGACCTTTTCTATCTCCTCTGCGGGAACCTCAGTAGCAGTTTTGGCATCAGGACACAATGTAAAGAGTTCTGTAATGACCCTACGGGCCTACATTTTCAACCAAAAATATATTTAAGCATATTATCTACAACTAAGATGTCAAAGCAAAAGACATCTACATTAATTCCTATTCTAATGTTGACCACAGATTTCCATCGAAGTTCGATGTTTCACAAAACCATTACTAGTAAGAATTAATTTTACAAAAAGCTTGGGTAGGTTTTGTTAACTAAACTTTCAAAATGAGATAGGTGTATATTTGCTATCAGAGAGAATAGAAAATATAAAAGAGCAATACCAAATATCCAATGAAATTGAACCAATCCAGACAGAATAAGGAATGTATGCCTCATGCTCTTGTTCAAGCCGACATAAGATAAAAACTAATTTTAGAATGATGATGCACAGGAGAAAAACAAAAGAGAAAAGGAAAACAAACAAATTAACACCTATAATGAGATGGCCAAACTCCTAAGAAATATCCCTAATAGCTGTGGACTAACAAAAATACGTGGCAGCCTTCATACGAGATTTGATGTGAGACTACATTAAGAGTAAACACAAGATTCCATAATGTTACGAGATAATCTATTGTTTGTATTTTAAAACTAGTTTTCTTTTTGTTTACTCATTTTCTTCAATAACAAGAATCCAACATCAACAACATCTCATACAAAATGTGTTTGATCACAGTGCCTGAACAACAACAATGACTACATCAGATGTTCAAGGATTCCACTTTCTCCCCTGTTACAGTTTTGCCATGCATGGTTCAATATAACAACAAAGCAATTATAGTTTATGAGACCAAAAAGAAAAATACAAAATAAATCATGACAAGGTACAAGCTATAAATATTACTATAGCTTGTGCAAATATTAATATAGAATTGTATAATACTTGATGAATCAAAAACCAAAGCATCCTAACCAATACTAGAGAACTCCTAGTTACACTCTATAACGATATTTTTGTAATAGAGAAGCATCATAAGTTGGATACCAGATTCAGTGAATTCATTGCTAGAGATTAGAAAAATAAGATACTGGCTAGTTCATTTTACGGCAGGTTAGTCCAACAGAATCTATGAGAGATTGCTGATATTAATTAGCTTGGTCCATCGATGTTAAGGAATAAACCATAAGTTTGCTGCAGCATCTGTAACTCAGGTCCTTACTATGAAATGTATGATCTTCATTTGATTCATTATTTCCCAATGCACATCAGTATAATTTTAAATCCTCTCAAGTATGAATATAGATAACCAGTAGTACCATTAATTTAGTAAGAAATATTAGTTTATGAACAGCAGTCAGTGTTTTCCTCAAAATAAAACAAAACTAGATCATAACCACAGACAATTCAGTAAACTAAAAATAAAAAAGGAAAAAAGAAAAGCATAGAGGGATCCTCAACCAAAATGAATAAGAATTTGGACAATACATATCAAGGAATTGTACTTGTACGGTTGTTTTAAGTAGATTCACAAATCTTAAGTATTATCGATTCCTACTTTAACAAAAGATGGACCTTATCTTCATGTAACAAAGAAGTAGACAACTGAATTGAATCACGCTATTATTTAGTCCAATAAATGCATTGAGAGAGAAACGAGAGACCAAAGTAGAGTGCCAGTGATACTACTGTCCTACCCAAACAAACTACAAGAGGTTAGTGAGTCAAAAAATTCTAAAAACACTTGATGGAGATGCGGGATATTTTACAGAAAGCTAGAGGTACATACCTGAAATTGGCAAACAACCCCATATAAATATGATCAAGGGACAAAACTATTCATTAATGTTTGACAGGAACAAATGAACCTTTATGCAAAGCAGATCACAAACTCTACGACAGTTGACAGTGCCGCAGCAAAGAACCAATTGGCACATGATTATTATAAAATACCCATAAATGATATAGAATTTTCATTTCCTAAATTTTACTCCTTTTATTTGGATGTGTAGCTATCACCTTCCTTTTCTTTAGTACAAAGAATTGTTCTATTCCTTTTATTTGGATGATATTATTTGCATTTAAGCTACTTGGATGGCACCATTCGTATCTAAGTAATTGTAATAATCTAAATCGAATTTTTTACTTGCAAGCAATATACCTGCAAACCTGATGTAACATTGAGAAGCATACATATCACCAAGACTCTCCAAGGATCATGAGCATGATCCTCTTGTAGAAGAGGCACACGAAACCCAGAGCGGGGTGGCGTCCATGTGTTATCCGGAGTTCTCCTCAGATATGCTTCATCAAGCTTCTGGGAGGTAGAAAGAACTGCTGATTTCCTGCATCCCTCCTTCTTCTTCATCGCCTTTACATCATCCCCAATCTCTTCCTTTTTCCTTACATTGTCAAAATAGGGCGACACCTTCACCTTTTCTCCTCTACTCTTACCACATAACTTAAGAGCCTTCACTTTCGCTTTCAAATCAACCACCTCTTTTCCTATTGTTTGAAAATAAGGCGAAACTTGAAAATGGGGTGTTATGATGTTATTCTTGGTTTCGCCACAACAAGATTTCTCACTATTATAATCATCCTTCTTGTAAACGAATTGCGAAAGCATATCTTCGAATTTGTTAAAACTTACCTCTGACTTGTTCTTCGTCGTGATATCTTCAATAGTTAATATCTTCAAGTCATTGGTGGAATTGTCTGTTTTCTTCTTGACAGGTGGTGGGGGGTTTTGAAAGTAAGGAGAAAGGACAGGCTTTGAAAGCCTAGTCTTGGTTTTTCTCTTCTTAAGAGAAGAAGAAGATAAATGTTGTTGTGAGGATGTGGAATGGGAGCTTGATTTTCTCTTCTTCTTCAAATTCAATTCTTCAGTGGTCTTCTTAGTTCTGGTTTTCTTCACATCCCGCTCTGTCTCTTCCATTCCCCGTTAGTTCCCACCAAATCTTTCCCTGCAATTTCATCTGTATAATTATTAATTAGGGTTTTTGTAATTTAAATACACAAAAAGGAAAAATTACACAACCTCCCTGAGGTTACGCGAAATTATAAAAATGATTGAGTTTATGATATAATGACACAAATCTCCCTTGACATTCATAAAACTTAGTACAAATAGCCTACCACTAGTAAATCGTTCGGTCAAACAGACGGTCAAATAAATGATTCTTTTAATCTATGGGTCAAAAGTTTTCTAAATTTGAATTATTTTTCTTAGGGTTATTGATTCAATTAATTGTGAGTGTCATACTGTTATTTAGGGTTTGCATCATTTTGGGAAGATTTTAATGGAAATAAGGGTTATTTTTCCACCTTAGGTTGCTATGCCAATATGTTAGTTGCTCGAGGAGCATGAAAGTAAAAAAAACCTACGAAGGAAACCTAGATGGGTGATTTAAAATGTTTAGGATGATTCTTAAGGGTGATGAGGGATGTTTTTTTTTTTTTTTTTCCATGGGAAGTCTTTACGATCAGCATGAATTGAGTTGTCCAAGGAGCATCAAAAGTGCCTATAAAGAAGGAAGCTCCCTTATTTTAAAAGGGTTGCAAATTGTTTATAGTAGATTAACATCATATGGTTTAATAGTTTTTAAGAATGGTTTGGGAAGTGATAGGGGCTAATATGTTACTAGGTAGTCTCCTTGCAAATGAGCTGAGGACATGTATTAGTTTTAATGTGTGGTAAAATGTGTAACAGATTATCAAGTCTTAATGGATTATTATTTTAATGGGTTGTAAAACGTGTATTAGTTTACTTGAGTTGTTATAGTCATGATGTTTTTAATTTGTAAGAAGAATAACTAAGTATAACGGATTACTTATATATTATCGAGTTTTAATGGGTTATAGTTTTAATGAGTTGTAAAACGTGTATCAAGTTACTTGATTTGTTATAGGTATGATGTTTTTAATCTATAAGAAGAATAAACAAGTTGTCAGTTTTTTAATATTATGATCGCATATAATAATATGTGATCAATATGTTATGATAAGTGGTAGTAACATTTTTATTACAATAAAATATTTTGATGATTACTTATATTAATTGTTTGTCTTAACATGTAATTATGCTTACTAATCAAAGGGTAACTTGCACAAATCTTCCCTAAGATTTGACTAAATTTTATAAAAATAATGATATCTGAGTAATTTGCACTCTCACTATCTAAGGTTCTAAAAACTTAACACAAACCTGCTCTGTTATTAGTCAACCAATAGTCAACATCTGTTAAGTCAAAATTATCAAGGATAAAATGGTCAATACATAGCTTATAAATATTTTAGTTTAATTAAAAAATTAAAAATAATAAAAAAAATATTTTTAACCAATAAAATAATAATATAATATTTAAACCTTAGAGAAAAACACATCTTCATTTTTGACCTCCATCATCATCTTTCTCATCTACATTTCATCATTTTTATCATCCATCACTTGTTTTCTTCAAAATCATCATCTTTATCATTTTCATCAAACTAACATCACCCAAATCAATCATCATTATCAAGTCAAATATCACCCAAATAAAAAAAAATTCGAAGTTCATAAATTTTTTTTTTAAAAAAAAAAGATGGAGAAAAAAATTGGGGATGGCAATTGAACCAGTCTCCAATGTTGGAGATTGGTCTCTAACGGTGGAGACCATTTAGTCTTCATCGTCGAAGACCAAATCTAGTCTCCAACGATGAAGATCTGTTCTCTAGCTGGAGACCAATACGTCTTCGATTGTAGACCATCACTAGAGACTCCGATAATAGAAATAATCTTTATCGTTAGAGACCTCTAACGATAGAGATCATCTCCTTTACTAGGGACGGAGATGAGGTCTCCAATAATGAAGGTGATCTCCATCGCTGGAGAATTGTTTCTGTTCTCCATTGGAGACCAAGATCTAGTCTCCTATGGAGACATTTTTTTAATAAAAAAATTATTAAATTAAAAATATATATTATATTAATTTAAATTTATAAAAAAATGTTGACTTCAACTTTGACTTGAGAGGTGTTTTAATCTTTTTGTATTTTTGACCATTGACCATGAGAATTGAACAATGGTTGACTAATAGCAAGGGGGGTTTGTACTGAGTTTTTAAAACTGTAGGGGAGATAAATGCGAGTTATCCAAACATTATCATTTTTATATAATTTTATCTAATCTCAAGGAAGGTTTATGTAATTTGCCCATAACAAAAAGAGGAAATTGTATAAACCTTTTCTAAGGTTTGGTGGAATTGTACAAATATGACGATGTTTAGGAAACTCGCACTATCTTCCTCTGAAGTTTCTGAAACTCAACGCAAATCTCCCCTATCATGAGTAAGCTATTATTTAACACAAACAATCAAAATCAATTAGAATAAAAGTATCAAAATACCCCTAAATAAATTTATATATTATTAATTTAATTTAAAAAATAAAAAATAAAATAATTATAAAAAAAAACATTTTAAAAAATATCTTATCTTCTTCATCACCTCCATCAAAATTTTTCATCAATTTTCATCAAACTTTCTTAATCAATTTTCATACCATCAATTCAATCATCAATTCTTATCCAATCAATTCATTACCAACATCATGACTAATTTACACCTAAATAAATCTACATATTAAAAAAAAAAAAAAAATTCTAAATCACTTATTCATCCTCACGAGCTCATCATCATCAACATAATTTTTTCTAACATCCATCTTTAATCAACCTCACGACCTAAATCTTCAACAAAAAAAAAAAACCTCCACAACCCACATTTTCTCACCAACCAAACAACATCCAACAACCATAAGATCTCAACGAAAATTCACAAGAAAATTCAAAACAGATATTCAAAAAACTTAAAGGAAATTCAACCTTATGTAAAACCCAAAACTTCGTCCGATAAGAAATAAATTATTTTCCAATGGATCATGTTTTCAATCAGAAAGTGTCCACGGGGATAATAAATTTTTGAAAAACGGACTTAGTAAATAAAAAGTTTTGAAATTAGTATCTGAGTTTAGAAAAATTGAATCGGATCGAAAATGAATCCATTCGGATAGATTTAGAGTTATCCGAAAATTTATCGGATGAAAATATTCTTTTTGATTTAAAACCGTAAAAAATATTTTTGAAGAAATAAAATAATTTAGAGTATCTGGAGGTGAAATTGAATTCGAGAATAATTTCTAGAAGTGGAATTAAGTTATAATAGGATTTTCGGATGGACAGAAATGAATTCGAATTCGAAATCGAAATGGGAGAATCCATGAAATGAATGTGACAAATGACAAGGAAACAAGACACGTGTTATGCATGCATGGGAAGCGCATGACAAGTGTTAGAAAAATTTGAAATGATGGTGACAAATGTCCAAAATTTATCAATCATATATGTATAGAAGTTGAAAGAAGAAAATGGTATGATAAGCTTCATTCGGTCACTCATCCCAAATTAAGAGAGAAAGAAATCTAGAGAGAGAGATGGAGAAAGCCGAGAGAAAGAATTAGAGAGAGAGAGAGAAGCAAAAATTCATCATTCATCCGGTCTAAGCTTCAATCAACCTGAGAGCTCCCATTTTCTTCATCAACCATCATCCAAACCCGAGAGCAACCAAGAGAGGGAGAGAGAGAGCTTCAAGTTTTCTTCATTCGGTCATCTCACTTCAAAATCGAGAGAGCATTTGAGAGAAAGGGTGAGAGCTGGCTAAGAGAAGCAAAGCCGAGAAGATTTCAAGTGCATGCAACCTTAGGAGAACAAAAAGGAGTCATGGCCATGGGAGGAGAAGGACAGTAGCCACCATTTTTGAAGTTTCAAGGTAAATTTTGAGAGATTTCAAGCCATAGAGTTGCATGCAAATGTAAGTGGTTGACTTAGCTGAATATTTGTGATTATTTTGAGTGATTTTTAATCTTGCATGCCCTTTTTGGATTGAAGGAAGCTCAGCCAAGGAGGAGAAAATTATGGGCAGTAGCTTCTGTGGGAGTTGAGTTGTTTTTGAATTATTTTTTAATAGAATTTAAGAAGTAAGTTTGGCTTTTATGATTTTCATTTTTGTTGGAAATGTTTAGATTGTGATATTGGATGAATTTTCATGATAAAATACTTGGGTTTTAGGATTTTGAACCTCATTAATGTGGAGGTTCAATTGCATGTGATGTTAGTGTGAAAATGGATGAATTTTGATGTTAGAAAAAAATTTGCCAAAATCTGCCATATAAGGGCTATTATAGTCTGATTTTATTTTTGATTGTGTTGTCTTGGAAAATGATGAATTTCGATGTGTTTGAAAGTGTTAAAGTACTGTCTTGATAATTGAAAATTATTTTCGGGTGGTTCAGATAATATATGAATTAATTAGACGACGAAATAATAAGTTAAATTAAATGTGTATATAAGCTGTCATGATTTTAGTTTAGGAGTATTAAAATGTTAAATTATGATTTTAGAATGGTTTAAGTTATGCTTAAGTTATTAGGATAATTTATATTACGTGCAAACATATTTAATCATTGAATTTCGAAGTCAAAATGAAAAACAAATTTATAGTGACTAAGCTGCCATGATTTGATATCGTGAATATCAAAGTGTTAGACTTTTATTTTTATATGGTTTGCATGAAATTATAAGTAGTATCGATGTTAGAATTGATTGGAAAACTAAAAGAAATGTTCGAATTGTTAAAAATGATAATTCACGACGAAACCTTTCGTAATCACAAAAGTATTGCGTTTTATGGTTTCGATTAAAAATTTCACCATATTGAATACGTTTAAATGTAATTGCGATGAAAAATATTTGAATAAGATAGATAGCATAAATATTGGTTTAAACTTGGTTGAAGTGATTAAAATGATTATAAGTTCCGTTTGATACGTTAAGTATGAAATTATGTTATATCAAAGTGATTTTCGTGTGTGGATGTTAAGATTTTCGAATTGATATTATGTACAATTAATCGAAATCATTACAATTTGAAAAATAATGATTTGATGCCCTCACATAGTTAAAAGTTTAAGTGTTTTTACGAATGTTAGTTTTAACGGAAATTCGATCATAAATAAATATAGACGAACCAGTGAGTGGAAGGGAAACGTAACAATAGTGGTTTTTATACTATTGGAAGCAAATCATGAGTATAGATATTTACAAAAATTTGTAAGTTTAAAATGTGATTTTTCTATATATTCGAATATCATGATTATCTATCATGATTTAGTATGTTATTGTGCTATTTTAATACATGTATAATTTTATTCAAGTTATGCTATAATGTATTAATTTCAAAGTAAAGTAGAAAGTTAATAAAATACATGCGTAGAAATACAAGTTAGAAATGTTTCGAAAAAGTTTTGGCTTTTGTCTTAGAAAGAAAGTATTTTTCTTTAAAACCGTAAACTAGAGAATAAATATTTATGAATTAAATCAATATGCTCTCATGCTAAGTTAAAGTAAAAGTTTAAGGCATAAATTTTAAGGTTAAGTTAAACTAGAAATGTTTCAAAAAGTTTGATTGCCTTTGGTTACCCTAATATTAGTTAGAGCCTATAATCCCTTGGGGGTTGAGACCCAAGAAAGAGACCCATATAAATTGTGAAGGCGTAAAATCCCTTGAAGGCTGAGACCTAAGAAAGGGGCGCAACAGGGACAATCTGGATAAGTTGTGATGTCACTCTAGAATCCCTTAAGAACTGAGGCCTAAGAAAGGGGGTGAGTCACCTTTTGTCCGACAGATAAGTTATGGTGTCATTTTAGAATCCTTTGAGGGTCGAGGTTCAAGAAAGGGGATGGGCCACCCTCCGTAGTAATGGTACCATCCTATAATCCCTTGAGGGTCAAGACCCAAGAAAGGGGATGAGCCACATTTCGTTCTGCCATGAATAAGTTTCCATTGTTTACCTTTTAAAGCTAGTTAAAGAAATAAAGTACGTCGATAGATGTAAGATTAAGAAAATAAGAAAGTTAAGTTTTATGAAAGCTACAAATAAAAGTATTTATTCACATTATTGTAAGTTTTATAGTTATCAAGAGAAATAAATAAACTAGTAGTTTTCCAACATATTTTAGGAGGAATAATATTTATAAGTGAAAGTTATAATTTAATAAGAATTATCTACTCACTGAGCTTATACTCATCGCTCTTTTTCCTGTTTTATATAAAAAAAAAAATCTTCTTCAGGTGTAGGTACGAGCAAACTAGCGGAAACATCTCTATCGGATGTGCAAGGGAGTTAGAAACATGACACAACTGCACTAGTTTGTTTTTGAAATTATTGTGTACATCCACAGACTTTAAGTTTGTTATACGATTTTAAATTTGATACTAGTTTGTAAATAATGTTTCGAATGTTGCATGCAATTATGTTTTTGAAATTATATATGTACATGATGCTTTAGTTAAACCAAAATATTTCGTAATTATCTTTGGATTTGAATTGAACCCTTGTTAGGATTATCGGAAAATGAAAAGGGACTTGAGGTCTAGTAGTTGAGATTTGAATGATTTTGAAGTGTATAGGTTTTTATGAGACTTTTGCAAAATGAAAATCTTTGAAAAACAGTCGTTGTGCTGCCGGATTTTTTAAATATCTATTTTTGCAAAAGTTAATTTAAAACCAAAATTCTCCACCAATTTTCGTAATAGAAATTTTTTTTAATAAGTTTTAAAAAGTTTCAATAAAGAAAAATGTTTAGCTTCACTGGACCTTTCCAGTCGGAATAGATCTTGACAGGAAGACCATCATAGGGTTACCGGGCGAGCTGCCTAATTAGTTAAGGTAGATGGGCCCATCACCATACCTACAAGGAAATTCAACCACAAATTCAACAACACACAAAAAAAAAAGGAAATTAAAATTTAAAATAAAAAAGAGCATTGGTTCTCCACCGGTGGTAGACCCACGGGTCTCTATCGTGGAGACCTAGGTGGTCATCGACCACCTGGGTCGATAGAGGCCCATTTGGTCTCCATTAGAAACCAACTGACCTCCATCGACCCAGGTGGAGACTGACCACCTAGGTCTCTAGTCTTTATCAGAGAACATCACTGTCTCGATGGAGACCCAGCCGGCCTCCATTTTCATATTGCTTTCGTTGGAAGTTTGAAGAAGTCGAGAAGAAGAAAACAAGAGAAGAAAAAGAAGCTAAGAGAGAGGGTTGAGGTGAGGAGAGAAAGGGGTGACGTGATGAAGAGAGAGAAAGAGAGAGGTGGGTCAGTGAGAAGGAGTTCTGAATTTTAGTTTTATTTTTATTTTTGTTTTTATTTTTAAAATTATATATATATTTTTTATTTCACTTAATAATTTCACTATATGTTTTATACATCATCAATGTTATTCGACCATTTTACCTTTACCTATACCACTTAATGCTTCCTCATTAATGGTAAGTTGCTGATAGGGGAGATTTGTGTTAAGTTTTAAAAACCTCAGGGGAAGACAGTGCAAGTTTTCTAAACATCGTCATTTTTGTGTAATTTCATGAAACCTTAAGGGAGGTTTGTGCAATTTTCCCTAACAAAAAATTGCAATCTATTATGTGTAATCACAACAATGAAAGACCATACTTTCTTGTTTATAGGGCCATGAAAGATGAAGTTCAATATAGCAATCTCATATTCAAAAACTAAACCAAGAGGAATTTTTGCACATAATGCTACTCTTCTTTTCATATTTCTTATCTTCGATATCAAATGCACCGATTTTAATAGAAAATTTATTATCTATAAAATATTCTTAAAAAAAGAAAAAACAACAATAAAGATAAATATTGAAATAATTGTTATGTAAACGACACCATTTTCTGTTTAATGGACTCATTTTCAAGACTTTGGATTGAAATTTCCTCCGTGCACATGTCATGCTTTGGATTGAAATTTCCTTCGTGCACATGTCATGCTTAGCTTCGTTATGGTCCCTTAAATGCAATTTTTCCACCTTACCCTTCAATGTTGCCATGTAGGGTTTGATTACGTTTTCCAACAAGTGAGGGATATCGACTATCAAAAGATCCATTGAATTTTTAATTATGCAACTTTATCCTTCATTGCGTTCAAATCATCAATTTTCAATTCAATTGATACAACTTTATCCTTTATTGCCTTCAACTCCAAATATAGCTCATCGACATCTATTATAATGCTATATAAACCCCTTTTTTTGTTCACCAACTTAAGTATGATTGTGGTCTTCTCCTCCATCCAAGAAATCAAAGGTGTTTGAAGATTATTAATGTAAACTTTATATTTTTTTTTTAACACAAACCTAATAAAATATTTGCAAAAACAGAATTCAACCATGAAACAACCTTTATAGCCAACATCTTTAAGCTCTTGAACACCTTTAATAAAATATTGAAAACAATAGATTGCCTACTTCTTCCATCTTATCATCTTCTGATCCTTCAATGCAACGAGTAATGATTCTTCAACTGAGGGTGATGCCAGTTGACATAACAAGATAGATAAAGCAAACAAAACAAGCATACTCTTGAACATATCATCTATCTCCTTCGTCTTTCACAATTTGTCCATTAACAAACTGATTTTAATATGTGTCCTTTCACTCTTAATCATATTTTTCAACATCTTAAATGATATATCAAATTTATCTATTCTACATTCCACTTCATCAGGCCTGTATGGTAAACCAATTAACTTCTCAAAATCCATCTTCTTTATACTAATACACTTTCCATACAATAAGATTTCATGAGTTTTAGGATCAATGCTTTGAAGCAACATTCTACATAAAGGGTTGATTAATTTTAGGCATGAGATACTTAATAACAACCCAAAACCCAATTTCTTGATGCTTTGTCTTTGTGCATCGGTCAAACCTGAAACAACTCTATAGAACTTCTTCGGATGACACAGTATCTATAATTCCATATCATCAAGAATTTTAACATTAGATTTTGCTTCACAAAGAGAATAGATTACGATTGATGCTTAGGTAAGAGAATAGGGTTGAAGGTTAGTGAAGAGAAAAATGAGAGAAGAGATTTCGATTTATGATTGTTAGAGTAATGGTTTAGGGATTAGAGAAGGGATTGAGATTAGAGAATTGAGAGTTTACAATGGGAGATTTGGGTTAGAGAACACGAACTTTGGATAGGAGATAGGAGATTCGACGACAAAATATATTTTTCAAAACAATCAATATGATGTAGCTGGATGTTCTATAGGCTTACATTAATTGCTTGATGTAGACACTTACTCACTAAGCAAATCGGTGGCTACCTGTAATGATGAAGAGTTTGGGAAACCTGACTGCAACTGACATTAATCATGGTCAGCATGAATTGAAGGATTTTGAAAATTCAAAATGTGACTGGTTTAGCTAGTTAGTAGGTTGTCATCAGGTAAAAATATAATGTGATTAATTCAACAAGTTAGTAGGTTGTTAGTATGTCAAATTTTTTAAAAGTGTATGGATACCCAAGTGGATAGAAAGTATCCCCATTATGTGTGCATGTGTATTTTGAGAAGTCATTATGTGTATATATATACACTGAGTATTGATGTTAATATGTTAGTTCCAAGATTGTGAACAAAGGAATGTATGTAAACGGTATTTCAGAAAAGTCAACCAATCTAATAATCCATAGTCATAGAACCTCTTGAAAATAAAAATTTTAGAATATACATATATATTCAAAACTATCAAAAACCAAAAGGAAAAATCATTTTTAACGCAAGCCAAAAAGAAAAAAAAAAAATTACCCCTTTAAACAAACTATTTGCATCTTGTTCCATTTTTTTTTTTACCAAAATATCTTAAAATAAAAAGTTTTTGAAATGACTCTCTTGTCCTTACCATAAATTACCAAACTAACCTTCCTTCTTATTTCTACCTTTCTTCTTCTCCATTGTAGCTTTCATTCAAGCTTTCAAGTTTTTTTATTCAAATTTCTTCATCCATCCTAACAACATCTTGAATCAGTCGAATTCTTTGTCTCCAACAAAATCAAATTCTTTTCAGTCAAATCATTTAAGGAAAAATTTTGAGTTTTAAAGGTATGTTGTTTGTTTTTCATTTTTTTTTTTTTTTTTTGTGTTCACTTTACTTAGTTAAAAGTTATATAGACTAATTGTGATTGTAAAACCAATTATACTGGTTGATTTAATATAGAAACAGAAGATCTCTAGTTGGAAAACAAATTTTTCAAAAAATACGATGCTACTGTGATAAAGGATTCTTTTGTCTTGGGTGTACACTCTTTCACGAGTGTCATGGGTGCATGCACTCTATCATGAGTGAACCATCCATGACAAATTTTCACTCCATCACAAGTAAACCATCCATTAAAAATTTGCACTCTACCATGAGTGTATCATAAATTGCCTATTTATCATTAAATATAATGTCAGTATGGTGACGCAATATTTTATTTCATTGTATTGTACAACAATGTATTAATTAAAGATTATTAACCACTATAATGGGAGTGTTATGGTAATAATTACCTTGGGGGAATCTTACTTTTGCCCAGTTGGTGGACATAATCTATATAGTGTCGGAGATTGATAGAACAAAGTTTAACATTAAGATTTATTCTTTAGTCGAAGGTTAAAAAAATCTCCCAACAATGAAGTACTGCATCAAGGATGTACCTAGTGTCTATTTTATGGTGGTCAATCAATTTGGGTATATACATATTTATGTCGATATAATTGCGAAGGATCTTAAAGCTGGTAGGCCTACCCTCCCTCAATTTGTCCTTGCCTTAGTACTCAACACAACACATGGCCAATCACATGCCTAAGGATCTGTAATTCAAACTAGAGTTAAAACTCAAAATTATTTTGCTTCTATTGATTATGGTAATCAAGTTTCCACTTTTATCAACACATTTACATACATAAAAAGTCCATTACGGAACAATGATCATGGTATAAATGAAATTAATAATGCAAATTTATTTGCAACTGAAGAATCATACATTGATAATGATGGAACACTAGTAGATAATACGTTGGAAGATATTCTAAATGTTGATGTTAATGTCGATGCCAATACTGATGATAGTAGCAACAACATGCACTATCTAGGAATTAGATTTTTGAGTCTATACTTTAATGATGACCCTTTACAACTGTTATGGGCATTTTGGCGATTATAGAAAGGGGCTGGAAAAAGCCCAAGGACGAAGCCCAGTATGTTATTTTATAAGAGGAAGTCCAAGAAGCTGGTCAAACTAGTCAACGGTCAAAGGAGCGAGTATATGGATGCTTATTAGCCTGTGTACCCGAGCACGTTTGGATGTATGGCTGATCGTTTTGATGGCCAAATAATTGATTGAGTTGATTAGATGCATGTCTGGTCGCGAGAAGGTCTAATTGTATGTTAGAACGCTGAGACAATCTGATCGTGTTTGAGAAACTGCTTGATAGTATTCTTCAAAAGCTATCGGAACGATCAGGAGGTCTTCGTATCTGATCGTTAGTTATAGGGGCAGATCCCTTAGTCGATCTGCTCGCTGATTATGATATCTGACCGCTTGAGCAGTCTGTTCGCTTAAGGAGCTTGTTGGATTTGACCAGTTGACCTTCTAGAAAGCCGAATCAATTCAATTCAGGAAAGGAGTCAACTTACCTATTTTCATGCAAATCGAATCACGACATTCTTGGCAATTGCTACAGATACAATGGAGATAATCTTGGAAAATATTATCTTAATTAATGCATATTATTTTTTGCCTTATCTATAAGATACTTAAACCTATTCAAATTGTAATATCTCCTCTATAAATAGGAGAGGAAATTCGTTGTAAAGGACAGGTTGAGAAATATATACTGTTACTTTGAGAGAAGAAGGGTGACAATCGTGGACGTAGGCCATTACTTTGCCGAACCACGTAAAAATCATTGTGTCCTATTTGTTTTGATTCGAGTCAATATTGCTATGTTTGTTAGTTACAGTTTCGTAGGTATTGGGCTTTAAGAACTAGGTTGACCAAAATTAAGTATCAACATCTTTTGGCGCTAGAGAAAGACCCCAGACTGCGATTCTATAATCTTTTTAATACTTCTCTTTTGTTTTAGTTGTGGTTTGCTAATATGGCCAGGATCAAAACAACCAGGATTGTTGCATCAGAAGCTGACCAATCAGAAGGTCACCAGGGCCAAGGTCACGCTGTAGGAACTTCCACTGTGACTTTGCCTCCACTTCCCCTACATCAGGCTACCATCGATGGAGAGCCATGCCAATTTGGCAGCAACTTCAGGAAGCGTTAGAGAATATGGTGGCACAATTGACAGAGGCCATTAGAGCTCTGAAACAAGCCCAGGTTCGAGAGGTCCCTAGAAATGCAGACCTCCAACGTCAGCCAGTGGATGTCATACCTGTCAGAAGAGAAGAGGTTATTGGAGCAAGAGTATAGCCAACAGTTTCTGTCTGTTCCTCAAATTTACACTCAAAAGGAGGTGGACATCAGGCTCATGAAAAGGAAATAGCCCCTTACCCACCCAGTCTAAGGATAAGGGTGAGCCAGGATGGCAGCCGCCGCGTGGAGGCTGATAATGGGAATGAGTGAGCTCGTGGACGTAATGAGGAGCGTGTGCGCCGAAGAGAGTCGCACCATGCAGAGAGCTCTCATAGAAGAAACAGGTCGCATGAAAGAATGCTTGTTGACCGAGAGATGTCACGAAATCAATTTTCTGAAGACAGGGAGAGCAGGAGGAATCGACGGTCCTCTGCAAGAATAGTTGGATGGCAGGATCGAATGGTGGAAGAACTAATGCAAAGGGTCTAACAATTGGAGGAGGCAAGACCTGGGCTCTATGATCAAGCAGAGGTACGAGAAGATAGAACCCTTTTCACAAAGAAAGTCAAGATGGAGCCGTTACCGTCGAGATTTAAGGTTCCAAATGTCCCACTCTACAATGGGGATAGTGATCCATATGACCATCTAGATACTTTCAATGTTTAGATGGATCTACAGACATCCAACCCTCTGGTAAAGTACTGAGTGTTCCCAGCTACATTAGGGAATGTGTCGAGGGCATGGCTAAGGAGTCTTCCAGCTCGCTGTATTAAAAGCTGGGATGAATGTTAGAGAAAGTTCACTGATAAGTACAAGGCACTAAAAAAATATCTCGTGCCAACTTGCCACCTAACAACGGTCTTTCAAAATCGGGATAAGACATTAAAGGACTATATCGCTACGTTCACAAGTGAGGTAAATAATGTGGAGAATTCCTCAGATGAAAGTATCCTAATAGCAATTTCAGCGGGACTTAGGAAAGATGGGAAGCTCTATGAGAGCATTTATAGTTCCCCTGTGAAAAATCTTGACGAATTTTATGATCGAACAGCAAAAGAAATTCGCTGGGAAGATACTTTCGGGCAAAGAAAATTCGGCCATCAAAAGAACGGAATGAGTGGTTCTCACCAGGGAAGAAAGAGAGGTCAAGGTGAAAGCGAAGAGAGCAGTCGCAACAATTGCTCCAACAATCAGGTAGCGAAGCGGGCAAGGAACGAACCCGGAAGAAAGACATCCTCGCTGCGGAATCGTTACCAGAACTATAGCATCTTGACAGACAGACAAGACAGAATATTTGAAGCAAAGAAAAGATGGAAGAATTTCGGGAAGCCTAGTCCCATAAATATCCCGAAAAGGTTTTAGGATTCGAGGAAGTATTGTGCCTATCATAGAGAAAATGGGCATTACACTTCCCAGTGCAGGGAACTCAGGGACGTGATAGATGAACTGATTAGAAGAGGTTGCTTAAGGAAGTATGTGGTGCAACCAGAAAATCAACATCCCCAGCAAAGATATCAACCAGCGCAGGAACGTTTTAATCCGGTTCAGCAACCTGCCCAGCAACAGCCTCAGCAGATAGCCGATCAGGACCATATGCCCGCGATAAGAACCATTTTTACAATTCATGGAGGGCCATACATAACAGGGACATCAAACAGATCGCAAGAGTGGTACGTGCTCGAGGCTAACCAGGTTCTGCTGACAGGGCATAGTGAGGCAGAGGGGCCAGCAAAAAGAACTAGAATAACTTCAGTTGGAATCGTGTTTAGTGAAGAAGATGCCATGGGTGTACATTGACCCCATAATGACGCGCTGATCATCAGAGCAAGGATTGGAAATATCGAAGTGAGAAGGATCATGATGGATATAGGCAGCTCAGTAAATGTGATGTATAGAAGTTGCTGTGAACAGATGGGCTTGAGGCCCGAGTAGTTATCACCATCCTCTAAGCCCTTCTTTGGATTTATTGGAGATGCAATCGTGCCGTTGGGACAAATCAGACTTCCCCTCTCTGTCGGAGAATCAGATCGACAAGCCATGATAATGACAGATTTTCTGATCATTGACTGCCCATCAGTATACAATGTTATCCTCGGAAGACTAGCCATGAATGATCTAGACATGGCGTTATCGACCAGAACCCTCACTATTAAGTTTTCCACGCCAAATGGAGTAAGATGTGTACGAAGAGAGCAGGAATTGGCGAGGAGATGTTACAAAAATGTAGTGAAGGCGGGGGTCAAAGGGAAGGTCAACATGGTAACCGAGGAAAATCGTGACCAATTAGTGCAATAGGGGTGAGCCGGGACTTGGATCCGAGGGAAATAGATGAAGACCGAGCAACAGGTCCTGTGGAAGAGCTCAAAGATGTCCAAGTCAGTGAGCAGGATGCCGAGCGGTGCTTGAAGGTAAGGAAGGATTTACCTCCAGGTATTAAGGCACAGCTCACTGATTTCTTGAAATAAAACCTAGACGTCTTCGCATGGAATCATGAAGACATGGTGGGATCAGCCTGGACGTGATGTCACACAAGTTAAACATCAATCCTCACCATCGGCCAATTCGACAAAAGAGGAGGCCAATGACGAAGGAACATTATGAAGTGCTCAGGGAAGAGGTAGAAAGACTTTTGGCGAGCAAATTTATAAGGGAAGTTTATTATCTGGTCTGGGTAGCGAACCCTGTTTTGGTAAAGAAGAAGAATGGAAAGTGGAGAACTTGCATCGACTTCATCAATCTGAATAAGGCACGTCTAAAAGAGAGTTTTCCTCTGCCAAGGATTGATCAGCTCGTTAATGTTACTGCTGGTCATCAGCTCCTCTTTTATGGCTGCTTATTCAGGGTATAGCCAAATCCCAATGAACCCTGATGATGAGGAGCATACTTCATTCGTCATTGATCGTAGACTTTATTGCTATAAAGTGATGTCGTTCGAGTTGAAGAATGTTGGAGCAACCTACAGCGGCTTGTAAACAAGATGTTTGAAGATCTTATTAGCAGGACGATGGAGGTTTATGTAGATGATATGTTGGTGAAGTCCAAGCAAGTAAGCGAGCGTGTGCGCAACCTAGGAGAGATGTTCTAGATCTTGAGGAAATTCCAAATGAAGTTAAATCCCTTGAAGTGTGCGTTTGGAGTGGTCTCGGGCAAGTTTTTGGGTTTCATGGTCTACAGTAGAGAAATTGAAGTAAACCCCAAGAAGATTAAAGCCCTGATTGACATGAAATCGCCTACCAAGATCAAAGAAGTGCAGAGTTTGAACAGCCAAGTCGTCGCTCTCAGTAGGTTTATATCCAGATCGAAAGACAAATGCCTCCCATTCTTTGATGTGTTAAAGAAAGTAAGGAACTTTCAGTGGACTGAAGAATGCGAAGCAACTTTTCAACAACTAAAAGAATACATGAGCCGAGCACCATTGCTATCTAAGCCAGTAAAATGGGAGAAATTGATCGTTTATCTAGGGGTTTCTCAGTATGCCTTTAGCGCAGCTTTGGTCCGTGAGGAAAACATGGCGCAACTTCCTATATACTATATTAGCAAAAGGTTGCTTGATGCGGAAATGAGATACACCCATATGGAGAAACTTGCATACTGTTTGGTGGTAGCATCAAGGAAGCTTCGCCCTTATTTTCAAGCTTATACCATCGAAGTCCCAACCAGGTACCCCTTGAAGCAAGTTCTTCAGAAGCCTGACACATCTGGCCGTTTGCTCAAATATGCTATTGAGCTCGCCCAATTTGAAATAGAATTCAAGCCCAAGACAGCGATCAAGGGGCAGGTGCTAGTAGATTTTGTAGCTGAGTTTACAAGGCTAGGGAGTGAAGAAGCTGAATCTTCTGAAGGCCCATTCTGGGAGCTGTATGTAGACGGATCCTCAAGCAAGCAGAAGGTTGGGGCAGGAGTGATGCTGATAAGCCCGGAGGGTCATAGGATTTTATGCCCCTTGAGGTTCGAATTTAAGGCCACCAATAATGAGGCCGAGTATGAAGCACTGCTAGTAGAGTTAAAGTTAGTCATGGAGGTACGAGCAGAATGAGTGAGAATATACAGTGACTCTCAGCTCGTCGTATGCTAGGTCTGAGAGGAGTATCAGGCTAAGGGGTCCAAGATGACCATCTATCTACAAAAGGTTCGGGAGCTCTTGGCAATGTTTAAGAGATATGAGGTGCACCATGTTCCGCGGTCGCAGAACTCTCATGTGAATGCATTAGCTCGCTTAGCCACAACAAAAGATGCAGATTTCATAGGAGCTGTACAAGTGGAGGTTTTGCCAGTCCCAAGCATAGAACCACGAGATGCGATGATAGCAATAGTGGTGGCGCAAGATTCCTCGATGAATCTTCTTGTGGAATATTTACAGAATGAAAAATTATCCGAGGACAAGTTAGAGTCTCGTCGTCTTCGAGCATGAGCAGTCAATACTGTATTTACGACAACAGGCTCTACAAAAGAGGATTCTCGGCTCCACTGCTCAAGTGCATTGATGGCCCAGATTGTCAAACCGTTCTGGACGACATACATGCTGGACATTGTGGCAATCATGCATGGGGGCTATCGTTGGCTCAAAAGGCTCTTCGGTAGGGGTTTTATTGGCCAATAATGAAGCAGGATGCAATTGAGATAGTCAAGAAGTATGATAAATGTCAGAGGTTCGCCAAGGTATCTTGAGCTCCACTAGCTTTTTTGCAACAGATGATCAATCCATGGCTTTTCTCTATTTGGGGCATGGATCTGATCGGACCACTCCCAACAGCTTGAGAAAGATACAAATATGTCATTGTGGCGGTGGATTACTTTACAAAGTGGGTAGAAGCTAAAGAGTTTGCCGAAATATCTACTGCCAAAGTCGAGAAGTTTTTCTGGGAAAACATTATTTGCAGGTTTGGAGTTCCTCAGCATATCATGATGAATAATGGAACTCAGTTCAGCAGCGAGCAGTTTCAGAAGTTTTGTAGGGATCTTGGGATCAGGAAGAGCTTTTCGATTGTAGACCACTCATAAGTAAACGGCAGGTTAAAACCATCAACAAAATTATCAAGCAAAACTTAAAGACCAAGCTGGAAGCAAGGAAAGGAGCTTGGGTGGATGAATTGTAGAAGGTGCTATAGGCTTACAGAACAACTGCTCGTAACACCACGGGAGAAACTCCTTTCTCGTTAGCGTATGGGTCAGAAGCAATGGTTTCAACATAATATGAGGTTGTTAGTCAGCGCAGAGCAACGTTCAGATAAAAGGACAACGACCAATTGCTCGTGGCCAATCTGGATCTGCTCGAGGAAGCAAAAGATGATGCTCGAATGAGAGTCGCTGTATACCAACAGAGGGTTGCCAGATTTTTCAATAGAAAAGTCCTAGTCTGGAGCTTTAAGCCGGGTGATCTGGTCTTGTGTCTCATTCTACCAGCTGCTCGGAAAGCCAGTGATGGAACTCTTGGCCCAAACTGGGAAGGCCCTTATGTTGTGAAGGGTAGTCTAGAAAACGGAGCTTATCACCTGGCTAACTTAAATGGGGCAGAAGTCCCCTAAGCATGGAATGCCGAGAATCTTCGATTGTATTATGTTTGACCCTTTAGTTTATATTTCGTTTAATTCATTTTTCTTATCTGGCTTGTATGAATGCAGCTATTCCATCAATAAAGACTCTCTTCGTAAAGCAATTTCTGATCGCCTCATCTAGTAGTTTATTGTTTTATTTCTACTCATGCTTTGGAAGGTTCATTTGCTACCTGTGAGTGAGTAGACTCTGAAAGGTGCAATTGATACCTGTAAGTAAATACTTTGGAAGATATGATTACTACTTGTGAGTAGCCGGGCTCTGGAAGGTATAATCATCGTCTATGAGCTAAAAAACGTCTTGGAAAGTCCCAATATAGCCTGTGAGTGAGCAAGCTCTGGAAGGAATGCTTATGGCTTGTGGACTGATAAAATAATCTTGGAAGATCCATGTAACCTGTGAGCAAGTAAGCTTTGGAAGGAACATTTGATCTATGGATTTATATGCAGGGAGGAATTAGCATTACCTGTGAGCAAACGAGCTTTAGAAGGTGTGCCTAACACTAATGAATTCTTATAAGGCTTAGAAGGTTCAGATTATTATCATACGACTTGTGAGCGTCAACACTACAACTTAATCAATATTTGTTTTATATGAGCGATCTGTTTATATATTTTATAGTAATTGAGCAGAGGTAAGGGGCATTGAATAGGGTAATTTTAGCGTGCTAGTTATCCCTACACCCATTCTACTCAGCCAAAGGGCGGAACGAGATATCAGTTCGGCCTATGTGATTTGAAAAGCGACCAGGAAAAGTTCATTAACAGCAGGAATAGAGTGAAGATAAGTGATGATGTTGTATTAAGAGCTCATAAACTGAGTAATGTTGTTCGAAAATGAACTTGTTACAAGTAAAAATAATTTGTTCTTACTACAAAAATTCTTAAGTACTAGTGGGAGTAATATCTTGCTCGCCTGCGGCCTCTGTTGGAGCTTTGCCTCCATCTTCAATAACAATTGGCTGGGAAGAGCTGGAGGAAGGTCTTGTAGAAGTTTGAGAAGCACTTTCAGAAAGAGAATTGGATCTTGAGTAAGGCTCCCAGCTGAATTGGGAGCACCTCTGAAGCAGAAGGGTCTGAACCTAATTGGGAAACTAGAAGATTGGCTTCTACCTGAACCTCTTGCACAGCTCTTATTGCGTACATTTTTACTTCTTCCACAACTTCCTAGCCAAAGAACAAGACGTCCACATCTGGCCGTTTAAGCCATAAGTTGTATAAAAACAGTCCTCCCGTTCTTTCTTCTGCTTCCCTAACTAGGGCTTCAGTGCGGCTCTGTTCCCGAGCTAGTTCTTCTTTGGCTGATATCACCTCCTGCCGCATCGATTGGATAACCATCCTAGCTTTGACTGCTCCATGCTCGCGCAAGGCTAGATCTTCTTTCAGTCTCTTGATTTCTTCTTTTGCTTCTTATCCAAGTCTTCAGCCATATGAAGCTTCTTCTTTAGATCTTTGCCATCATCTTTCAGCGAATTGATATGAGCATCTCGATATTTCACGGCCTCCCTCAGACCTTCCCTTAGATTGTTGGACTTTTCAAGTTTCTCCTCCAGGACGTGAGCGATCTTTTGGGATTCTTCAGCCTCTTGTTTGAAGAAATCCGCTTTGCCCTGGACTCTGTTATTCTCATCCTCTAAGGAGTTTATGGCCGCCTCTATAGTAGCTTTCTCATCAGGCTAATCCGAGATTTTTTTGAGAAGCTTCATGTAGGCCATGGATGCCTGAAATGGGTTGTTAGTAAGGCAATGAAGGATGAAAAAAACAAATAAAAGCGATAGTAATAAGTGCGGGGACTTACGAGCAGATTATGGAAGTCCAGATAATTGATTAGCCTCTCACCTTTCACCTATTTATTGTAAAGGGCATGTTTCTTCATACCTAGAAATTGGGACGCGCGATCCAGGAGATCGTTATATTATATTCCAGCAACAAAATCCTGGATCGGTTCTTCGATAGCAGGTTCTTTCCCGTGTGTTTTTTGACGCTTTTGGGGGGGGTTCCACAGCCCCCGATTCTGCCACCCCCTTACCTTTATCAATGTTCTGGGGGCGTAGAGCTAGCGAGCTATTGGCAGTAGGAGCTGATTGTGAAGCAGCCTCTTTATAAGCATCCTTGTTTGAAGGTTTTCTCCCTACTGATTTATGTCTCATACCGCGAACAGAAGGTGCGGCAGAATCCTTTTGAATAGGTGATCTTGTGGGAGCTTCAACGGTCATTTGGGAATTAGAACCCCCAGCAGCTTGGCCAGTTTTCTTTGAAAGGAGGAGCCTTACCAGGAAGGGGTTGCTCGAAGTGAAGCCGCACCATTGTTGAAGATTGGCTTTGTTGCAGGTTCGGAATTTTCTTCCCAAAGGCCTTAAAAGCAAAGGAAATTTCTTTATCTTTACAAGCCCCTAGGTCAGAACGCTTGTCGAACAACTTTTGGTGAGCTGGAGGAGCGAGGCCGTGTAGCTAAAGAAGGTGATCAGTTGGCGGCTGGTCGTCCGAAAGAGTTTTTATCTCTGAAAACCTTTTCAGCAAAGCAAACTCCTCACTAGTTAGGAAAATCTCACTTTTGGCAATGTCTGCACAAAAGTGAATATTAATAACGAGCAGAATGTGTGCAAAATAATAATATATAAACATACTTACTGGGAGAAGAGCGAAAGGAGAAGTTTTTGAGGTTGGACAAAGAGAGACAGGATGCATAAAACCAGCGTGTCTTGTAGTCGCCTACGTTGGACTTACCAACCCCTTTTGGAAGGTTTACTTTATAAGAAGAGTTTCAGACCGAAGTATAATAAAATCCATCTTTATTCTCGGATTTAGGGCTCGTGGTGCTCTTAAAAAGAAAAATATGTTGGATCATTATAAGAGTCGGTGGAGGAAAACCGTTTTTGAGAAAAATTGAAGCAAGGGCAGTGAGATGAGCGTAAGAATTGGGAGTAAGTTGAAAGGGGGCTAGGTTAAGATCATTTAAAAGGGTGACCAAATAAGGATGTACTGGAAATCTAAAGCCAACTTCTATGTGCTGGCGGCTAATAGAAAAGAATCTCTTAGGAGGATAGGCCGTATGATCATGGGTTTTCAGCATCATTGCCCGACACTTAGAAGGTAAGGAGAAATCCTCAGCAATAGATTCAAGTTCGTTGGACTAAGAGAGGACTCATTCTGAAAAAGGGAATGTGAACAGGAGGATTATGGTGCCCTGAAGGGTCTAATGCGGCCTCACCGCTCTGAGAGGTCACGTTATCAGTATTTCTGACTTGGTTAAGCTCCTCTTCAGAATCCACGTCAACAGCCCCTACTTTATGACCGCGACGACTATAACCGGACATCTATAAAAGTAACGAGGAGGTTAGGTTGCCAGTAGCAGACCATAATTCAGTATTTAAGGCTATTTTTACTTTTCTAAAGAACAAGTCGCGCTTGCAGGGGGCTACCGAGTGTAGGGAAGCCCTATTTACAAGCCTAATGGACTACAGAAATTATCAAACAACCAACAAATTCCCAACTCTACCAGAGTTGGGGTATCAGGTGACTACAAACAGGAAATGGCACGCACGTATATAAAAAAGAAAAAAGCATTTGTTCAGGCTTTTCAGGTCTTATCATGCCGAGAATGTAAATGACAACAGATTCATATATACAACCCAACAATATAAGCACAAATCGTAACTGAAAATATTGAGAGAAGTCATGAGGGGTTACCTTGAGTGTGGAAGATTTCGCGGATGAAGAAGAAGATGATACAGGGAAGCAATGGCAGACGAGAGAAAATTGAAGACAAAGAGGCGTCTGTTCTTGAAAATGACTCGTAAAAGTAGAAAATGAAGCGACTAAAGGTTTATATAGCTATCGTTTTGAAGCCCCAACCGTTAGATCAAGACAACTGTGTAACTGTCAATAATCTAGCGGTGCAACGCGAAACCTGCGATTTTGTCATTATGCGCAGTTTGTGAAGAGACGTGCATTGAATGCGTATTAATAGCGCACGACATATAATGTGCACTAAACTGACACTCATGGAAGTGACACGTGTCGCGGGACAACTCAATATTTGAAGAGGTGACGGTATAGATCCTACCAAAATTGTTTTAAAAATGAGCACGTTGCTTCCAGTATAAGGAATGTGCTGAAAGCAAAGGGGCTAATGTTATGGGCATTTTGGTGATTATGGAAAGGGGCTGAAAAAACCCAAAGACGAAGCCCAGCATGTTGTTTTATAAGAGGAAGTCCAAGAAGCTGGTCAAACTAATCAACGATCAAAGGAGAGAATATATTGATGCTTATTAGCTTGTGTACCCGAGCACATCTGGTTGTATGGCTGATCGTTTTAATGGCCAAATAGTTGATTAGGCGTATGTCTGGTCACGAGAAGGTCTGCCTGTATGTTAGAACGCTGAGATAATCCGATCGTGTTTGAGAAACTGCTCGATAGTATTCTTCAAAAGCTATCGGAACGATCAGGAGGTCTTCGTATCTGATCATTAGTTGTAGGGGCAGATCCCTTAGTCGATCTGCTCGCTGAATACGATATCTGACCGCTTGAGCAGTCTGTTCGCTTAAAAAGCTTGTTGGATTTGACCAGTTGACCTTCTAGAAAGCCGAATCAATTCAATTCAAGAAAGGAGTCAACTTACCTATTTTCATGCAAATCGAATCACGACATTCTTGGCAATTGTTGCAGATACGGTGGAGATAATCTTGGGAGATATTATCTTAATTAATGCATATTATTTTTTGTCTTATCTGTAAGATATTTAAACCTATTTAAATTGTAATATCTCCTCTATAAATAGGAGAGGAAATTCGTTGTAAAGAACGGGTTGAGAAATATATACTGTTACTCTGAGAGAATAAGGGTGACAATTGTGGACGTAGACCATTACTTTGCCGAACCACGTAAAAATTATTGTGTCCTGTTTGTTTTGATTCTAGTCAATATTGCTCTGTTTATTAGTTATAGTTTCATAGGTATTGGGCTTTAGGAATTGGGTCGAGCTTTAAGCAAGATGCATATCTATTTATTTATCGTGGCATGTGATGGAGTTTGTGTCAGAAAACACATGTACTTAGGACAGCTATGAGTGACATTTTCCCTAGTTCCATATTTAATTTGTTTAGATAGATAATTTAGTTTAATTTTCACTCATTAATTCATTTAGTTTTCCAAATAAAAATAGCTATTAATTATAAACGGTACTTGACTAATCAACCATTCCTTGTGGGAATGATAACTTACTGACTCCGTGTTACTTGCATCAACCTTATGCACTTACGAGTTAGGAAAATAGACAAACTACTTGTGCGAAATATGCATAATATGTTCTAAAGGGTCTGCAACAGATTTTTCATACAAGTCAAACCGCATCAACACATCTATGATCATAGATGAAAAGTGACAATGTGAATTCACCTGCATTTTGAGGGGCATTATCTGTACATGGTGCCTATAAATGAATGGCTGCTCTTGATCATCATCCATATGAATGAAAGAAATAGCAAAATTGAGTCAGATGAATATATTATAGATAGGAAAAAACCTAACAAACTAAGGAAAAAAAAAAAACCCTTATAAATTGCATCCATCGTGACAAGAACCTTTATTGTCGCAAATGGATGCAAAACCAATATGACACATTCCATCCATGATAGAAGAGGTTCTTATGACGGATGCTGGGTGAAGAAGACAGAACAACTAATGGCTATTTTCTAGTGCACAATTAATACAGTAGAAACACATACAAGTATAGACGGTTCACAAGTAATACAATAATAAGTAAAATATCATTTTCATAAGGATTGTCCAAATTATAGATGTTAAGTACTAAAATTGATCAAGTCAAACCTTATTCAAACTACTAAAATAATGAATTGTGAAATTAAATTGAAAATAAAATAAATTAAACAATTAATTAAACAAAATTCAGCCACTGGAGATTAGACTCTAGAATTGCAATTTCATCCTACCAATTCACCCAACCTATATTTCTACCATTATTAATTTATTCATATCATGTGATTGATCGAGTATTTTTGGACTATTCATAAGTCTCTTTCAGTGGTCAAGTGAAATTAGCTAAATCACTTAACTTACTACATTCCTATGATGATCAATTAATTTAGGTACACTAAGCATCGACTACTCATTATGACTATACAAATCACACAAACATATTCCTATCCCATGTAATCTATGTCATTCTATTTAGGTCTAAATCGTGAATACATTTTCCAAGTGCATTCACGATTATCGAATGCCTTAACTTAGTGATCAATTAATTCAAAAGTATTGCACATAAAATAGAAGAGAACACAGTAATGAGAATTTAAATTAAAAACAATATCATTAACGGTGAGTTTCATAGTTTAGGGTTATATTGTAACCCTGGCACTTAGATCTATAACATCATCAATTTACAAAATAATATCCTCAAGAAACAATCGAACAACATCAATTAAAATTATAAAGTTGAAGAGTTAAAGAAATTCTCAAATAAAGGAGTAATTCCCTTTGTTCCCAAGGCTAGATTCGGCTCCTTTAACTTGAATCTCTTTCTCTTATTTTCTATGGCAAAGGTGATCTATGATGGTGTTGAAATATTCCTTCAAAATACTGATGATGAACTGCCACTGGCTGCTTGAAAGTGTCTCCAAGGGCTGTTGTAGGTCCGTGGTTGTGGCTGTTAGAACCAGTTAAAGGGCTCTCAAAATAATGTAATTTTCTACTTTGGAATTAGTGATCATGATGAAATATATTGTGATTTCATGTTTTTAAATCTCATTTTCATAATGAATACTTGAGTAATTTTTTATTATTTTTATGTGTTGTTATTTATTATTCTTATGTGAGATATGGAAAAATAAATTGAGTGAAATTCGTGTTATTTCCGGGGCAAATCAATGCAACAAATATTTATGGGGGTTGAATTAATATAATTTCATTGTTGTTATTTTCGTGACCAACCAATTTTACTCAATTCATGCAGGCTATGAAGTAATTTCGTAACCAAGTCCAACCCATTTGCAAATAACAAAGTAGCTCATGTTCAATTAAAAAGTAGGGTTTTGTTGAAAATTAACCTTTTTGTGGTGACCCATTTGAGAAATGACCCTTCCTTTATAAGCATTTGCAGCGTGACTTTTTTTGGACAGGAATACTCTTGATTACTCGTCCAAGTTTTAATTGACCCCTCCCATTTTTATGTGTGACGGTCACCTTCTACCTACAAAACTTGTCACTCTCTCTCTATTCCTAACTTTTTTTCTCTCATTCTCGCTTTAGGAGTCCCAACCCACCATTCGGAGTCCTTATCGTCGTCCTTTACCGGTGCACGTCCACCCACCACTGTCGCACCTCACCTCCACCCACTGTTGGTCACTCTCTCATTGTCCAACAATTTTCTTTGACCCTCGCACCCCCCACCATCGCACCTCCACCCCCATCGCACCTGACCGTCGGACCTCTAACCATTGGCATTAACTATCTGAGTAGCTAACCTTTTTGTTTGACGGTCGCACCTCCTAACCATTGCATCTCACCTATCGCCGACCTGCACCCGCCACCATCTGATTACCTGGTCTGCTCGACTCAAAACTCGGGCAAAGAATAGGTACCTTTTTTTTTCATTGTCTCTCACAAACCCTAGCATCACCATTTCTTCTCTTTTCACATCACCATTTTCTTCTGCCTTACAACCCCCTTTTCTTCTCTCCCTTATACTTTATTTTCTCCATCGTCGCTATGTATCACCATTTGGTTTACTCGACTGCATATCTCTCTCTCTCTATCGCCTCCATGTATCATCATCTGGTCTGCATAACTGCGCGCCTCTCTCTCCATCGCCATTATGTCAACTCTAATCTGCTCGACTGCCCCTCTCTCACTCTGGTTTGCTTGACTATGTTTACTTGTTTTCTGTTAACTCTCACTGCTCTCTAACATCAACTTTCAATCCATGTGGATGGCTTTGCAGCTTGTAGATTGACAACCTCTCTCTCTTAATGTTGCCCATCTCAACCAGTAAGTCTCTATTGCGTTTTTTTTTCTAATAGGATTTGAGAAACTGGGTATGATTTTGTTTTGGATTCTCAATGGTTTTGTGATCAAATTTGGTGACATGGAATTTGTAACATGTCATTCTAGATTTCCATTCTGTGCATTTGTGATGTTAAGTATGACCTTGCCTGTGGTGTATTGATGTGTTTAAGATGCATTTATTTCATTTTAGTAAGATTTCGAGTGAGTTGGAGATGTTTTCGGATCCGACCGAAAAGAACGGAAGGATTTTCGAAGATATTCAAAAAATTAGAAAAATATCAAAATGAGTGTTATTAGGCCTAAGGAGCATCTTAGAAGCCTAATCGGTGCTTTCGATCGAAATTTGAATTGAATCGGAATCAAACCAGAAATCCCCTAAGCTAACTAGGTAAATTTTTGGTAGCTCGAAAAAGGGTATAGGATGACAATTACGACTCATCGAGACCGCTAAGAGCATGTGGGGAGTCCAAATATAGGCCCCGGAGAATTTTCTAAGAATTTCGAAACGGTCACGGAAAAATCGATTTCGGACGTTCTGATAAGATTGGGTCAAAAAAGGTAAGGAAAGAGTGGACATGTGGCATGCAAGTGGGAAATGATAGCTTGCATGAAAGACATGTGGCAAGTGTGCATGGAAATGGAAGCATGCATGTGTGACATGTCTAAAGTGACTTGAATGCATGGTTGACATGTGTAAAGTGTGTCATGCAAAAGTTAGATATTGGGATCCATATGGGAGCCATGCATGAGTTTGGTGTGTAAGAGCTTGACATATGTAATTCATGCATGAAGTGGAGCCTTGAATGGATAACATGTGGAAGGATGATGTAAGCATTATATAAGTGAAATTGAAAAGCAAATGAGAGCAAAAAGAGTGGTGTTTACAACATTTGAAGGAAAATGAGAGAATGTGTGTGTGTGTCGTCCAAATGAGAGAGTGAGGACTGAGAGAGAGAGCTTGGTGTGAGTATTGTGTGTGCCTTCCATAAAGGGAAGAATAAGGGGGCTTTTTGACCAAGAGTCCAAGGTAAGTTCATGGTTTATATTAATTGTGAGTTTATTTGGAATGTTTCTAATGCATGCAACACCTTTGGAAGGAAAGTGGGGTATGTCACGACTAAGAAGGGCACTCAAGGGCAGCAACTTTACATGTCCATTTGGAGCTTTCTTTGAGTGGTTTTTATGTCAAGAATGATTTGCATGCAAGCCTAGGATCAAGTTGCACCTATTGCTAGTCATTTGGAAGAGGTAAGTGTGATTTATGCATGATTTCTCTTGTGAAAAATGTTGATTTGATAGTGAATGGGTTGTTGTGAATTTTTAGTATAATAAAATGATGTTGCATGAAGGATTTATGGAAGTTAGAAGCTATTTTGTTTAAGTTGCATGAGCTGTTAGCTCTTTTGAATGAGTGCATGGGCTATCTTGGTGTTTTAGATGTTGTCTTGATTTAGTTAATGGGCTATCTTGATGATATTATAGCTGTTTGAAGCTGTTTTAAAGTTGTGAAAAGCTGTTTGGGTTGTTTTAATTGTGTAAGAGCTGTTAAGTGCTGTTAAAAGCTATTAGCATTTTATAAAAGCTATTTAAGGGCTGTCTTGTTGTTTTAGAAGCTGTCTTGATGGTGTTAAAGCTGTTTGAAACTGTTTTGATGATGTTACATAAGCGGTTTATGTTAAAAGCTATTTAAGCTATTTTGAGATAGTGTTAAAGACTGTTAAGAGTTATATCGATAATGCGGGCTGTTTTGTGTAATGTTTAGGGGTTGTTTTGATGTTGTAAAATTGAAGAAAAGTGATAGCATGCAAGCTATCTTTAATTGATTATAAGTGTATGGAATTGTCGCGCAAATTGTTTTTAATGGATTTGAAGGATTTATAAACTACCTAGATGGTAGATTAACTAGGTTTGGTCACGGATATGTTAGAATAAAAGTTAAGCTTCGTTTCATGCCATGTTACGCACGTTTGGTAGTTAAAGTTTGAATAGAAATAAATAATGCGAAAATCTAGTATCGTCACGACTAAAATTAAGTTTTTCGAAAAGTTTCTGTAATGATTCGATTTTGTGTGAATTGATGCATTGGCAAAATGTGCTATAATCGTTTTATGTGCGATTCGAGATTTGGTTGTAAAGTTACCTAAAGTTAGAATACCGTAATGCATAGGTGACATGAAATCTAGGGGAAACTCGCGCTAGTAAGCGAAAGCAAGCTAGGGAAAGAGGTAAGTGTCCTTACAAGTGTTTATATGCAATTGTTTTTCTATTCAATGAATTTATGAAATATTTACTTACATGCCAAGAAATGTTATTACTTGATTTTTAAGTAAATGAAAATGTTCGAAAACCTCTTGCAGGAAATTTTGAAATGTTTATGAGATGAGAAAATATGAATTTGTAAAGCAACGAAAAGGAAATGATTTTTTAGCCTATAACACACCTTACTAGTATCTTAGTTAGTTGTTCCCGGTGAAGAGTACCCTAAAGACATGCATGATAGTGTCAGGGGTGTCTGTCACTAACAACCCAATAGTGGGAGATACCCGTGAGAGGGATTGAGTCAGTTAGTCCAATCAGTGTGTCAACCATGCACGTAAAGAGGTATATAATGGCTAGCTTCCCGTAACAATGAGATTTTTCGTTACGTGGGATAGAACAAATGACCTAAGCGATGAGTAATGTCCCTTGGAGCAAAAAGAAATTCCGCTCTGTCATGTACTTAAGGTTCCAAGTGATAATAGGCAATGGTGACTATTTTACTTCATGAAAATGATTTTAATACTATATTATATGCTGCTTTATGTTTAAATACGCATTATTTATTTCTACTATCAAACACTCATCCATATTTATGCATATTACCGTTGAGGTTTTCTATTATGCATTTCTGTTTTCTTGGCATCTTTATTTTCCCTTATAATTGCATTACGTTGTATTAATTGTTTTTAAGGAAATATTTTCCTAAGATTGTTTGAATAGAAGTTATGGCACTGACCAAGCTTAATTAGCTCGCTCCTTGCTTTATTGTTTTCAACCCAAAACCTCCCCAGGTGCAGACATAGATGCTACAGCTTCAAAGACCCCCATTCTAGAGTAGTCGAGCGACATCAGGTGCTGCTGTTTTTATTTTATATTTTGTATATGCTCATGATTATGCACTTTTGGAATGGATTATTTTGTAAACCTAAATTTGAAATTGAATTTAAACTTTTGTAATCAATGCATATTCATGAGATGAAAAATTGGAGTTACTTTTGAAATTGCACAAAATAAGTCATGATGACTATGGATTTAAGATGAGGGCCTGAGGTCCCGTATTTGAAATGTACAGGTCCTCAATTTTTCTTACAGATTGAATTTTTAAAGTAGTCGTCATGCTACCAAAACTTTTATAAACCATAGTTTATAACCATGTAAAAATAAAAAATAAAAAATCCACCGAATTTGGCAATATTAGAAATCTATAAAGAGTTTTAAAAAGGATTTTCAGTTAAAGAACAAGGTTTGGCTTCACGGGAGCTTTCTAGTTGGAGCAGATCTCAACTGGAAGGCTTCCGTAGAGTGCTGAGCAGGTCGCTTGAAGGAATAGAGGTTAGGGTCCTATCAGGATTTGAATTATAGTGTTTTGTTTTGCTTTGTTGTACTTGATTGAAATATTTGAAAAGACAGTGATGGAGAGTAAGCTTCGTGTTGAAAACAGAATTTATTTTATGAATTTGTGAGCAATTTATCATAAGAGAAATATAATATGTGATGAATCCTTACATACTCTCTTTCATGTCAATTATATCAACATGTTTAAAATGAATAAAGCCCTGTAAAGACACATATGACCACTGGATAAGGAAGATGGTATATATTTTTTAATTAATGTTCTTCTTTTTTGCTGTGTTTCAAAGTTTGTGAGCATTGATGTTAGATATCTGATATCATTTTTTTCCCAAAAATCTTGCTTCCATTAATATTACATATCTAGGGTTTGGTTTAAGGTGGGGTCTCTGTCTCTTGCAAACATGCTTAATGGGTGTTGGTGTAGTTGTGACCTAGTGTTTCTCATGTATCTTCTATCTTCTGAGTGGAAACTGTGTTATCTTGCATTTTGAAGTATCATATGAGTTCTGATGCTGATTATAGTTTTATTTAAGAAAATGATTTTTCTCTTGAGCACCATCTGAACAAAAACCGAAGTAGTTTAGATTATAAGCAGTGTGTGTATATTTATTAAACTAGGAAATTTTTTCTCATTGAGATGTCTATAGGGTATATGCTAGCAAGAAAATCTTATGCATTCATGTTGTACTCAGGTCCTTGACTCTGTTTAGTCTAACTTGAGTACTAGATGTCTTAAAGTATGTTTGAATAGATAAGTGCTAGATTTTTCCCTATGATTTTTTTTATTATCAAATCGTTTAATGGGATAGATAAACAATTTGACAAAAAAACATCTAGTTAAAAGGAGTTGCAGTTTTTGGAATTGTGCTTTTTAACTTAACTTTTTAAGTGTTCCTCTATTTGGTTTTCTAATAATAGTGTTTCAAGCTATCTATTGACATTATGAATTAAATAATTAAATTCTAATTTTACAGTTCCAGCCAAATCTACAATGAAGGAGAAGCAGTCCAAGCAGGTGGCAGAAGGTAAGGTTGCTTACTTCAAGCCTCCAGGCTATCAACTTGTTGGGTCTGTTATTTTGTGTCTACACCACATCCTTGCACACATTTGGTACTTGAACAACTTACCCCCTTAGGAAAATAAGTATAACATAGTGTACTTTCGCACTAATGGTTTTGTATAACATGAAAAATTTCATTTTTGCTTAGATATCAATGACGATGAGACAAACTAGAAGAAAAAATGGTAGAAGAAATGATGATGATAAATGTGGGATCAGAGAAGCTTTGTTGTTGAATGATTAAAGATCATGTTAGTCGATTGGTTTGTATATAATAATGTGAAAAAAAGACAGTAAAAAAAAAAATTAATGTTTGGTTGATGAGAAATGTGGGATTAGAGGGGTTTTGTTGTTGAATGGTTAAAGATCATGTCAGTCAAGTCAATTCCTGCTTCAGGCAGATCGAAAATGGCCTTTTTTTTTTGCCTGAATGACAAGTTATTGAAGATTCCATAACTTGATATTTTATTTTATTAATTTCTTTCGTTTGTAATATTTTGATACAAGTTTAAGTTGTTTTGTGTTCCTTTCCAAAAAAAAAAATAATAATAAACAGTTTTGTGTTTGTATGTTCTTCGGTAATGTGATATGATCGGTAATACATGTGAGTAAACTCCATTAGATTTCTGAAGTGTAGTTTGGATTAAAGAAAACTTGTTGGCAGTTGGTAACTTGCTTAGCAGTTGCAGTTTTTAAAACTTGGCAAACTAGAGTGTTAGTTTGGTGGATATGTCAAGCTTATATCATGTTTCATTGGTATAACTTAAAATGTTTTAGAAAATTAATGGATTTGGACATTTAATTTTCAATCTGTGGTGCATCCATTTTGTGTTCCGAAACTTAGCTCGTTGTAATGTTATATGGTTTGAATTTGGGCATGTAATTGTTTTGAATATATTTGTCATAATTTGGAAGTTTTACTGATACCCTTTTGGTGGTTTATGCATTTACTTATATGAAATGAAGATGTTGTAATGATGTAAAGTATGAATGTGTTATGCAGTGATGAAATTTATAGGAGGAGTTAGAAATCTATGCAATGTTTTCATTGATATTGTTTTTGTTGTATTTGATGGTGCATCCTTGACTACATTGGTCTTAGAATTGAATACAAATGTTTAAGGTTATTTGTTAAATCATAGAATTAGAGCTTTTTGAAGTACATTCATGTGGATGATTTGCAAACTTGATTTTTGCAATGGATTTATTTATGTTCTTTGTAATATTACTTTGTTTTGGTTTTATAAGGCTACTGTCGATGATGGGAAGCAAAGGTCGAATCCCACCTTCTCATCTGAGGTGTCCGCTTCCAAGTCCTAGCATAATTAATCCTGAACCATTTGTTCCTGGAATACGTCAAATGCCGAGTCCCTTTCCTGTTTTGGATATGTTGCTGCCTCCTAAAGTTATGGAACAGAAAATTGTTGCAGAACTTGTGGAGATTCAGAAGCTTGCAATGGAGAACCAGAGGCTTGCTGCTACCCATGGTACCTTGAGACAAGAACTTGCGAGGACCTGGGATTGTCTAAACCAGGAACCTTATTCAAGATCTAGATAGCTATTCTTTGTGATGTTGTAATTTGTTATGATGTCACAGTTAGAAATGTTCCTAGCAAATCCATTTTTTAGTTTGAATATACAGTGAATGTCGGAAGTAAGTTTGAGAGTTTCCCTACTAGTAAACCTGTTGGTGTGCTTGCTATTGTTGTCGGAGTGTTTGTGTCAATGAATGTTGCTCTTTTAAGCAATTTTATGAAGATGAATGCTCCAATAATCATGTTTGGTGTTCCAATTGCAAGAGAGGGATGAATCACTTGATATTAAGTAAAAGTGAAATATTCTTGCCAACATGATTTACCCTATTCCAACACTAAACAGATCTAATTTCACCACAAAGAAACCAATTCAAAAAATTATATGAATAGCCAAAACCCAAACAATGACAAACACCAAGCAAAGATACTGAAACAATATATTGTCAACTTTACAAATAAATTGAGAATCCAAAACCACCGTGGAGGTTTAACCCCCACAACCTCATCAAAAGCATCCGTTGACTACCAATTTAGAATGAATTAAGAACCATAAAAATATTACCCCCTCATAACTGACGAGGCCATTTCCAAAGGTCGAGAGTTAGAGGATCTCGAAAACATGGTATGTGCCATTTTTAGAGGTTGGGATTCTCAAATTAAATGTTACGATTCCCAACATAGTTGAGAATCCCAACCTAGTTGAGAATCTCAACTTGAAGGTTAGGGATCCCAACCTCTAAGTTGAGATTCCCAACCTCGAGGTAAAGAATCCTAACTTTCATAGTACATCCAGGTTGATATTCCCAATCTTCAGGTAGGGAATCCCAATCTGAAGGTTGAGATTTCAAGTTAGGAATTCGAATCTTCTGTTTGGGATTCCCAACCCGAAGGTTGGAATTTGCTTACCTCCGGCAGGATCTAGGGTGAATTCCTAACTCGAAAGTTGGGAATCCCAAAAATAAGGTCGGGAATCTCAACTCGAAGGTTGGGATTCCCAACCCCTAGATTGGGATTCCTACTCTAGACCCCGCCTAACGTCGGAAGGGTTAGGAATCCCAACTTGAAGGTTGGGATTCCTAATATGAATGTTAAATCAAGATTGACAATCCCAACCTCCAGGTTGAGAATCCCAACCTTGACTTAACATCCATTTTTGAATCTCAACAGAGTTAAGAATCCCAACCTAAAAGTTGGGAATTTCAACTTTAAAGTAGACATTCCCAACCTCCAGGTTCAGAATCCTGATGTCGAAGAGATTGGAAATCCGAACCTTAAATGAATATCCAAATTGAGATTCTCAACCTTTAGGTTAGGAATCCCGATCTTTAGATTAAGAATCTTAAATTCAATTTTCAATTAAGGTTGAGAATCCTGATGTCAAAGTTAGGATTCCCAACCTTTAGGTTAGTAAGGTATTCCATTCTTGATTGAACATCTAAGGTTGGGAATTCCAACCTAAAAGTTGAGAATCCCAACATTAATGAACATTGTTTGGATATCTAAGTTGGGATTCTCAATCCTAAGATTAGGAATTTCAACCTGAAAGTTGATAATTCCAACCTTAGATGTTCAATCAAAGTTGGGATTCCCAACCTACGGGTTGGGAATCCCGATCTAGTTGGGTTACATTACAAAAAAAAAAAAAAATTGGATTCTCATCCTTCACATGAAGACTTTGCCTCTAAACTCTGATTGTTAGCCTTTGTTACTAATCTCACTCTCAAATTACAAATTCACTAATAACAACTGCCAATAAAATAACTTTCTCATTCTTTCAAATTATAAATTCACTAATCACAAATAACTTTCAAATTACAAATTCGTTAATCACAATTGCCAATATAATAAAATATGTCAAACTGCCATAACCCACAAGTTATTAGACTTGAAAACCTTGCTCTTTCAACAGCACTAAAATGGCTTTCCTTAATTCATCCATTAAGCTCTCCTCCATTTGCATGCCTTCCTAGAAAAGTCATCTATTGGCATGCACCGACGAGGGTAATAAGGATGGCGGCAACTACGACATCGAGGAGGAAGAAGTGGAGCCGACAAGGGGATGCGAATGACGGCGACTACGACATGAAGGAGGAATAAGTGGAGCCGACAAGGGCGATGCGCACGGACTAGGAAGAACTGAAGGAGCTGGACAACAAGAAGGACTATGACGTGGAGTACGAGGCGGTGGGTAATGGTGGTGGTCGAGATGAAGACGAAGATATAAGCATGGGGGACAGCAAGATTGTAAACCCTCACCCAGATTCATTATTTTATGGTATTAAAATTATTCGAATTGAGTTACGGTCGCATAGTATGCCTCCAGTAGTATTATTTGAGATTTATTATATTTTTGCATCGCAATTCGAATGTTGTTTGGTTGACCTCGGTGCAATCGCAAAGTGATTAAGAGTGATTTACGTGTTAATTAAGCGAGGGGAGCTCACGGAATAAAGTAAAATATATTTGACAGGCCTCTTTCTAACTACTAGCTAGGCGACCTGCCCGGCAACCCCACGGTGGCTCCCCAGTCGAGATCTGCTCTGACTGGAAAGTTCCCAAAAAGTTAAGCCTCTTTTCTTATCTAAAATACTTAAAATCCTTTTGGTTCTGAAAAAGGGTGGGAATTTTGTTCGTTGAAAATAACTTTATGAAAATAGGATTTTCACAGAGAACCGGCAGCACAACGGCTGTTTTTCTGAAATTCCACCCTGTAAAACATCTCATAAAACCTGTATAATTGTATTCACAAACAATTTCTATAATCAATAGGCCTCCAGCCATTTTCAAACTCAAATTCATGCAATTAAGCGGAAGTAACTTGAATAAATCTTAAAAACGACATGCATGATATTTACATAAAATCCTTAACTCAAAATAATATTTTTCAAAACTAGAGAATCTGGAAAATGATAGTAAATACAATACATGATGTTATGCTAGAAAATAGTGCAATTTGGTCACGCGTGTCTAGCTGGCCTGTCCGTCCGAAGGAGATACGTCGACCGCGCTACTCGCACCTGCACCTGAGGGAGGTTTTTAAGAAAACAGGAAAACAGTGGTGAGAATAACTTAGTGAGTGGGTAAGTTTACATAAACTGTACTTTTGCTTAAAAATACTATTCCTCCCAAAAATAGATTGGAAAACTATTACTTACTTACTTTCTTTTCCTGAAAACTGTAAACTCGTTTTAACAGCTGCGAAAGTTATTTGTCAAACTTTTCTTAAAACTTTTCTTATTTTCTTACTAGCCTTATCTGGCAACCCAGGGAAATCTTGTCCTTCGTGACGGTGCGAAGACACGCCACTAGGATAGGGGAACTCTCACCATGTGTAGTCGCAGATGTGGATACAACTCTGGGATCGCGAATCCCTCCAACATCAGGCAGATCTACACTATCCCATACGTGCAGAGGGTGACTGACAGACTCGATCCCCCCATAGTTAGTAACTCCCCCCAACTACCGTACACGTATGAAATACTTTCGGCCGGGTGTAATCTTAGGGGTTAGGGTAAACCATAGACATATATAAAATGAAATCTCGGCAATATGCTATAATATCGCAAAATAACTTTCACAAATACTATATCTATGCATGTATATAATTTCAACTTACTCAATTACTTTACTGAAGAATATAAACATATTCATAGCATCTCATATAAAAATATACATGCATTTATAAACGATAAACTGAAAACTATAAACTTTCAAAATCTTTTACTTGCTAAAACTGATTGCATTTAATAACAGAATGTATGAAAACTTTTAAAAATCCACACTCACAACTTGCTTCCAAAATACTTATCACTGCTTCCCGTTACGGCTCTCGTTCGATTCCCGATTCACCTACAATTGATTTCGATCGAGATGTCGTTAAAACATAACTCGCGCGTAACTAAACTTTAAGCCATACGAGGATTTATAAACACAATAATTCAAGCGACTATCCTCACACGATAACATAACGGAAAACTCATATTCACACGCGAAAACGATTTCAAACCGATTCGTTATCGTGACTTGAAATATTTGAAACTCTACGGTTATAAAACCGAAAACTATGCCATTCGAATGTAATGTAACATCATCAAAATCAGATTTTAATGAATTCGCTAAACAAAAGATTCGAAATTAAACAACGAACTTAAAGCTTACGCGATCTCACTAATCATCGCGATTTATCGATTTTACGCGTTTCGCGCGATTTAAAAACTATCCAATTAACTTATTTAAAACTCGTACTATCCAAACTTCAACTTAAGCACTTTAACGGCTTAACAACAATCTCAGGGCAGCGAGATAACATTCACAATCTTTTTATAATCGACAACGAAAATCATAAACTAACAACGCTCGCATTCGTGGAAAATCCAACCGAAATGCTCGGAAACGGTTTCTAAATATCCGAACGATTACGTGACACTTTATAACACTTTAATATTGTCCATTTTCCACGACAACGAACGCGAAAGTAAAAACATATCTCAACAGCCCCTAACTTATCATGACAGTCCATATACCAAACTCACAACGAATACGATTGTTTACCAAATCATTCAAACAACCGAAACAACAAAACGAACGAACCTCCGCATTAACGAGGTTCCCAATCCTAGTCCCAAGCATAATATCATCATTTTTCTCCATTTTATTCACATGGTCACTTACTAATTTACTCGAAACATCTTAACAAACAAAGGGGACAGCACCTTACCTACAAGCTTCTCTTCGAAACCATTTTTGCGCAAGTGCGACGACGATGAATCGCTCGCGGCAACAAGCTTCTTTTTCCACGAGCCAGCTATCCTCTCTTGTTGGTGTTCCACCTCAAGTCTGGATGTTGATTTTAGCTTGACAGAAACTGCTTGGCCGCAGCTCACAATGGCCGCAACAGCCTCACGATAGGACAAGGCAGCGACAGCAACTTCTCTTGCCAACAGCCCCTCACGCTAGCAGCTTCTCAAGATGGAAGCAGCTCAAGATCAGCTAGCTTGGAAACGATGACAACAGCTTCTTCAACGGTGACAGCAAAGGCAGCACAGCAGCAGCACTACCTCACGCCAGCAGCTCCCTCCACCGGTGACAGCACCTACTTCAACTGACAGCAGCACTAGACAGCGACGGCAGTAACTCCAGCTTAGTTCTTCTTGCTTCCAGATCTGCTCTCAGCCAGCTCTTGCATCAACTCAGCCTGAAAAACAGCAGCTGTCAGCTTGTGCAGCACCGGGCAGCAAGACAGCATGGCGACAGCACTTGGCAGCACGACAGCAACTCAGCTTTTTCACTCCAGCAGCTGTCTTCTTGTTCACGGTTAGACAGCAACAGCTTCAGCAACGTGACAGCACCCTCACGATGGCAGCCACTCAGCTCGGCAGCAGCTTCTTACCTGGTGACAGCAGCTCACCATCTCACAGCTACAGTAGCTTCATGGCAGCACCTGAAAACGATGGCAACAGCAGCTCAACTCTTCACGCCAGCAGCTGGACAACAATGACAGCAGCTCAACTCTTCACGCCAGCAGCTGGACAGCAACGACAGTAGCTCAACTCTTCACACCAGCAGCTGGACAGCAACGACAGTAGCTCAACTTGCTTGCTCCAGCTTCATGGCAGCACCTAAAATGATGGCAACAGCAGCTCAACTTCACGCCCAACAGCTCCTCACCGGCGACAGCAGCGGCAGCAACTCTTGGGGACGGTGATAGCAGGGCAGCAGCACTGCAACTTCTCCTAGCTTGCATGCACGGCTGGAACTCCCTCAAGCTTGCCTGCCTTGCTTCTTGGCTTCGATCTGCACTCAGGCTGCCTTACTTCAGATCTGTCCTTGCCTGTCTTCTTTGCTTTAAAATTTCAGTTTCTGTTTTGAGCTTGAAGAAGAAGAAGTTGACAGACTGTTTTGCTTGGATCCGATTTTTGAAATGAATATCAATTGTTGACCGAATGATTGATGTCTCTTGTGACCGAGCATGTAATAAACATTGTTTTCTTCTTTTTCAAATCCTCACGTTCACTCTTGGTTCACTTCTCACATTTCATTTTTTTTTATCCAATACATGTGTGACACGTGTCACCAACATGCATTCCCTTTATTTCTTAAAGCCTTCCATGCATTCTCGGTTTTTCGTTTCCGTCCGTCCGTCCTGGAATCCGCTTTTTAATCGCTTTCGCCATTGGAATAATTTTAAAATTCCGAATCCGTCTTCGCGAACTCGAATTTATTTCTCTAAATCGAAAATAATTATTCCAATTATTTTTGGACTCGATATTTATATTTTTCCGATCGGACGCGATCCATCGGAAAAATATTTCGCCCTCCGACGAACGCGGTTTTGGGTTTTACAATTCACCCCTACTTATAAAAATTTCGTCCTTGAAATTTACACAACTTTCATGAAATGCATTTCCACACTAGAATCTATCAAACATACTTGATACTTTCTTAAGTTAGAAAATTCAAAACTTGACTATCTAAATATACTTACTTGTCTCAAAAAGATGCGGGTACTGACTACGCATCTGCTCCTCGTGCTCCCATGTGGCCTCCTCCACTGCATGATTCCTCCACAACACTTTAACCAACGGAATAACTTTACTGCGAAGAACCTGATCTCTCTTATCAAGAATCTGAACTGGGGTCTCCTCATAAGATAGGTTCTCCTTGAGTTCCATTGGCTGCTCTGACAACACGTGCGAAGGATCTGCTATATACTTACGGAGTATCGAGACATGAAATACATTATGGATCCTGGAAAGCTCTGTTGGCAGTTCAAGTCGATATGCTACCTCACCTACTCTGCCAATCACTTCATATGGACCAACATACCGAGGGCTTAACTTACCTCGCTTCCCAAAACTAATTATTTCTTTCCATGGAGATATCCGTAGGAACACTTTATCCCCAACCTGGAACTCCAAATCCTTCCTACGCTTATCTGCGTAACTTTTCTGACGATCCTGGGCTATCTTCAGATTGTCCCGAATAACTTTGATTTTATCTGTAGTCATCTGAACAAGCTCGGGCCCAATCAACTTTCTCTCGCCCATCTCATCCCAACATATCGGTGTCCTACACCGTCTTCCATAAAGTGCTTCATACGGTGCCATATCGATACTAGCCTGATAGCTGTTATTATAGGCAAACTCGATTAAGGACAGATGAGAATCCCAACTTCCTTCAAACTCTATCACACAAGATCTGAGCATATCCTCTAAAGTCTGAATGGTACGCTCAGACTGACCATCTGTCTGCGGATGAAATGCTGTACTGAAATGTAATCGAGTACCTAATGCTTTCTGGAGGCTAGGCCAAAATCGGGATGTAAATCTCGGATCTCTATCTGATACGATCGACACTAGAGCCCCATGTAATCTCACGATCTCATCAACATACAACTTAGCCAATCGATCCAAGGAATAAGTACTTCTGATAGGTAGGAAATGAGCTGACTTCGTAAGTCGATCTACTATTACCCAAATACTGTCATAACCATTTCGACTCCGAGGAAATCCTACCACAAAATCCATAGTAATACGCTCCCATTTCCACTCCGGAATGGGAAGTGGCTAAAGAAGTCCTGATGGCCTCTGGTGCTCGGCTTTCACCTGCTGACAAATCAAACATCTTGACACAAATTCAGCTATCTCTCTCTTCATACCTTTCCACCAGTAATGCTCTTTCAAGGTATGATACATTTTCGTACTTCCCGGATGCATAGCGTATGCTGAGGAGTGAGCTTCATCTAAAATTTCTTTCTTGAGTTCTGCCACATTTGGAACACATAGTCTCTGTCTCATCCTCAACGTACCATCATCCCTGACTGAGAAGTCTCCTTGCTGGCCTGACTCTACTTCCTGTCTGATTTTGACTAACTGAGGATCCTGAATCTGCAACTCTCGGATTCTATCCACGAGTACCGGTCGAACTTGGAAAGTAGCTAACAATACACCTGAATTTCCTACTTCCAAATTAACTCCTAAAGATCTCATCTCTACTAACAATGGAAGATACCCAGCTCTTAAATGAGCTATCGAGCTGGAGGGTCTCCTACTCAATGCATCGGCTACTACATTTGCTTTCCCGGGATGGTACTCTATGGTGTAATCATAATCCTTGAGCAGCTCTAACCATCTCCTCTGTCTCATATTCAACTTTTTCTGGGAGAACAAATACTGAAGGCTCTTATGATCTGTAAATATCTGACATCGAACTCCATACAAGTAATGCCTTGAAATCCTGAGTGCAAAAATTACTGCGGCCAACTCTAGATCATGGGTTGGGTAATTCTGCTCGTGCTTCTTTAACTGCCTGGAAGCATAAGCTATCACCTTTCCATTTTGCATCAGAACACAACCCAAACCTTGCCTCGAAGCATCACTGTACACCACAAAGCCTTCATTTCCTGAAGGAAGAGTAAGCACTGGAGCTGTAGTCAATTTTGTCTTCAATTCGTCGAAATTCTTCTGACAGGCTTCTGACCACTCAAACTTTGCTTCCTTTCTGGTGAGCTTCGTCAAAGGAATGGCAATCTTAGAAAATCCTTCGACAAATTTCCTATAATAACCTGCCAAACCTAAGAAACTCCGAACTTCAGTTACGGTTGTAGGCGATTTCTAGTTCACAATCGCTTCAATCTTTTGAGGATCAACACTAATCCCATCAGCTAAAACCACATGGCCTAAAAATGAAACTTCATTCAACCAGAACTGACACTTGCTGAACTTTGCATACAATTGCTGCTCTCTTAACGTCTGTAAAACTAGTCTCAGATGTTCAGCATGTTCTTCCCTACTGCCCGAATACACCAATATATCGTCAATGGACACTATGACAAACTTATCCAAAAATTCATGGAACACCCGATTCATCAATGCCATGAATGCTGCTGGGGCATTGGTTAGCCCGAAAGGCATAACCAAAAATTCATAATGTCCATAACGCGTCCTAAAGGCAGTTTTAGGAATATCATCTCCCTTGATCTTCAACTGATGGTACCCTGATCTCAGATCTATCTTAGAAAACAACCTTGCACCTTGCAACTGATCGAACAGATCATCAATCCTCGGTAAAGGATATTGATTCCGAATAGTCACCTTATTCAATTCTCGGTAGTCGATACACAATCTCATACTTCCATCTTTCTTTTTAACAAAGAGCACTGGTGCTCCCCAAGGAGATACACTGGATCTAACAAAACCCTTGTCTACCAATTCTTCCAACTGAACCTTCAATTCCTTCAACTCTGGAGGTGCCATCCTGTACGGTGCTCTGGAAATTGGTGCTGTTCCCGGCATCAGATTAATCTCAAATTCAATATCTCTATCCGGAGGTAAACCTGGAAGATCTTCTGGAAACACATCAGAAAACTCTGCAACCATAGGAATATCTTCTAGCTGAGTCTCCCTCTCGGACGAATCTATCACATAAGCCAAATAACCTACACATTGCTTCTTTAACATTCTTCTGGCGGTCATGGCTGATATGATACGGGATGGAAGCATTTTACGCTCTCCTCTGAATACTACATCTGACTCTCCAACTGAACTAAACTTGACTTCTTTCTGAAAACAATCCACCACGGCATGATGCGTAGCTAACCAGTCCATACCCAATATAATGTCGAAATCACATAGATCCAACAACATTAAACTAACTGGAAAGGATCTACCCCCAAATACAATATCACAATCTCTACAAACACTCTCTGCTACTAAGGAATCTCCGGTAGGAGTAGCTACTATCATATCGCACTCTAAGGGTTTTAACTTCATATTAACATGCCTTGCAAAACTTTTAGAAATAAAAGAATGCGTAGCACCAGGGTCTATTAAAACATGAGCATCAGAGTTGAAAACTATTACCGTACTTGTCACCACCTCTGGTGTAGCTTCAGCATCTTGCTGCGTTACTGCGAACACCCTAGCTTGAGTACGAGGTCTCCCTGATTGTCCTCTGGGTGGCAAACCTCTCCCAGCACCTCTTCTGGATTGAACGGTAGTCCCTGGTCCTCTCATCTGTGGACCTCTCTGATTCTGCAACTAACCCCCGCTAGACTGCCCTTGAGTATACGGTCTCGACCCACTGGCTCCTCTTGTTCTCTGCGGACACTCCATCATAAAATGTCCCTCTTTACCACAACGATAACATCCAGTGATACCCATATGACACTCTCCTCGGTGTATCCTGTTGCATTTCCCACACGGCTCTATGCTTTGAGTATTACCTCTGCTTTGGGGTCCTGATGGAGGCTTGACTGAACTCTGACTAGACGCGACTCCCTGACTTCGCTGATTGCTACCTAACCATCTAGACTTGTCTCCAGTTTTCGGTGCCTTGTTGAAGCCTCCTGAATACCAACCTGACCCCTGACTGCGCTTCAATTTCTGCGTTTGCTCTTTGTCACCTATTGTTGTCCTTTCTACCCTTAAAGCTGCTTCAACTAACTGCCCATACTCTCTATGCTCTGCAGCTACCACATATGCCTTGATTTTCGAATTCAGTCCCTGCACAAACTTATGGCACTTGTTCACCTCGTCATTCACTATAAACGGTGCCACTCGGGATAATTCAGTAAATTTCCTCTCATACTCTTCTACTGTCATGTTACCCTGCACAAGACTGTAAAATTCCTCAATCTTTGTGTCTTTGTATGCCCTGGGATAGAATTTCTCATTGAACTCTTCTTTGAACTTTTCCCATGTGACTTGTTCGGTTGCTCTTCGCTTGACGGAATCCCACCAATCTCTCGCTGACGCACGAAGTAAGAATGAAGCAATTGACACCTTTTGGAGATCGGTACATTCCATCTGTTCCAACACTCTTTCAGTATTATCCAACCACTCTGTTGCAATTTCTGGACCACCTGTTCCATCAAAAGTATCAGCACCTAGTTTTCTTGCCCTCTCAATAGTGGCGCTTGGTGCACGAGGCCTTAGCCCTTGGATAACTTGGGCTAATCTCTCGATCGGATCCTGTTCAGGCTCTACTACTGGTGGCTCAACTGGAACCCCTGGCTGAGGATCATTGACAGACTCATTTACTTGCTCCCTTATTTCTGGAGCAGGAGGTGGAGCATTTTCAGCGGCTCTCCTTTTACGCGGACGACCGACGCGGCGCATGACTCACTGCACTTGAACCAGATACTTAGTCATAAAATGTATGAGGTTTAAAAAAAAATACTATGTAAATGCTTAGAAATCATGTAATGCATTTAAAATCTTTGCTCTGATACCAACGTTGACAGGCCCCTTTCTAACTACTAGCTAGGCGACCTGCCCGGTAACCCCACGGTGGCTCCCCAGTCGAGATCTGCTCTGACTGAAAAGTTCCCGTGAAGTTAAGCCTCTTTTCTTATCTAAAATACTTAAAATCCTTTTGGTTCTGAAAAAGGGTGGGAATTTTGTTCGTTGAAAATAACTTTATGAAAATAGGATTTTCACACAGAACCGGCAGCACAACGGCTGTTTTTCTGAAATTCCACCCTGTAAAACATCTCATAAAACTTGTATAATTGTATTCACAAACAATTTCTATAATCAATAGGCCTCCGGCCATTTTCAAACTCAAATTCATGCAATTAAGCGGAAGTAACTTGAATAAATCTTAAAAACGACATGCATGATATTTACATAAAATCCTTAACTCAAAATAATATTTTTCAAAACTAGAGAATCTGGAAAATGATAGTAAATACAATACATGATGTTATGCTAGAAAATAGTGCAATCTGGTCACGCGTGTCTAGCTGGCCTGTCCGTGGCCTGTCCGTCCGAAGGAGATACGTCAACCGCGCTACTCGCACCTGCACCTGAGGGAGGTTTTTAAGAAAACAGGAAAACAGTGGTGAGAATAACTCAGTGAGTGGGTAAGTTTACATAAACTATACTTTTGCTTAAAAATACTATTCCTCCCAAAAATAGATTGGAAAACTATTACTTACTTACTTTCTTTTCCTGAAAACTGTAAACTCGTTTTAACAGCTGCGAAAGTTATTTATCAAACTTTTCTTAAAACTTTTCTTATTTTCTTACTAGCCTTATCTGGCAACCCAGGGAAATCTTGTCCTTCGTGATGGTGCGAAGACACGCCACTAGGATAGGGGAACTCTCACCATGTGTAGTCGCAGATGTGGATACAACTCTGGGATCGCGAATCCCTCCAACATCAGGCAGATCTACACTATCCCATACGTGCAGAGGGTGACCGACAGACTCGATCCCCCCATAGTTAGTAACTCCCCCCAACTACCGTACACGTATGAAATACTTTCGGCCGGGTGTAATCTTAGGGGTTAGGGTAAACCATAGGCATATATAAAATGAAATCTCGGCAATATGCTATAATATCGCAAAATAACTTTCACAAATACTATATCTATGCATGTATATAATTTCAACTTACTCAATTACTTTACTGAAGAATATAAACATATTCATAGCATCTCATATAAAAATATACATGCATTTATAAACGATAAACTGAAAACTATAAACTTTCAAAATCTTTTACTTGCTAAAACTAATTGCATTTAATAACAGAATGTATGAAAACTTTTAAAAATCCACACTCACAACTTGCTTCCAAAATACTTATCACTGCTTCCCGTTACGGCTCTCGTTCGATTCCCGATTCACCTACAATTGATTTCGATCGAGATGTCGTTAAAACATAACTCGCGCGTAACTAAACTTTAAGCCATACGAGGATTTATAAACACAATAATTCAAGCGACTATCCTCACATGATAACATAACGGAAAACTCATATTCACACGCGAAAACGATTTCAAACCGATTCGTTATCGTGACTTGAAATATTTGAAACTCTACGGTTATAAAACCGACAACTATGCCATTCGATTGTAATGTAACATCATCAAAATCAGATTTTAATGAATTCGCTAAACAAAAGATTCGAAATTAAACAATGAACTTAAAGCTTACGCGATCTCACTAATCATCGCGATTTATCGATTTTACGCATTTCACGCGATTTAAAAACTATCCAATTAACTTATTTAAAACTCGTACTATCCAAACTTCAACTTAAGCACTTTAACGGCTTAACAACAATCTCGGGGCAGAGAGATAACATTCACAATCTTTTTATAATCGACAACGAAAATCATAAACTAACAACGCTCGCATTTGTGGAAAATCCAACCGAAACGCTCGGAAACGGTTTCTAAATATCCGAACGATTACTCGACACTTTATAACACTTTAATATTGTCCATTTTCCACGACAACGAATGCGAAAGTAAAAACATATCTCAACAGCCCCTAACTTATCATGACAGTCCATATACCAAACTCACAACGAATACGATTGTCTACCAAATCATTCAAACAACCGAAACCACAAAACGCACGAACCTCCGCATTAACGAGGTTCCCAATTCTAGTCCCAAGCATAATATCATCATTTATCTCCATTTTATTCACATGGTCACTTACTAATTTACTCGAAACATCTTAACAAACAAAGGGGACAGCACCTTACCTACAAGCTTCTCTTCGAAACCACTTTCGCGCAAGTGCGATGACGATGAATCGCTCGCGGCAGCAAGCTTCTTTTTCCACCAGCCAGCTATCCTCTCTTGTTGGTGTTCCACCTCAAGTCTGGATGTTGATTTCAGCTTGACAGAAACTGCTTGGCAACAGCTCACAATGGCCGCAACAGCCTCACGGCAGGACAAGGCAGCGACAGCAACTTCTCTCGCCAACAGTCCCTCACGCCAGCAGCTTCTCAAGATGGAAGCAGCTCAAGATCAGCTAGCTTGGAAACGATGGCAACAGCTTCTTCAACGGTGACAGCAAAGGCAGCACAGCAGCAGCACTACCTCACGCCAGCAGCTCCCTCCACCGGTGACAGCACCTACTTCAACTGACAGCAGCACTAGACAGCGACGGCAGCAACTCTAGCTCAGTTCTTCTTGCTTCCAGATCTGCTCTCAGCCAGCTCTTGCATCAACTCAGCCTGAAAAACAGCAGCTGTCAGCTTGTGCAGCAAGACAGCATGGCGACAGCACTTGGCAGCACGACAGCAACTCAGCTTTTTCACTCCAGCAACTGTCTTCTTGTTCACGGTTAGACAGCAACAGCTTCAGCAACGTGACAGCACCCTCACGATGGCAGCCACTCAGCTCGGCAGCAGCTTCTTACCCGGTGACAGTAGCTCACCATCTCATAGCTACAGCAGCTTCATGGCAGCACCTAAAAACGATGGCAACAACAGCTCAACTCTTCACGCCAGCAGCTGGACAGCAACGACAGCAGCTCAACTCTTCACGCCAGCAGCTGGACAGCAACGACAGCAGCTCAACTCTTCACGCCAGCAGCTGGACAGCAACAACAGTAGCTCAACTTGCTTGCTCCAGCTTCATGGCAGCACCTAAAATGATTGCAACAGCAGCTCAACTTCACGCCCAACAGCTCCTCACCGGCGACAGCAGCGGCAGCAACTCTTGGGGACGGTGACAGCAGGGCAGCAGCATTGCAACTTCTCCTAGCTTGCATGTACGACTGGAACTCCCTCAAGCTTGCCTGCCTTGCTTCTTGGCTTCGATCTGCACTCAGGCTGCCTTACTTCAGATCTGTCCTTGCCTGTCTTCTTTGCTTTAAAATTTCAGTTTCTGTTTTGAGCTTGAAGAAGAAGAAGTTGACAGACTGTTTTGCTTGGATCGGTTTTTGAAATGAATATCAATTGTTGACCGAATGATTGATGTCTCTTGTGACCGAGCATGTAATAAACATTGTTTTCTTCTTTTTCAAATCCTCACGTTCACTCTTGGTTCACTTCTCACATTTCATTTTTTTTTATCCAATGCATGTGTGACACGTGTCACCAACATGCATTCCCTTTATTTCTTAAAGCCTTCCATGCATTCTCGGTTTTTCGTTTCCGTCCGTCCGTCCTGGAATCCGCTTTTTAATCGCTTTCGCCTTTGGAATAATTTTAAAATTCCGAATCCGTCTTCGCGAACTCGAATTTATTTCTCTAAATCGAAAATAATTATTCCAATTATTTTCGGACTCGATATTTATATTTTTCCGATCGGACGCGATCCATCGGAAAAATATTTCGCCCTCCGACGAACGTGGTTTTGGGTTTTACAATATTTTAATTCAACCAACAAGAAATGAGATAAGTGATTTAGAAAGTAGTGGCTATGGATGTGTCACGTGTCATCCATAGAGTGGTTGAAGAATAAGTGGACTAGAATGCGCCAAGTGGACCAATAGAATTCATGATTATTTATAATGGGGCCATAGTGAGATTATTGAAAGTTTGAGGTTATTAAATGAAATTTTTTTGAGGGACTTTTTAGCAATTGAGCATTAGTGTATATATATATGTTAGTTTTTATCTCATTTAAGACATTTTGATCGTGAAAGAAAGAAAAGTGAGAGATTTGGGTGAGAGGGAGAGAGAAGCCGAGAGAGAGAGAGAGTCATGGGACACCACAAGGGAGAGAAGGAAGAAAAAAGAGATTCGATCCGAATTTCAACGCGATTTCTTGATGAAAGTTGTTCCTCGTCATCTCCTTTAACTAACCCAACAAATTTTAAGTCAAAAGATTGCCTATTTGGTGAGTTATCTCAGTTTTAAGCTTGTTGGTTCTTGTGAAACCCATTTTTGTTGTTGGTTTGATTTTTGAATTTGAGTTTAGGGATGTTAAGAGGGATGTTGAGGATGATTTTGATGTGATTTTGAAGTGATTTGGTGGAAGATAAATAGGAGAAAAGAGAGGGAAAGTCGCGGTCAAAAAATGGGTTTTTATGGAATTCTATTTCGTTTTCGATTCTAAGGCATTATATGGATGTTGAGAATAATTTTTTGAAGTTAGATTTCGAAAACAAAAAGTTTAGGATCGATTTCGAAGCTAAATGGACTAGTTGAAGGGCGTTTTTCGAAACCCTTCGAAACGCGTTCGTTTAACGTTCGAAACAGTTTATTTAATCATAGTTGGGTGTTAGAATACTAGAGGATTGCTTTTTGAAGTTGTCGGAAGTCCAAAGCGAAAAGTGATTTTTGTTAGTATGTAAATCTGATCGATTTTCATTTTGAGTTTTTGATGATGAGATTGAGTATTCTAAGGTATTCCTAGGAAAAAATAAGTAGGATTCATATTAAGAAAATGAATTTCGAAAACCTCAATTGAATAGAAATTAAAATCCGAAAGTTTAGATGTTAAATGGTATTAATAGAGATAAATGGAATTTTTATTGATTTTAAATGTTATTTGAATGAATTAAGTGACCCTAAATGGATATTGGATGTTTTAGGGTAAAAGTGAAGAGTTCCGGAGGCATTCGGAGGAGGGTCGGATTCTATCCGAAGACGTATTGTAAGTGGAACTACGAGTTTTTAACATTTATATTTTCTTAAAGTTTATTGTAAAGTTAAAAGAATTTATTATAAATAGTTTTTCATTTATTAATTGAATTTATATTATAATTCTAGCATAAAAATTTTAATTTTAATTTATGTATATAAAAATGTGCTAGAATTAAAGATTTTAGGTTTACTGCCCTGAGATTTAGAATATTTTAGTGTATTAAGAAAAATAAATTTTAATAGTCTATGGTTTACACTAGCCCTAGTTTAGTACCCGACCGAATATCCTATGCGTGATACGGTAGATGAGAGGAAGGTAGTTAGTGAGATGTGAGTCTAGTCGACTCTTATGTGAGTGAGGTATGAGTGATCCGTATGCACGTATAGGGTAGTGTAGTCGGTCCACAGTATGAGCCCGCTTTCGGCGACTACACATGGTAGATTCTTACTTCTAGTGGTTAGCTAGATTTTATATGCTATCACACTATGAGTAGATATTCCGTGGGTTACCATTTAGGCCAACATCAGAAAAGATTTTAGAAAAAATTCTTATAAAGTATTTAAGTTTTTTAAAAACTGTTTTTGGGAGAATATTGTATACATAAATGAGTTTTAGTTTATATAAATTATATCACTTACTGAGTTATACTCATATTTTTCTTTAAATGTTTTTTAAAAATTCTCCCACAGGTGCAGGAGCTAGTCGTCCAGTCAACGAGGTTCAATCAGACGTGCAGGCGGACGTATAGGACGACACCTACTAGATGTATATATTTTGTTATTTTGATCTGTATATGTTGAAGTACATAGTTGTAAATATTTTGAAGAAATAGGAGATGCATTAGTTAAAAATGTTTTATTAAAGTTTTATGAAATTCAGTGTTTGTGGTTGTGTTGTGAGAAATGAGCCGGAGGCTCTGAAAGTTGAGAAATGGAATTCATAGAAATGTTTTTATAAACTGTATTTGAAACTTTCAAGGGTGTCATAGTTTAGAAAACAAACAGGATGCTGCCGAAATTTTTATTAAAAAGCGAAAAATTTTTATCACTATCACCTTGTAAAAGAAGTTAAAATATCTAACTAAATGATTTTTCGATGTCCTGACTGAGTTCTTCCAGGTTGAGTATAGGGTTTGTGGGAATTCTTTCGGGGTGTTATGGGGTCTTTCTCAGGTTCAGAGGAGGAATTCGGGAAGGGTTCTGTCAAAGAACTTCGTGTACACCCAGGGGCGGGAGTCGGAGATGGTGGTGGATTACAGTATTGATGAAAAGTGGTTCCATAAGATCAGTTTGATAGACTATCAAGAAAATGAGTTGTAGCTTGGGCGTTTTCATTAAGGACATTTTTGTCCATCCTAGGTCTTTTTTTGCAATGGGAAAAAGAAAATGTTAGTTTTCAAGTGGTCTCTCCAAAAGGGGCTATTTTAAGCATTTTCTCTAAAAGTAAAAATCAGCAAAATGTCAGCCCATTAAAGGGTTTTGTTGAAAGTAACCTATTTTTGATGACCCATTACAACCTTGACCTTTTTTTTTCAAAGCATTGGACGCTATCTTTTTCCGAACAAAAATGCCCTTGACCCTACCATTTAAAATTTTGAGTATTGGTCAGTGTCTCTCTAAGAACCGGTTCACTATCTCGCCATTCCCAACCTTTTGCAGCTCATTCTCTGACTTCATCACCGTCGCATCTTCCCGGTTGCGGACCTCCACCAATGACCAATGAGGTAAAGCTTACGGTCCTTTCGGCATTCTTTCTGTCGGTAGGTTTTTGTGTTATTTTCTGTCAAAGAACAGTGTAGGAAGCCTGATCAACCGTCCCACCTCATATCCGTCGCATGCCATTGATTGGTGACCTCCACCGACGATCGATAATGCAAGGTCGACCTACCCACTGTTGTTCTCTATCTGAGTTCAGTGCCGTTTATTTTCCATCATAGAAACCCTAAACACCGAAAGTAGTAGAAAAGAGGAAGACAAAAGAATAAGGAAGAAATTAAGGGAAGAAGGGGCAAAAACACGAAGGACGAAGAGGCAACAAGTGTAAGCTGACTGAGAACCGCGGTAGCAATGAAATTTTTACACAGTAAGAACAACTGACATGCTTTTTGTAACCGATTGTTCATGTTGTTAAAATTATTGAGTTTGTGTTTTGAATATTGTAAACTATTGGCTTCGAGTTATTGTTTATAGGTATTGTAACCTTTAGGTGTTTGAAACTATTGGTTTATGTTGGATAATTGTGTGGTTGTGTTGGTTTGCAAAAAGGGATATTAAGTCGTTGTAAACAATCCCACCAACTATGAATCCAACTTAGAGGTTTGGAATTGTAAGTTGCATGTGGGGATTCCCAACCTTCAAGGTGGGATGATAACCCACAGGTGGTGTCCCAACCTCCATGTTGGGATTTCTAACTTTCAGGTTGGGATTCTAACATGATCTCTTTATGCAACGAAAACATTTATATCAAAATACTTATTTATAAAGTCTTTGTAAGAATGATAACATTACAATTACAATAACAATTATAATTGAAAATGCAAGTATGAGTAACACTTACCTAAGCTCAAGATTTGTCGAAATGCTTCAACGGCATCCTTGTGCTCCACTTGCTTGATTCTCACCTACACAATATATTCTTGTTCAAAACATGCTAAAATAGCTATACAAAGCTAAACACATTGCTTTAAACATAACTCACTCTTTAAACCACCCTTTCAACTACAACCTCTCTGACTTGTTACTTTTTACGAATCCTATTTATTATCACCTAGAAATACCCCAATATGCCTAAAATAATTTTCAGAAGCTTGGAATGAAAAATCCAAATTTAAGACCTCTTTTGGTTGAATGGTGTGTAGGGAGCAATCCCTACACTTTCTTTCATCTGTTTTTGCTCCAATAATCTCTCTAACTCTCATTTAGGTCCCCCGTAAAATGGTTTTGAAAAATTCCAACTATAGAGGGGTGAAACATATGAAATACCTTTATTTTTCAACACTTTTTAGTGTCAAAATCTACCTTTTTTACATTCTAAACTCAATTTCTTTTCTACTATGATTCTTAGACTTACATATGCTTAATTATGATCAGTCGTCACACTAAAATGTAAAGATGAAGTATCATTGTGTGATAATCACACATGCCCTTCATCTAGCTTTATAATTGATAAAACCCAAACTAGATTCTCTTTATACTCTTATGTGGAGGGTCTCGCCAGGCACTCCAACGAATCTCTCATAACTCTACTAGCTGGGTAGAAGAGACAAGCAAAGCGAACCCCTTAATCTTGCCTGTTTACTTTACTTTACTCAGGTTGAAATTCGCTTTTGTAAAATAGTTGGGTGGGTGTAATTCGATTTAAAATGATTTCACTAAATATTTTGACAACATAACGGTTGTATTTTTAGCATTTCCAAAATTTACCTGTAGATAAATTACACTTCGAACTATAGAAAACACCACCGAACTTCTTTTGGCCATAAACATGCCATTTCTTATACAATTTCACACTTATGCATTTCCGTAACATACATTTTCCACAAGCATACATTTCAACAAACATTATAAAGTAATTCATATGCATTAATATATATATACATGAAAGTGTCATATGTCGGTGTGTGTCATGTACAAATATTCCAACTACATATACATATAAAAATGTGATATTACAGTTTTCAGTTACCCATATATCAAACATGCAATCATTTATTTATATTATTTACAATAACAAAAAGTATACTTTGTTTGATGCATTCTTCGGTTTTGCCCACTTAGATGAATGATGAGGTCTTTTCGAACACCCAGTCACCTATAACGACTCCCAAAATAATGTACAAGCTACAAAATAAGTAAATACGTTAGCACAACATAAAAAGGCAATATAATCACATAGTTATATACAAATTCATAACTTATTCGAATATTAACATTTTTTTATTTGTTTTTAAAACTTTTCTTTAAAAAAACTCCATGTATACCCCTAATACACTCGAACCATCACGTGGCGGTTTTCGACTGACGTCAAACATGAAGCTACTGAGATATCTCAACCACTATGATGCAGAATTTACTACATCGCAAACGTAGTGTGAAACAGTCTCAAATCTGAATAACTACAATGCAAAATTTTCTGCATCGCAATTGTAGTGCTATAACTCTAGGCGACTACGAGCGGAATTTACTGCAATGCAACGTAGTGCCAAAACTGCAAATCTAAACGATTACGTATGAAATTTTCTGCATCGCAACGTGTCGCTAGAAATCTCTATATATCTCAGCGACCATGTATGGAATTATCTGCATCGTACATATAGCGCCAGATATTCTGAAAAATTGAGCGACTAAGGACGGAATTTTCTACATCGCCTCGTAGTACTAAATCTCGAATATGCTAAGGGTACATACATGGGCTTACAAAACTCTTTACTCTTCTTTTTTTCGAAAACATTTTATTTTCAATTTCTCTTTTCTAGATTCGACATAGGGATCATTTTACAACACTTTAACTCGTAGTTTTGAAAATCGTTTTTGAAATTATCAAGTTACAACAATATATATTTAAATGAAGGACTAAAACAACGTAAGTGATAGAACACTTACTTGACACCTTATTGCAAAGCTCACAAGCTATTCGATATTTCATTCGCGTTACCTATACATTTAACGTTAATTCTTTAGGTAACGTCGCAAGCGATTTCAATCGCACATTTAATCATATAAACGCATTCGCGAAATGTAATCGCTTCCACATTTCAATAACTATATAAAACATTACATAATAGTTTCGAAATATCTCTAAATGATACTAAAAACAACCTACACATCAAGACAGTGTGTAACACTCATTCGAAATAATAATTAACACTAAGATAGCACATGTTATCCACACAACCAGCTTCGACATTAAAACAGCACATACAATCTCTTCGAAACAGCTTATAACTGTTGAAATAGCTTACGTAATTAATTCGAAACAGCTTAACACAAAACAACGCTTGTTACATAATCAAAACAGCTCTTATAACGTCAAAACAGCTCACAAAATCACCTAAGATAGCCTTAAATTCAAAACAACCCATGAGACACGATGAAAACAACTTTTACAGCACCTTAACAGCCCTAAAAATAGCATACATAATAGCCTATAACAACCCATGAAACAATGCGATAACACCTCAATAAACAGCACGTTAACAGCCCATAAAACAGCTCGTAATATAGTTCATAACAGCCAATAAAAACAGCTCGTAACAGCTCATAAAAACAGTTATAACAGCCCCTAAAAACAGCTTATAAAAACTGCACCATAACAGCCCATAATTCAGCATATTACATTGACAGCTCATAAAAACTGCATCAAAACAGCCCCAAAAGAGCATGTGTAACAGTCCCGAAAACAGCACATAACATAATGTTTTGACAGCCCATTACGCGATGTTTTGATAGCCCGATAAAGTTTACTTTAACAACCCATTAAGCAACCTACTAACAACCCATGAATTGCACTATAACAGCCTTTAAACATCCAAAAACAGCCCCTAAAAATAGTTTATACAATAGCCCATATCAAGTCATAAAAATAGTCCATTAATCACGAGATCGTATCGGCTTTCGGTTTTTTTTTTTCGTTTCAATTCAAACTTAACGTCAATATTTATCACTTTAATGAGCTCAAATACATAAAATGGTAACTTGTTAACCATATATTCATTTTCAAATTCGACAACCAAAATCGCAAACTAACGAGTTTGTATTCACGGAAAACTTATCTGAATCACCCAGAAACTATTTTTCGATAATCAAACAACTATTCGATACTTTAAAACACACATATACGAATCATTTTTCACGACGACGAACTCGAAATTAAAAGCATAACGTAACAGCTCCTAAATCTCAACATAACAGCCCTTACAACATAGTTTTCACATAATTTCAACATCGAAAATCATCCGTTAACACAACGAAATACGAACGAACGAACCTCCACACTAATGTGGTTATAAATCCTAAACCCCAATCACTTCGTCATCAAATTTCATCCAATTACTATCTAAAGTTTACGAAAATCAAACTCACCTCTTGGAATAACAACTCAAGAGCACATCCAATACCACATGCAAGCTACTAGTCTTACTCCTTGCCTTTGACCGAATCCATTCAAGCTTCTAACAACAAGGTTTCCATCAACCTTTTGAATTAAACAACACAAAAACATCAACTATATCAACAACTTACCATTCAAAACCAAATGGGAGCTTGCTCTCGGTTTCAACTTCTTCTTCTTACTTGAATCTTGCTTGGTCTCTCACTCTCTAGCTCTTGGTTGATGCTTGTTAGAGAAATGATGGAGGCTCTCGGGTTTTGCTTGACTGAGAGGAAGAATGGTGCCTTGATTTCGGTTTTTGTACCCAAAGTGATGACCGAATAAGTGTTTGTTTTCTTTGAATGTGAAACCATGAGAGAGTGCTTTGAAAGAGAGAGAGTGACTTTTTGATTTTATTTGATGATGGTCTCGATTTTGGTGGCTTCAAAGTGACCGTGACTTGTGTTTTGCTTTCAAAAACAAAATGATGACCGAGCTTTCTTGTTTGACTTCATTTGCATTTCATTTTCAACTTATATTTGTTTAATACTTATTTGCCAAGTGTCAAGCCATGCATGACGTCTTTGTGACACTTGTTTTCACATTATTCATCAAATGAGACACTTGTCTCTCATGCAATTACTCATTCTCTCATTCTTAGACACGTGTCATGTCGTACAAAATCGCAAGTGGACAAGCCGAACAAGTAATATAATGATGAGAAAAGTATCGTTTCACAAGAATTATTGTTAATTAATTCCCAAATTAAATAAACTCAATTTTTATTTGGCAAACGAAATTTGATTAAAGGAGCTGAAAACTACGACTAAATTTAACTACAAGTGTAAATGAATTTTGATTTCACCATAACTAATCTATTCCTCCCCTTTGTTCTTTTTAATCAAAAATTAATTATCCGGTTGATAGTCGAAATTCCCTAAATTATTCACATAGCCCCTCCCGAGGTATAAGGAAAATACCCTATAAAACTTAACGATTATGTTCCCATGCAAGTCAAAACATTAAAAGATTCATTAAGATTTATGGATCTCTTTTATAGACTACATAAACCATGCAGGTATATTTCTATCCTGTATGTAATTTATGACATTCAATACAATGAACTAAGACACATAAATCAGCTTCCGCTATCATTATGATTAAAAATTTAACTAAATAGTGGCCAGTTGTTTAGAAGTATTAAGAACAGTATTAAATGCATCAACCAAGATAGAAAATCCTTAATTGAATTGAATAAAGGGTTGAAACATCAAAGTTAGGCTACATCATAATATTAGAAAAATAAATCTACTCTATACTTAAAGTAAAATTGACAAAGACTAGAAAATTAAACATAACAAAAGATAAAAAAAAACTTAGTAGGTTGAAGCTTCGTCGTAGAATTTCTTCCTATGCTTTACTCCTCCTCTCCAAGCTCTCTCTTTCTCTAATCTACTTGTTATTTTGATTTCTGATGGATGCTTGGAATGGTAATCCTAAAGCCTATTTATAGGCAAAGGTCACCTCTAATTACATCATCGCATGCATAATCTCTTTCTAATTTTTCATCCTTCTGCATCATCGCTTACATCATGATTCACCCACCTTATGCAAGTCAAATTTCATATTACATTATTGCTTACATCATAGTTCTCATTATATCATTACTTACATCATAATGACATAAGTCTTTACATCAGCATGAGATAATATTTATTTTTAGAATACTCAATCTTTAAACTGCGATAACTTCTTTATGTGATATCTGATTCGAGTTATTCTTGAATCGATGAGCTGTTTAGAATGACATTCATTTTACAACGATTATCTTATCATGAACAATAGTACTTGGTGGGGTCCACATGCGATTTTTTATCAATTTTATTCTGAAAATAAAAAATGTAAAATGATGTAATAATTTACTTATTAATAATAAAAATCTCAAGAACTAAGTAAAAATTCAGGTTTAAAAAGATAAAATAACTTTATAAAAATAGAGTTATCACACCCTCAAACTTAAGATTTTGCTTGTCCTAAAGTGAAACAAATTCCAAACCAACTTCAGAATCAATAGCTCATAATCATTAACGTAGGGCAAAACAATCATTATAAAGATCTGAATATTAATTAAAGGGTTAAATGACCTTACCAAGCCTCTTGAAGTGTGTGTATGGATGGACAATTTGAATGACCCAAACCCTTAACTCCGACAACTGGTTTTGACGACATAGACTATGAGCTCAACATTATTTATTTTATTTAATTATATATATATTTTTATTTTTTTAATATAATTTATTTTTTTTTTTGTGCTGTTGGTCCTAGGAAATAGTTCACTTTTTTACGTGAAAGTCCATATTTGTGATACAGACCCCCAGTTACTCAGTGAAACATTTACACTAGGATGTTTTGCATGCTCATACCTTGGATACGCCTTTTTACATGAAAATCCTTATTTATGATACAGATTCCTAGTTACTCAGCATATATAAAGGCATAGAAGCTTTTACACTAGTATATGTTTTGCATGCTCATACCTTGGATACGTCTTTTTATGTGAAAATCCATATTTATGATATAGATTCCCAGTTTTCTCAGCATATATATTAAGACATCGAAGCATTGCCTCGCTCTTTTTCTTTTTCTTTTTTAATTTTTTTAATATAACAAATAACATACTAAATTATTTTATTTGAGCATCGTAAGAAAACATATATTTTTCATATCATCGAGTTTTAAGTTAAGATCACTCTTTTTGTCACAATGGTATGCTTAAATTATATCGCAAGGCCAAGTAAAAGTGAAAAACCCAAAGATTAATACAGATATAAAGAATGACTATTTAATACATATAAATTTGAAGCAGATCTATTTTGTCTATAATGATTACAGAACCTTATTTTTTTTTAGAAAAGAAGACAAAGATGTGTATCAAGAGCACAAAAGTACTCATTACTCTGCCATCTTTTGGTTTTAACTCAGACCAGTTATGAATCTTATGGTTTTAATAATAGCAATTTTTTTTTTTAAGACCAAACTCTACCCCCAAACTTATTTGAGACATTGTCCCCAATGTCTAGTAGGATAATAGGAAGAAAAATAGAAATGAAAATGCTATTAATAAAATCATAGGGTAAGAAAATTACAACCGGAGATTAAGATCCAATGCACACTTTTTGTTATCGCTTGCTTCAGAATCTCAAACCACCTACGACATTATCGAATCAACTTCGGACACAAAGTTTTGCAGTTGTCAATCAGTTCATCAGTACTTGAAGCTGAGACTAGAATACCTCAGTTTGCTGATGTCATAACCCTATTCCATAACATTATCAAAAAAAGTCAATAAACCATCATAGAAACTGTTAACATTAAGCAAACCTAATGACTTTTTGTGAATGTTAAAATAGCCCCAAGACGCAACGTTGAAGATTTCTTCAAACGTTTTCAAAACACTAGATAACGCGATAAAGGCATTAACATTGAGCAACATGTACGTCATTCGCTCGTGCATGCTCATGACCTGAAACTCATTACCTATATTCATACCGATGATATCTCTCCTTTCAACCAGAGGCTTTACTATGATACCTAGGATTTTACTGCCTACAACATTGTAGTTACTGCAACAGAACCCCTCAGTCCTAAACTACCTCCCTCATATACTAAATCTATGTTTAGGGCAGCTAAAGCCTTACCAAGTTCAACGACTGCCTTTAAATATTGTGTACTCACACCAGACTTCGAGTCATAAAAAACACAGATGGTTTTGAATTTGCTGCTCGAGGACCCTGTCAATTTTTTTTTTTTTTTACAAAACTAGTTGTTTATTATCAGTAATTAACATTCATTTAAAGAAAAGGAAAGAGTAAAAGAACAGTTCTATGAGGCTAAATAATTGTGATCAGAGGGAAAAGAAAATATTAAGTGTAGAAATGTCAAAAAGAAGACACAATCTTGAAAAAAAGTTTAAAACATGTCGCTAAAAAAATTCAAAATGTTAGGTGAAGAAACGTAAAAAATAAACACAATCATCGAAAAAGTTTGAAACAAGTTAAAAAATCCAAAATGGCAGGTGGAGAAATGTCAAAAAGTAAATACAATCATCGAAAAAGTTTGAAATAAGTTACTAAACAAAAAAAATTCAAAATGGTAGGTGAAGAAACGTCAAACAATAAACACAATTATCGAAAAAGTTTGAAACAAATTGCTAAACAAAGAAAAAAAATGATGCTATAGTAGTTGTGATTGTGACTCATATCTTCCTTTGGTTTTACGTCCAGAAACGGATTAAACACCTTCTATGAGTTAAGGATCAGTTTCCTATTCAGTTTTCTTTTAAACTGGCAAACAGGGTCTTTTAAAATCAGATTCCCAAGACTATAATATTGTTTCTCTTTACTGAATAATTTTCATAAATCTGAAAGAATGCGTTAATGTTAAGACCAAGTCCTTCATGCATAGGAATATATATCTATGTAGAGATAAAACCGTTAAATGCAATCGTATTTTTAAAATATTCCACCGTTGTGAGATATTTTTTTTAGGTGATGCAAGTGAATAATTATAAGTCTAATTGAATGTTGATAAGGTTAATTTGATGAATTGGTAAGTGTGGAATATTTTAGAAATATTATTGAGAGGAATAATGGTTAATATTATCGATATTACAAATGTTATGGAAATTGACGGATTTAACATATTTATTTTTTTTATGAGATAAATTTTTATGAGTAATATAAGTTTATAAGAATTAAAAGAGGTTATTAGGGAGTGTTAAGTATAAGTTAAAATGAGTAGGGACATGATTGGAAAAGAATAAGTGAGTAATTATAATGTTAGTAAAAGAGGGGTAAACATGTGAAAAGTTGATTGAAATTTAAACTGACATAATTGAGAAAAGTTGAGGGGCGGTTGGGCAATTTGTTAAGAGATTAATTGGATGTTATCTCAGCTCAGATCTGGAATAGAAAACTCACTCAAAGCAGACCCGTAAAATAGACCAGACAGTAGAATCGAAGACCTCATCACTCGGCAATCTCATCTCTCTCGGTAGCCAAGTGAAGAAGCAAGAAGATCGATCATTTCAGGGGTGTTATCTCGGTCAGATGGAGGCTTGAAGAAGCTAGATGAGCATCTGATTTCAGCCCAGAAAACCAGATCTGGAAATGACAAAATCAGACCAGAAAACGGGAAGAAGCTGAAGTCGCACGATGGGCTGTTGATGAAGCTGCAGACCGCGAGTGAAGAAAGGAGATTTCGGGTGAGCTGAGACCAGAAAAAGATGAACTGGAAGAGCTAGATGAAGCTAAGAAATGGTGGAAAATGGCAGGGGTAGGCGTGAAGATGATGGTCAACAGTAGGTAAGAGGAATCAATTGAGTTTGTGAGTTGTTTTCTTGAGTTTAAAGCTGTCAATTTCAAGAGTTATGGTTAATGTTGTTGTAGTTCAAGTTTGACAAGCTGAAATGGAAGGATATGATGCCGTGAGAGTCTCAGAACAGCTACTGATATCAAACTCAAGTAAGTTATGTTGGGTTTAATTGGTTTTGCCTTATGAAAAGCTGAAATGAAAGAAATTATTGTGTAAAGTTTATGTGAAGTGTGTGTGCTGTGAGTTGAGTGAAATGGAAAGAAATGGATGTGTTATGTGTGTTCGGCAGTATGTTTGTATGTGTGTGTGGGTTGTGTTTGGTTTAGATAAATGAGAATTGATTGATTTTGAAGTATATAAATGTATGATGAAAGGTGAATATGTGTTAGAACCGAAAGAAAATCAAGAAAAGAGTGTTCGTGTGATTTTCGACAAAAGTAAAGTGCAGCTGCATGTAAGTGGAATTTGTGTGATTTTAAGTTGATTTTAAGGTCCTAAGTATGTGTTTAAATGTATATTTGAGGGTGATTAAGTCATAGATGATAAATTTCATTACATGGAATGCGTGTAACACTCAAAAGAAATCATATGAATATATAGTGTATAAGCTATCCCTTTTGTTTTTTTCTTTCAATTTGGTGGTTTTAACTGTGTATTTAAATGTGTTTGGACATGAAAACTTCATGGAAATGAATGGTATAAAATAAGGGCTTGTGATGGAGTGAATTGTTGCTTAATTAGTTTTAAAGAATTCCATTAGAGTTTATATTGGAATGAAGTAGTAAATAAGTTGGTGATTTAAATGTTAGGTGAATTGGAAGTTTTTTAACGGACACTGAGATGTGTAAGAGGTGAAGAGAATTCCTCGAATTGGAAGTTAGCGATCGGAAAACGCTTTGTGAGTAGAAATCCACTTCTCCTTAAGCTTAGTTTGTTTGAAGCTTATTTTAATGTTATATGCATTTAGTTCATTGTTTAATTGATTTATAGATTTTAATATAGTTGGATCCTATTATATGAATTGTTAAAGTAAATATATATTTATGTAAAGAAATTATGAGACTTTAAAGCTTTTAGGCTTTTTGCCTTCAAAACTAGATTATTTGTAAATACCGAGAAAAAGTATTTCCTTATGACGATGGTTTACCCTAGCCCCAGTTGAGTATCCAATAGAATGCTCTATGCGTGTATGGTAGATGTGAGAGAGTTACTAACTGAGAGAGAGAGTCAGTTGAGTGACCCTCTGCGCGTATAGGGTAGTGTAGTTTAAACCGATTGTGTAGGGGTAACGTGTGCCCAGAGTCGCACATCGGTAACTACACAGGGTAGATTCCCTAATTCCTAGTGGCTTAGCTAGAGATTTATGCGGCCATGACAGGAGTAGTTTCCCTGGGTTACCATCAAAGCGAGAAATGAGAAAGTTATAGAAAGAAATTCAAAATGAATTTCAGAAATAGTTTTAATTGAAAGAAATAAAAAGTATTTCAGAAAAATACTTTAGTTTATAAAGCTGTTTATTATTTATCTTACTGAGTTATACTCATCGTTTGTTTGCTATGTATTTCTTAAAAATTTTCTCTCAAGTGCAGGAGCGAGTCGTCCAGCTGATGAGGCTCAGACTGATGCGCGGGTTGACTGACAGACGACTACATTCCATTGTGTAGCTCATCGTTTGTCACATGCATGTGTTGTATGTAAATTATAGTATAAATATTTGTAAATATAAATACCAGATGTTGGATGCACGTTTTACGAAAGTGTTTTTGAAAAGAAAATCCTAGTTTCCCATTAATTTTTTTTGTAAGTATAATTATTGTGTGTTGGAGTTGATTTTGAGTAAGGGCCGGAGGCCCTTGGTAGTTGAGATTTATGTGCTATAGAAGTATTTTTAAATTGTTTTTAAATCTGCAAGGTGGCATAGTCGAATATACAGCCGACATGCTGCCGGATTTTTATCAGAAATTTAATAAATCAGTTTTAAGTAAGTCACGGTGCTCCGACGGGGTTTCTTCGAGTCAAAGTTAGGGTTCATTAGAGTTCTGTCGGAGTGCTACGGGATACTTCACGAATCTAGAGTAGGGATTCGGGAAGGGTCCCGTCAGTTAAACTGTCCTATAAGGATGCATCTCAAGAGTCTCAAGGATATTATCCAGAGACTCCTTACTCAGCCCATCCTTTATGAATTTAATTTTATCTTCTCAATTTATAAACAAATATTCAGGATTTTTACACTGTGTGTCGTAGTTCCATCTTGCACACTTATGACAGACTCTCATTCTCTTAGCTCTCATCTTTTTTGAGTAAGAAATTCTTCCCAATCCTGGTAAACGTTTAATGAATGAATCATTCAACTCACCTGCTAGATGTATTTTAGCTTCAATGATCCACCGAATATGCTCGGGAAGACCTAAACATGTTAGTGCCCTCATTTTTTCGAGTCTATACTTGTAAATCTTTCCGAGTACATCTTAAGACAGAGTAAAGAAATGATTATTGAGTGATGCAAAACTTGCCTCCATCTTTAAAAGAGAAAAGAAAATTATCAAAGAAAATAATAACACACAAACAAAAGAAAACTAATTAAGAAGGAAAAACTTGGGTTGCCTTCTAAGAAGCGCTTAATTTATAGTCGTTAGCTTGACTGTTCAAAAATGCTTTAATTTGGGTCTGAAAGCGCAATGGTGGATTTCTATTGAAGCTCTGCACTATCCATGTAGGCTTTAAGTCGTTATCCGTTGACTTTGAATTGACGATTTGTACTTTGAATTTCAACAGCACCATGTGGAAAAACTTGAACAACTGTAAAAGGCCCAAACCATTTGGAGCGTAGCTTACCTGGGAACAAACGTAACCGTGAATTAAATAAAAGAACATTCTGTCCTGAAGTGAACTCTCTGTTTAGGATACATTGATCGTGCCACTTTTTGGTGTGTTCTTTGTAAAGCTTAGCATTTTCACATGCACCATGACGGAATTCATCTATCTCATTGAGTTGCAACATTTACAGAGCTCCTGATGCTCCTATGTCAAAATTTAACTTTTTGATAGCCCAATATGCACAGTACTCAAGTTCAACGGGTAAATGGCATGCTTTTTCGAATACCAACATGTATGGAGACATCCCAATCGACGTTTTGAATGCTGTTCTGTAGGCCCATAATGCATCATCAAGCTTTTTCGAGTAGTCTTTTTAAGATACACTTACTGTCTTTTCCAAAATCCATTTCAATTCTCGATTTGAGATTTCAGCTTGTCCATTCGTTTGTGGGTGGTAAGCCGTAACAATTTTGTGTTTGATCCCATATTTGGCTAGAAGAGCATCAAAATACCTATTGCAAAAATGCTTCTCTTCATCACTGATGATTGCTCTTGGAGTTCCAAATCTGGTGAAGATATTTCTACGCAGAAAATTCACCACCACTTTAGAGTCATTGGTTGGCATGACAATGGCTTCAACCCATTTTGACACATAATCTACGACCACCAGAATGTAGAGATTCTTGAAATACGGTGGAAATGGTCCCATGAAATCGATACCCCAAACATTGAACAACTCTACTTCCAAAATATTGTTTACGAGCATCTCATTCCTTCGCGAAATGTTACCTATGTGTTGTCACTGATCGTATGCAGCAACGTACGATTGAGCATCCTTGAAAATGGTGGGCCAATAGTATCCAGATTGAAGAATTTTGCTTGCAGTTCGATTGGCCCCAAAATATCCACCATAATCAGAAAAATGACAATGGTGGAAAATATCTCGTGCTTCATCTTTCAAGACGCATCGTCGAAAGATCTGATCTGGACATAACTTGTATAAGAATAGCTCATCACAATAGTAATGTTTTACATCAGCCAAGAATTCTTCTTTTGCTGCCATGAAAGGTCAGGTGGATAAACTTTATGAGAAAAAAAATTAACAAAATCAGCATACCATGGGATATTGCTTGTATCCAAAACGAAAAGCTGTTCATCAGGGAAAGTTTCTTTAATTGCTATGTCGAGATCATCCTTATCCCCTCGTTGCTCTAGTCTAGATAGATGGTCGGCCACCACATTTTCATTTCCCTTCTTATCTTGAATCTCTAAATCAAACTCTTGTAGCAGAAGGACCCATCGGATCAGGTGTGGTTTTGCATCTTTTTTCTCCATAAGGTACTTGATGGCTGAGTGATCCGTGAATACAATGACTTTAAAACTGATCAAATATGGCTGGAATTTGTCGAATGCAAAAACCATAGCTAGAAGCTCTTTCTCAATATTAGCATAGTTGACCTACGCATCGGTTAGTATATGGCTAGCATAATAAATGGTATGGAAAATCTTACTAATACGTTGCCCTAGCACGGCTCCAATGGCATAATCGTTAGTATCACACATCAGCTCAAAAGGCAAAGCCTAATCAGGTGCAATAACGACTGGGGCTATCATAAGGGCCTTTTTCAGTATCTCAAATGCCTCCCTACATGTATTATCGAAATGGAATGAAACATCCTTCTCGAGAAATTACATAATGGCTTTGTAATCTTCGAGAAGTCCTTGATGAATCTTCTGTAAAACCCTGTATGCCCTAAGAAACTTCGAATGCCTTTAACAGATGTTAGTGGTGGCAACTTCTCAATTGCCTCAATCTTTGCTCTATCAACCTCAATGCCTTGGCTGAAACTTTATGACCTAAGACGATCCCTTCTTATACCATGAAATGGCATTTTTCCCAATTAAGAATCAAGTTTGTCTTTTCGCATCTTTTCAGTACTTGTGCTAAGTTAACCATACAAGAATCAAATAATGAGCCAAAGACTGAAAAATCATCCATAAATACCTCGATGAAGCGTTCCACCATGTCTGAAATGATTGACATCATGCAACATTGGAAGTTGGCTGGTGCATTGCATAGACCAAACGACATTTTTGAAATGCAAACGTTCCATATAGGCAAGTGAATGTAGTCTTTTCTTGGTCCTCAGGTGCTATAGAAATCTAATTGTAAACAGAATAACCGTCTAGGAAACAATAGTAAGGGTGACCTACTAATTTGTCGAGCATCTAACCGATGAAGGGTAAAGAAAAATGATCTTTCTTGGTCGTCTTATTTAGTTTACTGTAGTCAATGCACACTCTCCATCCGGTTACTGTTCGTGTTGAAATCAACTCATTGTTTTCATTGATGACTACTGTCATTCCTTCTTTCTTTAATACTACTTATATCGGGCTTACCCATGTGTTGTCTGAAATTGAATAAATGATACCTTTTTCATGTTTGGATTTAAACATCGTTGGTGCTCGATGGATGCCCGATACTTGTCCTCTATGAGAATTTTGTGTTGGTATATGGATGGGCTGATTCCTTAAATGTCTGCAATGACCATCCAATAGTCATCTTGTGTTCTTATAATACTCTTAAAAGCTTTTCCTCCTGTTCTATGCTTAGAGAAGATGAAATAATAACAGGTAATGTAGATGAATCACCTAAGAATGCGTACTTAAGATGAACTGGAAGTGGCTTGAGCTCTAACTCTGGTTGTTTTTCTGTTGATGGTACCGGTTGTCTCTTACTCGCTCCAAGCTCTTCAAATGGTCATTTGATAAAGATGGGAGGTGAAGCTTCCAATTGATTAACACATTCAATGATGTTTGGACTTTCTGAGTTTGGCGTTCCATTTAAGCAAGCTTCAAGCGAATCTTTTGGAGTGATAGTTTGATGTATTTCTTTGATGCATTCATCCACTACATCTACCCTTATGCAGTTTTCAACATCATGTGGATGTTTAAGCGCTTTTAGCACATTGAAGGTCACTTCTTCATCTTGGACTCTTAGTATGAGTTGACATTTTTGTACAACAATGAGAGTTCTTCCTGTTGCTAAGAATGGCCTACCCAAAATTATAGGTATTTTTTGATCTTCCTCCATATTTAGCATAATGAAATCCACAAGAAATATGAACTTATCCACTTTTACCAGTACATCTTCTATAATTGCCCTTGGATACTTGATTGATCGATCAACTAGTTGTAAAGATACTGAAGTAGATTTTACTTCTCCAAAGCTGAGTTTCTTGAAAACAAAGAATGACATTAAGTTAATACTTGCACCAAGATCACATAATAGTTTATCGAAGAATGAATCACCAATAGTGCAAGGAATTGTGAAACTCCCCGGATCTTTGAGTTTGGGTTGTAGCTTTTTCTACAAGATTGCACTACATTCTTCGATTAAAGCTACCATTTCATTTTCTTCCAGCTTCCTTTTATTTGATAGGATTTCCTTAATGAACTTCACATAGCTGGGCATCTGTTCCAGAGCATCTGCAGAAGGAATATTAATTTGTAATTTCTTAAAAACTTCTAGAAATTTAGAAAATTGTTCACCTAGTTTCTACTTCCGAAATCTCTGAGGGAAAGGTAATAGTGGTTTGTATGGTGTCGGATTATTTGGAAAAAAATTTGATTTTGACTTCTCTACTTCTTTTTGTTCAACCATCACTCCTTCTTCTATTTTGGTAGATTCTTCTTTTTCGTATATTCTTTTGACAGGATCTTTCAGTATTTTACCGCTTCGTAATGTGATAGCATTTTACCTCTCCGTATTCCCACATGATTTTCTAACATCTAACATGCAAAATTTCAAGCTCATATGCATCAAAGTTAAATGAGATCGCATACCCCTTCATTATGGCCGAACCATCCTAACACACACAATATGCTATTCTTTTCAATTTCTCAAGTTATTATCTCTCAAACCTTTCATCAAACACTTAATCTACAACTTATTTAACTTTTCTCATACTTCAATCACAAGTTAGAGTTTTTCCTACATAAACCCTAATTCTCAATTCATGCATCATGACTTGTAGTCTAAGCTTCCTTTTCACTTATTTAGGGTTTTACATTCATTTGAGATGAAAAATCCCATCACAAACATCTCTAAACTAATCCAACCATCACATACATCATACATGGTCAACTAACATCATATTTGATATAAATGATGAGAACTGACGGAACCTTCTCAAATCCCTCCTTTGCACCCGAGAAAGATCCTGTAGCACCCCGACAGAACTCCAACAAACCCTAACTTTGGTCCGAAGAAATCCCACCGGAGCACCGAGACTTAGTTCCAACTTATTTTATAAATCATTTACGTGGGTGGCAAGGGTAAAATTTTTCGTTTTTCTAATGAAAATCTAGTAGCATGCCGGCTGTTTATAGAACTATACCACTCTACAATTACAAAAACAATTTAAAGACACTTCTATAGCACACATTCTCTACTACTAGGGGCCTCTGACCCTCATCCAACATCAGTCTCCACATGAGCCATCACATTTGTGAAAATTAATGGAAAACTAGAATTTTTCTTATCAAAACATTTTCGTAAAACATGCATCCAATGACTTATTTTTATATTTACAAATTTACATCATTTACACCATGCTTTATGTACAAAACATGCACGTGACAAAAGTATAAGCTATACAAAGGGATATAGTCGTCCGTCAGTCAATCCATATGTCTGTCTGAGCCTCATCTACTGGACAACTCGCTCCTACACCTGAAGGAACATTTTAAAGAAACACATGACAAACAAACTGTGAGTATAACTCAGTGGGATAAACAAATTAATAAAATTAAAATATTTTCTGACATACTTTATATAACTCATTCGAAAACTGTTTCTGAAACTCGTTTTGAATTTCTTTCTAAAACTTTCTCATTTCTCGTCTTGATGGTAACCCAGGGAAATTACTCCTATCTTCGTAGCTTAAACCTCTAGCTAACCACTAGAAATTAAGGAACTTACCCTGTGTAGTCATCGATGTGCGAACTCTAGGCACACGTTACTCCTACACAATCAATCTGAACTACACTACCATATACGTGCAGATGGTGACCTCTCAATTAGTAACTCTCTCATATCCACCATACACGTATAAAACATTCGGTTGGGTACTCAACAGGGCTAGGGTAAACCATCGGCGTACTAAAATGTTTTTGCTTAATCTTTTAAAATAACTCGGTCTCAAGGCAAACTACTTAAAATCTTTAATTTTCATGCATTCTTGGTACAATTACGAACTTAATTCAAAACTCACAAGATATAATTACAATACCATATTCAATTATATAATGAAATAAATACAAATTATAATCAAATGAACTTTAAAGCAAACTACACTTAAAAAAGGGTGGATTTCTACTCACGAAATGCCCTCCGAGAACCTCCTTCGAAATCCTCTGATACTTCCCGCTTTCACCCTTAAACATCAAATACTCATTTAGAATTAATAAATTCACTAAAATAAAGCTATAAATATCTTTTAACACAACTAACTTTATAAAAGTCTTTTTACGTCTAAACCTTCGCAACTAGGTTTTAACTTATCAGAGGCTTTCGAATTCTAATTTATTTTTACGAAACCTATTTATTATCACCTAGGAACACCCTGGTACACTCGAAATAATTTTTTAGAGCTCGAAACAAAAAATCACCATTTTAGAGACCCTTGGCCGAATGCTACCTAGGGAGAAATCCCTAGGTTTTCTTCATTCCATTTTTGCTACAATCATCTCCCTAACTCACGTTTAGGTTAGTCATGAAGAGAATTCTGAAAGAAACGATCGCTGGGTGAGCGTTCCTAGCCAAAAACCACATTTTTTCAACACTTTCAAATGCTTGTTTTTACTTAAAGCTTGCAATCAACTTATTTCTTTCACATCTAACATTCCTTCACTCAAATATGATGAAACATATTCAATTCAAGCATTAAAAGAACACCTAAGCATGAGATTCTTTCATGCCCTTCAACTAAACCAAAAACACTAACTTTGTCTCTACACTTTAGCTTTTTCAAGTCTACCACTTTTATAAGGTTTCTTAGCTTCTAAAATGCATGAATTAAACCTCAAATGGATCAAATCAAATTGGGTTCACAAACCCTAACATGGTCGAAATCAACATCAACAAAGACCATCATTACTCTTTTAATTTCTAACACAAAAATCACGCCAAACTCATCATTAACCGCCCTAATTTCAATCTCTAATATCAAAATAAACTTTAGAACAAACTTAGAAATGGGTTTCATAAACTATTAACTAGAATCAAGAGCAAGAAACTTACTACTTTTTGCTCAATCTCACTTGATTCTTGCTCCCATGAATTTATTTGATGAATAACTTGAGTTTTGGTGTGAGATCACTTGAAGAATTGCCTTGAAATTCCTTGTTTTCTCCTCTTGATGATGGTCAGCACTCACACTCCTTCACTCTCGATTTTTGGACGGCAAAAATGGGGAGAAATGAGACAATTGGCTTCTATTTATAGTGAGCCATTAATTGCTAGTTAGTCCCTCTTAAAAATCACTAAAGTTACCCTTAAACTTTGCTAATTCATGCTTTGACCCCTAAATGGATGAGATTTCTTCTAGTTGGCCCACTTGTCATCATTTAAAACCACTAATTTTTCCACCAATCAAATAGCTCCAAATAGCTCACTAAACACCATAACTTTTTATCACATTAGGCAACTTCTCATTGGTGGAACTTTTTGACTTTTGACTTTAGAATTCTACTCTTATTTCATCCAATAATCTCCCATCTCAATCCCTAATACTCTTGGATCCTCTAATCGAAATTCCACTGGCGTTGCGAAAATGAATTAAACTTTAAAAACTACTGTCGGAATGATATTATTTAACCATAACTAAAATCGAGGGTCTACAAGAACTCACCTTGTTCTTGCTTAGATTTTGATTTCTTAGCTTAGATCCACACAAAAACTTGTTTGGAAGCTTTGAAAATGGGTGAAAGATAGCTTGGCTTACTCCTCCCTTTGTTGCTATCCACCTAGTCTCTCCCTCTCTCAATTTGCTTTCAAAATTTCTAAGTGTTGAAATAACTAACACACACACACACATATATATATAGTCATCTTTTGGAAAATGACCCTTGTATCCTTTTTCCTTAAATTGACGTCTACCCTCTCTCACTCACTAACTTACATTTTGAAATTTTTTAAGTGTTGAAAACAACACTTATATATATATATATATATATACCTCTCATGTGAACAACTAACCAATTTGTCCTTTTTTTATATTTTATCTTCATCTTAAGTTAAATTAACTTCTAAATTTCTTCTTACATTTTACTATCACTTATATGGATAATATCTCTAATATTTAGCATTTTTACCCCTAGTTTACCCACTAATACTATGGAGTCCAAGTTTACGAAAAAGGGGCTTACATTCCTTCTGTCGATTGAGGGTCTCATCCACCAATTGTCAAGTAACAGAAGTAGACTCAAATACCCTAAAACCAAATCTCTTGTATAAGGATAGTGGTGAAACATTGTAATCTCTACTTGAGGTGGCCTCTCAGGTTTTTCATTTGACCTTCGACCACCCCCTCATCAATAAAAAAATTAAATGTTGAATTAAGCTATCCATCGCCCATGTAATACCCTTTTTTTGAACCTAGTACTATAGGAAAAAGGTATAAAGTATACTCTTATTTATGGAAATAAAAGATTTTATTTAGAAAGTTGTAAAACTATAAATAAAGTGAAATGTCAAGGACATTTTGGGAAAGTGAGGAATTCTCTAGAATATGGTATGAATGTAAATTTATGATAAACTTGAGGGGCAATTTTGCAAAGGAGAGATGGTCTATATAAAGTAAAGTTGGGGGAAAAATCTTGAGAGGAAGAAAGAGAAAGTTGTCGGTAAGCAAGAGCAAAAGATAGATCTGGGAGCAGTAGCCGATCCAAGTGATCCTTCCACCATTTTTGAAGAGAAATCAGACCATAGAGAGTTGAAGAACCAGTTTAGAAAGATTATCAAGCAATATCAAGTAAGAATCAAGTGGTAAGATTGAGTTTTTATAGTTTTTATTTTTGTGATAAATCTATCAAAATAGTCAATGAACTGCACCTAATAGTTAATGAGATTTTCATGCATAGATCTAGAGATCTGAAGTGGTTAGATTATTATGTAATATGTTAAAGTTCTGCCAAAAGCTATTATGTTTGTGATCTAGTTTTATGTAAAGAGATTGATGAAGTTTTGGTGCGTGTATGTTGTGAAAGTGTCGAGATCGGGATGTGTTGATCCGTGTATAGATGTAAAATCAGGAAAAAAATGTTAGAATTTAGTATACGTGAGTTAGAGCAGAAGCTCGCAAATAGCGAGCTGGGCGATGCTCGTAGCCCTTTTCAGCGCCTGTCTGAGCCAGGCCAAAGTGGCAACTCGCAAAGCTAGCGGGGTGATGTCGCTCGTTATAATGCTTGTCTAAGTTGGACTAATGCAGTAGCTCGCAAAGGGTGAGCTGGATGAAGGCAACAACTCATAAAGGGTGAGCTAGGTGGTGCTTACAAATCGAGCTGAGCTGGTCGAAGGTAGCAGCCCGCAGAAAAGGTAAGCTGGACGAGCTGGTCGGACATCATAACTTGGGCTGGACTGGGCAGTGTTGCAATCCGTTACGGCCTAGGCAAAATTTTAAGCTATATTGATATTAGAATTGGCTCGAAATTGAAGTGTTTTATGTGCATGGATATCCTAAACGGAAAATCACATTTGTGTTTAAATGTAGGTGACGCATCGAGCTAGCGGAGGATGCGGAAGAGTGGTTATTAGTGAATTGGGATGTAAGTTGTGAGTGTGAAAATAATTTCTTAATATTAATTACATTTTAATTTATATTACAAGTATTTTATAGATTTTTATTAATCCTTCTTAGTTTATCAATGATTTTATATTCGAGCATGAAAAGAAATAATTTATGTATGAAATGACATGCAATATGTTAATATATTTCATGCTTATAGAAGAGAAAAAGTATTCAATTTGAATTATAGAAAGAAATAGTTTTTAAAGGCCAGTGGATTACCCAAGTTTATAGACTTTATAGATTCAGACCCGATCGGTATACCCCACAATGTATGGCAAGTGTTGGGAAGGCATGTCACTAACATCGGAGGGATTGAGTCTGTCGTGTTGCCCTCTACACGCGTGGGGTATTATCTCATTGTGTGTGTGCGATGTATAGTTCCACTGTGTAATAGTGAGATTTCTTTGTAGTTTTGTCACGATGTACGATGCTAGTTTTACGCCACGTGACCTCACATTGAGCGGCGCTAGATTAGTTGTCATGTGATTATAGCTTCCCTTGGGTTCCCCATTAATACATTTGTTTTAAAAAGAAAAATATATCACTAAAAGTGGATTTTAAAAAGAAAATGTTTTAGCTATATTTGAAAGATTTATGAAATGTTTTAGCATTTTATGAACTTAATTTAGTACGTGCTTTTGAAACTTCAAAATAAATTTATAAAATACAAGTTTTTAGGTATGAAAACATTTTTGATAAAAATGTTTTTTTCAAAATGTTTTCGGAAGGTAGATTTTCTAAAGATACACTCACTGAACTTCTTTAGCTCACTATATTTTTGGTTTTATATTACAAAATGTAAGCCCCTATTCCTAATTTTGCACTCTCTAGTAATAATAGATAACTTATAGGGGTGAAAATGATAAAATTCATATATAGCATCCTTATAAGTGATATTAAATGGTAGTAGAAGTTTAGAAGTTAATTGAACTTAAGATTAAGGCAAAATTTAACAAAAGGGCAAAATAATCATTTTTTCCATTTAAGAGCCCTATATATATGAGTGTTGCTTCCAACACTTAGAAATTTTAAAACAAAATAGAGAGAAAAAGAGGAAGGATGGATGGCAAGAGTGAGAGAGAGGGAGATTAATGTTTTCCAACCATTTTCAAAGCTTCCAATCAAGATTTTAAGTAAATCCAAGCAAGAAGATCAAACCTTAAGCAAGATTAAGGTGAGTTATCATCATTTTGCTTAAGTTTGATGTTAGTTGGGTTTGTATGTATGTTAAGAATTGTGTTAGTTATTGATGTGAAATTGATAGGGGTTTTGATGTAAATCAAGAGTAGAACCCTAATAATCAAAAAGGGGAACTCAAACTAAGAGAAATCAAGCAAGAAATGTAAGTTAGGGTTTATGTAAGAGGAACCCTAGACTTGATTTAAGCTTGTATGAAGTGAATTGAGTTGTAGATAGGGTATTTGATGAAATGTCTATGAGAATGACAGTGTAAAAATCTTGAAAGTTGAAAGAAGCAATATGTTGTGTGTGAGAGTGTAGTTCACGACCACCAAGAGGGATGGGTGATTACATTAAGTTTTGATCTAAATGAGCTTGAATTTATGCTTATTAGAAGTTAGAAAATCCTATAGAATTGTTAGAATTGAGAGAGAAAAAGAAATAGTTCAAGTGTATTGTTTAAGTTAGATAAAGGGCATTGATGATCACCATGTAATGCCACTTCCTCCTTGCATTTTTAAGTAATGTATGATCCTAATTGAACATATATGAGTCTAAGAACACTAATGAAAAAAAAAATGGAGTTTAGAATGTGAATATGGTAAAATTTGACATGAAAAAGTAGTGAAAAATAGAGATTTTTGACTAGAAACTTCCACCCGACGATCGTTTCTTTTCGAATTCGCTTTATAGCTTATCTAAATGAGAGTTAGGGAGATGATTAGAGCAAAAAGGGATCGAAGAAAACCTAGAGATTGCTCCCTAAGTAGCATTCGACCAAAGGGGGTCAAAAACAGTGATTTTTCGTTTCAAGCTTCAGAAAATTATTCCGAGTGTACGAGGGTGTTCCTAGGTGATAATAAATGAGGTTCATGGAAAGAAATTGGAATTTGAAAGCCTCAATTAAGTTAAAACCTAGATGGGAAGGTTGTAGTCTAAAAAGGTTTTCAATAAAGTTAGTTATATTGGAAACTCTAATTGTAACTTTGTGTAGTTCAATTTAGCAAATTTTAAATGAGAATATGATGTGTAGGTGAAGCGCAAGCAAGTGGAGCAAGGAAAGCACATTAAAGCTCTTCATCAAGTTTGGAATCAAGGTAAATGTTAAAGACTTACTCTATAAATATTTGTAATGTAAATTGTCAATCTTATTGTTGATAATGAATGGGCCATTAATATCCAATTTAGTTCATTGTTTAAAATGTCTTTATGTTATTCCATGAGAATTGGAATTAAAAATAGTTTTTACTAGAATTGAGTTTACAAGTTTTAGCCTAAAAGTTTTGAAAGAAAAATTACTTGGTGCTTATTGCATTTAGTAGAAAAGAGTTTTCAATGGTCATGCGTACACCCTCAAAAATTAAAGATTATCTTGCGTCACTATATACGATGCAGAAAATTTCGTATGTAGTTGTCAAGATTTATATATGGTACCTTGCGCTACGATGGCGATACAACAAATTCCGCACGTAGTAACTAAAGCTTATAGATTTCCTCGCACTATAGCTTGCATTCAGTGCTTGGTTGTCGAGGAGTCTCATTAGTGTCACGGTTGGTGTCAGTTGAAAATCGTCACGTGATATACCACATAGAACTGTCATAGTTTGGTAATCGTGTGATCAGAGCAATTAGGGGTACGGATAGTGCTTTTAGAAAGTAAATATTTAAAAAACAAAGACTTATGTTGATACTTATGCATATGGAACTAAGTTTATAAAGGTTTAGTTAATAATTGTTACATTTCCTTAAGTGTTTCGAGGTTACATTTTCCGTGTTATATTGTATCAATCCTCCACAGGTACTAGCGCGGGCGATCAAAACAAAAGGAATTCATCATTGAAATAAATAGGCGTACATTCGAAGGACGTATTATGTAATTTACATTATATTTTGTTAAATGAAACACCAAGTGCATGCATCATCTTCATATCTTTTGTAGCAACCATTTGAAATTTGTATAGTTATATTTTGGTGATGTAAATGGTTATGCCAAGTTTTATATGTTATATAAGGTTTCGATCTATTCTTGAAATGTATACTTGTTAACGTGCATGGTTATCAAATCGTGATTTTCATAAAAATGACTGACTGATTTAGAGATACATGTTTGTGGAAAAAGAAGTTGGGTTGTGACTGAAATTTTGGAAACCTTATAAATGCAGTCGTTACGCTGCCAGAATTGTGTCAAAAAAGTTTTAGAATTCATAAATAAAAATGATCACTTTTATGGATTTAACTGACATTACAAAACCTTTCATGAAAGTTTGAATTCCAAATAAAACCAACCCAACTAAATATAAAGAAATAAGATCAAAATACTTTAAAGCAAAAGTGTAAAATGAGTAAGTTTAAGGGTTCACTCCTCGGATTTCTTTTGGTCGTTCAGTTAGGGTTTAAAAGAGGTCTGCTGGAGTGCCAAGCGAGGCCTACCAGATACTAGCCTAAAGGGAATCTAGATTGGGTAGCATCACAAAACCTCCACAGGTGTAGGAGCAAGCAATCAAGGTACCCGTTCTCCTTTTAAATTAGGTAGGCCGAAGACGACCAGCATTGCTGTGAAATCATTTTTATGTATAACTGGATCATAAGCATTTGCATATTTTGGACTGTAATACTTGTTATATTTATGGTGTTATGTTAAGTTAATATATTTATAAGTATTTAAGGATCATTTCCATGCATAATATAGATTCTTGAAAATTTTATTGGAATTTAAAAAGATTGAAAGTTAAGGTTTTACTCCACGGCATCCTTTTGGGTCGTGCTAGTTAGATTACAGAAAGGTTCCATGGAGTGCTCGACATAATCGTTGAATTCATTAGAGGAATCTAGGTTGGGTCCTATCAATTTGGTATCAGAGCACGATTTTATATGATTTTGAGATAAAGTTAGTAAGTGTTTAAACAATTATTTTTAGAATGAGTTTCCTCATGGTTGCATTGTTATTACAATGTCGTTTTCACTTCATACATTACATGATTTTTCTCTCATCAGAATTTCCTAGAATCATGCGTCATCGAGGTCGCCCATCTACTAGGAGAGTTGCTATTAGGGTACCCGCACTAGGGGAAGGACGCATAGACAAATCTATCAACATATCTGTAGAACAGACGCAAGCAGGACCTTCGCGACTTGCTGAGCCAGCTGGTGGGAATATAAATGTAGAGCATTTGGCTCAGGTTTTGGTAGCGACATTCCATCAATCATGAGAGATAGGAGTTTCCATTGAGCATGCTCGGAAATTGGGCGTTAAGCCTTACGATGGGATTAGTGATCTGGAGTGCGCATTGTTTTGGTTAGAGACCAATTAAGAGATATTTCAAGTTATGGGTTGCTCAAAGGACTAGATGGTGATATTCTCCGCCTTTTAATTGAAAGATAGGGCTAAAAACTGATGGAAAACAATTCAGAGGTGGAATGCAACTGGAGTACCCTTGGCACTATTCAAGAAAGAATTCATGGACAAATTCTATTCGATGAGCTACCAGGATGCCAAGATTGAAGAGTTCTTCAAGTTGGAATAGGGTGTACTTTCAGTGGCAGATTATAAGAAGAAATTTTCAAAATTAGTTAGAGCTCTTCCATTCATTACTGATAATGAAGAACAGAAGGTGAAGAGATTTATGGTAGGCCTAAATCCTAAGATCAGGATATACGTAGCATCAACAGCTCACACTTAGTACGGAGAATTGGTAAAAGCTGCCATCAGAGTGAAAAGGAGTATAGAGGTCACTCCTAAACCCAGACAGTCAACTCAAAAGCGTGGTTGGTTGGGCAACTTTTCCGAAGGGCCTAGCAAGTTCTCAAGAAGTGGAGAGAGGTCAATTAGATTTGATAGCCAGAGATCTAGCTAGGGGTCGCAATCTAGTCAAAGCTCCGGAAAGCAATCAGTTGGATCCAAGAGCAGTATTGAGAGTTAGAAGAATTGGCTTGTGTGTAAGAAATGCAGGAAGACGCATTCGAACGAATGTTTCAGAGGTAGCACTAGATGTTACAGATGTGGACATAAGTGTCACTTTATGAAAGACTACCCAAATATAGTTTCAGCTACCAAGCCAAAGACTAGAACCACAGCACCAGAGGCAGACCAGTATAGGTCGGGAACTAGATCAGAAGGGCTCCCAAGCTAAAGGGACCACTAGTTTCGGTCAGCCTAACGGAGCAACAGGCAAGGGTGTATCATCCAGAGGTCAGCTAGATAGACCCCGCACTCAGGCTCAAGTGTTCATAGAAACGTAGCAAGAGGCAGATGTTACCTCTAAAGTAGTTACAGGTACTATTATAATTTTTTGTTATGATGCATATGTATTGATTAACCTCGGGGCTATCTATTTCTTTGTGTCTAGAAATTTTACTAAGGTTGTTAGTATTGAACCAGAATCCCTAGATTGTAATATGATAATATCCATTCCTACAGAGGATTCGCTTTGGGCAAGGAGAGTATTCATAGGGAGTAAAGTAGTCATAGAGGATAGAGAATTCTCAGTGAATCTAATTATATTGGACATCCATGACTTTGATGTCATATTAGGGATAGATTGGTTATCCATGCATCAAACCTCAGTGGACTGCTTTCGAAAGGAAGTTAGATTAACCAAAATAGGGGAGCCTGATGTTATTTTTCGTGAAGTACGAAAATCACTCCCTTCCAGTATTATGACGGCAATGGAGGCTAGCAAGATGCTTAGAAAGTCATGTTAGAGATATCTAGCCTATGTAGTGGAGACAAAAGATGTTGGAGCGAACTTGGAAGATATCCCAGTAGTAAGAGGTTTTTCAGATGTATTTCTTGAATACCTTTCAAGTTTGCCTCCAAATCGAGAATTGGAATTTGAAATATATTTGATTCTGGGAACTAGACCAATTTCTATCGCACTATATAGAATGGCTCCAGTTAAGTTGAAAGAGCTGAAAGTATAGATAGAAGAATTGCTGGATAAGGATTTTGTTAGAGCCAGTCATTAGCCTTGGGGGGCTCCAGTGTTATTCGTAAAAAAGAAAGATGAAAGCTTATGATTATGCATAGATTACAAACAGCTGAACAAAGTGACTATAAGGAACCGATATCTGCTCCCAAGAATTGATAATCTATTCAATCAGCTTCAAGGATCCAAAGGATACTTAAAGATCGATCTGAGGTCAAGGTATCACCAGTTAAAGATCCATAAAGAGGATGTTTTGAATACTGCCTTCAGATCGCGCTACGGGCATTACGAATTCCTAATCATGCCATTCGGATTAACTAATACTCCAGTTGCTTTTATGGACTTGATGAACAGGATCTTCCGATCGTATCTGGATAGGTTCGTGATCGTGTTCATTGATGACATGTTGGTGTATTTAGGCAGTCATGAGGAACATGCAGATCACCTCAAAATCGTATTGCAAACCTTGCGAGAGCACTAGCTATATATGAAGTTCAATAAATGCTAGCTAGACCGAGTTGCTTTCTTGGGTCATGTAATATCAGCTAAAAGACTCAGCATGGATCCTCAGAAGATAGAAGCAATAACAAGCTAAAGATCACCTATTAATGTTACTGAGGTGCGGAGCTTCCTTGGATTGGCAGACTACTACAGGAAGTTTGTAGAGGGGTTTCCAAAATAGCAGCCCCACTGACCAAATTGACCCGAAAAGAAGAAAAGTTCGAATGATCAGATGCCTACCAACAGAGTTTCGATGAGCTAAAGAGAAGATTAATTTCCGCTCCACTATTGACGTTACCGATGGGGAAAGATGGATTCACAATCTACAGTGATGTCTCAAGACAGAGATTAGGAAGTGCTCTAATATAGAATGGTAGAGTTGTAGCATATGCATCTAGCCAACTGAAGAAGCACAAACAGAACTATCCTACCCATGATTTGGAGCTCACAACAATGATGTTCGCACTGAGAATATGGAGGCATTATTTGTATGGCGTCTCTTATCGAATCTTCATAGATCACAAGAGTCTACAGTATCTGTTTACCCAGAATGAGCTAAATATAAGACAGAGGAGGTGGTTAGAGTTAATAAAAGACTATGGTTATACGATAGAATACCACTCCGAGAAAGCTAATGTGGTGGCAGATGCTTTAAGTAGGAGACCTGCGAATTCCCTAGCATATCTGAAGACTGTATATCTTCCGCTTCTAGTGGAACTAAGGTTGTTGGGAGTCAAGTTAGATGTGATAGACTCAGAGGCATTGGTAGTTACTTTCCATATTTGCCCCATTTTAATAGATCATATAAGGGAACTGTAACACCCTGATAATTATTTCCGTCCGATTAATATTTATTGATTTAATAATTAATTTATTAAATGGGAATAAATTTGAATTTAATGAAATTCGTACGATTGTAAAATGTTTTGATCATAATAGGCGAAATTGAATATTTTCGAAAATGTTTTTCTCGCGTAATGAATTATTTTCGAATTTAAATAAAATAAGTAACAGAATGGGAAGATTAGGATAGTGAAATTGGATTGTATTGTAAGGGATAATTTTTGAGTTAAATAAAGAATCTATTATATAATTATTAGCATTATTATTACTATTATTATTATTATTATTATTTTCATTAAAATAAATTAATTATTTTTGGATAAAATAAGGTTATGAATAAGTTTGAATGAGTTAGTGGGATGATGTAATGGCAAGAGTGTCTAATGGGATGTTAGCATGTGTGTAGGGGCGTAAATGCAGAAAATAAAAGTTTTGGGGCTATTTTGTAAATAAAGAAATGTTTGGGGTAATTTTGTAAATATGAGAAGTTTGTGACTATAAAAATTTGTTTTTGCCCAGATTTTTTCATTTTGCTGCTCCTCATCGCCGACATCAATTCTGCTCGTGTTCATCTCTTCTATTCTTCAATTTTTTATTTGTTTAAATATTAAATCTCTCAAATTTCATTTTTATTTCATCACCTACCAATTTCAAATCTTAAATTCATCAAAACCCATCAATTCTCCAAGCTTGATTTCGTGTAAAAATGGGTCAAAAAGAGGTGATGGTTTGAATGCGTGAGGCCTTAGGGAAGGCTAAGGAGATGTAAAAACCTCTCATTGGGTGTGTAGAAAGCTAAAAAACAAGCCCAAAAAGGTTGGTGTACACCTTAAAAAGTCACTTTTATTATTTTACTAAATACTTTACGAATTAATAATTTTGTGTTTGGAACGTGATATAATTGTTTGAATGATATTTATTGAATTATTTGGATGTTTATGAAATTAATTTTGAAATGAAAAATAAAGTGGAAACAAATTTTCGAAAATTGATCTCTATAGGTCGAAATTGAGCTCTAGTGTAATCTAGGGACATTTTGATCATTTGAATTTCAAGTACATGTTAATTTAATGTTGATGGAATAGTTTTAGTGATAAAATAATGGTTAGAATGAAAAGTTACGTTTATTAGTTTGACGTCCATGTGTAAATTCCTTTGGAAATTGTTTAATTTGATTATTTGAGAATCAAATGGTTTTGAGTGGTAATTATATGACAATTACATGCCATTTAATGAGTTTATTTGATGAAAAAGCGGTTTCGAAAACGATTTCGCAAAATAAAACCCTTTATGGCTTAAGTTGAAATATAGAGTGTCTTAGGGGTATTTTCATATTTTCGCTTCCATTGTTATGTTAATTATATCATGTGTTGATGGTACGTATAACAGATTTGGAATTGAAAATGAAAAAGTTGAGATTCTCCTCTTTTGAGATTAAAGTAGAACATGAGAAATGTGATAAGTATTGTGTTAAGATGTGATATGAAAACTAGGGGTGAAATGGTCATTTGAAATGACCATAAGTGATGCCCAGAAGAAATTTGATTCATTAATTTAAATATGTAATAAAAAGTTTACGCGATTAAAATTTTCATTTTAAATTGAAATTTTGAAATCTTGAAAAATATAAAAGGGCTCGCGTAAAACTAGTCACTGGTAGGTGGGAATTGATAATTGGCTAGCCAATAGGGTGATTATTGGCGGTACTGCACCGTTACGATTGATTTTAGACATTGTATGACAGACTATAAGAGGTATTGAGTGTCCGGTCCCGAAACGAAAACAGATTGTGATATGCGACCCGGTGGATAGACACCGAGCGATCGTTGTCGGGGTTGCCATTTAGTCTGGCTGATGCCAAAAAATCGTTATCGATCCATAATATCGTGATAGAATTTTACAAATGGCTCTAATTAAAGAAAAATATTAAAATCGTAAATATGCTTGATAAATGTTATTTGATAAAGTAAAATATATGAAAGAGGGCAATATTATAATTAGATGTGACAAGTAAGATTTGACATTATGAATATTGAAATTTTTATTTATTAATTGATATTATCTTATGAACTCTTTGATTAGTTATAAATTTTAAATGATGAGTTTATATATTATGAAAATCTTGTTGAAATTCGTATAATGTGTTTTGATTTTTATTTAACGTTAACGTATTGGTTTCGAAAGTATAATCAGGAATATGATAGAAAATTGAGTTGAATGAATAATAGTATTAATATGTTTAATAACGGATTTCAGAAAACTTATGTGATTAAAGTTTATATTAAAACACGTTTGATAGCGGTGTCTTTGAAAAACTTATCGTTTATGTATTTTGTTTGCTTTGATTATTGTAACGACTTGAGTCTTGAGAAAATAAAAATAATTGATGAAAATAATATGGTTAAAATCGGAAAGAAATAATTTATGGACTTTATGTGTGTAATGAAATAATCGATTAGTAACTTTTAGATAAAAATTTGAGAATGACGTTAAAAATGTTAATTGAAAAGTTATGTGCATTGAAAATGGATATAAAGAATTTTATATATTTTACATTTGAAATTGTTAGTAAATGGGATAATTAGTGAACTTGATAAAAGTTTGACATTTTTGTGATATATTATTTTTGTAACGGATAGTTTGAGAAACGAAAATATATTAAAAATAGATATCTATATTAGAAATATATATATGTATATGAAAAATGATTATGAAGTATTTTATAAATATAATTATTAGTCATATGCTTTCATCAAGATTTGTAATAAAATTCTTACAAATCGAATTAATAGGATTCATAAGAAACAGTCTAAATATTAAGCACATAATTTAGATAATTGAAACTTATAATAAAATGTCTTCGTTGTTTAAATTAAATATATATATATATATAATATCGGATTGCTACATTTAAGAACAAATTTTATGTGTTGGATATGTTTATATAGTTTATGTGTATAAGCATAGTGATGTGTAGTAGAATTTTTATAGATATAATTGATATGTCTAATAAAAATCTGTATGCATTTTGTATGTGTATTTATTAGTAAATAGATTTAATTATGTAATTTTAGTAAAGAAAAATATTTGGTGAAAATCATTTTCAAATGCCGTTAAAAGAAATAGTATGATTATATCTATTTATCAGTCAATAAATATTAATGTGTTATATAAATTTTATTTGAAATTGAGAAAAACTGAATTTTATAAAGTCATATTTGAAACAAGAGTTTTATGTACGTTATGACTTGTGTTTCCTGCTGAACTCTCAAATATTGTTGAAAAGTTTTGTGAAATTATATTATAAGGAAATAAAGTTTTATGACCTTTAAATTAAGTTTACACCCACTAAGTAGAAATACTTAGCGCGTTGGATTTACCACGCGCAGGTAATTGAATTAGGCTTCTTGCCGAGACGAAGACGAAGCCTCTGCAGATACTTTATGAGTCACATCCGACATAAAATTTTGGATAATAATCATTTTGTATCATGTGTATATATATGCATGGGCACCATCATTGTAACATGCTATTTCGGTGTCCAAATAATTTATTAAATGTTGATTATTAATTAAGGGATGATGTAAATAATTATCCGTCCAGATCCGGAGGAATAATTGAATTTTTATAAAATTCTCCAGACGGGTCCGGGGATAATTATTTAATTCAATCTCATAAAATAATTTAGAGCGTCTGGATTCGAAAAATTATTCGAAATCTAATGAAGTTTCCATGTGTGAAATTGGATTTTAATTAAATTTTCAGACGGACCCGAAGCGAATCCGAGCGAAAAGCGAAATCCGTAAATCGTGAAATGAATGCTTTAAAGTGATGCATGGGAGAAAAGCGAAATCCGTAAATCGTGAAATGAATGCATTAAAGTGATGCATGGGAGATCGTGCATGGAAAGACAAGTGGCTTGAGATTTAATTCTGGCATGACAAGTGTTCAATTGGAGACAAAAATATATATATATATATTAAAAAGTGAAGGTAAAGAGTGAAAAACAAGAATTAAAAGCAAATGTCTTTATTCGGTCTCCAATTTGACATCAAAATCGTGAGAGTGTGGGTAAGAGAGAGATTGTAGTCTTCTTTGCAATCAAGACCTGAGAGCTTCTTGAGAGAGAGCTAGAGAGTGAAAGGCAAGCTAAACCGTGTGCAGTCTGAGTGCAGCTCGTTTGGAGAGGAGAAAAAAAAAAGATGACATCGCCGAGTGAAACTCCAAGTGAGTGAGTGAGGGAGTTGTCGAGCAAGAGATGATCTCGTGAAGAAGTTTGCGCAGCACTAGCAACTGCATGTGCTGTCCAAGCAATCCAGGTGAAGGATCTACTCTTGCATGCAAGCAAGGTTTGAAGATCTGCTGCTGCTAGGAAGTGCTGTTGTTACTGGCGTGAAGGTGCTGTCGCTACCGAGCGTGGAGCTGCTGATGCCGTGGTGCAAGTGCTGTTGCTGCCGAGAGCTGACGTGAAGAGCTGCTGGTATAAGGTGCTGGCAGGCCGTGGGTGAGCTACTGTCATGCTGTGAGTCACCAAGTGTAGACCAGGCAGCTTTGATCCATTAATCCATCCTCCATTCGGTCTTTCTCAAGATTAGAAGCTTGTGCATCCAAGTGAGGAAGAAAAGTGAGCTACTGCCGTGAAGATTTCTTGGTACCGTCGTGCCGTCGTGCGCACGGGGGGGCTGTTTCGAAGCAAAGGACAGCTTACTCGAAGGTAAGTGCTGTCCCGTTTGGTTTCGTGTTGACGTTTTGATGAATTTTTATTGGTTGCATGTTATTTTGAATTGAAGGGAACTCGTGGATAAAAGCGTTGAAGTGGGCAGTACCTCGCACGATCGTTTTGAAGTTTTGAATTGAGTTCCGAAAGGTATATTGAGTTTTATTGATTTCATTTGGATGGATAGTGATGATGTTGAGTTATGGATACTATTTGATGATGTCATGTTTGGGATATAAGATTTAGAACCTCGTTAGTGCGGAGGTTCATTTGATTAAGTTTTGATGTGTTTGCGATTGATTTTCGATGTTGAATTTGTTTTGCGAAATCTGTTATGGTATAAAGTATGGGATGTTCTATCGTGCAATTTAAACTAAGAAACGCAAATGATTTTCATGTTCATGAGTATGTAAAGTTGATGGATTATTAGAGTTAATTCGCGCAAATGAAAGCCGTTACGAATAAATTTTATGGGCTGTTTTTACATGCAATTTTTATGGAAGTTAAGTGCAGTTTTATGTGCAGTTTTTAGGCAAGATTAAGGGCTGTCTTGAATTGTTTAAAGGCTATTTTCGTGCAATTAAATAAGCTATTAAGGTGTGATTATATAAGCTGTAAACGTGCTAGACATAAGCTGTCAAAGTGCGGTATAACAAGTTGTTTTGAAGGGTTGTTACATGCTGATTTTAGAACTGTCATACGTGCTGTTTTCGAGTTTATTAAATGCTGTTTTCGTATTGATTGTTGGGCTGTCATAAGCTATATTAGTGTGTTGTTTTGAGGTTATTTTCAATACGGGAAAGACAGTCATAAAAAGGATATTATAAGCTGTTTCAAAATGATATCAAACGGAAGTGTTTAGGATGCATTATAGGAAAGCATATAGTTATAGTGCTCTAAGTAACGCTAGAAATTTGTTAAATAAACTTTCGTTATGTTTGTTTTAATGAAAGGTCAAAGAGAACCCGTCGAACCGGATTCTCAACCAAACAATAAAGGTAAAGCGTAAAGGAGTATTCGATTCAAAGATCGAATCCGTTTGAGGTCGGTATACACATTATCTTTAATTTTACTTGAAAGTGTTTTCATTGTGAAGTGATTTTATTAAATGAGATTGATATATCGTTTTAATACAATGCATTTACAAACCTATTTGTCTATACTTGAAAGGAAAAGCAGAACTGATTTGTTATGAAAATCTTGGTACTAAAACCAAAGTGTAAAATGTGATATAAACGTTATGTTGTAAATAGTCCTTGTAAACTTAGATATCGATATAGCCCTTGTAAACTTAGATATCGATAAATGAAAATTGGTGATTGACATGTCAATAGAGAAATCAGAAGCTACACCGTTTATTTGCATACACTAAATTGATTCATTATGGACTATGAGAGGCACCACGTATCCGGTCCTGAACGATTATGTGATATGATATACGATTCGGTGGATAATCACCGAGTGGCCGATGCCAGGGTCAACCGTTATTCCGACGGGAAGTCACCACATGTCCGATGCCGGAAACCCATATACCAATACATGAGTATCGAATATATGTTTACTAAGGGCACTGAAAAATGTTATGAGCAATGAAATGAAAAATGTTATGTGAAATGGAATGTTCAATGCTTTGAAATATGTTGAACTCGAAAAATTGTGAACTATATATTTAAGTATTTTTATACAACGTATATATATATATATATATATTTATTAATGTTAAAGTTAGAATGCTTTTAGTTACAAATAAAATTATATTTGAAATTGAGAAATTAGATTATGTGTATACCTATTTAGTAATTATGCTTAGCGCGTTGGTTTACCGCGCGTAAGTTGAATCTTTTGACTCCATCTAAAGACAAGGTAAATAGCTTGCATGCGAAAGCTCAGATAGTCACCATCCCCTCTACGCTTTTGGTAGATATATAGATATATTGCATATGATCATGCATTTTTGGGATATATGTATATTTGTGTAAATTATTGTATTTCACTTAATTATAACAACGTTCTATATGTAAAAAGTTTATGTTTACTTAGTAAAAGTTTACTTTTGAGAATGTATGTATATAAACGTTTATGAAATATATGATTAATGAAGTATTTTGAAATCGGATGGAAAGTCCGAATGGAAATTGCTTAAATTTGATGTTTTAGAAATGTTAGAGTTTTAATTACAGGAAATTGATTTTGGGATTTCAGAAAAACAGAGGAAACTCTGCCAAATTTATGTTGAAAAAAAAAATTCCTCTATTGGTAACGAGCTTAAGAATGATAATAGTTTTTCAAAAGAAACAGAAACGGATTTATTAGGAAAGTAATGTTCTCCGTTCCGGATTTTCGATCGTAACGGAAGTCGAGCGAAGGGCGTTACAATCATGTATGTGTGTAAGTTTTTAAATTTAAACGTCTGTAAAGTACAATTTGTATTAAAGTTTTAAAATATTTGTAAGTTATGTATATTATTTAATAAGTATGTAGTGTAAAGTGTATGATGGTGGATTTTGAATTTTGATTAAATATTGATTTTAATTGGTTGCGTGTTGAAGTGATTTTTGTAATCAGACGGGAGGTCCGAATTGGAGTTGAGAAATGAATTTTATAGAAGTGTTATAATTTTCTTTACAGGTTCAATTTTGGATTTTTAGAAAAACAGAGGAAACTCTGCCAGATTTTCTAAAATTATAAAAGAGAAAATGATATTAAAGTTTTTCAATATCGTAAAACTTTTAGTGATAATTTTATTTCTTTTTGTGAGAAATTTTCAAATAAATGAATTTTCAGTTCGGAACCGTAACGCCCTTCGCCTTGAATCTCGATCCGATAGGAAATCGGGATAAGAGGTGTTACAGGAACAACAATGACGAGATTCTCAGTTGGTAAAGCTAAGAAAAGAAATTAAAGAAGAACAGAGAACAGAGTTCATAGTCAGGGAAGATGGTACAATAATGATGGGTCAATGTTTATACGTATCAGATGTAGACGATCTAAAAAGGAAAATAATGGAAGAAGCTCATTCTTCAACATATGTTATGTATCCAGACAATAAGAAGATGTACCATACCTTGAAAGAACACTATTAGTGGAAAGGGATGAAAAAAGAGATCACAAATTTGTATCCCGATGCTTCACCTATCAACTAGTAAAGGCAGAACATCAGAAACCAATGGGACTATTGCAACCACTTTTTATCCCAAAATGGAAATGAGAGAAGATTGTCATGGACTTTGTTGTAAGGCTTTCGTGCAGTCAAATAAGGCATGATGTCATATGGGCGATAATAGATAGATTGATGAAGTCTGCCCATTTCTTACCAATCAAGAGTGATTACCCCCCTAAGTAAGTTTGTAAACCCCCGATTCTAATTACAGTTAAATAGTATAGTTTCGAAAATAATTTTTAAAGTTTAATTTATTTTCATAACGAGAATTGGGTGTTGATTAGAGGACCCAAGAGTATTAGAAATTTTTTTTAGTGTGAATGGTAATTAAATACACTAAGGGCAAAATAGTAAATTCAAGGTTAATTAATATAGGGATTTGATGTGAGCATTATATGGAATGGACTTGAATAAGAAAGCTCAATCCATGTCATGAGATTTGAACCAATGAGTGAGTGACAAATTAAAAGTTAAATATGGATTTTTATATATTAGTTGTCATGCATTACTTAAGAATTATTATTCTAAATTCATGAATTATCAAATTGCCCTTTGATAGATAAGTTTCCATGAGATATAAGCAAAAGGTATTAAGGTAAATGAAAGAAGATGATTTAGTGGTTATTTTGAGGTGGAATGGAGGGCATTTGAGTCCAATTAAGTTAACAAAATATATATAAGAGAGATGACCACTTAAAAGCCATCACTTGGACGACAAAAGAAGAAGCAAAAGAATATAAGTGCTCGGTCAAACAAGGAGCAGTTCATGACAGCTTAGAGTCTCCAATTTCAAGTGTATTTCATCTATTTTCAAGGTCAAATCAAGATGGGAATAAGTTAGGGAGGTCATCTAGTATTAATTCAAGGAAATCAATCATAGAAATCAAGTAAGTTTCATGATCCTTATATGGAAAATTTGTGTAAGTAGCTTTATATGTTTGGATGATGAATTTATGGAGTTAGTTTACTTGCTTTAGAGTAGGTTTCTTGATTAAATTGAGTTGGCAAGAAAGAACTTGGAAGATTAAGCAAGAAACCAAGGTAATAAGTTAGGGTTTATGTGATTTTAAAATACAAATAGATGTGAGCTGCCATATGTAAAATTCTGCACTTTTATGTTATGTGGTGGTAGAAATTGAAAGAAAAATGAAGAGATTGGTGAAAGGTGATTCACAGCCAACTTGTGATTCTTGTGTGGGAAGAGTTTTTCAAATGAAAAAATGATTGAGAAATGATAATTAAGTGTGTTAAGTTGATAGATGATGATAGAAATTTAAAAAGAGAATAGTTGTGTATTTATGTATGTTTCGGCCAAGACTAAGGGCTGCATGTTATCCATGTATTTTGTTAGTGTTTAAAGGGTAATCATAACCCTAAATATGTGTGTGAATAAGTGAAATTCAAAGAAAATAAAATGGACATGCATGGAAGTAGTTAATGTATGCATACTAGTGTAATAACCTATCAACTATGTGCAAAAATTGGATGATATAGACTGTTATATTATGTTATAGAGGGTTGGATTGTGTGCTTCTGAATAGGGTTATTTTAAACCCCAAAACATGTCTAAATATCATATTTAAGTGTGGGAATTAGAACGGAAATAATCGGATAAAAATTAACGAAGTTATTGCCAAAACAATGTATATATATATATATATATTGAATTTAGTGTGTTATTTACTAAATGAAGAGATAATGTGATCGTAGGTGAATTGGGAGTAATGCATCAAAAATGAGGATTAAATTAGTGGTGACGTTGTGTTGAAAGAAAATTCATGAGTAGAAATCTACCCTTCCCAATTGTATTTTAGTCTAAAGTTTATGTCTTGGTTATATGCCTTTATTACATTTTTGTAATTGAATTATGTATTATAGTTATACCAAGATTTTATTGTGTGAATTTTTAGTTGAATATGTATTTATATCAAGAATTTATGAAAATTAAAGTTTTTAGGCTTTTTGCCTTAAAAACGAGATTATTTGAAAATATAGAGAAAAAGTATTTCAGTATGTTGATGATTTACCTTAGCCCCAGTTGAGTACTCTATACATGTATGGTAGATGTGAGAGAGTCATTAACTGAGAGTAGGGTCCAAATGACTCTGGACAGAAAGAGTCAGTTGAGTTACCCTCTGCACGTATAGAGTAGTGTAGTCTAGATCGATTGTATAGGGGTAACATGTTCCTAGAGTTCACACTTTGATGACTACACAGGGTAAATTCCTTAATTCTTAGAGGCTAGTTAGAGATTTATGCGGCTACGACAGGAGTAGTTTCCCTGGGTTACCATCAAGACGAGAATTGAGAAAGTTTTCAAAAGAAAGTCGAAAAGAGTTTCAAAAACAGTTTTTATATGAAATGTTAAAAAGTATTTTAGAAAAATACTTTAGTTCATGAAGTTGTTTAATATTTATCTCACTGAGTTATACTCATAATTTGTTTTCCATGTATTTCTTAAAATATTCCCTCAGGTGCAGAAGCGAGTTGTCCAGCAGATGAAGCTCAGGCAGACGCATAAATAGACTGATGGACAACTATATCCCATTATATAGCTCATCTTTTTTTCATGCATGTGTTGTATATAAATCATGGTGTAAACGATGTAAATTTGTAAACATAAATATTAGGTGTTGGATGCATGTTTTATAAAAATGTTTTGAAATGAAAATTCCAGATTTCTATCGATTTCATAAATGTGATTATTTATGTTGTCATAGATTTTAGATAAGGGCCAGAGGCCCCTAGTAGTGGAGATTGCATGACATAAAAGTGTATTTAAATTGTTTTTAAATTTGCAGGGTGACATAGTTAATAAACAGCTGGCATGCTACCGGATTTTTATTAGAAAAAAAAAAAAAAAAAAATTACCCTTGCCACCTATTTAAAGAGTAAGAAAATAAGTTAAACAGAGTTTTGGTACTCCGACGGGATTCCTCGAGCTAAAGCTAGGGTTCGTTAGAGTTCTATCGGGATGTTACGGGGCCTTTCACAGGTCTAGATGAGGGATTCGAGAATAGTCCTGTCAAAGTTAGCGCAGCTCTACGTAGATGAGATAATTAGACGCTATGGTACATCGGTTTCTATTGTGTCAGATCGTGATCCCAGATTTACCTAGAAGTTTTGGCCCAATTTGAAAAAGGCCTTAAGTACTCGACTGAACTTCAACATGACCTTTCACCCCCAAACGGACGGACAATCCAGACACTAAAAGATATGCTCAGAGCGTGTGTGTCTTGGAATTCAAGGGGAGTTAGGATACATACCTACCATTAGTGAAGTTCGCATACAATAACAATTATCAGGCCAACATAGGTATGGCTCCATACGAAGCTCTTTATGGAAGAAAATGCAGAACTTCGTTGTGCTGGGGCGAGGTAAGTGAGAGAAATTTGATAGATCTCGAGTTTGTCCAGATCACTACAGATAAAATTAAAGTTATCAGAGATAAACTTAAAATAGTAAGTGATAGGCAAAAGAGCTATGCGGATAACCGTCGTAAGGACCTTGAGTTCGAAGTTAGCGATAAAGTATTCCTTAAGATATCCCCATGAAAAGGCGTGCTCAGATTTGAAAAGCGTGGTAAATTAAGTTCGTGCTATATCGGGCTGTATGAGATCATGGAAAGAGTGGGATCCATAGCATACTGGTTGAAGTTACCACCGCAACTAAACAAGATTCATGATGTGTTTCATATAGCCATACTTCGCAAGTATATTCCAAATCTTTCTCATGTACTTAGAGAGCAACTGATAAAGTTAAGAGAGAACTTGACTTATGAAGAGGAACCAGTACAAATTTTAGATCGCAGAGAGCAGGTTCTGCGTAATAAAGTTATTCCCTTAGTGAAAGTTTTGTGGAGGAATCACGAGATAGAGAAGGCCACTTAAGAGCACGAAGATCAAATGTATCATAGATACCCCTACCTTTTATCAGTAGGATAAGTATGTAAATTTTGAGGACGAAATTTTTGTAAAGGGGGAGGTGAAATTGTAATACCCTTTTTCCGAACCTAGTATTGTAGACAAAAGGTATAAAGTATACTCTTATTTATGGAAATAAAAGATTTTATTTAGAAAGTGGCAAAACTATAAATAAAGTGAAATGTCAAAGACATTTTGGAAAAGTGAGGAATTCTTTAAAATATGGTATGAATGTAAATTTATGATAAACTTGAGGGGCAATTTTGCAAAGGAGAGATGGTCTATATAAAGTGAAGTTGGGAGAAAATTCTCAAAAGGAAGAAGAGAAAGTTGTCAGCAAGCAAGAGCAGAAGATAGATCTGAGAGCAGTAGCCGATTCAAGTGATCCTTCCACCATTTTTGAAGAGAAATCAGACCATAGAGAGGTGAAGAACCGGTTTAGGAAGATTATCAAGTGTTAATCTCTAGATCAAGTGTTAAGATTGAGTTTTTATAGTTTTCTTTTGGTGATAAATCTGTCAAAACAGTCCATGAACTGCACCTAATATTTAATGACATTTTCGTGCATAGATCTAGAGATTTGAAATGGTTATATTGTTGTGTAAGATGTTAAATGACGGGACCCTTCCCGAATCCCTATTCTGGACTCGTTAAAGACCCTGTAGCACTCCAATAGAACTCCAATGCACCCTAACTTTGGCCTGAAAAAGTCCCGCCAAAGCATCGAGATTTAGTTTCAGCTTATTTTAAAAATCATTTACTCTGTGGCAAAGATAAAAAAGTTTCGTTTTTCTGATGAAAATCCGGCAGGATGCCGGCTGTTTATTGAACTATGTCACCCTGCAATTTCAAAAACAATTTAAATACACTTCTATAGCACACAATCTCAACTATTAGGGGTCTCTGGCCCTCATCCAAAATCAAGCCCAACATGAATACTCACAAATTCAAAAATTTATGGAAAACCAGAATTTTCTGATCAAAGCATTTTCGTAAAACATGCATTGAATGACGTATGTTTATATTTACAAATTTACATCTTTACACCATGTTTTATATACAAAACATGCACGACAAAAGTGTGACCTATATAATGGGATATTGTCATCCGTTAATCGAGTCACGCATCGGTCTAAGCTTCGTCTGCTAGACGACTTGCTCCTGCACTTAAGGATAAATTTTAAAAACACATAGAAGCAAACTGTGAGTATAACTCAGTGAGATAAACAACTTAATTTAATTAAAGTATTTTCTGATATACTTTATATAAACTCGTTCGAAAACTGTTTCTAAAACTCGTTTTGAATTTCTTTATTAAACTTTCTCATTTCTCGCCTTGATGATAACCCAGGGAAACTACTCATGTCATGGCAGCTTAAATCTCTAGCTAGCCACTAGGAATTAAAGAACTTATCCTGTGTAGTCACCAATGCGCAAACTCTGGGTACGCGTTACCCCTATGCAATCGGTCTAAATTACACTATCCTATATGTGCAGAGGGTGACTCAACTGACTCTCTCTCTCAGTTAGTAACTCTCTCATATCTATCATACACGTATAAAGCATTCAGCTGGGTACTTAACTGGAGCTAGGGTAAACCATCAGCGTACTAAAATGCTTTTGCTCAATCCTTTAAAATAAACTTAGTCTCAAGGCAAACTGCCTAAAACCTTTAATTTTCATGCATTCTTGGTACAATTATGAACTTAATTCACAATTCACATGATATAATTACAATACACAACTCAGTTATATAATGAAATAATACTACAAACAATAAGTAAATGAACTTTAAACCAAACTACACTTGAAAATGGTGGATTCCTACTCAAGAAATGCGCTTCGATCAAATGCAAACCTCCTTCCAAATCCTTCGATACTTTCCGCTTTCACCCTAAAACATTCAATACTTATTAGAATCAATAAATTTACTAAAATAAAGCTTTAAATAGCTTTTAATATAACTAACTCTATAAAAGTCTTTTTACATCTAAACCTTTGTAATTAGGTTTTAACTTATCAAAAGCTTTCGAATTCTGATTTCTTTTTACAAAACCTATTTATTATCACCTAGGAACACCCTGGAATGCTCGAAATAATTTTCTGAAGCTCGAAACGAAAAATCAGGATTTTTGACCCCCTTTGACCGAATGTTACCTAGGGAGCAATCCCTAGGTTTTCTTCATTCCATTTTTGCTCCAATCATCTCCCTAACTCACGTTTAGGTCAGCCATGAAGCGAATTCGAAAAGAAACGACCGTCGGGTGGGTGTTCCTAGCCAAAAACCACGCTTTTTCAACACTTTTAAATGCTCATTTTTACTCAAAATATGAAATCAACTTATTTCTTTCACAATTAACATTATTTTACTCAAATATGATGAAACTTACTTAATTCAAGCATTAAAAGAACACTTAGGCATGAGATTCTTTTATGCCCTTCAACTAAACCAAAAACACTAACTTTAACTCTATACTTTAGATTTTTCAACTCTATCACTTCTATATGGTTTCTTAGCCCCTAATATGAGTGAATTAAATCTCAAATGGATGAAATCCAAATGGGTTACACAAACCCTGACATGGTCAAACACAACATTAACAAAGAGCTATCATCTCTCTTTCAATTTTCAACGCAACAATCACACTAAACTCATCACCAACCAACATAATTTCAATCCATAAACTCAAAACAACATTTGGAGCAAGATAAGAAATGGGTTTCTCATACATACAAGGTGAAACAACATAAGTAAACTCACCTACTTATGCTTTATTTTTGCTCTAAACTTGCTCCAATGACTTTAGTTGATGACAAGGTGAGATTTGATGATGATTTGCTTGTTGCTTGAGAAACCTTGGTTCCTCTTTTGCTTCGACGCACACACACACCTCTCCTTCTCGGTTTTCAACTTGAAAATCAATAAAGAAATGCCTTTGCATCAACTATATATAGTAGTGCCATAATTGCTAGTTAGTCCCTCTTGAACAGCACCAAAATAACCCTCAAACTTTGTTAATTCATGCCTTAACCCCTAAATGGATAAGATTCCTTCTAATTGGTCCACTTATCATCACTTAAAACCACTAATTCTTTCACCAATCAAATGGCTCCAAATGGCTCACTAACATCCATAACTTTTTATCACATTTGGCAACTTCTCATTGATGGAACTTTTTAACTTTTGACATTGGAATTCTAAGCTTATTTTATCTAATAATCTCCCATCTAAATCTTTAATGCTCTTGGGTCCTCTAATCGACATCCTACTCGTGATACGAAAATAAATTAAGCTTTAAAAACTACTGCTGGAATGATACTATTTTATGTATAAAATGACATGCAATATGTTAAAACATTTTTATGCTTATAAAGGGGAAAAAGTATTCAATTTAAATTATGGAAAGAAATAGTTTTCAAAGGCTAATAGATTACCTAAGTTTATAGACTTTATAGATTCAGACTCGACCGATATACCCCGCAGTGTATGGCAAGTGTTGGGAGGGCGTGTCACTAATATCGGGGGGATTGAGTCCGTCGTGTCGGTCGTGTCGTCCTCTATACGCATGGGGTATTATCTCACTATACGTGCAATGTATAGTTCTGCTGCGTAGTAGTATCTTTGTAGTTTTGTCACGGTTTGTGATGCTAGTTTAACGCCATGTGACCTCACATTAAACAGAGTTAGATTAGTCGCCATGTGATTATAGCTTCCATTGGGTTCCCATTAATATATACATATATATTTTTTAGAAAGACAAATATACCACTAAAAGTATATTTTAGAAAGAAAATGTTTTAGCTACATTTGAAAGATTTATGAAATGTTGTAGCATTTTATGAACTTAATTTAGTACAAGCTTTTGAAACTTCATAATAAATTTATAAAATACAAGTTTTTAGATATGAAAACATTTTTGATAAAAATGTTTTTTGGAAAATGTTTTCGGGAGGTAGACTTTCTAAAGATTGGTTTAAATAGAAAAACTTATATACTCACTGAACTTCTTTAGCTCACTATATTTTTGGTTTTATGTTACAAAACCTCCCCAGGTGTAAGAGCAAGCAATCAGGGTACCCGTTCTTCTCTTTCAGATTAGGTGGGCCGAAGACAATCAACATTGTTGTGAAATCATTTTTATGTATAATTAGATTATAAGCATGTGCATATTTGGGACTGTAATACTTGTTATATATTATGGCGTTGTGTTAAGTTAATATATTTATAAGCATTTAAGGATTATTTACATGCATAATGTAGATTCTTGAAAATATTATTGGAATTTAAAAGATTAAAAGTTAAGGGTTTACTCCGCGGCATTTTTTAGGTCTTGCTAGTTAGATTATAGAAACGTTCCGTGGAGTGCTCGGTAGGATCGTTAGATTCATTAGAGGAATCTAGGTCGGGTCCCGTCAGCCCATTTCTAAATCTTCTCTACTGCTTCAAGTGATTACATAGCCTGGCTCCTTATGTTCCAAATTCATGTTATCTTCCATATCACTAGGAGATGCCTCTTCTTGACTATGAACTATTGCAGTAACCAACAAACCCAACTACTCATTTAAACTTTGCATTCAAGCCTAAAGATTTTGCACCTAAGCTTCATTTTTCTCCATCCAAGCATCATTACTCTTCATGAATGCAATAACATCTCCTCTAATGATGGTTTCTCTTCTTCAGAAGGGATGCCAAAAACTTCTTGTTCCTACAGTAAATTGTCCATCCTCGCTATAGGCAATAATAATACCTTATCTAGTGTCAACTGTTTCTATTGAGGAGGAGTGTAAGGCTACTGATAACGCTCTTAAAAATCTGGTGGATGTGATGGCCATATATATGAGGCTTGAACTTGATTGTTGCCCCATCTAAAACTCAATTGATTACTTCATTGTAGATTATAGAAATTTAAATTTAGGTGATAATATTGCCTACTGAAATCAGACAATAATGGTCTGATGCTTGATTACCCCAACAATTATCACTCTATTCACTACCACTCCACTTATCATGACTTGTGCTTGGGCTTTGAAATTCATTCACCCTTCTAGTATTGAACCACTTGTAGTATTTGTAAGTCATTCCTTTAAAAAAAAAAGACAACAAAAATAAAAATTAAACTAAAAAAAAAATTTTCAAGGAGGGAAATCCTTACTAGTATTAATATTAACAATAACTTGGTGAAAACCTTGAAAACGACACAAAAACTTGATAAGAAAAAATATACCATTATTTAGTACTCTTAAATTAAACTTTTGTGATGAGAACTAGGGTAATTTTTTATTTTTCTGATGAATTTTGAGAATTTTGTATAGATTGGGAAAAATATGGGTAAATTGGAAATTTGGATAAAAATCTGGGTTTAATTGAGATCTTTGAGAGCTTTAGTTTAAGTTTGATTCCTTTAATTATAGAAGAGTTCGATTTAAATTAGAAGATAATCCATAAGAGTTTAATCAGAGTTAAAAGCTTATCTAAAAGAGTTAAAGATAAGATTGAATTTTGGAATAGATAAGGATAGAATTTAATGGAGATAAGGATTGAATTTAGAAGAAGAGAAATATAAAGTTTGAAGGATAAAGATCGAATTAGAAAGATAGATGTTGAAGGAGAAGTTGCAATTAATAAGGAGTGGTTGCAATTAGTAAGGGGTGTTGAATTTAAGTGGGGTTGAAATGGAATTAAAAAGAATTAAAGGAGAAATCAAAATAAAGGAAAAAAAATAAGAAAAGCCATGCATGCAAGAAACAAGCGAGCCAGTGCATGGAGCTGAGCCAATAAGAGGACAAGTCAAGCTGAAGCCGTGCCATGAAGCTGCTGGAGTCACGTGAAATTGGCGGGGGAATGAAGACAAATGGAAGAAGGCGCGCCAACAAATGGCGTCGTGCTTTTGAAGTTGGCGCGCACTGAGAAGCGAAGCTCCCTAGCCGCGACAAGTCGCGCCGTGCTGGTGCAGGTGGAGATGACGCACCTTGACACGTGGGGCCATGACATGCAACACCGACAAGGTTGGTTCAACATGTGATTTGCGCCACGTGTCCTTGCATGCACTAGATGTCCCACCGTGCAGGAGTCTACAAGGGCTAAAGCTGAATCCCAATTAATTGCTAGGGAAAATGGTTAAAATGACCCATTTGGAGATGTGGTTCTCAAAAGTAACCTTTCTATATTTTATTGTAAATAAAAGACATTGAATGGTCGAAAATGCCCTTAATGAAAAAGGGCGGCATTAGCTTCTGTTAACCCGCCAATTGATCAAATGTCATTATAAGTTATAAGCCATCCCTTTGGTGATCAGAAGTTGCTGTGTCCCTCCCCCCTGATTGTCGCTTTCCATTATTTTGTGTCGTCCCACACCTCAGTCGGTCTTCATTCTTTCCACATCTTAGTCTGTTCTGACTTTCGACATGGAAACTGTCTTCTCCCTTGCCACGACTGAGAACAGAAGCAGCGAGTGAGGTTTTGGACAACATTGTAAAGCGCCATAGGTAATCGACGACTTCTCTGAGGTACAGACTGCTTCGCTGCGGGTGGTAAGTTTAGTTGACCGGTTGTGCATGCTTTGGATAACATAATGCGGTAATCTGACGCGAGGTTAGGCTATTGCAAGCGGGTTTCGTATGTTTGGTGTATTTTGTGTGTAGTGTTGTGGGTATGAATAGAATGAGCCGTCAACTTCATCTATGACATTCTGCTGGTAGTATATATGAACCTTGAGGTGAGCACGATTCAACAACAACAACCAAAAGCTTTGAAGAAACTAAAAGGAGTTCTACCGTGAGGTGAGGAGGAAATCCGAATACAATGAGCTTGTAGTGGTAGTTGTTATGATTGAATGTGTAGTTGGAGTTTTGTAAATGATGCCACTGGTGGTGTTTGATAAAGGAAATGAACATAAATAGTGAGCCATACCATGAATATGGGTTGGGTTTCCCAACTTTCAGGTTGGGATTTTCAACCTCAACGGTGGGAGACATCAACTGAAGGTTGGGAATCCAAACGTGAAAGTTGGCAATGCAAACTTTCAATGGAAGGTACCTGGACATTCAGGTTGGGAAATCCTTATGTTGAAGTTGCGATTGAGGTTGGGAATACCAACATCGAGGTTGGGAATATCTATAAACAAGTTGGGAATGAAAAATGCAGCTGAGAATGCAACATATGAGTTCAATACAGGTTGAGAAGTCTCAACCTGTAAGTTGGGAATCCCAACCTACGAGTTGAGAATACATACTGTGACATAGGGATTTATGCAATTCCTTTGAAAATATTTGTTGGTCAGGAATCCGAACATTTAAGTTCAGATGCCGAACCATCATGTAAGGATTCCCAACCTCGATTGAACTTCCTAATAAGTTAGAATGTGTTGGGTATTGTAAAACTAAACGTTCATATACTTTCTTGTGGAGTGATGGTGTGACGAAAAATATGTAGTAGCTTTGGTTTTGCGGATTGAAAGATAGAGAGTTATAGCATTTGATGTCAAACCAGTAAAAATAGTCATGAAATGTGTAGAAATGCTTATTTTCGTTGACGTACATGCAATTGATCAGGATTAAAAATTAAATAATATAGTCTGCCCTTATTTGGCAGATTGTCAGAGTAGTAGTGGTTGTTTGTCACAAATCATGCAATGTTTGGATTTATAATGATCACACTTTTGCCTTAATTTTATAGGTTGAAGGACATGGATAAAGTTCGGATTGCAGTTCAATACAATGGTCAATGGATGAACGAGGGAGGGAACCTGAAGTACGAAGGTGGGAAGACGAAAGGAATTATGTTGTCGAAGAGTGCAGCGTATGAAGAATTACACAATGCTGTATGTCGTGCAATTGAGATAAACCCAGGCGAAGTTGCAATTACGATGAAGTTTAAATATAAAATGTGTGATGTCGCCCCACCAATTGAAGTGTTGGATGATAGTGATGTTGAGTTCTTTATCGGTGAAGTCAGTGATGTAATAACGAGGAATCCATTATGCATTACAATAGAACGTAAGGGTGACTCGACAGCAGCTGTGTTAGTGGGTGAGGAAGAATGTGGCAAAAATCGTGGAGTAAAAGATGCTGTACAGATATGTTTGGCCAGTGAAGTTGCGGATACTGCAGAACGGACAATCAGACATGAAGATATGATCGGGGTTGATAATAATGCAGACCACATTTTCGATCAGTTTGGTACTGAAGCTGCTCCCGGCTATACATCTCCATTACCACTTACAGAAGCATCACCAGTTCATTGTTATGGCAGTTCCAATGATAAGAAGCTGAAATCCGAACATGTTGACTTGGATTGTACTGTTGGAACGACATTTTCGAAGCTACTGGCAATAGACGGTGGCTGTATTGACAGTATCTACAATAGTGTTAAAGAAGTTCGGCCTAGTGATATTTTCTATAATAAGGAAGAACTACAACTGAATATAAGAATGTTAGCAGCTGGTTCACAGTTCAATACAAGAGTCAAAAAGTCGACGCAAGAGTTATTGGTCATGGCTTGTGTAGAAAAAGGTTGCAAATGGTGGCTACGTGCAACCAAACTTGTGGGGTTAGCAGCTTTTCGCGTGCGGAAGTACATTCCATATCACACATGTTCGCTTGATGCACTCGTATGTCACCATACACAAGTAACAAGTAAATTGATTGGGCATTGTATACAATGGAAATATGAGGGTGCTTCTCAGTGTTACTGTCCAAACGACATTGTTAAGGACATGAAGAAACGATATGGGTTGACTTGTAATTATAATAAAGCATGGAGGGCTAGAGAGGTTGCAATGATGTTGGCAAGGGGATCACCGGAACAGTCTTATAGTGTGCTTCCATTGTATTGTGCAATGTTGGAAAGGAAAAATTCAGGGACTGTAACCCATATTGAATGTGATGCTTGTAATCGATTCAAATATTTTTTCTTGGCATTAGGAGGTTCTCTTGCTGGATTTAGATCTTCCATTCGGCTTGTTATAGCTGTGGATGGAACTTTCCTGACATCCAAGTATAAAGGTACTCTTTTTATCGCGACTTGTATGGATGGCAATAACTAAGTGTACTCATTAGCTTTTGGTGTTGGAGATTCAGAAAATGATAGTGCATGGATTTGGTTTCTGACAAAGTTACATGGGTGTATTGGAGATGTTCCTAATCTTGTATTCATTTCAGACCGAAACACAAGTATAGCAACGGCTATTGAACATTCATTTCCAGGGGCATTGCATGGAATATGTATGTATCATTTGGGCTAAAACATGAAGGCCAATTGTAAAGGTGGCAATGTGCAGTCATTGTTCTACAAGGCTGCTAAAGCATACCGGGTTTCCGTTTTCAATGCGCTAATGTCACAAATCGCAGGACTCAATTGTAAGGCTGCTGAGTATTTGACGCTTGCCGAACCAACCAGATGGGCTAGATGTGAGTTTCCTGGCAGAAGATATTCCATAATGACTACAAACATTGTAGAGTGTTTGAATGCCATTTTGAAAAAGGCACGACAGCTGCCGATAACAAAGTTAGTAGAGCATATCTGTGAGGTACTTCAAAGATGGTTTTGGGAAAGGTGTGAAGAAGCTACAAAAATGCCAACGCCAATGACCAGATGGGTTGAAGCCAAGCTGCGACAGAGGATGAAGAAAGCCTGTACGTATCATGTGCGCCCCATTGATGTATATAAGTACGTTGTGATGGATGGATTGTTGAACCCGATCGTGAACCTGCAGAATCAAACGTGTGACTGCAAGAAATTTCAGGGTCATCAACTGCCATGTGCACATGCACTAGCAGCTTCTAAACATCTCCATATATCTTGTTACAACTACTGTGCTGCATACTATAGGACGGAAACATTAGCAGAAGCTTATGCAACTTCCATATATCCGGTTGGGCCTGAAGATGAATGGATTTGGCCTGACGGAATTGAAGTTCCTGTTGTCCTCCCACCTGAAGGGCATAAACCGCGTGGCCGACCTAGTACAATAAGAAAACCTTCGAAAGGTGAACATAAGAAGCAGTCAAAGTGCAGTAGATGTGGTGGCATTGGACACAACAGACAAAAGTGTAGGGTACCAATTCCGGTTTGATAAGCTACAGCATGGAAATTCAGCATTAAGAATTTTGAAGACAGCATACTGCATCACTTTTTGCAAGATTAAATTTAATCAAACACTGCAGCACTTTACACAGCAGTGTTTGATTAAATTTTGTGTTGTTTATCGTTTTGCAACATGGGTTAATTGGTTTTACGTACATGTATCACATGCAGATAAAGCATTGTATTTTGTGTAATTAAGTAGTTGTATGTAATATATCTGCTGACTTTGATCTGCTACACCTCTCTAGTATATGCCCGTTACTTGTGTACACCTCTCTAGAATATGCCCGTTAACTAGAACACACGTCTGTACTCAATGCCATATCTACAATAGTATGCTCAATGCCATAAGGTAAGAGAATTTGTGAATCCTTTGAATGCTTTGGCTGCAAGTTGCACAATGGCATATTTTCAGGGATTCCACCATTGCAAGATGTCACAGCTTCATCCACTCGTGTATGTAGAAGCAGGCTTTCATTGTTATGTTGATCTACAGCTTCAGACAGCAATGATGATTCCATATTTTCCTTACCAGAAGATGAGCAAACCTCATAAGCACTTTCAGCAGCTTCAACCCTTTTGTTCGACTTATTGCGAAGCAAGCAAGCTAGTGTTATGTCATCTTCATCTGCCATGGGCAGAAGGTGCTTAGAATTTGATATACTTCTAGGTTTTGATGAGTTGCATACATGTTGTTGATGACGAACGAGCAGAATGCCATGGCATTCTCCTAATGGCTCATTGCACTTATTCTTTCTCCAGTATTGCTTTAAAGCAATATTACTATCCACCAAAGACGTTTTCCAACCTTCATCATCACCAATTCTTTGAGTTTTGATGGGTGATGTCGATTTGTTGTCAAGAAAGCAGGCAAGTTTTCTGTAACCAGCTGCTGTAGAGGGTAATGTTGACTTATTGCGAAGAAAGCAAGCATAGGTTATCTCATCTTCGTCTGCTGCCTGTAAAACATACTTAGAATCTGATCTCCTTGAAGGTTTCAATGTGTCACACCCATCTTGCTGAAGAGGAGCATGTTCAACACTCCCGCATTCTGCTAATGACTTGTTACATTTTTTCCTTGTCTGGTACTGCTTTAAAGCATTATTACTTCCTTCGAAAGAGAAGTCCACACACTCATCATCAACAATCCTTCGAGTTTCAGGGGCTAATGACAAACCATAGTTCTCCTTGCCCAATTCCACATATGATTTCTTTTTTGATGTACGTCTGGGAGTCAGCTTCTTTCTAAAAAGAGTTTTACCACCTATCACATCAACCTCGTTGCCATTAGTAGTTAAAGAAGTTGTATCCAGAAAACCCAAATAATCATGCATTGGCTTGGTAACATTAACAGCTCCTGACAATAGATACTTATTAGAATAACACAGTGGATGTGACATAGCATCATTCCCATCTACAGTCTTGCTACCATCACCGCAAGTTATCTGTGCTCCCAAACCGTCAGATTTGATAATTCCACATTTTACACACAAAACTCCAGAGTAAGCTTAACTTTACGTCATTATATAGAAAGTTTAATTGAACAATGTTTTTACATGAGGTAAAATGAATGAAAAAGTAATAGCTGCAACCTGACATAAATGCAAGGAAAAAAACCACATATATTTTAATATATTTCATAACACTTCCGTTTACAATTAATATCTTAACGCGTACATCCTAAACTTATATGTACAAAGTTGACAAACGCAACATCATCCGCATCAATACATATGTTGCATTTGATCAATTTCCATCTGTGTACTCCCAGTATCAGTCCCCTCAAGGATTCCTGTGCATCTGTGGACTCCAACTAAGCAATGTAGAACAATGACCCGCTGAAAAAAGAGGTAAGAGCTGCATAATATACAAGTTGTTGACATTGGGACTGCAGCTTGACGGCTTCTAAAGCATCTACTGTTACGAACCACTAACCTAGTCACAGCACAAAGATTGAGCACAATGACATAATGTCAGTTGGTTTTGTAGCAACTGCAGTGCAAAGTTACCCAACAAACAACTAAACAGTGGAGTACTAATCATCCAAATATTATTACCCCCGTATAACTGATGAGACCATTTCCACAGGTCGACAGCTATCTGCTGCCGGAAATCTTCTATGTGCGAATGGTCAAACGAGTTCACCGGTAGACCGTTCGCCATGTGTTCGGCCATCTTGATTACAAAAATCCCACAATCACCACTACTACATAAAGTTGACAACATTAATACATGTTAGCGCATGATGTACATATAGTGTCAGAAGAAAGGACAATGCTACATGTGGTTCAGCTCTTACCCTGGTATTTGTTGTGGTGTGTCGTCGCATCGTGTGACGGTCCATCCGTCCTTTCCATACCAATCTGCAGTCATGCGCGTATCTACCCCATAGTGATCTGTCTTCTGAAGGAGCAGCGGCAATAATGTATGAATGGGAAGCAAAAACTTTGCCGGGTTGCGTATGAAGGTGCCCAAAGAGTCAAAAAGTGTTATGGTGCGGTGAATGAAGTGTACTTTGACAAGAACCCAATGTGCACCCCTGAAATTGAGTGGCATATATAGCTACCGAAACAAGCAGAACACAACCAACATTCAGTGTGGGTATGTAACATATGAGTTGTAATGACAACTGCAGTAAAAGAAATTCAGAATGGTACCGTTGTAAGTCCCCTCCATGGACGAGAGGCTATGTCCCCCGCTGCCATTCTGCTACCGGACACCTCCCCCCTTGCATATCTGATGCAGATGTTGTCATCCTCCCATAACGGCTTCTTCTTACAATAAGCATCCCATTTACTCAACAAATGTTGCTGCACAACAGGAAAGAATAATTTATTTAGTAAGGGGTTAATGTTTCTTCGTTCGCGAAAAAGCTTACTGTGACATCAACAATAAATTTACCCAAAACAAAATATCCGTCGTTGTGAATGCTTCTATCTTGGTAGTAGGGCACGTCATCGACTTCCATCGAATAAAGCAGAAAGCAGCATCAAGATGCTGCAACCACAACAAATGAGAAGGTTCAAACAACATCATATATGTATGACATACCTAAAATCGATATTTCCATACAAACCGAATCAGTCAACCAGAAATCGGGTGTGGACAAGTCCCTAAACCACCATCGATTGCAATCCCCGGTTGGCAAGCGAAGTGAAGGTCTGCAGTGACATACAAGTTATTCACAATTTCTTATATATGAACCAGATAACAGTATAATTGATAGTATGAATGTAGTAAGAAATCCAGAAACATACAACTCGTTCAGAACTTGTTCGTCCCGCCATGCTGTAAATGCCAACAGATCAACATCGGACAGTGTAGGAAATTTCACAAATTTGGTCCGCTTTCTTGGACCAACTTCGATTTCCTGAAAGGGGGACGAAATTTGTGGACCCTTTTTTCGCGTTCGCTTGCAATATCTGGCTTCTGGTATAATCTTTAGACTGACGTCTGAACCAACCGAAGGTGAGCCTAGTAGTGCTTGACGGGAGAGGATAGGGCCACCTTGAATGTGTTTGGTTTGGGTTATGATCTTAACACTTGCATCCGAAGCAATACAAGGCGAGCCTAGCCATGTTTGAGGTGGGACCAATGGGCTGAATGTGATTTTCTGACCAAAACTGTGCACTTCCTCATGCATGGCATCTACACTCCTACCGCCTGCAACTGCCACTTCTTCTTCCATCCCAGCACTGTGTCCTTTGGTTTCACCCGTTACATCTTCAGTGTACTGCACACCAAAATCCCACAATCGTCCAACATGTTCATGTTAATCGTTAATTTATGTGTACTCCCACCACCCACTTGGAAAATTTGGATGTGTACCTTTGATGTAGGTTCGTTCTGTTGTTTAGGACTAACTTTGTTTCTAAATAAAAAGTCCATAATCTACTCAACCTTATTGTTTGTTTCCTGTACCATCAGCATGGTCTCTTGTAGGTTGTTGTTGGCCTGTTGTAGTGCTTGTCTCGTTTCTTGCTGAAACTGCTCCACCTGTAGCTGGATGGCTTGAAGTTGATCGCTATGAGGATTACTGCCATCCTTGGTACCCTACACACAAATCAGTACATGTGACGGTGACGTGGTTTACTCAAACTACAGGGCACAAACCCAAAAGCACAATTACAAGCACTGTACCTCAGCAGACGGTCGCCTCCCACAAGGCTGGGCCTTCAGAAATGCACCTGTACTGGACTTCACAGCATTGTCATCCTTACCGTTGTCGTTGGTATCAGCGTCGACGCTTTCAGCACCTTTCTCCTTGCAAACGCAATGTTGCCAGTAATCCTCCTTTTCTTCTGCAGTCGTCGCCTCCAACGTAGGGTGCGCTTCGAACTACCATGAAAGGAAAAAACAAATGAATGAAAAATAATGATAAATGTATGGCAATGATTTAAATTAGTGATAGATTAACGTACATCAGAACGATGGAACAACATAACAATTTCAGCTGATTTTGGGATTGCAACAGAACTCCAACAAAGGATTCGGGGCAGCAACTTGTTGGATTTAAGTCCAATTTGTTGGCCAACGGTGGGAATAGCTTCACAAGCCCATATCTACGAGTGCACAAAAAACAGCACACCTCATTGTCAAATGAACCAACCGTTACGAAGCCAAATAAACAAAAAACTTACATAAGACAGGTACCTGAAATGCATATGGGAAACCAGACAAAGAATAGAAGGCAACGTCTGCCTTATGCTGCTGCCCTTTACTGCGTTTTCCCACTTTGGTTGCCATTTTCTTAAAATCCTTTTTCATGGCACTCAATGTCATCTCATAGCAGTAACGACCCCATGGGTATTTGTTGAATGCAGTCATATCGTCCAACAGTCGAATATGCTCCCATCGAATCTGGTTCTTTGGATCCTTCCCAAGTAGCACCATCTCTAAAAAGTATAGCAAGGCAAGTTTGACGATGTCCTCGTCATTGTCCGAAGATGCACCCCTAAAAGTGGCGTCCAAAGATTTGTTCGAAACTTTGCTCATACCCTTAAACATTCTGCTGCTAAACACCTCATTGGATGGAGATTCATTAGCTGACTTGTCTTTCGGGAATGGCCCACAATGAAGCCCACTGACGAGGCCAAATTCTTGCATGGAAAACCGAATGACACTGTCATTGGGCAATGCAAACCACAGTTCATCCGAATCATCACATTCCACTTGTCGGAGAAGCAAGTTATGTACTAGCTGACCTGCAAACTTAAGCTCATTCATGTGAAACAGTTTACCGAAGCAAGACCGACTGAACATGTCCAATTGCACATCAGTTAACTTGTCGGCTATAACTTTTATAGCTCCCAACTTTGAGAAGCAAGTCACTTTCGAACTGAAATGCTCTACGTCTGTGATCTTATACGTCAAAGCTGACTCCATGTTGATGCCAACCTGCAATCATAAAACAAGCCATTGTAATTTGATAACCACATAACATGATTCAACTCTAACATAACAGAGATAATACCTGTACCATTTCAGTGTATACTGCATACCTAAAAACAGTCATACAATTTCCTGACAACAGTAACGATTTCACACCTCGAAACAACACTAAACAATCCCAACATATAACTAAGCAATGTATACATACATAAATCAATTCTAATAGTCATATCATAACCAACACCCTAAAAAAAAGGATTCACCAACCAAAAAACCCCCACCTTCAGATTATCGACATCAAAGCTCGGATTGTAAACATAGAGAACGGTAAGACAATCCCAACCAAAACGTTGGAAACTAGGTTGGGATGCCAGACCTTAAGGTCTGTATTCCCAACCATGACGTTGGGAATCCCAACCTCAAGGTTGGGAATACCAACCATGAAGTTAGGAATCCCAACCTCAAGGTTGGGAATACCAACCTCAAGGTATGGATTCCCAACGATGAAGTTGTGATCCCAGCCTCCACGTTAAGATTGTCCAAAGGTCCTAACCCAAAATGTCTCAAATCCCTGTCACATGTTGGGAATCCCCTATTTACAACGTGTAATCCCAACTTCCAGGTAGCTAATCCTAACCTACGAGTTGAGATTCCAACCTCTGCTTGCTTTCAACATGCATTTCGAAAAGTAATCCAAACTTCAAGGTTGGTAATCCCAACCTGGATTACCTTCACGTTGGGATTACCAACCTGGTGATTGAAATTTCCCAACATAATTCCCATCCCTAATATACAAAATCCTAACAATAAAATTTGGAATTCCTACCCCCAGGGAGGGACTCCCACCGTAGAGGTTGGCCATCCCCACCTAGTGGTCACAAATCCACACCTTAAAGTTGGGAACTATACCACATTGAAAACCATCACAACCCCAAATTACTTATCCAATAACAACTTTGGTCATAGTTTGAAGTTTGAAATTCATTCTATGCTTTACAATAGTCATAAGCGACACCACAAGTAGAATCATTTACATGATTCAAAAATAAAGTGTCAATTCACAACATCACACTGTTTAGGCTACAACTAACATATAACCAATAAAGCATCCAGTAATAAAAGTGCAAACACCCCACAAGCAATGTGTTCTTACTGTGGAGTTTTTTCTTCGTTGCTTGTTATTCCTTCTCCGTTTAGCCTCTTCTTCCGTCAAATTATTGCTTCCTCCTCTGTCTTTTTCTTCTTCTACGGTTTTCTCACCGAAACAGTTTCCGTTTTGTAATGCAGCGATGTACGGTCTTTGAGTAGGTGGAGGAGACCTGAGAGTCGTCACTCGGACCACAATGGACGGTGGCCGGGTCAGATTTTGTTCCAAACCGGCAGGTGGTGGGTGGAGGAGTTGTCAGGTCACTAACTTACGGTTCATAACATGAGAGAGACTTACATGCCGAGACAGGCTACGACGGTGGCTGGGTCAGGTTTTCCTACTTCCATGTTCGCATTCGGACGGTGGTGGGTGGAGGTGGGACGGTCGTGGGTGTAGATCTGAGGTTGACGAGGACTGAGGGTTAAACAAATTTGTTGGACACTGACAGAGTGATCGACAGTGGGTGGTGGTCAGGTGCGACGGTCATGGGTCGACGTTCGCCGGTCAGGTGCGACGGTCATGGGTCGACGTTCGCCGGTCAGGTGCGACGATCATGGGTCGAAGTTTGTCGGTGTCGCCTTCGGATGGTGGCTTCGGAATCGGAGCGACAGATTGAGAGAACACGTTGGGAATGGAGAGAGTGTGACAATTTTCGTAGACAAAAAATAGGGCCACTTGTAATTGGATTGACTAGTAGGGGTATTCTTGTCCGAAAATAAGTCAGTCTGCACAGCCTTTCAGCTTCCGGGTCAGTTCTCAATCGGGTCATCCTAAAAAGGTTATTTTTCAACAAAACCCTTAATTGCTGAACGAAATCTATGTTATGGGCTACTGAAAAATCTCTAAATGGCCCATAATGGTGCCAACAAATAGGATCATTTGCCACTCTGAAGTTCACGAGTTTTTCATCGTTCGGAGTCTGGAAAGAGACAGACCAGTGTAGAACGAACCTTCGGTGGAGAATCAAGCGGAAAGGAATTTAGTTTATTTATTTTTCTTTATTATTTTATTTTGAAATTTATTTTTATAAGATTTGTTTCTTTGGTTATTATTATGTTGAACTAATTTTTTCGGATCCCGACTACAATATAACTAAACTATTGTTTTAATTTATTCAATGATTTAGTATTATTTTTATAACTGATTTTTATTTATGTATTCTACTTTATTAGTACTTAATGTTGTCAATTAATTTAGGTCTGTTAATTGATGAAATATTATGGTTATAATGCATTCAAGAGAGGTATTATGTGTTTAGAAATTAATAAAGTAGCATAATTCATATAGAATATAAATTTATATTTATATGGGTTGTATAATTGTGTGAAAATAATTTGTTCTGAATGAATTCAAGTTAGTTAATCAACATAGATATATAGTCATCTTAGTTGATTTGAGTATTTTTATTCGACCATCGAGAAAGACTTATAAATATTTTATAATTGTTTGAATAAATTCAAAATAAAAATTATTTTAAGGGTGAGGAGAAAAAATTAAATGTATTAGTTAAGTGAAATTGTATGTCTAGATATTGATCAATTGTTGAATTCTCATTAATTTTAGCTATTTTAATTTAATTTGCTTTTAGTTTAATTTTCTTGCAATCAAATTAATTTTGATAATTTAGATCGGATTGTTTTTAATCAATTTTTGTACTTAGAGTAAAATTTGAGTCCGTCCGTGTGGGATCAACTTTGACTTGCTACTAAATACAAAGTAGACTATGTATACTTACACGTAGACTAGAGCATTAATAAAATAGTCTGATAGACTCTGATCTTGGTGTCCTCGAAAAATCCATTCCATGATTAGTATAGCGGATAAGTGGTCCGAAAAGAGTGCTAAGGGCCACTTCAGGATTCGATTATCTTTATGAAGCCCTGCGTACCATTTCGGAAGGAAATGCAAATTTTCATTAAATAGTAACTTCCGATGAAATGGACCTCGAAAATCGAAAATATTCGGAATAGATAGTAGAGTTTAAAGAAATAGAAACAGATCAAAAAAGAGTCAAATTGAATAAGTTTTAAGTGATCCGAAATATAAAGTACAAAAAAAAAATGCTTTATTTAGAGATTAACGAATTTTAGTAATTTTAAATCCGTTTGAAATGATTCCAAAGCATGGAATTGAAAGGTAAAGTGCCCAATTAGAGTATTCTATGGTCAGTTTGAGGATTGGACAACCATGAAATATTTTCGAAATTTATTTCAGTAAAATCAAATTTTATTATCATAAGAACCACATATATTTCGGTATATAGCGTTAAAGAAACCGTAGAGTTAACCGATTCCACAGTTACTAGAAATATTTTTTTTATGGTGCACATGAGAGATATTAGACGCAAATTAAATGATTATAAGGTCAATTGGGGAATTAGACAAGTGAAGAATACTTTTAGAATTTTATTGGCTTGGAATTGGAATTAAATCTTTAAAGAGTGAATTAGTAAATTCTAATTCACTAATACATGAATTTAGTATGAGATTTATATGGAATGAAATCCCCTTAAAAAGCACAATCCATGCAACTTAAAATGAGCAAATAAAATCATATCAAGCATAAAGTAAGTCAAGTGGTTACATATAACTATGGTTTGTTTTAAGTCAATCCAATTGTATTTTTTTTAACTAGTGGCATTGTTGTAATTGAAGCATGATTGAGGGGCTGTTTTGAACAAGATGAGAGGCCTATATAAGTGAAGTTATCAGCTGAAAATTTCAGCCCAAATCAAAACTGAAACCGTGACACACATAGACCATGATACAACAGCAAAGAGAGAAAAATATATATATAGAAAGAAGGGTTGGTCTGGCATGACAGAAGAAGAGAGGAAGAGGAAGAAGAATACCTGCAGATTTGATGTCAGGAAATCAGCCAAGAAAATCAAGTGAAGATCAAGCAATAAGGAGCAAAGAAAACTAGGTGAGTTGATGTTGATTTTGTGAGTTTTGGTGAGATTTTATGAAGTTATGGGCTGTTCTCATTTAAGTGCCGAATTTTTCTTGTTTTAAGCTTATATTTGAGGAGATTTAAGCTTGGATTCAAGCTTGGAAGTGATAGGAAACATTAAACCCAAAAATTAGTAAGGAAAGAGTTAGGTTTTTATGTGATCCTTGCATGAAAACTTAAATTGAAGTGTGTTAAGGTATTAGAAAATTATTAGTGTGTTTTTCATGCAATTTATGCCAAGATTATTGATGAGTATGTATGTATGAATTTTGGACCAGCCTTGATATTCAAGTATCAGCTACATATTTTTATGTATATGTGTTAAAAATATAAGTTGAGTGTAATTAGATATGATTTGTAATAAGAAATTGGAAAAGAAAGTATGGAAGCAATTTCTTGCAAGCTTAGTCAAATGAAGGGCATGTTTATTCAAGTTTATAATGGCTGGAATTTATGTATATTTAAGGTTTTAAATAGTTTATAAGCAAGAACAAGTAAGTTTGTATTAATTTGAAGTTGAGAGTTTGGTTAGTTTTTATGAGAATTTAGATTTATATGTAGGCTAGATTTGATGGAGTTTTGCTTGAGTATGTATGTTGAATTGTTAGGTGACTAATAGCCATCAAAATATAGTAGAAAGATGAAGTTAGGGTTATATAAGGGGTTGTCATAAGCTTAATAACAGTGGAAACAAAAGTGATTTTTATGCACTCTAAGTACTTGTCAAAAATTATGAGTGAGTTGTGAGTGTTAAAATGAAAAGGTAGTGTTTGTGTGTGTGTTAAGGACATGAAGGACAGTAGATAACCTTTGAGTTTAGATGATTTTGAACTTAAATTTAAGCATGAATAATGTTAGAAAAGCATTTAGAAATGATAGAGTTGTCAAAGAGTTAGTTTTGGACAATTTGGGAATCTCGAGCTCAAACCATGCGATAGAGACAACCTGTGGAAGTCTGATATATATGGGGTTGTTCTACACCTCAAATGATGCCTAGGAGTCGTAGAAAACCATAGGTTTTAGAACGGATCGATTCCGATAAAAATTGTGTAAGTTATGCTCAAAATAGTACCGTTAGAGAGTCGATAAGTGAAATAACTATGTAAATGCAATTTTTATTGTTTGGAATGAATTTAGTTGATCATAATTAGGTAAACGAAACTTAGATACGAAAGAAAAATCATCGTTGTTCGTTCGATGCGAATGCGAAAAGTGCATCGAAAAGTGCCCAAAACAGGAAGTTTTTGCTAGATTTGAAATAGCAAACGATAGAATTTTTCGACGAAACTTTACGGGTGACTTAGTTATGCGATAAGGAGATGCTAGAAAAAGAAACAGACGTGAAACAAGTGCTGATTTTTACACTATTTTTATTGGTCAAACGGATCATTAAAAAGTTGACTTTTTGTTTAAATCTTCGGAGACCAAACGAGCCATATGGGGATGATCCTAGGGGTCTAAAAATAAGACTTTTACAAAGAAATCAGAATTAGAGAGTCTCGGTTGAGTTAAAATCGAGTTAGGAAAGTTATAGTGTAAAGAATTGTTAATAGAGAAAAGTGTATTGGAAATGTTATTTTAAGTTTTGAGCTATTTGATTAAACAAGTAATGATAAGAAATCGATATGTAGGTGACGGGCAAACAAGTGAGGCAGGAGAGGCTCGTTAAGACAGTTGAACTTGCACAGAGCGAGGTAAGTGTTCTATCACTTACACTATTTTCATTCTTCCTTTAAATGTAATTGTATTATTATAGTTAAATGAGTTAAAAAAAAATGATTTTTAAGGTTATGAGTTAAATCTTCATAAAATGATTCTTACCTCGACTTAAGAAAAAGAGAATTTAAAAGTAAACAGTTTTCGAAAAAAAAGGGGTGAAGAGTTTTGTAACCATGTGTATACTCTTAGTTTACATGAGATTTAGTGCTACGTGACGAGGTAAAAATTTCGCGCGTAGTCGGTTATATTTCTAATTTTGGGCGTTATAGGGCGACGAAGAAATTTCGCTCGTAATCGCCATAGTTATAATTCATATAGCACTACAATCGCGATGAAAAAATTTCGCATTGTAGTTGTTTAGCACTAAGATGGTTTCACACTACTCTTGCGATGAAGTAAATTCCGCTCGTAGTAGTTAAGATATTTTATTAGCTTCACGTTTGGCATCATTCGAAAAATTTACCTCGCGATGGTTCGAATACTTTAGGGGTATACATGTAGTTTTGAGAACTAAAAGTTTTAAAAATCGAAAGTTTAAGGTTAAGTAAGTTCATAAATTATTATATATAGTTATGTGATTTACTACCTTGTTATGTCACACTAACATGGTTGTTTGGTGTATAGTTTCTATATCCTATCGAGTGTCATTACGAGTGACTGCATGACAGGGTCATCATTCTCTATAGATGGGCGTCGAGTAGATGATTTGCATAAACCCTAGATACATTTTGGATGTTGTAAATAATACAATCAAATGATAACATAACTTGAATTGTGGATATATGAATGATGGTTCTTGATGTGATGTTATGTATACTTATATATTTTTGAGACACTTGCATATAATACGCATCTATACTTGAAATTTCTAATTGATCTTGTATGACAATATGATTGTGAAACATGATGTGAATTGTATGTTGGCGAATATGTATACATGTGAAATTACATGTTTGTGGAATAAAAATAGTTGGGAGGTGATCAAGGATAGTTTGAAGTGTATTTTTATGTAGGTCAAATTTTGGAAAGGTTCAAATTATAGTCGTTATGCTATCAAAATTTTTATGAAATCTGTTTTAAAGAAATGCGAAAAATTTTCACCAATCCCAACTATTTTTAAAAGTAAAAAAAGTTTTAAGTTAAAACAAGTAAACCGGTAAAGTATTCTAAGGGTTCGCTTCTTGGATTTTCTTAATCCGATGAGTCGGGTTCGGGGAAGTCCGTTGAAGTGTTCGGTGGGATCTTTCAGACAAGAGTTTAGAAAAGGTCTGGTTCGGGTTCTGTCATAGTCGATCACTATTTTTAAGTGCACGATTTACACACTAGAAAAGCATACAAGTCTACACGGTCTACACGTAATACAATGATGAGTAGAGTATTATTCCTATAAGAATTGTTCAAATTATATATGTTAAATACTAAAATTGATCAAGATAAATCTTATTCAAACTACTAAAATAATAAATTGTGAAATTAAAATGAAAATAAAATAAAGGAAAAAATTAACTAGACTAAATTCAGCCAATAGAGATTAGACTCTAGAGTTATAATTTCATCTTATCAATTCACCCAATCTATTTTTCTATTATTATTAATTTATTCCCATCATATGATTGATTGAATATTTTTGGACTATCCACAAGCCTTTTCCGATGGTCAAGTGAAATTATTTAAATCACTTAATCTACTATATTTCTATGATAATAAGTTAATTTTGGCATATTAAACAGCAATTACTCATTATGATCATACAAACTATACATGTATATTCCTATCCTATAAAATTAATTTAGGTCTAAACCATTAATACCTTTTCCAAGTGTATTCACGGTCTACCATGTCTCTTAACTTAGTGATCAATTAATGCAAGGACATTGCACACAAAATATAATAAAACATAATGATGAGAATTTATATTAAAAACAATATCATAACGACGAGTTTCATGGTTTATGGTTATATTGTAACTCTAGATTTTAGATCTAAAACATCATCAATGTACAAAATAATATTCTCAAGAAATAATTGAACAACATTAATTAAAATAATAAAGTTGAAGAGTTAAAGAAATTCTCATAAAGCAGAGTAATTCTCCTCAGTCCCAAGGCTAGATCAGGCTCCCCTAACTCAAATGTCCTTCTCTTCTTTTCTATCCTAAAGGTGATCTATGATGATATTGAAATATTCCTTCAAAATAATGATGATGAACTGTTATTACCACTTAGTCCTCAAATTCCTCAGTTTTGTTTATTGCCTCGAAAAGTTATCATTTTATTCTTCAATACCTCCCATGAATCACCTAAAAATAGTTACTAAATAAACATTAAAAACATTCATAATTACTCAAGTTTTCAACACAAAAGCTAGGTAAATGAATATAAAATTATGATGTATATTAGCGTGATAAACAATCGCCTTCAGTTGCATGTCAAACCCAAAAACAACCATTTCTAGCACTAAAACACAACACTACCAAGGGCATAAACCAAACCCCCAAAAAAATAATGATAATAATAATGTTATGGGTGATTTTACGATCAGGTCAATTGGGCCAAACGGGCCCAATGACCCGGAGACCAAAAAAGTTCAATAATCGATTTACCTATTTGATCGTGCGGGTGTTCGCTGACCTGCTTGCTTTTCTGTTCGTTGTTATGTTCATATTCCCGGTCTCCCTACTGGTCATCAACCTACTCGTTATTGAAGCCTAGTACCTCGCTCGATATCTTCCTCAATACCTACCCATCCCCGTGCTCGCTCATTAGACCAAATAAAAGTCCGTCTGCTCTGATCGATCAACTTGCTCGCCAATCCACACTTATGCTCGCTTACCTACTTGTGTCTTAAATCTTTTGCCCATTGAGTTATCCGACCATCTGAGGGTTCACCAGCGACCTACCCTGCGACCTTTAAGGGAGTCTGATTATCTTAAACTTTGTTAGTTCGCTAAGTCGACAGGATATTCTATTCGTTAGAGAGGTTCTTCTCTGCCCAGTCCATCACATCACGAGTCAACAGAAGTCTGAATAGCCAGATGAATTACAACCCCAGACATGTCATCTACGCCAACTCCGTTAGAGATTACAGCCTGAATTATGAGAATCCCACCTAACCCTCGTGGGTTAGCCGCCTAAACCCATACTTTGGGTAGAATAAATCTGACACTATCAGCCGCATTAAATATAATTCAAGTGAATTAAATGCAGTCCATGCCGTTACTTTGCTAAAATAGTGAGAGAGTGAGTAGTGGACATATGTATCTAATTGGGCCGAACCATTTAAAAACTTCTTATGTCTTCTCCTTCCTCTTCGACCTCATCTCCTTTGCTTCTTGCTTTACTTATTTAACAACATTAATCCAATACTGTAGCTTGGGCCTAAAACACGAACCTGGTTGACTAAGATTCAAATCCAGACGTCAACAAATAATAACTTAACTGTTGACGTTCAATTTCAGTCAACGAGATTCTTCTAAACGCAATACTGTAATATGATCAAAATAGTGCAAGAGACAGATATAAAATGAAGAAGAAAGCAAAAGGAAGAACAAAAGACAACAAGATTTAGAGTGGTTCGATCAAATTATGTCTACATCCACTGTTTTTCTCTCACTATCTGGGCAGAGTAACGGTAAGTTTACACTCGGTGTTTTTCTCTTGGTTTTATAATGAAAATCCTCCCCTATTTATAGAAGGGGATGTGCTACAGTGAAGCAAAATAAGTTAAAATACAATTATTACTATAGTTAATGCACCTGAATTATAATTAATGTAGCCGGATTACATTTAATGCATTTGACACTTGCCAGGTTTATTCTGTCAAAGTATGGGTTTACACGGCTAACCCATGTGGGTTAAGTGAAATTTCTGTAATCCAAGCTCTAATTTCTGACGGTATTAGTGTGCACGGCACAATATAAATGAGCCTGATTTCGCTTTGAGGGAGCTGGAGATCTCAGTCTTTCTAATGTCATACGAACTGGTAGTAAGTGAGCTTGAGATCGCTGGAGTTGTGAAACTCGCAGGCTGGGAGCTTGCTTCTCCAGACTAGCAAATTGGGCCTGGCCTATTGGGCCAACTAAAATGGGCTTTTACCACCCCATTTAGGTGATCCAATAAATACCTATAACATTAACAATAACATAAAAAATGCAAAATCCAAATAAAAAACACATCAATCTGTGATATAAACCTCTCTTGTCATGGATGAAAAGAGCATCGCATCCGTGATAGGAGAGATTCTACTCACGAATGTTGGGCGAAGATGACGAACAGCCACCTTCAATCAAATGTCAAACCAAAAAACAACAATTTCTAGCACTAAAATACACCAGTATCAACATAACCAAGCACATAAACCAAATCCCAACAAAAACACAAAAAATGCAAAATCCAAATAAAAAATTTCGTCCATCAATGATAGAAACCTTTCCTATCAGTGATGAATGGAGCCTATCATAAATGATGAGCGAAAAAGGTGAGCAACCCCCTTCAATTGCATGTTAAACCAAAAAACAACAATTTCTAACCCTATAATATACCAATATCAACGTAACCAAGCACATAAATCAAAACCCAACAAATATAAAGCAAAAAAATACAAAATAGGTAAAATCCAAATAAAAAATTACGAAGATTTGTGCGAAGATATATGATTCGAATGGCGAAAAATGGCGATGCAACTTACATCGTCGGTGGTCAGCAGACGGTTACCGATGGTCAACGACAGCAATGAGTCCAACAATCCATGATGAGCGAAAATGGGTGAAAGTTGAAAATGAGTGGAGTCATGACACGTAAACATTATATTTAAGGGAAAGGGTAGTTCGGTAATTGCACATTTATTATTATTATTATTTAAGTTTTAAATGACTAGGGCAAATGAGTAATTTAATTGTAAGGGTTGTTTGGTAAAAATGGGGTATATGATACAAATAATTTGTTTGAGGAGATAAAAATAATTTTTTTGAGCTAAAAACAACTTTTTCTTTTGAAATGTGTGTAGTTTTTGGAATTTTCATATATATATATATATTATTAGTTATCATTAGATCTAAAAATTTAAACTAATATAAAAGAATTAAACTATAGTATTTGACACTTATGATTGACATATGACACACTCCCTTTAATGTAACGTGGGCAGATGATCGATGTTGGATATGTTAGGTTGGGTTCCCTCTTATGTAGAGACCCAATAAATCTCAACAAGTTAAATTGAACCCATATAGAAATCCTAATGTGATTAGGAATTATAACCCTATTTAAGTTTGATTTCCTTTATTAATTGGAAAAAAGAAAAAGAGGGTTTGGTGGCTGTGAGAGTTTAGAGTTTTTGGAGGCAGAAAAAAACACAAAATCAAGTGTGAAGAGAGAAAATCGTGTGGAAGAGAGGAGGAAAGAAAAGAGTGAATTTTATGCACAGAAATTCATCCCGTGCAATTTCGAAGTTACTACGATATCTTTTTCGTTAACCGTTGGATCGTGTTGAAATTTGAACAACACATTCATCTCTTCTGGATCTTGATTCTGAACGGTGGAGATCGGAAAGCAGTTATCGTTTGTGAGATTTACAGCCCATAATAGAGCTGTCAAGTTTTTCCTACATTGTCTGCACAGTAGTTTTGTAAGATCAATAGCTCTTTCGTTCATCGTTGGATCGAGTTCAAATTTGGACAGTATACTCAGCACTTGTGATTCTAAATTCTGGACGGTGGAAATCGAATTTCGAGATCCTAATAAAGAGCGACACAGTCCAGAACGTTCTGCTAAGTTTGTATTTTTCTCTTCACTTGTTATTTAAAACTTAATTTTGTGCTACTAGGGAACCTAGATAATTGTTGCTCAGTTTTGGTTCCTATTTGATGTTAAAACAATTTGTTACTCTCATATTTGATTATTAGTGGAGATTTTTGGGCGGACTACGGTCCCGTGGTTTTTACTTCTCACATTGGGGAGGTTTTTCACGTAAAAATTGGCTTGTGTTATTTGTGTATGTGGTGGTGATTTTATTTGCTCATTATTTGATCGTTGGTGGTATTTATATTATGGTGGATTTGTGCATTACTTAGTGGTTTTTCATAGGATTCATTCAGGGGAAGAAAAAGTTCCGCTTTGCAATTTGTTTGTATTTGTTTTTCTCCCATCAAAGTGGTATCAGAGCCAGGTTCTGAATTTTGCAATGATGAATATGGAGAACAATTTGAATCTAAGTAGAATGTTTATTCTGAATGGTTCGAACTATATTTGGAAGGAAAAGATGGAGGATCTTTTGTATGTGAAAGATTTTCACTTACCTGTTTTTGCTACAGAAAAGCCTAATGATAAATCTGATGCAGAGTGGACTTTGCTTCATCGGCAAGAACGTTGTTTCATTAGGCAATAGGTGAGTGACAATGTTTTGAACCATATCAGTGGGGAAACACATGCACAGACTTTATGGGTCAAGCTTGAAGAGTTGTATGCCAGAAAAACCGGGCATAATAAATTGTTTTTGATGAAGCAATTGATGTATTTGAGATATTATGACGGTGCTCCTCTGACAGATCATTTGAATACATATCAGGGGATTATAAATCAGTTGGCTAGTATGGGTATCAAGTTTGATGATAAGGTACAAGCATTATAGTTGCTTGGTACATTACCAAACTCATGGGAGACTTTTAGATCTTTGTCGAACTCTGCTCCGAATGGAACGATGACAATGGATTTGGTCAAGGGTAATATTTTGAATGAAGAGACAAGAAGAAAAGCACAAGGATCCACTTCATCTTCAGAAGTTCTGGTTACAGAAAGCAGAGAGAGGAGTAAAAGCAAGGCTCCGAAGAATAGAAGTCAACACAAAAGTAAATCCAATAAGTTTGCAAATGTTGAGTGTCACCACTGCCACAAAAAGGGACACATAAAGAAAAATTGCAAGTAGTTGGAAAGGAAAAATAAAATGACACAAGCAAAGAAAAAAAGAATGAAAATAATAACAATGATGATAGAGTTGCTACTGCCATTCATGAAGACTTTCTTTTTACGTATGATGCTGATTCCATTAATTTTACATGCCATGAGCCTAGCTGTGTGATTGACAGTGGTGCCTCCATTCATGCTACATCGCGGAAGGATGTCTTTACATCTTACACACATGGTGATTTTGGGAGTGTAAAGATGGGGAATGATGGCACGGTAAAAGTTGTTGGCATTGGAGATGTGAACCTGAAAACAAATAACGGCTCCAAGTTAGTTTTAAAAATTGTAAAACATATTCCTGACATTCGTGTGAATATTATTTCTACAGGTAAACTTGATGATGAGGGATATTGCAACTTCTTTAGTAACGGTCAATGGAAACTCATTAGGGGTGTCATGGTTGTGGCCAAAGGTAAAAAATGTTCTACTTTATACTTGTTGTAGGCAAAAATTTCAAAGTCCATCATCAATGTAATTTAGAATGAAGACAAGGTAGAAATTTGGCACAAGAGGCTTGGACACATTAGAGAGAAAGGCTCGATTGTTTTGACCCAGAAAAAGAAACTACCTGACATGAAAAATATACAGTTGAAGAGATGTTCTCATTGTTTAGCAAGGAAGCAGAACAGAGTCAGTTTTCACAGCTCTCCACCTACAAGAAAGTCAAGTATACTTGATCTAGTGCATTCAGATCTCTGCGGCCCTATGAAGACGAGATCACTCGGTGGAGCCCTATATTTTGTGACTTTCATAGATGATCACTAAAGAAAGACATGTGTTTACACCTTGAAGACAAAAGATCAAGTATTAGATGTGTTTAAGAAATTTCAGGCACTGGTTGAGAGACAGACTGGGAAAAAGTTGAGATGCATCAGAACTGATAATGGGGGAGAGTATACAGGTCCTTTTGATGAGTATTGCAGACAACAGGGTATTCGACATCAAAAGACACCTCCCAAGACTCCTCAGTTAAATGGTTTAGTTGAAAGGATGAACAGAACACTAGTAGAGAGAGTGAGATGTTTGCTTTCACAGGCACATTTACCAGGATATTTCTGGGGTGAGGCTTTGAGTACTACTGTACATGTTCTTAATCTCACATCGTGTGTTCCTTTACAGTTTGATGTACCAGATAGAGCTTGGAGTGGTAAAGATGTTTCATATAATCACTTACGTGTTTTTGGGTGTAAGGCATTTATGCATATTCCCAAATATGAGAGATCCAAGCTTGATATGAAAACTCGACAATGCATCTTCATCGGTTATGGTCAGGATGAGTTCGGATATAGATTCTTTGATCCGGTTGAGAAGAAACTTGTGAGAAGCAGAGATGTAGTATTTATGGAAAACCAGACTATACAGGATATTGAGAAAGTTGGGAATTCAGTGTCCGGTGACAATTCGTTTTGAGTTCAGCTTCTTCAACAAATTTGCCAACACAAATTGATGATTAGCAAGTTGCAGTCGATACAGGTGGTTCTTCACAGGTAGAGGAAGATATTGAAACTAATGAACAGATGCAAATTTCTGATGCTCTATTAGATGTACCACTCAGGAGATCTACCAAAGACCGACATCCTTCCAATCTATATTCTGCAAGTGAGTACGTGTTATTGACTGACGGGGGAGAACCTGAGTGTTATACAGTGGCCTTGAAAGAAGAGCACAAGAAGAAATGGCTTGAGGCTATGCAAGATGAAATGCAATCACTTCATCAAAATCATACTTTCGAGTTAGTAAAGTTGCCTAAAGATATAAGAGCTTTGAAGAATAAATGGGTTTACAGAATTAAGCATGATGAGCTTAGTACTCGACCTCGATACAAAGCCAGATTCAACCAGAGGAAAGACATTGATTTTGATGAAATTTTCTCTCTAGTTGTGAAAATGTCATCCATCCGTGTTGTGCTTAGTTTAGCAGCCAGTCTTGATTTAGAGATTGAGCAGATGAATGTGAAGACTGCATTTCTCCATAGTGATTTGGAGGAAGAGATTTACATGGAACAGCCGGAAGGTTTCATTGTAAAAGGAAAAGAGGATTATGTGTGCAAGTTGAAGAAAAGTTTTTACGGTTTGAAACAGACACCGAGACAATGGTATAAGAAGTTTGAGTCAGTTATGGCTACAAGAAAACAACTTCTGATCGTTGTGTATTTGTTCAAAAATTCTCTGATGATGACTTTATTATTTTACTGCTTTATGTTGATGACATATTGATTGTTGGCAGGAATGTTTCAAGAATTGATAGGTTGAAGAATAAATTAAGTCAATCTTTTGCTATGAAGGACTTGGGGTCAGCAAAGAAAATTCTTGGCATACAAATTGATCGTGATAGAAAATCCAAGAAGTTATATATGTCACAAGCGAAATATGTTGAAAAAGTTCTTCAGAGATTCAACATGGACAAAGCTAAAGCAGTTAGTACTCCACTTGGTGCACATTTCAAGTTGAGTATGAAGCAGTGTCCTCCTACAGATGCCCAAGAAAATGACATGGAAAAATTTCCATATGCTTCAGCAGTCAGCAGTTTGATGTATGCAATGGTATGTACGAGACCAGACATAGCTAATGATGTTGGTGTTGTTAGCCGGTTCATGTCTAATCCTAGAAAAGAGCATTAGAATGCTGTCAAGTGGATCATGAGATATCTTCGAGGTACTTTCAGTTTGAGACTTGGTTTTTATGGTGAGAAGCTACTGCTAGTTGGCTACACAGATGCAGATATGGCAGGAGATGTGGATTCTCGTAAGTCAACATCTAGTTATTTGATTATCTTTGCAGGTGGTGCTGTAGCTTGGCAATCGAGATTGCAGAAATGTGTTGCTCTTTCTACCACAGAAGCAAAATTCATTGCAGCAACTGAAGCTTGTAAAGAGTTGTTGTTGTGGATGAAAAAGTTTGTTGTAGAGCTTGGTTTCAAGCAACAGAGATATGTGTTATTATGTGATAGTCAAAGTGCTATTCACCTTGGGAAGAATTCAACCATTCATGCAAGATCGAAGCATATCGACGTGAGATATCATTGGATTAGAGATGTGTTGAATGATAAATTGTTGGAACTTGACAAAGTTCATACAGACCACAATGGATCTGATATGTTTACAAAAGTATTACCAAGGAAGAAGCTTGAGGTCTGTAGGATGATCGCCGGAATGGCGAACCCCTCCATATAATCGAAAAGGGGGAGATTTGTTGGGTTGGGTTCTGTTGACACTTAATTTTGGTCAACTTGGTTCTCCAAGCCCAATACCTGCGATACGACAAATCACACACGAAACAAATACTACCAGGACCAAAACAAACAAGACGCAACAAGATTTTACGTGGTTCGGTAAGAACAATGGCTTACGTCCACGACAATTACCCCTTCTCTCTCTCGGAGTAATTGTATTTTATTTCACTCTGTCTTTTACACTGAATTGTATCTCCTATTTATAGTGGAGATGTTACAATTGGAATAAGTTTGAGAATCTTACAGATAAAGCAAAAAATATTATACATTAATTGAGATAATATCTTTCAAGATTATCTTTATCGCAAATATAGCAATTACCAAGATTGCAGAGATTCGATTTGCATGGAAATAGACAAGTTGACTCATTTCCTGAATTGAATTGATTCGCCTTCTAGAAGGTCAACTAGTCAACTCTAGCGAACAAACTATTCAGTGATCAAATATTATGCCGGATGAGCAAGCTATTTCAACGATCAGAGGTTGCACCCATCGAGCAGCCTGCCTTGACGGTTAGACACTTCTGCTACCGAACAGATGAGCAGAGTCAGCTATCCTCCTAACTATCGAGCAGACGAGCAGAATCAGCTCTCTTTGACTATCGAGCAGACGAGTAGAATCCCTGATCGCTGCAATGACTTATAAAGGGCATTTATCAAGCAGTTCTTTGTCTACGAACAGACTATCTTTTATGCTTTATCCACCGGTCAAACCTTCGCACAGTTAGTCCGGACATTTAGTGCTTCAAGGCGATCAATCACATAATCGGGTATGCTCGGGTATATCTGTTACTGAATGGCTATACTCCTTCCTTTGACTTCTAACCATTTTGACCAGTACTTCCTGGACTTCTTGATTCAATAGGCCTTCATTCTTGGGCTTTTCTATTGTACTAAAATGCCCACAACACTAGCCCCCTTGCTTTTAGTATATTTTTTGTACTGAAAGCAACATTCTTATTTTTAGGGTTCTTTTAGCGGGACATGGACCGTCTCCTCTTTTTGAATGTTACTTTGTTTGCGCCATGTGGCAATTCCCTAGGCACCGGCTCTATGTATATCAAGCGTCGCGTTTATTACTGCATGCATTAAATGCGCATCTTTTCGATGGCTGCTCATGATGACGAAACCATGGTTTTCGCGCTGAACTACTGAATTACTGACGACGATTTGGGTGTTCTGGCCTAACGATTGGGGTTTCAAGACATCAGCTGTACATAAACCCTTAGTCCTTCCATCTTCGCCTTTTACTAGCCATTTTCGAAGACAGGCGCTTTACTGCTTCCATTTTTCTCCCATTTTCCATTGTTTTCCTGCATCCTTTTCTTCTTTACCAGCGAAATTTTTCATACTCAAGGTAACTTCTCGTATTCTTACTCAATCTGCTTTAATTAAGATTGTTGCTTGCATGTATTTGATTGTTCAGGCGTAAACCCTTGCTTGCAAGCGTTTTCGTTACATCTTAATATGGTTTTTCTTAGAGAATCTGGAGTAGATATTAGTTTAACTGTTTTAAGTTACATCTACGCATGCCCTTCGTCGTTGGTGTTCGTCTGATTTCCTCACCGTGGTGGGTTTAAAAATCCATTGGTTTGTTCAATGTTCCTTGTAATCTGTTAGGCTTATAAATAAGGTTCCTCCTATGCCTAACGGCCCCCTTTGAACGCACGGCTAGTCTTTTTAGAGAAGTAAGGGTACCCTTAAATACTGAATTCTGGTCTGCTTTCTGCAACCTGATTTCCCTATTGTTTTTGTAGATGTCTGGTCGTAGTCGTCGCGGTCATAAAGTGGGGTCAACTGATGCAGCCTCCGAGGAGGATCTTGACCGAGTCAGGGATACTAATAACACGACCTCTCAGAGCGGTGGGGTTGCTTCAGGCCCTTCCGAGCAACGCGCTTCTTCTGCCCACACCCTTTTTTTCATATATGAGTCTTCCCTTAGCCTCAGTGATCTTGAAACTATTGCTGAGGGCTTCTCTTTACCTTCCAACTGCCGTGCCATGGTGCCAAAGGCTTCAGACCACGCGGCCTTCCCTCCTAAAGGTTTCTTCGCTATAAGCCATCAACATATAGAGGCCGGTTTTAGATTTCTGGTTCATCCTTACCTGGTCACTCTTCTGAACGATCTTAACTTAGCCCCTTTTCAACCTACCCTTTACTCTTATGCTCACCTTACTGCCTTAACTTTAATTTTTCTCAAAAACGACCTTCTCCCTCCGACTCCTACCATGATCCAACATCTTTTTCTATTTAAGAGCACTACGGGCCCTAAATCCGACAAGAAAGATGGGTTTTATTATACCTCGGCCCGAAAGTCTCCTTACAAAGTACACCTCCCTCAAGGAGTAATTAAGTCTAATGTAGGCAACTACAAGTCGCGGTGGTTCTACGTGTCATGTTTGTCTTTATCAAACCTGAAGAATTTTTCCTTTTGTCTCTTTCCTAGTAAGTGTACTCGCATTTATACTTATTTTATTCACATTCTGCTCGTTACTAATGTTGTCCTTGTGCAGACGTTTCCAGGGGTGAAATTCCTCTGTCATATCGGGAGTTTTCTCTATTGGAGAGGTTCTCAGAAGTGAAAACTCTTTCAGACAATCAGCCGCCTTCTGAACTCCTACTTCAAATATACGGTCTTGCCCCTGCAGCCAACCAAAAATTACTGGACAAAAATTCTGATTTAAGCTCTCGCGAGGATAAGGAGATCCCTTTTGCTTTTGAAGCCTCCGGTCAGGAAATTCCACATTTAGCGAATACACAAACTCCGAAAATGGTGAGGCTTCATTTCGAACAACCTTTACCCGGTCAGGCTTCTGCCTCAAAGAAATCTGACCAGGCTGCTAGGAGTTCGGATACTCCTGCTGCTGCTGAGGTTCCTTCAGGATCACCTCTCCAAAAAGATTCTGATGAATCTCTTGTTCGCCTTATGAGACAGAAATAAGTGGCAAGGAAATCTTCAAATAGAGACGCTCACAGAGATGCTGCATTTCAATCCGTTCCTGCTACCAACAGTTCACTGGCTGCTCGCCCCCAAAGCATAGATAAAGGTAAAGGGATCGCCAACTCAGGAATGGCAGAACCCCCTGCCAAGCGCCAAAGGACACATGAGACGGACCCTGCTACTGAAGAACATACCCAGGATTTTGATGCAGGAATATACTATAATGATCTTTTAGATCGCGCGTCTCAATTCCTAGGAATGAAGAAACTAACCTTCTATAAAGAAGAGATGAAGGGCAAGAGGGTAATTAATTATTTGTGCTTCCACAACATGCTCGTAAGTCTTTTATTTTTATTGTTGTTGTTTTCTTCTTCGTCCTTCCTGTTTGAGTAACAATTCGTTTCATGCGTCTATGACATACATGAAACTCTTTAGAGAGATTGCGGATTGGCCCGAGGAGAAAGCTACCATGGAAGCCACCATCAATTCCCTGGAAGATGAGAATAATAGAATGCAAGAAGAGGTAAGCTCTTATGAACTAGAGCTTGAAAAATCAAGGGAGGCCTTCCGCGATCTGGAGCAGGAACATGAGAAAACCATTAACTTAAAGCTTGAGCAACGGGAGACCATGAAGATGCAGAACGAGCAGATTCTCTTCAGGGACAAAGAGATCAAGGAGCTGAAGCATGCTCTTCATTTCGCTTAGGATTCAGAGAAAAAGCTGAAAACAGAAAACGAGGAGCTGAAAGGGAAGTTGTCCTTGCGCGAGCATGAAGCGAACGAAGCTAAAATAGTTATGGAAGCAATGAGGCAGGAGACAATTTCTCTCAAGGAACAAATAACCTTGGAGCGGGAATGCACTGAGACTTTGGTCCGGGAAGTAGAGGAAAGAATGGGGAGTTTGTTCCTGTACAATCTGTGGCTCAAACGACCAGACGTAGATGTTTCATTCTTTAGTCCAGAGGTTATGGCAGAAGTGAAGTTGTATGCTCAACAGGCTTACTCGAAAGTCAATCTTTCAGCCTCTCAATCCGGTCATCCTCCTAATAGTGCCGCTCCTACTCACACAGGATCTTACTCTAGCTCCCCTCGTCCAATTAACATTGATGATAGCGGGGTGTTTGGCCAGCAGAATTTCCCTACTAACACTTAGGAATTTTTCTTGTCTGTTTTCCTGTAATAAATTTGTATTATTGACAATATTATTCGATCTAATAAATTATTTGCTATTATTCCTTATTTGCATATCTCTGTTAGTTATTCTGTTCAATCGTGTAAGCTGAAACAGTGATCAAACTTATTCAAGTAGAGTAGGTATGGGGACAGCTATTGTGCTGAAATTATCCCTTTTTAAGGCCCCTTACCTCTGCTCAAACAAGTATCCGGCTAGCTGGCTTGCTTTATAAAGTTTTCTTCTCAATATCCGAACAGAGTAGGTATGGGGACAACTAGCGTACTGAAATTATCCTTTTTAAGGCATCTTACCTCTGCTCGATTAATTATCTGGATAGACCGTTTGCCTTCTCCAGTTGGTTTGAATTGTCAACTTTTCCCAACATTTAAATTTATTCGAGCAGAGTAGGTGTGGGGACAACTAATCGTGCTGAAATTATCCTTTTTGAGGCCCCTTACCTCTGCTCGTTTAGACCTACAGATCAAATGTTCCTTCTAGAGCTTGTTCGCTCACAAGTTACATAGGCCTTCCAAGGTTATTTCATAAGTCCACAGGCCATGTGCATCCCTTCCAGAGTCCGGTTACTCACAGGCAATGCTAAGGTCTTCCAGGACGTTTTTAGCTCACAGATAATAATTACACCTTCTAGAGCCCGGTTACTCACAGATGGTAATCATATCTTCCAGAGCATTTGCTTACAGGTGTCAATTGAACCTTTCAGAGTCTACTCGCTGACAGGTAGCAATTAAACCTTCCAAAGCATGAGTAGAAATAATAATCAACCGAATGTGAAATGATCAGGAATTGCCATTTGAAGAAAATCTTTATTGACTCAACTGCATTCATACACCAAAAAAAAATTTATTAAAACAGAAACTGAATGATTTAAACATAGTATGGTCACAGATTCTCAGCATTCCATGCTCGAGGGACTTTTGCTCCTTCCAAGTTAGTCAGGTGGTAGGCTCCATTCTGTAGACTGTCTTTCACAATATAAGGTTCTTCCCAATTTGGACCAAGCGTTCCATCTCTAGATTTCTGGGTAGCAAGTAGAATAAGGCGCAAAACCAAATCTCCTGCCTTAAACTTCCGGGTGCGGACCTTCCTATTGTAGAACCTGGCAACTCGCCTCTGATAGACAGCAATCCTCACTTGAGCTTCATCTCTTGCCTCTTCGACTAGATCCAAATTAGCAGCGAGCAGATGGTTGTTATCATCCTGGTTAAACGTTGTTCTGCGCTGACTAGTAACCTCATACTCGGCTGGAATCATCGCTTCCGAGCCATAGACCAATGAGAAAAGAGTTTCTCCTATAGTGTTGCGAGCAGTGGTTCTGTACGCCCACAATACTTTCTGCAGCTCATCTACCCAAGCTCCTTTGCTTGCTTCCAGCTTAGTCTTTAAGTTTTGCTTGATGATTTTATTGACAGCCTCCACTTGCTCGTTGGCCTACGGGTGATCTACTGCTGAGAAGTTCTTTTTAATCTCGAGATCCCTGCAAAATTTTTGAAACTGTTCTCTGCTGAACTAGGTTCCATTATCTGTCACGATCTGCTGTGGAACTCCGAACTTGCAAATAATGTTTTCCCAGATAAATTTTTCAACTTTGGTAGAAGATATTTCGGTAAGCTCTTTAGCTTTCGCCCATTTTGTGAAATAATCCACTGCTACAATGGCATGCTTACACCTTCCTCGAGCTGTGGGGAGTGGTCCGATCAGGTCCATGCCCCAGATGGTGAAAGGCCACGGATTGACCATCTGCTGCCAAAAAGTCGGTGGGGCTCGAGGTATTTTGGCAAACCTCTGACATTTATCACATTTCTTGACAATTTCAATTGAATCCTGTTTCATTGTCGGCCAATAGTACCCTTGCCGAAGAGCTTTCTGAGCCAATGATAGCCCCCCGGCATGATTCCCACAGTGTCCAACATGTATATCATTCAGAATGACCTAACAGTCCATGCCATCGATGCACCTAAGTAGAGGAGCCGACAATCCTCTTTTGTATAGTCTGTCATCATAAATGCAGTACTGGGCTGCTCGTGCTCGAAGACGGCGAGACTCCAGTTTATCCTCGGGTAACTTTCTATTTTGCAAATACTCCACCAGAGGATTCATCCAGGAGTCCCGTGCCACTACAATCGCCATTATCTCATCTCATGACTCCGTACTTGGAACCGGCAACACTTCTACTGGTACAGCCCCCATGAAATTTGCATATTTAGTAGTGGCCAAACGAGCTAATGCATCCGCATGAGAGTTTTGTGATCGCGAGACATGTTGTAATTCGTACTTCTCAAACCCTGCCAAAAGTTCCCGGACTTTTTGCAGATAGATAGCCATTTTTGATCCTTTGGCTTGGTATTCTTCCCGGACCTGACATACAACAAGCTAGGAATCACTGTAAATCCTTACCCGTTCTGCTCATACTTCTTTGGCCAATCTTAATCCTGCCAACAATGCTTCATATTCGGCCTCATTGTTGGTGGCCTTAAATTTGAATCTTAAGGCACATAGAATTCTATGACCTTCCGGGCTTATCAGCATTACACCAGCCCCAGCCTTCTGCTCACTCGAGTATCCATCTACATACAGCTTCCAGAATGGACCTTCAGAAGATTCGGGTTCTTCACTACTCGGCCCTATGAACTCAGCCACAAAATCCCCTAGCACCTGCCCTTTGATTGCTGTTCAGGGCTTAAATTCTATTTCAAACTAGGCGAGCTCGATGGCCTATTTAAGCAAACGACCAGAGGTGTCAGGCTTTTAAAGAACCTGTTTTAGAGGGTACCTGGTCGGAACTTCAATGGTATGCGCCTGAAAGTAAGGGCGGAGCTTCCTCAATGTATCACCAAACAGTATGCAAGTTTTTCCATGTGAGTATATCTAATTTCTCTGTCGAGCAACCTTTTACTTATATAGTAAATGGGAAGTTGCTTTCCATCTTTCTCACGGATCAGGGCCCCACTAAGGGCGTGCTGGGAAACTCCTAAGTAAACGACCAGTTTCTCCTTTTCTATTGGCTTGGATAATAAAGGTGCTCGGCCCATGTATTCCTTCAATTATTGAAAGGCTGCTTCACATTCCTCAGTCTACTGAAAGTTTCTAACCTTCTTTAGCACGTCGAAAAATGGAACATCTGTCTGTCGACCTAGATATAAACCTGCTCAGAGTAGCAACTTGGCCATTTAGACTCTGTACCTCCTTGATCTTAATGGGTGACTTCATGTCGATGAGGGCTTTGATTTTCTCGAGGTTTGCTTCAATCCCCCTGCTGTTGACCATGAATCCTAAAAACATGCCTGAGGCTACTCCAAACGCACACTTCAGGGGATTCAGCTTCATCTGAAATTTCCACAGAATCTGGAACATCTCCCTCAAATCGTGCATATGTTCGCGTGCTCGCTTAGATTTTACTAACATGTCATCGACATATACTTCCATTGTTCCCCCTATCAAATGTTCAAACATCATATTTACCAAACGTTGGTAAATTGCTCCTGCATTCTTCAACCCAAACAGCATCACCATATAGCAGTAAAGTCCCCGATCAGTAACGAATGAGGTGTGTTCCTCATCGTTGGGTTCATTGGGATCTGGTTATACCCCGAGTAAGCATCCATGAAACTAAGGAACTGATGTCCAGCAGTACCATCAACAAGCTGATCGATCCGTGGTAAAGGAAAACTGTCTTTCGGACATGCCTTGTTTAGATCGGTGAAGTCGATACAGGTCCTCCACTTTCCGTTCTTCTTTTTTACCAGAATAGGGTTTGCCACCCAGACCGGGTAATAGACTTCCCTGATAAATTTGTTCGTCAGGAGTTTCTCTACTTCTTCCCTGAGCACCTCATATCGCTCCTCCGTCATTGGTCTTCTCTTTTGACGAACTGGCTTATGAAGAGGGTTAATGATCAACCTATGCGACATTACATCCGGGCTAATTCCTACCATGTCTTCATGATTCCATGCAAAGACATCCAGATTTTCTTTCAAGAACTCAACGAGCTGTTCCTTAATGCCTGGGAGTAGATCTTTCCCTATCTTTAAACATCGTCTGGCATCCTGCTCGCTAACCTGCACATCTTCCAATTCTTCCACAGGGCCTGTTGCTCGATCTTCATCTATTTCTCTCGGATCCAAGTCCTGACTCACTCCCACAGTGCTAATTGGTTGTTTCTTGTCCTCAGTCACCATGCTGACATTTTTTCCCTTGACCCCAACTTTAACTACATTTTTATAGCACCTCCTTGCGACTTCTTGTTCTCCTCTAACACATCCTACCCCATTCGGAGTGGAAAATTTAATGGTGAGCGTTATGGTGGATATTGCTATATCTAAGTCATTCATAGCTGGTCTTCTGAGGATAGCATTGTATGCCGAAGGACAATCGATAACTAAGAAATCGACCGTCGTGAGAGCTTGTCTGTCCGAATCCCCTATAGCGATGGGAAGTCTGATTGGCCCCAGCGACACAATTGCATCTCCTGTAAAGTCGAAGAGGGTTTCAGGAGATGGTGATAACTGCTCAGATGCTAAACCCATTTGTTCAAAACAACCTCTGTACATCACATTCACCGAGCTGCCTGTATCCATCATTATCCTCCTTACTTCAGCATTGCCGATTCTTGCCCTGATGACCAGTGCATCATTGTGGGGCCAATGTACACCTCGGGCATCTTCTTCATTAAACATCATGCTACCTGAAGCTACTCTGGCTTTCTTGATCGGCCCTTCCATTTCACTATGACCCGTTAGTAAGACGCGGTTGGCCTCTCGCACATAGCGCTCTTGTGACCTATTGGATGTCCCTACAATGTGCGGTCCTCCATTGATAGTAAAGATGGTCCTTACAGCGGGTAAGTGGCCTTGATCAGTCATCTGCTGTGGTTGTTGCTGGGCAGGTTGCCGAGATGTGTCAGGGTGTTCTTGTACTGGCTAATACCCTTGCTGGGGATGCTGATTTTCTGGGCGCGCCACATACTCCCTCAGACGACCTATTTTAATCAATTCTTCTATCGCATCCCTGAGTTCCCTGTACTGAGAAATATAGTGCCCGTTTTCTCTATGATAGGCACAATATTTCCTTGGATCTTGGAATTTCCTCGGAATATTTGTGGGACTTAGCTTCCCGAAATTTTCTCGTCTTTTCTCTGCTTCAAATATCCTGTCCTGTCTGTCGGTCAAGATGCTGTAATTCTTATAGTGATCTCTTGGTGGAGATGTCTTCTTTCGGGACTCATTTTTTGACCGCTTTGCTACCTGATTACTGGAGCGATGTTTGTGACCGCTCTCTTCGCTTTCACGCTGACCCCTCTTTTTTCCTTAGCATGTACTGCTCGCTCCGTTTTTCAGCTTGCTGGACTTCTTCTGCCCGAAAGTATCTTCCCAGCTAATCTCTTTTGCCGCACGGTCATAAAATTCCCTCATGCTTTTCACAGGATTCCTGTAGATGCTTTTATAAAGCTTTTCGTCCTTCCTTAGTCCTGCAGAAATTGCAGTTAAGATACTTTCATCAGAGGGATTCTCCACATTGTTTACCTCACGCCTGAATCTGGCGATGTAGTCCCTTAAAGTCTTCTCCCGCTTCTGAAAGATAGTTGCTAAGTGGCAAGTCGGTGTGAACTGTTTTCTCAATGCTTTGTACTGGTCCTTGAATTTTCTTTGGCATTCATCCCAGCTATTTATACTATGGGTCGGAAGACTCCTCAGTCATGTCCTTGGAACATTCCCTAATGTTGCCAGGAACACCCGACACTTGACCAGAGAATTAAAGGTCTGCAAGTCCATTTGAACATTGAAAGTGTCTAGATGATCATACGGGTCACTATCCCCGTCATAAAGCGGGATGTTCGGGAGCTTGAATCTTGGTGGCAGCAGCTGTGTTTCAATCTCTCTCGAGAATGGAGTTCTATCTTCTCTTCCCCCTGCTTGGCCGTGGAACCCGGGTCTAGTTTCTAACTGCTGAACCCTCTGCATTAATTCTTGCATCATTGGATCCCGCTGTTCAATCCTGTTCGCTGGGGACTGATGATTCCTCTTACTCTCCCTGCCCTCTGAGAAGCGAGTTCGTGACCTCCCTCGGTCCAGAGACATTCTTTCACGTGATCCATTCCTCTTGTGAGAACTTTCTACATGAGGTGGTTCTCGTCGGTGCAAACGCTCTCCATTACGTTGCTGAACTCTTTCATCCCCATGGTTAGTCTCCACACAGCGGCTGCCGTCCTGACTTACTCTGATTCTCAGATTGGGAGGGTGTGGAGCCACTTCTTCTTCATGAACTAGACGTCCTTCCCTTCTCCGGCGTAAGTTTGAGGAACGGACAAAAACTACTGGCTGTTCTCTTACCCTGCCAACCTTTTCTCTTCTAGCAGGCACGACACCTACCGACTGGTGTTGAGGTTGAGGGTCCACGTTTCTGCGAACCTCCTGGTCCCGGGCCTGTGTTAGGGTTCTGATGGCCTCTGCTAATCGTGCCACCGTATTCTCTAACGCCTCCTGATGCGTTTCCTGACGCTGCTGCCAAGTTGGGGCAACGTCTCCACCATCGGCTGCTTGATGTGGGGGAAGCGGAGGCAAAACTGCACTAGACATCCCTATCGCCTGACCCTGGCCTTGATGGCCCTCCGATTGGTTAGCCTCTGTTGTAACAACCCTAGTTGTCTTGACCCTGGCCATGTTAGCAAATCAAAACAAGAGAGAATATTATTAAAAAGAAGTTGTCAAATCGCAGTCTGGGTCCTTCCTTTAGCGTCAAAAGATGTTGACACTTAATTTTGGTCAACTTGGTTCTCCAAACCCAATACCTGTTATACGACAAACCACACACGAAACAAATACTACCAGGACTAAAACAAACAAGACGCAACAAGATTTTACGTGGTTCAATAAGAACAATAGCCTACGTCCACGACAATTATCCCTTCTCTCTCTCGGAGTAATTGTATTTTATTTCACTCTGTCTTTTACACTGAATGGTATCTCCAATTTATAGTAGAGATGTTACAATTGGAATAAGTTTGAGAATCTTACAGATAAAGCAAAAAATATTATACATTAATTGAGATAATATTTTTCAAGATTATCTTTATCGTAAATATAGTAATTGCCAAGATTGCAGAGATTCGATTTGCATGGAAATAGGCAAGTTGACTCCTTTCTTAAATTGAATTGATTTGCCTTCTAGAAGGTCAACTAGTCAACTCTAGCGAACAACCTATTTAGCAATCAAATATTGTGCCGGACGAGCAAACTATTTCAACGATCAGAGGTTGTACCCATCAAGCAGCTGCCTTGACGGTTAGATACTTCTGCTACCGAACAGACGAGCAAAGTCAGCTATCCCCCTGACTATCGAGCAGACGAGCAGAATCAGCTCTCTCTGACTATCTAGCAAACGAATAGAATCCCTGATCGCTGCAATGACTTATAAAGGGCATTTATCAAGCAGTTCTTTGTCTACGAACAGACTATCTTTTATGCTTTGTCCACCGGTCAAACCTTCGCACAGTTAGTCCGGACACTTAATGCTTCAAGGCGATCAATCACATAATCAGGTGTGCTCGGGTATATCTGTTACTGAATGACTATACTCTTTCCTTTGACTTCTGACCATTTTGACCAGTACTTCCTAGGCTTCTTGATTCAATGGGCCTTCGTTCTTAGGCTTTTCTATTGTACCAAAATGCCCACAACAGGTTCCCTCTTATGTAAAGACTCAATAGGTCTCAACAAGTTAAATTAAGTCCATATGGAAATCCTAATGTGATTAGAAATTATAACCCTATTTAAGTTTGATTTCCTTTATTAATTGAAAAAAAGAAAAATAGGGTTTGGTGGCTGTGAGAGTTTAGGGTTTTTGGAGGCAGAAAAAAACACAAAATCAAGTGTGAAGAGAGAAAATCGTGTGGAAGAGAGGAGGAAAAAAAAGAGTGAATTTTCTGCACGAAAATTCATCCCGCGTAGTTTTAGAGTTACTATGATATCTTTTTCGTTAACCGTTGGATCGTGCTAAGATTTGGACAACACATTCATCTCTTTTGGATCTTGATTCTGAACGGTGGAGATCGAAAACGGAGGTTTCATTTGTGAGATATATAGCCCGTAATAGAGCTGTCAGGTTTTTCCTGCATTGTCTATGCAGTAGTTTTGTAAGATCAATATCTCTTTCGTTCACCGTTGGATCGAGCTCAAATTTGGACAGTATACTCTGCACTTGTGATTCTAAATTTTGGACGGTGGAGATCAGATTTCGATATCCCAGTAAAGAGCGATGCGGTCCAGAACGTTCTACCAAATTTGTATTTTTCTCTTCACTTGTTATATAAAACTTAATTTTGTGCTACTAGGGAACCTAGATAATTGTTGTTCGGTTTTGGTACCTATTTGATGTTAAAACAATTTGTTACTCTCACGTTTGATTATTAGTAGAGATTTTTGGGTGGACTATGGTCCCGTGGTTTTTACTTCTCGCATTGGAGAGGTTTTTCACGTAAAAATTGGCTTGTGTTATTTGTGTATGTGATGGTGATTTTATTTGTTCATTATTTGATTGTTGGTGGTATTTATATTGTGGTGGATTTGTGCATTACTTAGTGGTTTTTCATATAATTCATTTAGGGGGAGAAAAAGTTCCGCTTTATAATTTGTTTGTATTTATTTTTCTCCCATCAGGATACATGTTAAAAAACGCTCCTTATAGTTATAATATGTATAACAAGAATTCAAGATAAAAAATAAGAAAGAGAATTTAAATCAGAAACCTCTAAACTCTAATACTATATTTATTATCATAAAATTCAAAATTTTGAGTTGATGAAAGATAATTTAACTATATCATTTAAGATTTTAAATGTATATATATATATATATATTCTCCGTTTATATATGTGCCCAAAACTTATTAATCCGGAGGTGAAGTGGACGATAGACATAGTTCAGGTGTCAGTAGCAATCATGTTAAAGTTGCAATCACATGTCATTAAAGTCAAAAGTAGCATACTCCTATCACTATAATTACTATTTGTGCCTTTAAATACACAATCATATGTCTTTTGCGTCACTGATCACTATTGACTTCTCTTTGATTGCGCTGAAAAATTGAAATGATTGTTATTACTTTAATTTTTTAACTTAACGATATCTTTTTCAGGTTTATTGAAAGAGAAATGAAGAAAGCATTATCTTACGCGAGTCCCTAAATAAATAATTGAGAAACTGTAAATAGATTCAAATGTAACAAATAATTGTTTCAATATTTTAAATTTATTATTAATAAATTAATATCTATTTTAAAATCTAATACCAAACAGGTTAGAGATTTGTTTGGATAGGACTCAACTTGAATATGCACTCCCACAAACATTAGGTCGAAATCTCTCCATACATGTTATGTGACTTGATTTTATTTTAGATGCAAATTTTTTATTTAGATCAGGGAAAAACAACTTAAACTCATGGCCTCAATGTGTGGATGTAAAAATTATCACTACCCTACCTTAATTTTATGGCTTCACATATGTTATTATTTTCAAGTAGTGGTGTCTTAAACCCCTCAAGAGATGTGCACAACAATTGAACTAAAAGAGAGTGTGCATAACAAAACTAATAACAAAAATTAATTAAATTCTGTAAAAATTTAATTAAACAGACCTAATAAAAAAAAACTTAATAATATTTTATTACTAATAAATATGCTTCTGTTTGCTAAATTAAATTAATTGTAAATACCTTTTTCAAATCTATACTGTAGCTACAAGAAATTTTAAACCTTTTTAAAAAGTTTGCTTCAATTTTTAAAATATATTAATTTCGATTTTCTTTAAACTTAATACAACATAAACTAAGAGTATGCTAGACATCATATCTTGCATCACAACTTTCATCCAACTTCATGGTGTATTAATTAATGATTGAATACTTAATGATGATTATTTTTATAATTTAAAGTATTTGTTCATTAATTGATAAACTATGAGTCGAGATCAGGTTGAGAAATAAAAAGTGGGATAACTAACACTATTGTTACACTAACCTATATAAATAATATCATAATTAATATATAGTTATCGCCTCATTTAAGATATAAGTAATATTGACTGCTATGTACTAGGTTTTAGTGGTGTATAGTCTTCATTCAATCTGACAATACCTCAGTTCAAATGACTACACCATATATAATATTTCAAATATATACATTATAGTTTTGTTTGTAATACAAAATTGTATTACAATAAGTAAAAAATATTGTAATACAAAATTAGAATTCAAATAACATTACAGTTTTGTTTGTATATGATTGTATGTAAATTATGTTTTTTATTTATGATTATAATAATCCAAAATCTATAGATTAATATTAAAATTAAAGGTTTGTTGAAATATAAGATAAAACTATGTGTCTCAGAAAATCCATTCCTTTAAAATCAAGAGTATTCTACTCTCATAATAAAGAGAAAAAATCCCAAATATATATACATTGCTAAATGCACATTTTGGGATTCAGACTCCGATTATAATTATCAATGAAAGCGTCTTATCACTTAAGTTATGAACAGATATGCATCCGAATTGCATTGAAGGCTAACTAATTTTGATTTAATAATCAAAGTATATAAAAAGTCTTCTATGAATAAAGAATGTATATAAGAATCTTGCTAAGAAAATCACATCAAAAGCATGTGTTCTCCCAGTTTCCAAGATATACAGAGGAAGTAATTTTGATTTTTGAGAGGAATACGAAAGAATATATATGGATATGTTATGGGCGGAATGTCGGCAAATGGTGAAAACTGTGTGTCAGCTGCACACGCACATTGCTTCAAGGGTGCTTAGCAACATGAGTGATGGTGGTGGTTGTGGGACCCTAATTTCCAACAACAACCAACAAAGAGCCGCGTGATCAATATGCATTACTCTTTGGATGCTTTCGGTTCTCTTTCTAAATTGCATTTACCTGCATCTACATGTTTTTTTATCTAATTGTTGCTTTATGTGTATTAATTTTTAATCTTAATATCTTTAAGATGTGATAAGCGATAACTCCAATCATATCACTAGAGGACAACAACAAAAATCATGCATTATGTATATACTACCCTTGCTATGGAAAATAAGTCTTCAGCGAAAATTAAATAAATGTACGATAGATATTATTCTTAATTTGTTCATTCAATAAAAATTTTACTTTTTTTTTTCTTTTTTTTAATGAATTACTAATAAGTATTTAATTAAAATAAAAGTGTATTGTTGATAAGGAGCAAAATGCACAAAACCCACTCTTAAGGTAAGACTTTAAATATCCATAGTCAAAGTTTGGTTTTTATAAGATAATACCCCCAACTTAACTGTCAAAAGACGTGAAATTTAACTGCTAACTATGTTCTATAGTAGAAAGACGAAAATACCCTTGATTTTTAAATTGATTTTCTTTTAAAAGTTAAAATAATAAACATTAATTTAATTAAAAATAAATTAAAAAAAAAACAGTAAATCCATGGAAGTTGAGACATGCAGGGAGATGAATATCATCATCTCAACACACGCACTGCACAAACATCCATCCTCAATACAGTACAACATATCCATCTCAGAATCATCATCATCAACTTCAAACTCAAACTTGAAAATCAAACTCATACTCCATCTCAGAATCATCATCATCAATAATAAATCAAACTTAAACATAAACAAAAGAATTATCACCCAAAAAATCATCAATAAACCTATTCAAAAAATCATCAACTGGGTTCAAATTAAACCCAGATTTTATAAATCTGGGTTTGAATCGAACCTTGATGTTTGGGTTCGTGGAACCTAGATGAAATCTGGGTTGTCGAACCTCGATTTCATCATCTGGGTTCGACCCAGATGAAATATGAGTTCCATGAACCCAGATGAACTTTGGGTTCCATGAACCCAAATGAACGAGAAAAGAAGAAAAAGAGAATAAGAAGAGAAAAAGAAGAAGAAGAAGAGAAGAAGGTTTTGAATAGAGGAGAGAAATAAAGGTGAAAAAGAGAGACTGAGTCATTATGGGGTTTGGTGGAAAGGGTGGTGGTCGATGCGTGAGAGGATGGTGGTAGAGGTCTGGTATCTGGTGGAGGATGACAGAGAGCGATAAAGAGAGAGATGGAGAAGCATGGTGGAGAATGATAGAGAGAGAGAGACAGAGAAGCATGGTGGTAGAGAGAGATGGAAAATGAGAAGTTTTGATAATTTTTATTATTAACAAAGAACGAAACTACATTTGGTCAACCAAACATTGACTACTAGACACTAATGGCTTGGAGGTATTGTGTTATAAAAATCAAATTTTGATTATGAGTCTTTAAAACCTTATCTCAGAGGCGTTTTGTGCATTCTGTTCATTGATAAGGGGTGTTGGCCAACGGTCTTAGTTTTCTCACCCTTAAAGCAAAATTATATATATATATATATATATATATATAACACTCTCAAGTCCGAAATTAAACTTGACTCTATATATATGTATTTATTTATTTATTGAGTCAAGTTTAATTTCAGACTTGATATTTTTTATTTTTTATTTTTAAATTTCAGACTTGACGGTTCAAGCATCAAAATCAAACAAAGTCCATTGGTATTATAATGTTAATTGAATTGTTGTTTTCTTTATCCAGTCCACTAATAAAGTTTCATGTGCCGTGTTCTTCTAAAAAGACTCAATTTTGGAATTGCTGTCCATGCACAAGTAGCATGCTGACAAATTACTACTGTGCGTTAGCAAATGGATAGTGTGTACATTTTGTGATACCTGAACTCTACGCATGAAATGGATCTAGTGATGCATAATTACTTTGGAACTACCCAATATCGTTTTTGAAATTGTAACGTTGCATATCTCACCTATTATATCCAACTTATTTCACTTCATATTCTGTAAAGTGATGATAATATTACTCTTATATGTATCTTAATTAGTAAACTCTGAGGTTTTGGGTTTGAATGTCATTCATATTGAGGATGGATTTAATTTATACTACTATAATAAGAGAAAAAAAAAAGGTTTTGATAGAAGTTGGTTTGGGCGATATAGCTTAAAGATAAATTCCTCATAAGGAAGTCTATAAGATTATATATTCTGTTAATATTTCACTTTCAATATTTCTAAAGTTAAAATTTTCAACAAAACAAAAACCAATTAGCACAATCATTTTCAATAAGACTTTGGTAAAAGCTATAATATGGATTCCGGAGAGATTTTGGGAAAAATATAAGATTTGAAATTACAAAAAAAACCTCACTAGTGGAGTGATTTAGTGTTAATCATTTCTACCTTTACTTCAACTAACAGGTTCGAATATCAATAAGTTTCATCATTTATGTTAATATTTATAAAGATATAGATAAATCTTTCTTAAAATCTAGGAGTAATCATCCAAATTATATTATTAAAGTTATCTTGATTGATTTTGATAATCATCTTATCCTAAAAATGTGGCAGAAAACCAAGAAAAAATTACACAAAGGAAAATAATAAGCAAAAACAAGTTGAAGAATTTATCAAGAGGAAAAAGAAATAAAATAAAAGAAACATAAAACAAAAAACAAGACGCGTACATGAGGATCAAGAAAGGTGAATTGGTTATGATGTACGCAATGTGGGCCCCGGCCCAAATCTGCGACACTGAACATGGCGACAACGTGAGATGTGACTGTCCAAGCACGCCCTATTCTATCCTTCTGTCCTTAAGTCATTGGTATGTTACTGGCTGCACTACTAGACATCTTATAAAAGGTACATTTTGAAATTTGTTGGTGGAGTATAGATTACAAGATAATATTATTATATATATGTAAATAAAAAGAAATTAAAAAAATTATAATAAAAAAAAAACAAATTATATAAACGATACAGTGAATAATGGAAGTAGAAGCAGTCGAGGTCTGTAAAAAATACAGTGTCCTTAAAACAAATTCGTGGTGTATTGCGTTCGTCTCTCGAGATACAGCAGCTGAAATTATCCGACGAATTGAATTAAATTCGATCTTTGTCATACTGAAAGTCTAAACTAGAGTTGGAAGCTGTAAGTAAAGACAAAAAATTATGTTTTCTGATCACTAACTTTCTTCTTCAACTTAGATGTCAATTTAAATCATTCAATTTTGGGGAATTAAATTCTCTCAATTATGGTCATTATTTTGACTGTTACAATTCTGATTTAAAATCAGAATTTAATCACCTTAAATTAGAATTAAATTCTATCAATTATGGTTATTATTTTGACTGTTACAATTATCAATTAATGGTCATCAATCATGGCTGTTACAATTCTGATTTAAAATCAAAATTTAAACACCTCTATTAAATAATAATTCAATTTCATCAATCATTCTATTAACAGTTACAAAATCATTAAAATTAATTTGTCATTAAAATTGATTTGTTAACCGAAAATCATTAAAATCATGGCTATTACAATTCTAATTTAAAATCAAAATTTAAACACCTCTATTAACTCATAATTCAGTTATATTATGGGTATTTTCTGGGCTGCCCAAATGGGCTGGTAAAAACCCATGAGCCCATGAGCCCGCTTAAGCTGATCTTAGCGAAAGGAGGCCCAATATGCATGGCCAAGTGTGGAAGTTCATAGAAGCTCTAGCATCTAGCCTTCGACGAAGCCCAGTCTGTTTCCCTTTAAGCGACGTCAAGACCGCTTCCCTTTGAGCGATGTCAAATCCGTTAAGCTGAGTCCGCTTACTTATTAGATCATTCTCTGCATCTTCAGTCCGTCTTGCTCCAGTCCACCCCAGCGTCGTCTTAGAACAGTAATCTGATGTGTCGTGCACGATAAGAAGGATTACTTCACCTAATGACAGCGTAATTTGAGGAAATCTCACCAATTAAGCATAGGTTATATCAGGACCCAACATGATTATGGTTGACTTTGCAAGATGTCAGTTTTGGGAACTGCATTGCATTATTGTTTGTTAGTATTATTACTTTTTTATTGTATCATCCGCATTTATAAATAGGAGGCCATTTTCATTGTAAAGTAAGAGAGACCGAGAGAAAACATTGTCATTACTCTGCAGAAATATAGAAAGAACAGTGAACGTAGACAGTTAAAAAGATCGAACCACTTTAAAAATCCTTCTTCTTTTTCTTCCTTTCGTCTCTTTTCTTATTTTTGTTGTGTTTGTTGCTTTAGATTCGGGTATATTGCAACATTAGGCTCGAAAGAATCTCGTTAACTAATTTCTCACGTCAACAAGTTACAAAATCATTAAAATTTGATTTGTCAACCGAAAATTATTAAAATCAATTAATGACAATTTAATTTTAAATTTAAACAAAGAATTTGAATGAAAAACAACACAAATCCCTTTTCCTCTTCCAATATGGGATTAATGATCATTCCTTACACCAGAGTGTTCATTTTGAGATTCAATTTCTTATTTATTTAATCCTAATTTTGAATGTATTAAACTTCATTTCATCGCCCTTACAATAAAGAATATGAATTTTTTTTAATGTCTCATAATCAAGATTAAAATATATTCAAAAATTAACTATGAAAATGGTTATTTATGACCATTTTCTAATAAAATTAACATAAATTTGAATTACACGTTAATAATTTAAGTAATTTACGTGCCTTTCATTTATATATATGAATATGATTCAAATTTTATCATAAATATTTATAAATATACGTAAAGGTGTTTTCTTCTCCTATTAGAAAATTAGATTTATAATGTTGTTAAAGAATATTCATTAATTACAATATCATTACTTGGAATTCACGTGAGATAGAAAATGAAAATGTCTATAACTTAAATAGTGCTAATGCAAAATTAGGAAAATTAACAATCATAACTTTGATCTTGATGGCTCTCCCCATTTTCACACCAATCTAGCTCAATCTCTTTAATCTCGATATAGAGTGATGATGGTGCATATGATAATGATGAGAAATAGCCAGCAATCCATTTTTGTACTACCAAGTTTTTCTATTTTATGATATATTGTTGTAGATGGACAAAAGTACCGTATATTATGGAGACAAATAACGAGTTATACCATCTGTGTAACTAGTTATTTAAATAACCAGTTATTATGACCATTGTTAAAGATAACGGTGCCTAACTCCTGGAGAGTATAATAGTCTTTTTGAATATGCAAAACATTTAAATGAATAAAAAAAATTATTCTATCCAATCATAACTTGCCACATTTCACACTAAATAATAAAATAATAAAATTATTATTATTGTTATTTAAACAAATAAATAAAATATATGTACATAATCTGAAAAAACAACATTTTTCCCTTTTATCATTATCATCATCTTAATATCCAACGTCATCATCATCGTCTTCATCTTCAACGCCATCTTTAATACAAAAACACTTTCTTTATCATCTTCATCTCAAATTAATATAAAAAATACTCAACATCTCATCGTCTTCCGTCACAATATCTACCAAACACCACAAAAATTCAACACAAAAACTGAAGAAAATTTGAAAAAAGAAAACTCAGGTGGAGACACGAATCTCCATTAACGGAGATTCGAATCTCCATTAATGGAGATGGCAAAGATTAGGAGATCTCCTCCATTAATGGAAACCAAAATCTGTATCAATGGAGATCCAGATCTTTATGAAGAAGATCTAGGTCTATATTAGTGGAGACCCAGACTCCTCCACGGAGAACCTTGATATTAATAGAGGAGATCTGAGGGATTTCTATGGAGGAGATCCCTTAGATCTCCATAGAGGAAGATCCTTGATCTCTTGAGATTAGCTGATCTCCCATTAGAGATTGTTTTTTTTTTTTTCCTTAAAAATATATATATTTTATTATTTTATAATTTATTTGTAAACAATTTTAAAGGGAGGGGTATTTGTGTCTTTTTGTAAAAATAAGTAGTCAAACCATCAATGTTAGTAAAGTCCACTCGGTCAAAGGTATCATATTGTTCCTTCTAACAAAAAAATAAAAAAAAAAACAAACTATTTACATATGTGCAATGTGGGGTGCTTGTACCTAATTTCCCCACACATAGCAGAAAGTAGGGGTGGCTCGAAGGTATAAGTCCACCCCTAACCAAGCCGTACGTGTTTGGTTCGAATACACCTCTTACTTGACATGTGAGTAATTTTTCCATGCTATATGGGTCGCCCTATTCTATTTCTGAGAGTTGAGATCCGAGCTGTACTTTAAAGTCTTAACTCAATTGGTTCCAATAGTACTCTAGCCTGGTGTCAATAAAAGAAAAAAAAATCCCCACATATGCATGGAGAAAATGACACAAAAAGATTTATGATGGGATGTATCATAAACATGTAAAAGTGAATGAGAAGAAATGGGTGTCATGACTTATTACAACTACTTACTATCTTGCTGGGCAACATTCCTTTCAGCCCTCTACTAACATCACATATTCTAAATATTTTTTCCCCAAATTACTTTATAAACATAACTATATAAATTTAAAATATTCTTTGATTGAATAAACACATTTCACCATCAAATTATATATATATATATATTTAACTTTCTAACATTAGGTTAGATTATTGTTGGGACTAGTTGAAATTAAACTCTAATATATGGTCCTAATCTTTGCTTCTAAAAGACGGAAGAAAGTTATCCATACAAAGATGGAAAATTTGCCCACACAATGGTATGACAAGTGAGTCGAACCCATAACTTTAAGGTATGTAGCGGACGAGAATGTTCTTTCCATTGGCCCAAGACACTTTTCTCACCATTAAATTATATTTAATAATTGTAACATATACCAAAATTTGATTGCACGATAATAACCCTAAGTCATAGTCAATAATAATTATGGGCTAATTTTGACTGCTTAACAACCACTTATACTTAATATTAAAAATTTGATAATTTACAGTATAGAACTTATAAATGTTTTATAGAATTTTTCTCCACACATACAAACATAATTTTTTTTTATTTTTTTTTTTAAATATAAATTATTAAATACGAACAATGATAGCCATATAGAATGTTAGGCTATTTCCAATCATAGGAATAACATGACACCTCTGATATTCAACCAATCCATATAGCATTTAAAACATAAATTAACATATAGAACTATAAAACATAGATGAAAATCAGCATGAACACAAAATAGTCTATAAAAATATTCCTCTTTAAACCCAGATGGCAATAGTTACAAAAACAATTACCCAAAAATTGGAACCAGCACACTAAAATCCTTCCTATATAGCAATTAGATCTTCTTCATAGACTTTGAAAAAATCTACCCTAATAGAGCCTTGAGATCCATGATTGATACGCCATCATCTAACTGAAACAATTTAGGGTTTGCCACTGCCATTGGTCGTAGAGGAGGCTTAAAACTACTAATCTTCACCAAAACCTGGAGACAAAAGAACATATCATATTGGGTTTTAAAAATGGATCGAATCATCTAGGTCCAATCTTTAAAACCCCAAAACTAAATAAGCAATTGATAAAAGGAAGAAAATAGGAAAATATGAAAAGGGCAGGAGAAGAAAGAAGTGAGAAAATGTTGCATCGAACTTGATCTTTATGGGAAGGACCATTCATATGAAGATTTCTCTCTCTAGAAATAGAGAGAGTTTTCTCTCTCTAGAGGCCTAAAGAGACTTCAAGAAGACTTCTTCTTGGATATTTGTTGTTCAAACAGATCTTGTTCTTATTTTGTACAAAGCAAATAGATGAAGAAAAATTAGGAGACTTTAGCAAAGTTACCCATCCTTGAAAAAACTTGCAGAATTATTTCAAATTTCCTAATGTACTTTAGTGTTGGAGAAAGATGTATGAAATTGTAAAAAGAAATTAGTGTTCATACAAAATTAGGATTGTAAAAAGAAATTACCCTATCCTTGTAAAACTTGCAAAATTATTAAGATTTGTCGCATGAGTTGATATATACTATGACAATAATCAAATTTTGGATGAGAAAAAACAAGTTTTTTTTTTTTTGAATGATGGTTTTTTTTTTTTTTTTAAAAAAAAGGTTATTTTTGTTTTGTGTTGATGTCCAAAATCAGTCAACACTAGTTCTTGAAGCTCAAGATTGCAATCAACGGAAAAACAAGCAAAAACAGGAGAGAAAAGGGATAGAGAGGAAGAACTAGAACACAAGATTTACGTGGTTCAGTTAAAGGAATGGCCTATGTCCACGATGCCAGCTCTGGTAAGGAGAGTCAGTCTCTGTTATTTATTTTCTGGTTACAGCGAGAGAGAAAAGGGAGATATTCAACACCCCCATCACAATGATCTTGCTTCTATTTATAGAAAGAGGTATGTGCTACAGTTGTTATACAATAGGAAATAATTAATTACACTTTTCAATGCTGACACTCATTAAATGCTAGGTGAAATCCCATGAAATCTGGGTTTTGATTTGGTAGTTGTGTGTTTCTTAATTTATGCTGCTATCATTCTAAGAAAGACTAAATGTGTACGCCAAGTAACGAACTGATTTTGCTCCGGACGGTCTGGAGCTCGTCCAAAACGAGCTAATGAGCTTGTTTTGGCAAGCAGATGAGCTAATGGACGAGCTGATGAGCTGATGGACGAGCTCATGTGAGAAGCTGATGAGCTGATAGACAAGCTCATGGACGAGCTGATGAGTTGATGGATGAGCTTATGTGAGGAGCTGATGAGTTGATGGATGAGCTTATGTGAGGAGCTGATGAGTTGATGAACGAGCTCATGGATAAGTTGATGAGCTGATGGACGAGCTTATGTGAGGAGCTGATGAGCTGATAGATGAACTCATGAACGAAAGCATTGCTTAACCAGTTAGGCCTCTACTTGCTAGGTCGATTCATTGGGCCAATCTTTTAAGTTTTTGCTAGCTCATTTTGTACAGCCCAAAAATACACACAACACAAGCCCCCCAGCTCCTAGTGCATTTATGGACTGTGAGCTTGAACTTGCTGGTAAAAGCTGTTGCATCTGGTATTGCTGTGCTACCTTTTCAAAATTTGTTTTGTGTTTTTATCTCACTAGGTCATTGAGTTTTCCTGTGGACTAAACAACAAAGTTATCTGCTTTAAGTAAGAGGTAATAATATCTGACACGAACTAGTGAGCTCGGGTAGAAAGGCTTTAAGGTTGGAGCCTTTTTCTTATATTGCATGACAAACCTCTCAGGTTATGTCCAGATAAGTCGTAACCTCAGCTAACATAGCGAGAGTTAAGGAGGTTGGAACCTTAGCTGCGCTCAAAAGGTCGGAACTCGAGCTTGTACAGCATAATATCATTGGGATTGCCGCCATGCTGCCTACTGAGGTCGTTGAGGTTGCTAGCTTGCCTGGTGTACCATATAGTAATTCAATTGGCCTTACTTAATCAGATTTTCAATGGCATCCTTTAGCTCCCGGCAATCCGAGGTGTTATGTTCGACCTCATTGTGATACTCACAGAACTTCTTCTAGTTTCTGCTACGGATGGAGGATCTCATGGGATTGGGCTTCCCAAAGTCTTCCCTGTCCTTCTCGGCCGCATAGATCTTGTCTGGAGTATTTGACAAGGTGCTGTAGCCATTGTGATGACCTTGATGCTGAGGTCACTCATGCTTAGCTTTCTTGGTGACTTGATTGTCTGAGCCACAGTCTCGACCTCTATTCCCATCATGATCTCTTTTCTTTGGTAGGTTGGAGATACTAGTTTCTCCCTCCTGGTTAGGCTACTTTGAGTTGATGGCTTCTTCCCACTTGATTTCCTTAGCAGCTCGCTCATAGAATTCGCCCAAGTCCTTGACTGGAGTCTTGTAAATATTCTCATACAACTTTTCATCCTTACGAAACCCGGCTGAGGTTGCTGTTAGGATAGTTTCATCTGAGGGGTTGTCTACCTTGTTGACCTTGCATCTAAATCTAGTAAGATAGTCATTTAGCGATTCATCTCGTCATTGGAAGACTGTTGCGAGGTGGCAAGGCAGCTCAAACTGCTTTTTTAGAGTCTTGTATTGGTTTGTGAACCTTATTTGAAATTCTTCTCAGCTGCATATACTGCGAGTTGAGAGATTATTGAACCAAGCTCGCGGAATGTCTCCAAGAGTTACGGGGAAGATGAAGCATTTGACAAATGGATCAGTCGTTTGAAGGTCCATCTGGATGTTGAATGCATCCAGGTGATCATAAAGGTCGCTATCCTCGTTGTATTGAGGGATATTGGGGACCTTGAACCTTCTTGGAAGAAGTTGCGTTTCAATTTCTCTGGTGAGGGAACCTCTTTTTCCATACTGATCATGCTGATTCATGGTGTTTGGGCATGCTTCAAGCTACTGAATTCTTTGAAGTAGCCCTTTTATCCTTAGGTCTTGAGGCCTGTGACTCCTAAGCTCGCAATCTAGAAGGTGGCAATCTGGGACGTTTACTTAACTGACCATTCTTCATGTCGCGGATAGCTTGCTCCCTCTTTTCGAGCTCATCGACATTGAGCTTATGAACGCGAATGAGAGGGATGAGCTGAGTTGGTAGGTTGCAGCTTCTCTCTTATGTGCCTTTCAAGAGCTGGCACTTCCTTTTGCTGCTGGCATGCTTCTTTAGGAGCCTCAGCCTCAAATCTGGGCGTGTTTTGTGCTTGGGCCTGTGTCAGCATCTTCAATGCATTCGTAAGCTACTGCATTGAATTCTTCAGTGCCTTTTGTCGTTGGTATTGGATCTGAAGCCCCCCGGCTATAAAGACTACTGGATCTAGCTGGCGATGACCTAGTGAGGATTTATCTCCAGCAACGCCGTCTGTAGGGACAACAACTTCCTTTATTGGTTGGTCAGCGGTTGTTACATTGGAGCTTCTGGTTCTTCCTCTTGTCATGGCAGTCTAAAGATTTGAAGAAATCTATAGTTTGGGCCCTTCCTTTAGTGCCAAAATGTTTACGTCCAAAATCAGTCAACGCTGGTTCTTGAACCTCAAGACTGCAATCAACGGAAAAACAAGCAAAACCAAGAGAGAATAAGGGTAGAAAGGAAGAACTAGAATATAAGATTTATGTGGTTCAGCCAAAGGAAAGGCCTACGTCCGGTGCCGGCTCGGGTGAGGAAAAACAGTCTCTGTTATTTATTTTCTGGTTATAGCGAGAGAGAGAAGGGAGAGAGTCAGAGACCAACCCCCATTACAATGATCTTTTTTTTTTTTTTTATTTATGAAGAGGGGGAGGTGCTACAATTGTAATACAATAGGAAATAATTAATTACATTTTCCAATGTTGACACTCATTAAATGTTGAGTGAAATCCAGTCAAATCCGGGTCTTGATTTGGTAGTTGTATGTTCCTTAATTTGCGCTGCTGCCATTCTAAGAAAGACTAAACATGTACGCCAAATAACGAACTGATTTTGCTCCGGACTGGCTGGAGTTTGTCCAAAACGAGCTGATGAGCTCTTTTTGGCAAGTTGATAAGCTGATGGACGAGCTCATGTGAGGCGTTGATGAGCTGATGGACGAGCTCATACGAGAAGCTGATAAGTTGATGGACGAGCTCATGTGAGGAGCTGATAAACGAGCTCATGAACGAACTCATTGCTTAATCAGTTGGGCCTTTGCCTGCTAGGTCGATTTATTGGGCTAATCGTTTGGGCTTTTGCCAGCCCATTTTGTGCAGCCCAAAAATACATACAACATTTTGAATGATGTTTTTTTTTTTTTTCCAAAAAAATTATGGTTGCTAAGTTATTGCGTTAGGCCAACCTAATGAATAGTATACATCGAGTTAGGCAGACCCAATAGAAATTTTTATATCAAGTTGGCTTGACCCAATATCAAGTTAGCTTGACCCAAAGAAAAAAAATACATAACAATCCTACTTTGTTATATCTTAAAACTTATTTACTAGATTAATATGATTTTTGATGCGTTGGAAAAAGAATTAATAGATCTACAATTTAATGAACACTTTTATAATTCTCCTATTTTCATGGTCAAATTTAGGAATCTACATATACTTTTACTTTCTGATGCGAACATTAGAGGATCTAGAGGGCCAAAAACGAGCACGAGCGTAATTTTTACATTATTCCGAAAGCCAATAGAATAATTAACAACCCTAAACTATACTTCTATTTTTAGCTAACTAGTTCTATTTCATTTAGGAAACAAGATCCCTTTTGAAATCAAATTCTAAATAGAAATAATAGCAAATAAGTAACAAAAATATCAAATAATTAAGGAATAATATCAAACTAAAATAAGGAAACAAATATTAAAGTATAAATAGAATAATATCAAGAAAAACTTTAAATCCCGCTTCAACTTGCACTAGATCTATCTGTCGCAACTTGCTTTACAGGGTGCACCTCACAGTGCATATCATGATCATTATCTGAATTACTTAATGAGAGCTTTTCACATTGAGACAAAACCAAAAGAATAATATTATTTGTAGCCCTCCTATTGTATAAAATGTTTTTTGGTCTTTCAAACAAACTAATGATATGTTATACCCAAATTTTCAATTTTGCCCTTAAGTCAAAGATTCCCTTCAACCAACAATGAAATGATGAAAATGCCCTTGTTTCAATCAAAGTAAAATCACTAAAATGCCCTTCATCTTCTTATTCCCCTCATTCTCCACGTCTCCTCCTCCATATGATGTTGCATGACAATTTTTTCATTCTCTTCAATTTTCTCATCCATCTCATCCATTGAAGATTGTTTTACGCACATATTGACGGCTCTTTCACTCCAAAAAGCTCACATTGAAGCTTATTACTCTCCAACAAGCCTTACACTCAAATTTTTCTTTCAAACTTAAAGGTATGTGTATGTTCTTGATTCGTTTTTAAATTTCTTGTTGAAACTACCTTAGTAATTGCTTTAGGAGTGATTTTGGTTGTGATTTTATATAATATAAGATTCGATTGGCAAAAAACGAAAGAAATCAAAAAATGGCGGATATTCTGCAGAAACCGAGTTTTGTGATATATTAAAACCCGGTTTCGGGTTATATGGGGCAATAAATCACGGCCTCGGGTTTAATAGGGTATTAAAACCCGGTTTCAGGTTACGTAGGATATTAAATCACGGTTTCTGATTTTATGGGGCATTAACACTGTTTCGAATTTAATGGTGCATTAAAACCCGGTTTCGGGTTATAAGGGGCATTAATTCACGGTTTTATGTTTAATGGGGCATTAAAATTCGGTTTCGGGTTTGGGGCATTAAAACCCGGTATCGTGTTATGAGTGGCATTATATCACTGTTTCGGGTTATGAGGGGTATTAAATCATGATTTTGTGTTTAATGGGGCATTAAAACCCGGTTTCGGGGTTGGGGCAATAAAACCCGATTTCGGGTTATGAGTGACATTATATCACGATTTCGGGTTTAATAGGGTATTAAAACCCGGTTTTGGGTTTTGTGGGCATTAAAATCCGATTTTGAGTTTTGTTGGACTTTAACCTTTTTCAGGTTTTGTAGGGCATTAAAATCCGGTTTCGGGTTTTAATGGCCCATAAAAAACGGTGGAATGGGCAGCACTATTTTTTTTTTTAGGTTGAAGTTTTGTATTAATTTAGGTCATATGAGGTTAGATTTAATTGTATTTGTTGGATTTGGTTGGTTGGTTATTGAAGATATAGATTTTTATTTCTTTAAAAAAAAATTTGGTTTTTTTATCAATGTAACACGACACCGGGTTTTATTGGGCATTAAAACGCGGATCCTTTTTATATTATATATGAAAACTCAGTTTTTTATTTTATTTTAGATAATGTTTATGGTTATTAAATGATATTTATTTTTTAATGCATTGCAATTGGTTATTGAACATTATAAGAGTAAGGATAAGAATAAATTATTTTGGTTTAATTTTACAAGAATGACTGAGGTGACAATAATAATCAAATGCAACGGAGAGTGGAATAGAAATAACTATATTGGAGGTGAGACGTTCATGATAGGAGCCCCTAAGGATGTCAATTTATGTCGATTGATGGACTTTATTTACACAGTGACTGGCATCGATAGAAAAATATGGGACATCCATTTGCATTATTTACTCCGAGCTAGGGGAATGCCCGCAGTTAAGATACCTATCTCGACTGATCTTAGTGTTCGTGACGTGATTTCGGACAAAAAAGTTGATTACAGAGAGATTTATGTTGATAAACATGTAAGAGATTCTGAAGTTGATTACAGAGAGATTAATGTCCCTGTCGTCCCTCTAAATACAACCACCTCAATACCAGAGCCAGGGCCTGTAGGGATAGATGTGGATAGACTTGTAAGTCTGGCTGTGCGTGAAGGTCAAAATTGTTTAGCTTCCTATGGTGGTAGTAATCAAGTTTCGGCTCCTTTCATCACATTTACATTCGCAGTAAGTCCAATATGTGACATTGATTATGGTTGTAATGATCGTTATGATGAAGATCAGAACATACATATCGATGATGATGAAACATCGAACAGTGGAAATGATGATGAGGAAACTAGAGATGATAACATTGAAACTGGAGTAGGTGATGACAATGGAGAGAACATGGAGTATCCAAAAATAAGATTTTCGGGTTCACAATTAGACACCAACCCCTCACAGCCATATTGGACTATTCCAGGTGTAAATCAGTGCGAAATTGAGAGTACTTCAATGACCATATCGACTTTCATCCGACATGATACGTTGTATAAAGGTGCATTTTTTAATAGTAAATATGAATTGAATGTGGCCGTTGGAAAATGTGTTCTTAATTTTAGGTATCAACATAAGGTTAGACGTTCCTACACGGTTTGATATGAAGTTGGTTGTAAGGACTTGACTTGTAGTTTTGAGGTTCATGCCAGATGTAGAAAGGGTGGTATGATGTGGTACGTGTACAAGTATGTGTCAGAACACACATGTTGTCAAGACGCTTTCAAGTCACATAGGCGGAGTGTGAAGACTATTGTCATAGCAACACTATATCAAAAAGAGGTAAGGCTTGATAGTATAACACCTCAGTTTTTGATTACAGAAATATTGGAGCAGTATGACGTGCAAATTATGTACAACAAAGCTTGGAGGTCTTTGCAATATGTTAAGAAACTAGCATATGGGAAAACGAATGAATCATTCCAACAGCTTCCGTCATATTTGCACATGTTAAAAGAAACAAACCCCAATACAGTGACGGCAATCATGACTGATGAAAACAACCGGTTTTTATATTCGTTTTTTGCACTTGGAGCCTCAATTCAAGGTTTTCGATCCTACATCAAACCGGTTATTGCTGTTGATGCCACCCATTTGAAAGATTAATATAAAGGGGTGATTTTTGTTGCTGCATGCAAAGATGGAGAGGAGATGATTTATCCCATCACTTTCGGATTTGGTGATGGAGAGTCGAACAATTCATGGACGTGATTTTTAAGTAGATTGCAAGAGAGTATTGGTGGGACACAACATTTGCCATTGGATTTGATTATCATATCCGACCGTTATAAAAGCATTGCAAATGCGGTGAAAACTGTTTTTCTTGAAATCCCACACGTGTTCTGTTTCTTCCACTTAAAACAAAACTTGAAGCAAAGTTGCAGAAAGCAACCAGATGTGATGAAAATGTTTTACCTTGCAACATATTGTTAGACAAGGGACAATTGTGATAAATGTTTAGAACAAATTCGAATGGCATGTCCGAATATGCATGAGAAATTGGTTAATATTGGGGTGATAAAGTGGTCACGTGCATATTCTTCAAAACGAAGATACGACATGATGACCACTAATATTGCAGAGTCGCTCAACAAATGTATGATGAAAGCACGTCGGTTTCTAATAACAACTGCACATGAATTTTTGAGACATATGCTACAGAAATGGTATAACGATAGACGTTGTTATGCTGAGAAACTCAAATCTTCGGTTACCAAAACAGTGGAGGATCATATGAACTCAATGGCTAGTGAATCGACAAGTGCAACGATATCTGCTATCCAACAACCGATCAAGTTCGGAGTCGAACATGAATTAGGCTATGGGTTCATTCAGCCATTTGCACGGTCATGCAGTTGTTAGCATTAGGACCTAGATCAGTTACCATGTCATCATGCAATTACTGTTACAAGGTATCATTATTGTATTTTGCTAATTTTTGTTATTTAATGTTATATAATAATAACATTCTACATTTGTCAGACATATCAGGTTCAATGGTGTTCACTATTACACACTTTGTGATGATTATTATAGCAAAGAATGGCTCAAATGTGCATATGCAAGTCCGATTAATCCTGTCCCTGGCTCACAAGATTGGTTTGTTTCTACAGAAGTTAAAAGCATGATTGTACTACCACCCGAAAGAAAAAGACAAGCTGGTAGACCGAAAGAGGCACGGATTCCTTCAACTGGGGAAAGTCGTCGTATGAAAAAGTGTAGCAAATATGGTGAAATGGGACACAACCGTCTTCGTTACTCAAACCCCTCTATATCTACCTTTGGAGGGAATAGCACAGGTACTGGTGGAGGTATTGGGACCAATGCAGAAGCCATTGGAGGAGGTGCTGGAAACAACGTTGAAGCTACTGGAGCAAGTGTTGGACATGCCAGGACGTCTTAAAAATGTCGTCTTTACGGAGCTACTGGACACACACGGCGCAGATGTGATCAACGGTTCCCTATTCCACCATCAGCTAATGGTGACAACGGTGATAATCAACAATGAATAAACTATTTCCAAACTTAATATTAGCTTGTGTTATGTTTAAGTACTTTGTTAACATTTTATGGTGGTGGAAATGTTATTGGTTGGTTGTGCTTTCTTATTATTTTGTGGTGGAAATGTTATTGGTTGACCAAGAGGCTATTTTGTGGTGGTGGAAATGTTATTGGTTTGGTAGTGGCATAAGATGAGGATCTAGAAAATGGGAGACTATTCACATCATCAACTCCAGAAATCGGGTTATATGACATCTTTTAACCCAGTTTCATATTATATAACACTATAAAATCCGATTATATGTTTAAATTGTTTTGTTGATCAACTTAAAAAACCGTGTTGTATGTTGCAATTAAACACAAAAATCGTGTTTTATTTTACCATATAACCCGATTTATCCAAAAATGTCACGGAATCCTTTTGCATCAAATCCGAAAACCGGACTTTATGATACCATAAAATCCGCGTCCATGTTATATGACACCATATAACCCGGTTTGATGTGAAACTCAAATTTTAATTAACTGAGAAAACCGGATTTTATATGGTATTTAAATACGAAACCGGTTTCAATGGGTCCATATAACCCGGTTTCCTAAACATTATAAAAAAATAAAATAACTAAAAAATAGAACTGGGTTTTATGATACGTTTAAACGCGAAACCGGTTTTTATGTAATCATATAACCCGGTTTATGAATGAGTAAACGAAATATAATGCTCCATTAAAACACGAATTCATGTTTTATGATATAATATAACCCAGTTTTTTTTAATTATTTTTCTTTTCCGCTAAATTTGATGGATTGTAATGTTTCCTTATGACATTAAAATGTTTTCAATTATAGTGAATTTAACATAATTGGTCATATAGCTTATCATGTCTCATATTATTGCATGGGGGTGAGATTAATATGAATATTGAAGATGTGATTACATAATAACTTTTATTCACAATTAAAGTTGTGAATAATGTTGTATTAAAATTGTATATAGAGTAAATTTTGGTGGTTTCGTTTCATTTTTAACAATTAAAGATGTATGATCATATTATTAACTTGTCAAATATCCCATATTATTGCATTAAGATGTATGATCACATGAGATAAGTATGAATGTTGAAAATGCAATCACACATTAGTTAGATTAACAATTTAAAATCAATTGCACGACAAAAGAATATGACATAAATTTACCCACGTAATGAAAAGTTTTTAACTACCTAAACAAAAAAGCATCTGAAATTGATTGAAAATTACCCAAGAAACTAAAACCAGGTTTTATACCCCCATAAAACCCGAAAGCGTATTTAATTGGCTCGTAAAATTTGATTTTTAAATTATAAAAAAATCGTGTTTTGTGATGCTATTAAACCCAAAACCGTGTTTTATAACATCATATAACCTGATTTTGTGATTTTTAAGAAACCACATCATTTTATATGTTAAAACACGGTTTCGTGTTTTAATATTCCACAAAATTTGTTTTTTTTTTTTCTTATTTTTGGGAAAAATATGTTTTTTTTTCTTTATTTTTACATGTTGTCGTTTTTTTATGATATCATAATAAAACCCGGTTATGGATTTTCAAAATTTTACTTCATTTTCTTTCTTAATTAAAACACGATTTATGATTTTTTAGGGTCATATAACACAGATTTTTTTTATTTACTTGGAAGCCATTTCTTTCATTTAAATTCATAATGGAATAAAGACTTGCATTTCAATCATATGTTACATTGCTATCTTTGTTTAATGTCCATTGACCAAAATCATCTGTTCTATATTCTGGTGTAGAAAACATATATACATCGTACGCCATATCTCTTATTACTTTGCGGGTGTCTTCTAAACTATGGTGAGACTTCCATTCATGGTCCTGCGACTGCAAAAGATCGTGGATAAACATCGCACAATACGTTCCACAACTATTCTGTATTAATAAGAAAATAAGTTAGATGATTAATAATAACTTTTAATGTAAGGAATTTGAAGCTTTAAACAAATGTGACATTTACCCATCAGCTTATTGAGGTACATTTGCCATATTGACATGCTTTACGTCCCATATTTTCTCCACATGTGGTGTAGATGCTTCACCTTGCTCATAAAATCCAATCGACTGCAAGATAATCAGTATAAAACATGCAATCGGCTAAAGGATCTGTTTCCACCGATTGAAGTCTAATGATTTCATGGAATCATACACCACTATCTTCTCCTCTGTCAAGCACACCTTACAAAGGACCCAATGCATCTGAGACAAAGAACAGGGGACCAGCATTTGCAAATTGGAAACGTTATTTGTATAGAATTAATGTTAATGCTCAATTAAAAAAAATTAATAATTAGGTTTTAAAACTTACATTTTGAGTAGATTTCCAAGGTATTTTTGCGTCTCCCATACCGGTCGCACAGTTCTTCCAAGCATTTGATACAAGAGCTGTAGACGGATCAAACTCAATGTTCGGTGTCGTGTATGTATCATTGAAGACACGCACTATATCTGCCTGAAACAACAAAAAATTAAACATGTTATAATACAAACATTTAAATAAAGATACAAACAATGAATACAAAATAGAAAAGTAAACACTTACAAAAAAAGTTTATCTCGTGGACTGCGTATCTAAAATTATTAACCTCGTCCCACCACCCATAAACTTTCCCTTTTTTCCGCAAACAACTCAAGTGTCCATCAATATGAATCCCCATCAACCACTCTTTAACATCTTCAATGCTATGAACCATATCCGGAGTGCATGGTATCGGATAACCATCAATAATACGCCTTAAAAAAAAGAATTATAATGTATTTTATTAAATTAGTAATCAGATTAAAAAATGTAATTATTTTTTTTTTCAATCTTACCGAAGATTTAAAGAACAATCTCTGTACAACGTGTACACATCAGGTACAGTCTTCGCCCCCAGCTCTACCACAAGCTTTGCCACTTTCTTTGACTCTTTCCTTTTCTTTTTCGGTTGTAGAGGATCAGTGTATGACGTCCTACAAGATACCGATGGCTTAATCTTTCGCTTACCTCTTTCATGGATAATTCTTTCCTGAAATTTAAAGAAATTAATAGTTTTAAATTACATTTGTAAATCAATGTGTAAGAGTAAGACATCAAATAAATACAACTTTTACCTGAACATCACCAATGTCACTATCCCCCTTCGACTCTTGGACATGGATGGGTGGGTCCTGCTCCGGGTCAGTAATGTCATGCTCCTTCCTTACTACTGAGTCATGGATATGGATGGGTGGGTCCTTACCCTGCTCAGCAATATCATGATCAACTCTGACTCATGACATGCTGACTCATGCTCCTGTTCGTGGTGGACCTGTTCCTCATTTTGCTGGACAATGCGATGATCACTCCACATTTTGTCATCATGGATGTGCAAGTCATCACCCTGATCCCGAGTACAGCTCTCATCAATATCATCATCCATAGGCTCACTAATTTTCAGCTGCTCTTCAACTCTTTTCAATCTCTTATCCATATTACGCAGCAACCTTTCTTGTGTTTGCTGCATGCCGATAATATTCTTCAATAGCTTTATTATCTTACCAGCATTCGTCTGAGGCTCCTGCAAATAATTAAATCAATATACATATACATGAATATAAATTAATTATATTTAAATTATAATAAATTAAAAACATAATCTAATCTTTCTACCTGAGGGCGAGACGATCTAGGAGACGATTGTATATCATGCGCACTTTTTGTCCTTGACTCTCTCTCTTCATCCTTATCCTCCTCTTCCTCCCTATTCAACTCTCTCTCACTCGCTGTTTGCTCATCATTAGTGGCATCACCCTCAACAGCGGCATCACCTGAAACGTCATCATTATCATCATGATCATCATTATTATCATCATCTTTACCCCCTCCGTTGCCGTATTTCCATACTTTCTCTCCAATCAAATGTCGGGGGTTGAAAGATCTCCAATAATCTGTCTCTCTCTCATTGTTAGTCGGCATAAGAATCCTCCTCGATGCAATACACTAAAATACATATATATATGGTTAATATATTGCACCCAAAGATAGCAAACAAATGAAAACAAATTTAGGTTAGGGTAGAATCGACACTAACAAGGTAAAACTCACTCCTCCATCTTCCTGAATTCCTTCTTATCCTCTTATTACAATGCTAATTCCTAAACCTTGGCATATCAGCATCACTTGCTAGTCTGATCCCTACCTTGTTGTCCAAATATGGGAACATTTCAACAAGCCACCATTGTAATGTATATTAAACAAAAACCAAACATATCATTAAAATATAAATAAGTAAATAAATAAATAAATAAATATTTTTATATATAAATTAAACAATTTTCCTTAATAATAAAGAGCATAACGTAAGGGCTATACCTGGAACGCCCAAACAAACCCATACGTATTAATTGTCCTTCCATTTATAAGTCGTTCCTCAGTAATCACTTGTCGGAGGTGATTGAGAAGTATACTATATGACATTGTACCCCAAGGGAATGCATTCCATGCTTTTGTATCCTCTATCATGACCCACAACGCCTTATCTACCCCTTGGTGCTCATCTAGGCCGTAAAATAGTTGATAAGTTATTACTAAATTAGCCAACTTGAAGGTGTCGTCAACATTTAGAGTCGCCCGTGACTTCATTATGAGAACAATAACTTTCACTGTTGGTGGAATTCCTTTAAAAAGTCGCCATAGAAGACTATTCTTGTCATATTGTCGCGCTTTAATGGTATTTACATCGATATGCTCGAATGGCAACCCCGTTACCAATAAGAACTCCTGCTTTCCAAACCTATATGGTTGCCCTCCGATTTCAAACCATATTTCATCGGCCCTAGCACGAGGAATTTTCAACACTCTTGCAAGAATAGTTACAATCAATGGGCAAACCAATAACTGATTGTGGGCTATGTCCATGTAATATCTGAATGGCGTCATGTCTAAAAACTGCTTAAGGAGTTCTCTTTTCTCAAGAGCTTCTTTTACACCAGCAATCTCTTTGAAGCTACAATGTATGTTTAACGTCATCTCAACGGGAGTAACCTGTGTACTCCACTTATAATTAACCTGTATCTGTATAAAACCAACAAAAATAATTAGAATAACAATATTAATTTAATTGATATAAAACTTAATATTAAATATTAAATATTTTCATTAATTTATAAAACTCGTTTTATTTAACAAATTAAACTAACATAATACAATTACATTAAATCAAATTTCAAATTTATTTGATTAATTTCATCTTATTTTTTACTTTTAATTTAAATTTTATTTATTTTGAATTTATTATTTTAATCATATTGATTTAATTTTTTATTTTATGTAATTAAATTTAATTTTTCTAAATTAATTAAAATTTAAAATTTAATTCCCATTTAAGCAAATATTAAACTTAAATTAAATTTCAACAGAACCGGATTTTGTGGATTCATAAAACACGGTTTCGGATAAAACGGTTTTCATAAAACCGTGTTTTATTGACATTCAAAACACGGTCACCCGTAAAACCGGGTTTTAAGGGTCCATTAAACATGGTTATTTGAAAAAATGTGTTTTATGTGATATTAAAACCCGGTTTTTGGAGTGCCTCCTTATTGCCAGCGACAAAACACGGTTCATTTCAGAAACCATGTTTTTTGCATCCATAAAAAACGGTTACTGTGGATAACCAGGTTTTAATATGCGCAGCCTTAAAAACACGAATCACTTCTGAAAACCGTGGTTTAATCACATTCAAAACATGATTTTTGTAAAGTTGTCATTAAAACATGGTCACTCAAACAACCGTGTTTTATGGATTGATAAAACACGGTTTTGATTATAAACCATGTTGTATTAGTCCACAAAACACGATTATTCATTTAAACTACAAAACCGTGTTTTGTGGCCTCACAAAACCCGAGTTTTGTTTTCTGGAACCAAAAGATCCGGTTTCCATTTCTTCGTCTTCCTCGATTACATACATCACCAAAAACATACATTCTCAATCCAATCCATCCAAATACAACCTAAACAAACATACTAAACTACTCCAACATCCAAACACAAGAAAACAAATTCAAAACTCTAAATCTTACAGTTATCAAAGTTCCAATCAAAGGGCCATGAAAGTTGTGTACCTTTGGCAATGGAGGTGGGGAACAAACTCGTCGGCGGTCTAAGGAGGTCGGTGAAGGTCGGCAATGGTGCGACAAGTTCGGAGCTAAGTGGTCGGCCACGAGTGCTCTCGGAAGTCAAACCGGTTCGCGAGGGATAAAAAAAAATGGTGGAAAATTGATTTGGGTGGGTGATCGTCTTTTGTGATGTCCATATATAGGAGGGCATTTTGGTATTTTCGCATTTGAGGCTTTAAGGGTATATGAGTCAAATTTCACTTAGGGGTAAAATAGGTAATTTGGGTATTTCAGGCAATTAGTTTCTTTGAGAGGTTATAAATGAATTTTTAAAATTGAAGGGGTATAAACAAATTTTCAGATTTTATAGTTGTTATTTTTGGTATTTTTCACTTAATTCTATTAGGTATGCTACTGGGTGGATCTCAAGACGTAAGTCGCAATTCCCTCTGGAATAATCTCGCTTGATGCATCCCTAGTTGCGTCAAACGATGCAGGTCGCGCTCGCGCTCATTTTTTTTTTCCCTTTAGATCCTCCAATGTTCTCATCACTTTCTTATTCCAAAATTTTCACTTCTATTTTTAAATTTGACCATGAATATGTTGGATGTAGCTAATGGTTTTGACATTAAATTATAAATTTATGAATCCTCTTTCCAACAAATAAAGAATTATATATATTAATCCAGTAAGTACATCTCAAGATTGTCACTTGGTTGCTGGCGTCGTTGGTTGGCTCCAGCACCCACCCATGCCTCCTTTGTCAGAGGCATGGGTTCGACACCTCTCTCCCTCATATCCAAATTCTACTATACTATAATATATAATATAATATAATACTATTTATAAATATATAATCTTCGGTCTCCCACCATTCTATGTGGGTTGATTTCTCACCTCCGTGTGAGTTTCCCCTCACCTCCGTGCAGGTGGTTTCCTCCCCATTGGGAGTTGTCCTCGGGGCCGTGCCCTAGTGTCCTATCTCGATTGGTCCCGATAATCTCTGAGTCTATCTCAGTTGCAGTCCATGTACTAAAAAAAAAGAAAGTACATCTCAAGATTTGGCCAAAACACAATGATTATGCATATTGCTTTAGGTTTGGCCGACATGATATTAAGTCAAGCCACTCGATGAATAGTGAGCGTAGGGTCAAGTTGACCCAGTAATGTATTAGGCCAACCAATGAAAATTTTTGCATTGAGTTGGCCAATATTTTGAAATATACTTATCAGATTGATACCATTCTTAATTCATTAGAAAGAGTACATGTTGATAGATCTATGATTTAATGCTAATCATTATCTATATCTAATATATTTATGGATAAATTTAGAGACAAATGTAAAAAATCTAGGAATAAGAAAGTCAGAGTTTATGTGGATTCCTAAATTTGACCATGAATATATTGATATTACAAAATTATTGTAACATAAAATTATAGACCTATGACCCTACATTTTAATACATCGAAAATTCATATCAATTCGAGAAGTATATCTCAAGATTTGACCAATATACGATTCCTAAGCATCTTTTGATCGAGTTGGGTTAACCTCATATTGGGTCAGGCCAACTCAATGCTAAAGTTCTCATCATATCAGCCTGACTCAAGGTACACTATTCACCAGGTTGGCTTGATCTAACGACTGTACATTTTCAAAATAATAATAATAATAACAATAATAAATCACACCATGCAAAATGAAAATAACTATCTTATTCTTACTCTTTTTTTTTTTTTTTCTTTTTTACAAAATATCTCATGCAACAAAGTTTAATGTATTGAACTCATTTTGTGTCAATGCTAATTTTTTTACTTCATATATCTTTCTCCAATACTAGGGATATTTTGGGAAGTTGGAGATAGTTCCATAAGTTTGTTCACAAGGGGATTATATAAATAGCTACCCATTTTCCTGAATTTCCAATAATTAATTTGAATCATTAAATGCATTTGCCAAAGCTCAACGTCAACATTTAATTAACATTTCAATAACTCACTTGGTACTCTTTATATAACCATGAATTGTATTTATATCTACCCTAAACACACTAATTAAGGATTGAAACTTATGAATAGAATTGCGTTTATTTTTCAAAGACATAAAAATAACCATTGTCCAACCCTCATTCAGCTTGATCAACTTAGGTTCAAGTTATTATACACCAAACGATATTTAAAAAATTAGTAATATTATTTTACTTAAAAATTTATCTAAATTTATTGTCCAACTGATGTTACTAATAATTTATATATTATTATTACATCATCAATATCTCATATTAATATCAATATGGTAGCTATAAGTAAACTTATTTCACTATTTAGATAAAATTTTTGGATAAATTTTTAGAAAGCATAGTATTATCTTTAAAGAATAAATAAATAAATATGAAAGTGTAAGTAAAGGCATATAAAAGTGACGTGACATATAAAACAAAGTTAATATAATTTTATTTTTTATCAAGTTATTAGATTCTTTAGCCACAAATTAAGGAACATGTAATTATTAAATTAGAATAATTTGCTAACTCTACAGGCATATATGAGGACTTGCATAATTAGGATTTAGTTATTCGATTAACTATTTAAATCATGCAGAGAGTAATTAATTTCAGTAGCTTTGAATAGATCTCTTACTGGCTTGATATGTAAAAATTAAAAAAAAAAAAAAAAAAATGAAAGAGTTAATTTAAAGGGTAAATTGCACAAACCGCTCTCAAAGGTTTGATGTAATTACACTTTCGTGCAATTTTCTTTATTTTTATTGCACGGATGTCTTCTGTCGTTAGCGGAATTGCAAGAGTTATTGGTGTTCTCCCCTCTTTTAACGATTAAAAGGACTTTTCTCTGCACAACTTCCTCTTTTGTCAAAGCTCAGCAGCGCCTTGGGACCCTCCATTTCTCCTTATTTAATTCTTCAATATCCTGGTAACGAAACACCTTTGACCGTGCATACTTATATTTATAATCTGACGTTGCTACGAGATTCCAATTAATTAAATTAAATTAATTAAACAAACATCATCAAATGAATATCCTTTTTGATTATCCTATCCAACTGTAAAGCTATCTAACATTGGATACTGAGAGCCAGTAACCAACACACCTTTTGTTGATCAATTTGTCTAGTGAGTTGTGACTTGTGACCAAACCAAGGGGAAGGAAGGAGGCAACAACCAACAAACAAACCCTAAACAGGCGCAGGATGCCTTCCAGGGCCTTTCCTCCAAGTCCAGCAACAACCTCCTCAAAGCCTCCAAGCTTCATCCCCAAAACCAAGCTTCTCTTGTTGATCCTCACAATCTCTTCCTCCGTAGTTATAATCTTCACATTGCTTTACTTCCTTTACCACCTTTGGTATTCCCTTGTTAACCGCTCTAGAACCCTCCCTTTTGACTCCAATGCTCCTCTTAAGCTCCAAAGGTTCAGTTACAAAGAGTTGAAGAATGCTACTCATGATTTTGATGGCAACAACATCATTGGCAAAGGCGGTTCTGCTACTGTCTTTCTTGGCATTGCTAGAGATGGCAAGTTGTTTGCTATCAAGAGACTTGACACACTCTCTCTACAAACTGAGAGGGAGTTTCAAAATGAGCTGCAGATTCTTGGTGGGTTAAGATCACCTTTCTTGGTCACTCTCCTGGGCTACTGTGTGGAAAAGAACAAGCGATTGCTGGTTTATGAGTACATGCCAAACAAGAGCTTGCAGGAGATGCTGTTTGGTGATGATGGCAATAATTTTGTTTTGAAATGGAATCAGAGATTTGATATTATAATTGATGTTGCTAAGGCCTTAGAACTGTTGCATTTTGGCTGTGATCCACCTGTGATACATGGTGATATCAAGCCTAGTAATGTTCTGCTGGATATGGATTTTAGAGCGAAAGTTTCGGATTTCGGTTTGTCGAGGATCAAGGTGGAGGGTGGTGAATATGGGGTGGATTTGTTTAGCCAGGACTTGGGGAAGAGTCAAGAGCTTTCAGAGACTCCTGTGGATAGTGCTCATGAGGTAGACTTTGCACTTGCTTTACAAGCATCTACTTCCTCTACCAATACTAAAAGATGTTACAATGTTAGAGCTTTGAACTTGAATTCTTTCAATTATAATGCCAACATTGCTAGTGAGACTGAATTTAAGACTGGGGGGACTGTCAAGGGGAAGGAGGTCTCAAATGTAGATATCAGTGGGGTTGATTGGACTGCTAACAAGTTTGTGCCTTATGAGGATGAGCTAAGCAGTGTTGATCATAGTAAGGAGTTGAATTTGAATGCTAATTCAGTTGGTGATGAAGTGGCAGCAGCCACGAATATGAAACAATGGGGAAAGGATTGGTGGTGGAGGCAGGATGGAAGTGGCGAACTGTGTAGTAAGGATTATGTTATGGAGTGGATAGGGAGCCAAATCTGCCCGTCGAGTAATCCTGATTGGGAAGAAGAGAAAAAGAGCATACATGAGAAAACTGAGTTGGATAATTCGACCGGATTGGATAATGTGGAAGATGTTAATGAAGAACCCCGTTTGCAAGAACTTGGGTTTGAGAAGAAAGAATTGAAAGTCAGGAAAAACCGGAAGAAGAAACACAGGAAGATGCAAGAATGGTGGAAAGAAGAACACTTGGCTGAGATCACCAATAAGGGGGGGAGAAGTAGTAAGCTGAAAAATCTTGAAACCAAGTGGAAGAAGGGCATTAAGATACCACATTTTGATCTTGGTAAGCGGTTTCGTTTCCATAGAAGAAAGAATTTCAGGGAACAGAACCAAGATGAATGTGATGATGCAAATGGGGAGTTCAGTTTTAGAAGGGGATATAAGAAGAAGAGCAAGAATAATTCTATGGGAAGTGACATGTGGAGTGGAGATCTTTTCAGTCGCGAGTTGAGCAGCACGACAAGCATGAGGGGGACTCTGTGTTATGTTGCCCCCGAGTATGGTGGTTGTGGTTACTTGATGGAGAAGGCTGATATTTACAGCTTAGGGGTCCTGATCCTTGTGATTGTGTCCGGTAGAAGGCCACTACATGTTCTTGCTTCGCCAATGAAGCTCGAGAAAGCAAACTTAATAAGCTGGTGTAGGCAGTTGGCTCAATCCGGAAACATATTAGATCTTATGGATGAGAGATTGAAAGATGAGTACAATAAAGAGCAGGCAAGTCTGTGTATCAATTTGGCTCTCACTTGCTTACAAAGAATGCCAGAGATGCGACCAGACATTGGGGAGACCGTAAAGATTTTGAAAGGGGAAATGGATCTCCCACCACTTCCGTTCGAGTTTTCTCCCTCTCCTCCATCGAAATTATACAACAAATCGAGGAGAAGACAGAAGGCGAACCCCGAATAGGCCTTTGGATTTTGTTTTCGATGTTGGTTTTTTTCTTTCATGTTGTTACATTGTGGGGGGTTTTGTGACACAATGTACACATTTGGGGACTGACTGTGTGTATAAATTGCAATGTGAGAATCATGCTGTTGTATGTACATTAGAGGAATGGTTTCTATTTTCTTTGCATTTAAATTAGATGCAAATATTGATCATAGCTAAAGTTACTTCTGCTTCTGTTTTGCAGTTGTGGTTGTATTAACCTCAGATTGAATAAAACCTTTATCCATAATTTTGATGCTCTGGATTTCATATCCTGACAGAACATAAATACAAAGTGTTCTTCTAATTTTCAATCTAGCAGTTTTCTATTGTTAAAATCCAAGACATGTTATGTCTACCTGTGCAAGACAAAACAAAAGAAAAGCAACCATGTCAAAGTTAACAACATTACCTAAAATAATGAAAGAAATGCTCATATTCTACATTGTAAAATTTCAGTTTCAAGCTACATGAACTGTCATTCTTCTGACATCCTTGGTTAACGAGTACAATGCTTCAATTGCAGCAAGCATTTTGCACTTTTTCTGCAGATCCTAAACATTAAACAATTTCACTTTTTTTTTTTTTTTAAAAAAAAAAAATAAGAAATTAAGGGAAAAATTTATTATTATTATTATTGTTATTATTTTTGAAATATCACATGTGATCTTGTAATAATATCAAAATGAATGAAAAATATCTATTACTAAATCATATTATAATATTACAACAAAAAAATGTAACTTTGATACAACATATGTGTTATATTATCTTTACATTCATTTAATAAAAATTTTTGCTCGTAGATTATGTGACATCTCAAACTTTAATAATCTCAAGTAATATTATTATTATATTATTTTTATGACATTTAACAAGGTCAATTGATTATTAAGATTAATCTAGATAAAATTTTAATAATAAATATTGAATGATGACTATCCACACCTTTGTCATAATGGGTTGGACTTATGAATACTTATCCATACTTTTATCATAAAGGGTGAGACTTATGAACACTCAAACTTGCGACTTAGTGAGATAAAAGTAGGTGAAAGTAATTAACTACTACGTTAACTCATTGTGAGTAATCTTACTTAGTATTATTATATTGTTGATAATTTTGCCTATCTAATGAGAGAAAAAAAATATATATATATATATATATATAATCATTACAGTAAACCGAGACTCAATAATTTAGATGGCATCTGACTGAAAAATTGGTTTGAACATTAAGGCGCAGCGAAGGAATAGAAAAGTAGTGGTCCACCCCAACACAGAACATGTAATAATAAAACCAAGTAGCTGTGGGTACAGCAGATATACGCACTTGCTATTATAATTTGAAAGCAGAAAATTGCTCCTGCATTTTCGGTTTGGTATTGACTAGTCACTCTCGCACAGCTCATCATTAGTATTCATTATTAAAATAAGCATCACGAAGTTACGAGTGTCAAATCGGTAATCAAGTGGGAAAGCAACTTTCATTCAGTGCTTAGACCAAACTCATCCACTACTTGTCTTTAAAAGTAGGGGTTTAACGCCCAAAAATCTCACTTGCCCCTCTCCCACCTCCAGGAAGAAGAGTCCCAAGCCGCGTTATATAGTTTCATCTTGGATGATTCCGAGAGTAATCTACACGGATCCTAATAACCACAAAAGGCCAAAAAAAAATGATAATCAAGTCAATCAGTATTTCAGGCGTAAACCACGACACGTATTGTAGAAATCCAACTTTCTGGTTTCTAAGAGGGTAAATTGCACACGCAACCATGGTATTATATCTAATTGCAAACACATGCAATTTTGTAAAAATTAATACAAACCACCCTTGCCGTTGGTGAATTGTTGTTAGTAATTAATTGACAAAGGATAAAATGGTTCTTTTCTCTTTTAAAAAAATATATAATTTTTAATAATTAAATTAATTTTAGAAAAATGGATGCAAGAGATCTGATCTCTTTCATCTATCATATAATATCCACCAACAAAATCGTAATTTTTAAAATATTATTAATTAATAAAATAAAATCTTTGAAAAATTGAAAAAACATTCACTTGAGATATTTGGATTTTGAGAGATCTAAAAATCTCTCATTTGACTTGGAAAAGAACTTAGATGGAGTCCATCTGAGATAAAACTCATCTCATAAGGACTTCATCTAAAATGGAGTCTAAAAGTGAGGTGAAAGTATCGAAGTAAGGCTACAATCAATCTTGAATCAATGATGATCAATGCAAACATTTAGACTTAATGAATGATACATGCACTTTCAAATAGAATGCTAGATAGAAATACTCTATGTAAGCCTATCTACAATAATTACTCAACTCTACAAATCTTGACTCAAAAAATTAATTCATATAAAAAGCTCTCATTAAAAAAATATGGAATCAAAACACAAAGAGTTGTCATGAATTTAATAAACTAAAGACCCCAATTTATGGTATGGTTTATGAGAGTTAGAAACAGATTAAAGCCCTTGATTGCTAGGATTTATGCCCTAAAGCAAAGCACAGTTTACCTTATGTAATTTTTCTCATCATATCAATAGAATCATCTTTGTTTGATATCTAAATCATGTAGCATGGTAATGTAAGATTATATATGTTAAAAGCAAAATAGTCTAACAGGTATGAAAAAAATGACCATTTTCGGGGTATTAACCCTTAAGGAGTTGTGAAGGCAAAAACGTTAATTAAAAATATGTTTTAACGTGAAATCTTAAACTGATTTTAGTGCTAATTATCAAACTTTAGGTGTTTCTATCTACTTTTAATGTTTTAGGCTTAATTGAGAAAATTTAAAAAATGATAATTTTAAGTGTACTAACCCTTAGGGGAGTCGTGATAGCAAAAACGTCAACTAAAAGTACATTTTAAAGCAAAATCTAGAATCAATTTTTTGCGTTAATCATCATAATTTGGATGTTTCTATTTATGTTTATAGTTTAAGGCTTAATAGAGAAATTTTAAAAAAATGACCATTTTTAGTGTATTAACATTTAAAAGAGTCATGACAGGAAAAACGTAAACTAAAAATGATTTTTTTTGTAGATCATCATAATTTGCGTGTTTTGATCTACATTTAAAGTTTAAAGTGTAACACCCCGATAATTATTTCTGTACGATCCGTATTCGTTAAAATAATAATTAAATTAGCTAAGTGAGATTAAATTCGAAATTGAGCAAATTAGTGCGATATTAATATATTTCGCTCGTTATTCCGGGAATTTAATAAATTTCGAAGATATTTTTCTCGATAATGGTTTTAATTATAGATTTAATGGAAGGATTGGGTAATGAAAAAATGTCATTAGTTAATCAAGAGAGCGCGAATGGAATGGAATTTCGTGGGATTTATTATATGAACCAATGAAAAATTTCGAAAGATTTAAATAGATTTTAAATTAACTTATTTATTTTTGAATTAGGATAAGATTTAGGATAAGTTTAAATAAGATAGTGAAAGTGTGACTCATCAAGCTTGTCCAATGGTGTGATAACAAGTGTTAAGTGGGGTTGAAATGTAAATAATCAAAAGTTTAGGGTCAATTCGTAAATAGTTAAAGTTAGTAAATATATATATAGTGCATTTGACTTGATTTGTTTTTTTTCATTTCTTCCTCCTCTATTACCGAATTCTTCTTCTCCTTTTTGCAGCCTCTTCTTCATTTCTTTATCAATCTTCTTCACTTTTTACTCATTAAATCATCAATCTTTCATGCTTCATCCATCATCCATTCATTCCCGAGCTTAAATCCATCAAAACTTTATAAATCTTCTAAGTTGATTTTCGTTAGAAAGGGGTAATTCGAGGTAAGTGATCATGAGTCTTTGATTTTGTGTTGGATTTGGGTTAAATGCGAGCTAGAGAGGGTCATGAGCATATAGATGATGTTAGATGGCATTTGGATTTGTTTATTTTGATTTTTATGTTGAATTTTGCTCTCTTGGAACCCTAGGTGAGGGTGTGGGGCGTGAGAAAGGATAAGTAAAAATCTCTCATTGGAGGTGTAAGGAAGCTTAGAAGTAAGCCCAAGAGATTGATGTACTCATATTTGAGAAATTTAAAGTTATTAGTTTTAATTTCAATGTATAACTATCTTGAAACTTGTTTATTTTGCTTTTTTGAGATATTAAATGACTTTGGGTGTTATTTGTGAGTCAATGACATTCTATTGGATGAGCTTATATGATGAAAAATGGTTTCGAAAACAGTTTCGCAAATAAAACCCTTTTATGCCGAATTTAGTATATATCATACTCCTGGAGTATTTTCATTTTTTCGCTTTCGTTTTTGTGTTAATCATATCATGTTTTGACAATACATGTACGGATTTGGAATCGAAAATGAAAAAGTTGAGATTTTTCTATTTTGAGGTCAAATTAGAGTATGATAAATGTGATAAATATTTTTGAAAGGACCCAACCCGGATTGCCCCTGTAAAGATTCGAGCAGAGCTGACAGGACCCGAACCAGACCTTCTCTAAGCTCTTATCTGGAGGATCCTGCCGGGCACTTCAACGGACTCCCCGAACCCGACTTGTCGGATTGGAGAAATCCGGGAAGTGAACCCCTTTACTTTACTTAACCGGTTTACTCGTTTTAGGCTTAAAAAATTTATTTTCTTTTAATATAGTTGAAACGGTGTGAATTTTTCGCGTTTGATTGAAAACTAATTTTATAAAAATCGGACAGCATAACGGCTGTAAATTTAACTTTTCCAAAATCAACCTGCATAAGAAATACACTTCGAACTATTTTGATCACCGTCCAACTTCTTTCAATCTCAAACATGCATTTTTCATTCATTTCATAAACATGCAATTCTTTTACAAGCATAATTCACATATGTAATTAACATATAACAACTCATACTTATATGAAATATGTGCCTTGTGCAATATGTGCCTATCAAGTGTAATGGTTCATTTATATATACATATCAAAATATGATTTATAATCCGTCAAGTATCTCATGTCAACACATAATTATTTGATTCAATATATACACATGTACACAATGTCAAAATATATTAACATCCATATATTTCGTCTCATAATTTCCCCCCACCTAAAGTTAATCAAAATAATGTCTTTGATGCAAGAGAGTCCGTGCCAACATCCACTAAAGTATACAAGCTACACAAAACAAAGGGAGGTTAGGCAATATATATATAAAGGTATAACTCCGCATAGACATTACTTAGAAAGTAATCGATTATTATTATTATTATTATTATTATTTTTCTTTTGAAAACCATTTCTCATAAGACAACCATATTTAAGCCACTACGCACGGAATTTACTACATCGCGACGTAGGCGAACTTTCTCAACTCTAGGTAACCACAACGCGGAATTTTCTACATCGCCGTTGTAGTGCCAATAGCTTATACTTTACGCAACTACATGTGGAATCTTCTACATCGCATATTGCAATTTACTCATCACTTGCAATTAGATACGGAATTTTCTACATCGTTTCACATTGCTATCAACCTTGACAACTACGAGCGGAATTTTCTACATCGCCACGTAGTGCCAAGATGCTAATATCACAACATGCACATGGGTCTTAATTCAACTTTACTTTGCTTTACTATTAAACCTTTTTGCAACTTACTCTCGCCTTCAAATCTCATTTCTAGATTCTAGGCATAACTCATTACTCAACATAAAACTTATGATTTTGGAAAACCATTTTGCAAAACTCTTTGAAACAATATATTTTATCATTGCCATATAAACGGAAATCAACTAGATGTAAGTGAAGTGAAGGACACTTACCTCGATCCCAACGCTCTCAATGCCTCAACGAGCCTCTCGCATCTCGTCCGCGTGCTCGTCACCTACACATCATAGTCTCGTTATAACTTATTCACTTTCATAGCTAAAACTAATAAAAATAGAGTTTCCAATACATTGAAAACTCACTACACCACACTTTCCCAACTCGATTTTTGACTCGACCGAGGCTCTCAAAATTTGGTTTCTTTGTAAAAGTCTTACTTCTAGACCCCTAGGATCATCCCCATATGTTTCGTTTGGTCTCCGGAAGCTTAAAACAAAAAGTCAACTTTTTAACTACACGATTGACCACGAAAAACAGAATTGAAACCAGCCATGGTTTCACCTCCGTTCCTTTTTCTAGCGTCTCCTTATCACATAACTAAGTCGCCTGAAAAGTTTCGTCAAGAAACTCCATCGTTTGCTATGTCAATCTAGGCAAAACGCCCCATTTTGGGCACTTTTCAAAGCGAGTTTTTACATTGGACAAGCGACGATAGTTTTTCTTTCGTATCTAAGGTTCTTTTACCTAATTATGACCGAATACATCTATTTTGGGCATCAACGAATGCATTTGCATTGCTATTACACATCTCGGTTTCCTACGTCCACTATTTTGGCTATAACTTCGTCAATTTTTATCGGATCGATCCCATTCCAATTTCTATGGTTTTATATCATTCCTAGGCATCATTTGAGGTGTAAAACATCCCCATATATGTCAGTTTTGCCCAGGTTATCTCCAGCCCATAATTTGAGCTCGGGATTGCAAAATTTGTCTAAACTAGCTCTTTTGAACTTCTACCACTTCTACATGCTTTTCTATGCTTTTCCAACCTCAAATATGTCTAAATTTGAGTTCAAAAGTTTCTAATCTCAGAGGTTGTCTACTGATTTTCATAGCCATAACACACCCACACACTCATTCTAGAGTAAAACTTTCAAATTTTTACAAAACTATCTCTCACAAGTTTTTCATCAAACACTTAATCTACAACTACTTTTGCTTTTCCAACAATTTAAATCACAAGTTAGGGTTTCTCCCATAACCCTAACCTACCATTTTACATCATTCAAGTTCCCTTTTTTAACAACTTATAACTATAACATTGATTTACATCAAAATCTCACCAATAACACATCAAGTAAACAAACTAATCCATCATTATATCATACAAACCCAACATCATGCTTTTACACATTTCCACCATATTAAAGTCTATGGAAAAGATGATATCTTACCTTATCTATGCTTAGGGTTTGATGTTTTGGCTTGGGATCAACTAGAACAATTGTTTGGAAGCTTGAAAATTAGTTGAAAATATCACTTGTTCTTCTCCCCCTCTAATTGCCTTCCATCTCATGCTCTCCCTCTCAACTCTCTCTTCTATTTTTGTGTCTCACGGCTACTTCTTCTTTTTCAATCAAAAGGTGACTAAGTGTTGTATTATATGGCCATCTTTTTGCTAAATGACCACCATATCCTCTATTGACTTGTTGGATTTACAAAATTGCCCTTAGTTATGTTATTTACTAATAAAAATCAATGATCATTTGTCTCATTTTTCATATAATTGAATTATTAACTTACTAAACTAAAGTTTTACAATCTTGCCATCCATTTATATTATATATATTTTTTATTTACTAAATGAACATTTTACCCTTTTTATTCGATAACTTAGTTTCTAAGGTTAGGAAATATAAAATAGAATATAGCGGTTTATAGGAGCTCTCCCAGCACCCCAACAGAAATCCTTGCGGTCTTCGTACAAGTGACTCAAAAAGACTCTATGAAGTAAAATCGTAATACAATTTCATTTCTTAATCATTTAAAAATTCGAGTGAAAACATTTCGGCAGCATAACGACTATTTTTTCGATATTTTCAATATTTTCAAAACACCTGTAAATCAATTTATAAATACTTTTAAACGCATACATTCTTTTCCATTTCCAAATTAGACCTCAAGTCTATTTAAAACTTTACATTCAACCACAAATCAAAGTATTCAAGTCAAAACCATTTCAAACTTAAAAACATTTTATAGGCATAATATCGAAATATTTAATTTAAAATTTAAAGCATTTACATTCTACTAAATCCGTTATACATCAAAATATTTACTTTAATTTCACAGCAAAAATCGTCCGATGAGCTCGCCTAACTTTGCACCGGAGATTTACCACCTTGAGTACTTGTTCTTGCACCTTGGAAGATTTCATAAAATAATGAGCTAAAAAGCTTAGTGAGTGTTATGCATTTCTAATTAAACTTTCCTTTCAAAATATAACCTTTTTAAAAATCATTTGAAAATTTTAAGTTTCGTAATAACTATTTTAAAACATAAATCTCATACTGTTACATAATCATTTATATATATATTTGCTTGGAAACATAATTACATACATCAATAAAGTGTATATATATCTATTTGAATCATAAGTATATGCATCGTAAAATTCATTCTATAACATACCTCATTTGAATTTCATTCGTAACATAAACATGAGTTCGTAATTTATATCATCAATCATGAACATGTATCCAATGGAACCCAAGGAAATCATGATCACCGGCCGGTCCTAGGATATTGGTGGTTGGGACGATCAATCTCAATCATAAGCCACTATGTCACGAAATGTTACCTTGCTATGCATAGGGCATTAGTCATAATAGTACCTTAAATACGTGTAGAAGACAACACGACGGAATCGATCCCCTCATAGTTAGTGGACTTTCCCCCATGGACATGTCATACGTGCAATAAGGCACTTCAATCGTATAACAGTCATATAATGGGGATTAGGGTAACTATCGGGTTTGAAACTTCCTTTAATTGTACTTGAAAATTTAATTTTTATGCTAAAAGAATTTAATCATAATAGCACATTTCCTTAATTTAATATTAAGAGCATGGAATCACATTTCATAAATAATTTCATGTGATAACAGTCTTTAAATGCATGTATAAAACATTTATAAACTAATAACATCAATATAAATTCATTTAATACTTAAATATTCACAATGTATCCTAGAAGCATACTAAAACGAATAAAATACTTGTGCATTTGAAAATAATTGTGCTCACATTAAAACATACTAGAATGCATTTATCAATTCGTAAAATATTTTACACTTACCGATTTCTAACTCACGAAAACTTCATAATTTTCTAGCTCGTGATAATTCTCAACTTCAATTTCCTGCGCCTTTTCGATACCTATATAATTTAACATTCTCTTATAAGCTTGCCATAACTAAAATATCCGCAAAATCATTTCTATCATCGAACGTCAATCACATAACGTTGAATAATATAAAGATTTTCGAAACATCATTTTTCAAATCGTAACAACGTCAAATTAACATGTTTACTTTTCGCTCTAATGCTTTAAAGGAAATTTTGGAATCAACTTCTCTATGTTAACCGAACTTAAATCAATCTTTTCATCATCTATTACTTTTGACTAATTTCATCGCAATCACACTTATCATATTCCATATGGCGTTAATTCTAATCGAAACCATAAACGCAATACATTTCACGATTACGACAAGTTTCGCGCAAATTATTCTTTTTAGCAAATTAAGTGTTTCTTTTAGTTTTCCAAAGAATTCTAACATCAATATCACTTATAAACCCATGAAATCCACCTAAAAATAAAAGTCTAACACTATGATATCGATTATTTCAAATTGATGATGAAATTCGCAAACTAAACACGTTCGAACAAAAAGAAAAGTCATTCGAATCATCCGGAAACAATTTTTAGATAACCAAACAATACTTCGACACTTTAAAACACACTATTACGTATCATATTCCAGGACAACGGAATCGAAAATAAAGTCGTAACATAACAGCCCCTACTACGACAGATTTTAGCAACAAAATCAACATTCAATTACATCCAATATCACATCAAAATCATAAGCAAACGAACCTCCGCACTAACGAGGTTCTAAATTTTAAATCTCAAACATAATATCATCGAATTTCTTTCAATAACATAATCGAAATATTTCCAATGAAATGACGCTAGTAAAGACACACCTCACAAAAATCGAATCGAAAGCTTCAAAATTCATTTACGAAGGTACTGCCCAAAACTCTTCTCTTTGTCGGGAGTTTCCTTCAATCCAAACACACATGCAGGCTTTAAAAATCAATCAAAAATAGTTTAGAAGGATTTCCAAGGCATTATTTTACCTTTGCATGAGCTGATTTTTCACTCAAAGCAGCCTTGGGATCACTGTATAGGCTATTAACGGGTTGGCATCCTTCAAAACTACACACCAACCTTTCCCGAGTTGCTGCATTCGATTAATCTTTTCCTTCCCTTGCTACACGAGCTGAACTACTCCAAATGGCTACTGCAACTGCTACACTTGAAGATCTATCTTCAGATCTTATTGAAGACCGAATGGGAGAGAAAAAGAAAGGTTGTTCTTGCTCGGATATGCTTGTGTATGTTCTCGGTCTGACCTGCAGCACCGAACTACTACCTTCTTACTGCACTCGGTCTGCACTTGCTCTCAAAACCGAGCACTTCTCCTTCCTTGCTTGCTTTTCTCGGTTTTGGAGTTGAAATGGTATGCATGAAGCTACTGCTTCCCTTTCTCCTTGCTTGAGTCCTTCAGTTTTGCTTAGTAAAGTTAGCCCCTCTCTCACATCAAGCTTGAAGACCGAACACTCTCATTTTGGCTCTCGATCTTGACTCTTTCTCCCTTGCACGAGCTCTCTCACTTTCTTGCAAGGTAGAGCTCTCGGTCTCACATGCACTCTCTCGCCACTCTCAAATGTCTCTCACGGATTTGAAATGGGGAATCGAGTGGATGATGGCTGCTCTCACTTCTCACAAGCTCTCTCTCCCTCTTTCAAAATGACTCTCGATTTTGGAGGATGATGAGTGAACGAATTTATGTGATTTGCTTCATCTTTTCTCTTTCAATTAACATACATATACTATTGATAAAATCTTGACTCTTGTCCCTCATGCACAAGCTCATTGTGCCACTTGCCTCACTTTCTTTTTGCATGCACAACAAGTGTCCATTTCCATGTATTAGTTATGCCACTTGTTGCTCTATCCATTCTATTATTCCGATTTCGAATTCAAATTCAATTTCGCTTATTCGAAAACCCGCTTATAACTCAATTACGCATCTTGAATCATTTTTAAATTTGGATTTCATCTCTGAGCACTCGAAATTATTTTTTCTTTCTAAAAATATTCCGTATGATTCGAAATCGAAAAATATATTTCCGTCCGATAAATTTGTGTACTATTCAAATGGATTCGTTTTCGATCCGTTTCACTTTTATTCAACTCGAAAATAAATTTCGAAACTTTTCATTCACTAAGTTCGCTTTTTGAAAAAAATTATCATTCTCGAGGATACTTTCTGTTCGAAAACACGATCCATCGAAAAATAATTTATTTTTCATCAGATGAAGTTCTGGATTTTACATTGTGGGTAAATATATATATTTATTTATTTATTACTTAAATTATCATTTCCAAACTTTTCGGGAATTTTCTCAATTCTCTTTGGACCACTCGTAAATTATACTAGACTTCAACTTACCCCTCCGAGCTATCCAGAAATCTTATTAAACCCTTTTTGGACGATCTTGAAATTTTATCGAAACTTAATTTACTTATTTGAGCTCTTCAAGAACCTTATTAAATCTTTTATAGACTTTTCAAAAATTTTACTAATCATCTCTAAACTATCCGAAAATTTTCTTAATCACCTTCGTACTGCTCGGGAATCATGCTGAAATTTAATCTACCTTTGAACACTTTAATTTATTTTATTACCTCAATATTATAAGTATAAACTATTCCGTACGTATACCGTACTAGGATCGGGAGGGTATATTACAAATTCTCCCCCTTTTATAAAATTTCTTCCTCGAAATTTAAAAGATTCGCTTATCTAAAAAGAAGGGTACCATTGAGGCCTATACGATCCTAAGGAATACTCTATCACCTATTTCAATTTTAGAATCTCAACGATGACTATTCACATAACTCTTAAATCTTTATAAAGAAGACTTAAACCATTAAACCCATCTATATTTCATTATAGAAAATTCTTGTCCATGTATAACAACTTAATTTCATCTTATCAAATCTATCGATTAGAAACTAATCTAAACATCAATGGCTTAAATAGCTTAGGATCTATCTTACTGACCTATTATTCTTCCAATTAATTCCATAAACTTATATGATTCGAACTATTATCAATTACAAGCTTTAAAACTAAAATAGTACCAACCCCATATTTATTCTAAATGCTTCATCATATGATCTTATCACTTAAACCAATCAAAATTCAATCATCAAATACTCATATCAATATTAATTCACAACCAAATCAATGACATAAACAACTAAATACAAAGATCATACCCGAGACTATTCCTGAAGTAGCATCTGTGTCCTGTTGGGTCATTATGAAAACTCTGACTTGAGTCTGCGATAGGCCTACTGGTCCTCTGGAAGATTGACCTACTGGTCCGCCTGGTTTACTAGATGAAGTAGGGCCTTTAGTCTGTGCTCCTCTCTGCTCCTGGCCTCGCCCAGCACTAAATGGCCTCGGTCATACTGATCCCACATCTGGTCTACCACCGGAAGCTAACTACGGGCAATCTTGTGTAAAGTGCCCTCTCTGACCACATTTGTAACACACATCTAAGCCTAATCTACACTTGCCAAGATGACATTTACCATATTTCACACATTCTAGCCAGGTTCTCTGCATGCTTCCAATATTTCTAAATCCGGTCGATCTTCTTACGAAGCCTTGGTTGGATTGCACCCTGTATCCTAACCAATTACTATCAAACCACTTTGACCTTCCTCCACTTTTGGCTTGTTTGCTAGATCCTCCTTGTGTCCAGATCGATCCACTACGCTTCAAATTCTGGGTGCCACTCCAAGGTTTCTCATCCATACTCTTTTCAACCCTAACTGCAGCCTCTACTAATTGACCATATTGATCATGTGTAGTCGATGCCACGTAGGTCCTGATTTTTAGGTTTAGACCTACTGTGAACCTTTTACTCTTCTGCTATTCATTGTCTTGAATAAACGGGACATGTTTCACCAATTCTGAAAATTTTCTCTCATATTCTGATACAGAGAGTGCACCCTGTTCTAGCTTAAAAAACTCCTCAATCTTTGCATCCTTATAGCTTTTAGGAAAGAATTTATCCGTCAACTCGCTTTTGAATTGAGTCCAGGATACCCTTTCCGGATTCCATCTCTGCAATGCCTTCTACCAGTCATTGTCCCTGTTTTTTAATAAGAAGGTTGAAAATGTCACCATCTATTTTTCTGAAAATCCCATAACCTCAAAGATCCCCTCATTATTCTCTAATCAAGATAAAGCTTCCTTCGGTTCACTAGTTCCATCGAAATTTCTGGCTCCTAACTTTCGAGCTCTTTCAATAGAATCCCCTGATTCTCGCGGCTGACAAAGTGTCATGGCTAATAACTGATCTATCTATTCCATTTGCGTGTTTCCTTCTTCAGGAGCTGGGGGCTGAGATGATCCTGATTGGGACTATTTCGATAGAACTGGATCCTGAGGAACATTTATGGACGCATCCATTTGCTCCTCTGCTGGTGCTAGAGTCTCTACAGTGGCTCTCCTAGTAGGCAGGCGGCCTCGACGACACATTTCTATGAAATTTAAACTTATATTATCATGTAATATATTTGATTCTAAAAGAACGTTGAAAGAAATCATGCAAATTTTAGAAAAAAATTAAATCATTTTCAGAAGTGGGTTTTCATAATAATTTTTCAAATTTTTCAAAACATTTTTCCAAAACCTTGGTTGTGATACCAATTGAAAGAACCCAACCCAGATTGCCCCTGTAGAGATCCAAACAGAGCTCTTCCGACACCCCAACAGAAATCCTTACAATCTTCGAACAGGTGACTCAAAAAGACTCTGTGGAGTAAAGCCGTAATACAATTTCATTTCTTAATCATTTAAAAATTAGGGTGAAAAAATTTCGATAGTACAACGGCTGTTTGTCCGATATTTTCAACATTTTCAAAACACTTGTAAATCAATTTATAAACACTTCTAAATGCATACATTCTTTTCCACTTTCAATTTAGACCTTAAAGCTATTTAAAACTTCACATTCAACCACAAATCAAAGTATTCAAGTCAAAACCATTTCAAACTTAAAAACATTTTACAGGCGTAATATAGAAATCTTTAATATAAAATTTAAAGCATTTACATTTTACTAAATTCGTTATACATCAAAATATTTACTTTAATTTCACAGCAAAAATCATCCGATGAGCTCGCCTAACTTTGCACTGGAGATTTATCACTTTGAGTACTTGTTCCTGCACCTGAGAAGATTTCATAAAAACAAAACAAGAAAATAGTGAGCTATAAAGCTCAGTGAGTGTTACACATTTCTAATTAAGCTTTTCTTTCAAAATATAACCTCTCTAAAAATCATTTGAAAATTCAAAGTTTCGTAATAACTATTTTGAAACATAAATCTCATGCTGTTACATAATCATTTATGCATATATTTGCTTGAAAACATAATTACATACATCAATAAAGTATATATAGATCTATTTAAATCATAATTATATGCATCGTAAAATTCATTTCATAACATACCTAATTTGAATTTCATTTGTAACATAAACATGAGTTCGTAATTTATATCATCAATCATAAACATGTATCCAATGGAACTCAGGGAAATCATGATCACTGCTCGATCCAAGACACCGATGGTAGGGACGGTCAATCTCAATCATAAGCCACTATGCCACAGAATGTTACCTCCCCATGCATAAGACATCAGTCATAATAGTACCTTAAATATATGTAGAAGGTGATACGACAGAATCGATCCCTCCATAGTTAGTGGACTTTGCCCCACAGACATGTCATACGCAGAATAAGGCACTTCGGCTACATAATAGTCATATCTCAGTCATATAATGGGGATTAAGGTAACCATCAGTTTTAAAACTTCCTTTAATTATACTTGAAAATTTAATTTTCATGCTAAAAGAATTTAATCATAATAACACATTTCTTTAATTTAATATTAAGAGCATGGAATCTCATTTCATAAACAATTTCATGTGATAACGGTCTTTAAATGCATGTATAAAACATTTATAAACTAATAACATCAATATAAATTCATTTAATACTTAAATATTCACAATGTATCCTAAAAGCATACTAAAACGAATAAAATACTTGTGCATTTGAAAATAATTGTGCTCACATAAAAACATACTAGAATGCATTTATCAATTTGTAAAATATTTTACACTTACCGATTTCTAACTCATGGAAACTTCCTGATTTTCTAGCTCGCGATAATTCTCAACTTCAATTTCCTGCGCCTTTTCGATACCTATATAATTTAACATTCTCTTATAAGCTTGTCGTAACTAAAATATCCGTAAAATCATTTCTATCATCGAACATCAATCACACAACATCGAAAAATATAAAGATTTTTGAAGCATCATTTTTCAAATCGTAACAACGTCAAATTAACATGTTTACTTTCTGCTCTAACGCTTTAAAAGAAATTTTGGAATCAACTTCTCTATGTTAATCGAACTTAAATCGATCTTTTCACCATCTATTACTTTTGATTAATTTCATCACAATCACACTCATCATATTCTATATGGTGTTAATTCTAATGGAAACCATAAACCCAATACATTTCGCGATTACGACAAGTTTCGCACGAATTATCCTTTTTAGCAAATTAAGCAATTCTTTTAGTTTTCTAAACAATTCTAACATCAGTATCACTTATAAACCCATGCAATTCACCTAAGAATAAAAGTCTAACACTATTATATCCATTATTTCAAATCGATAATGAAATTCGCAAACTAAACACGTTCGAACAAAAAGAAAAGCCATCTAAATCATCCGGAAACAATTTTTCGATAACCAAGCAATACTTCGACACTTTAAAACACACCATTATGCAACATTTTCCAAAAAATGGAATCGAAACTAAAGTCGCAACATAACAACCCCTATTACGATAGATTTTTATCAATAAAATCAACATTCAAATACATCCAATATCGCATCAAAATCATAGGCGAACGAACCTTCGCACTAACGAGGTTCTAAATCCTAAATCCCAAACATAATATCATCGAATTTCTTTCAATAAAATAATTGAAATATTTCTAACGAAACGATGCTCGTAAAAACACACTTACCTCACAAAAATCGAATCGAAAGCTTCGAAATTCACTTGCAAAAGTATGTTACAATTCAATCTCACCTCTGGAAACTTTAATTCATTTTATTACCTCAATATTATGAGCATAAACTATTCCATATATATACCGTAATAGGATCGGGAGGGTAGGTTACAATTTTGTTAATATGTGATAATGAAACTAAAGGTAAAATGGTCATTTGAAATAGCTATAAGTGGTGCTCCGAAGAAATTCGAACAATATATTTAATTATGTATTAAAAAGTTTACACGATTAAAGTTTTGTTAAAATTTTGTATATTTCGTAATTTTAAAAAATTTAAAGGGCCCACGAAAAATTAGTCACTGATAAGTGAGGATTGGTAGTTGGCTAGCCAATAAGGTAACATAGTAGTACTGCACCGTTATACCGATACCGATATATAGTTCGATGGATGGATTATGAGAGGCACCAGATGTCCGGTCTTAAAGTCGAAACCGATTATGATTTGCGATCTGTAGGGTAGCCGCTGTGTAGTCGATGTCAGGAGACCCGTCGCAGATCCATGGTATAGATTTTACAAAAGGCTCTAATAATTTGAACAAAGAAAAATTTTGTAAATTTATTCGACAATTGATTTTTGTAAGGATTAGATTATAATTGTGCTTGCGATGAAATGTTTTGGAAAGTCATATGATTATGTTTCGTTTTGTGAAATTGTGTAATGTATGTGTTTTTCATTAAACAAATTGTTATTGTGCATATTGTTTTATTTATGATTGTATTTTGAAAATAAATGTGATTTCAATATTATATATGTGCATCCACTAAGTCGAAAGACTTAGCGTGTTGGATTTACCACATGTAGGTAGTTAAGTAGGGCTTGAAGTAAAGACGAAGATAAAGTAGTTGCAGTTTCTCTCAAGTCACATCCGCCTTCATCATTTTGGTAATCATCATTTTTGTGTCGCACGAGTATCGGATTTTGGGCACCACTATGTTGTATGCGTTTCTTTAACATTTTAAATTTCATAAATAAATTTATATTAAAAGTTTATCACTTGTTGTAAATGATGTAAATCCATCGAAAAGGTTTTATATTGTGTTATTTTTGTAAAGTTTTGAAATGCTAAAAGAAATATTCATTATAAAATGTTTGTGTGTTGAAGTGATTTAGAAACGGACGGGAGGTCCGAAAAAGGAAATTTAGAAATGAATTAGGTTAGAAGTGTGTTTTCTCTACAGGTCTAAAATTTTGGATTTTCAGAAAAATAAACGAAACTTTGCTGGATTTTTGTTAAAAATAAAATCAACGTTTTGAAGGAATTCTTTTTTTTTTTTTTTTTAAATGAGAAATGTAAATGGAAAACAAGAAAGGTAACATCCCTTCCCTCGATCCTTGTATGGATGGGGACGTCGGGGTAGGTGTGTTATATTTTAGTGGTATTAGAATGAGGTTTAGGCGTTCCTTGCATTTGCGATTTTTGAAAAAATTTATTGCATTTGTGTGTGAACATGCATTGCATATAAAAATAAAATAGAAGGATGTAACTCTGATCTGCAGAATTATCTTCTGTCTTGAATAGGTCTTAGGTATGGATCCCTTAGATATGCAGAGAGTTGATGGTGATGAAAGTAGGTAGAGCAGTCCTGCCAGTGTAGCCGGAGGAGCATCCGGTAAGTCTTCGAGCAGTAGGACAGCGGGGCCAGAGGGCCAGGATCAGCCGACCTTTATGTATTAGATGATGGAGTTTTTATAGTAGATGGCCTGCGCTGCACCGCAGAGGTCTGCGATTGAGAGGTTTGCGAAATACAAGCCTACAGACTTCCACGGTTGGAAGGATGAGGATGTGTCTACAAGAAAAAATTGGTTGGAGCGGACGGAGTAGATTATCCAACAGCTGCATTGTACACCGGAGGAGAGTTTAGAGTGTGCAGTCTCCTTATTGTAGGAGGATGCATACCAGTAGTGGATGTCTATATCCCATCCAGTGCAACTAGAGGAGAGGACGTGGAAATTCTTTTAGAGGGAGTTTTAGAGAAAATACGTTGGTCGTATTCATGTTGATGCTATGGAGAGAGAGTTTATCAATCTGAAGTAGAGACAGATGATCGTAGCAGAGTAAGAGCGGGAATTCACCCGGTTGAGTAAGTATACCGGTGAGATAGTGGCAATAGAGGCAGATAGGTGTAGGAGATTTGAAGATGGTCAAAATGATTACATCCACTTCTAGCTTATAGGCTTGCAAATTGAGGACTTTACTAGATTGGTTTCGGCGGCCTTAATTGTTGAGCTAGTAAAGAAAGAAAAGCAGGCTAGAAAGGACTGAAGCCGGTAGAGGCTAGGCCCAAGGCAGTCTAGTTCATCTTAGCTGCTCAGCAAGAAATTCAGGGGTCCTTCGTCTGGTGGTCAATCTCAACAGCAGTATCAGAGGCAGGGTTAGGGATCCTCAACTAGATTTGCTCAGTCTTCAGCATCGGAAGCCAGTTCCCCAAGTAGTGTAACTAGGGACCAGCTTTATAGCCCTGTGAGCATTGTGGTAGGAGGCATTCGAAAGAGTGTTGGTAGATGACCGAAGAACAAACTCACACCCGCTCCGCAACCTGAGAGATCAGCGCCTACAATTTTGAGAGGCTGGAGGCCCAGTCAGTTAGGGGCTGAGAGGAGTAATCGAAGAGAGGCCCCAGAGGTAGTAGGGAGAGCAGAGTCTCGGACACCAGCTAGAGCCTATGCCATCATGACTCAAAAGGAGTAGGATGCTCCGAATGTGATGGTAGGTACGATTTCAGTTTTTGATGTTCTGGTGCATGCATTGGTAGATCTAGCTTAGACTCATTTATACATCTGCATTGCCATTTTGAGAGAGAGAGCGATCTTTAGGTAGAGGCTACTGATCATGAGGTGTTGGTCACTAATCCCTTAGGTCATAGTGTGATCGTGGATAAGGTGTTCCGAGAGTGTCCGATCCAGATTCAAGGATGTGAGTTTCCAAGTGATTTGATGGAGTTACCTTTTCAGGAGTTTGATGTGATATTGATGATGGATTGGTTATCCAAACATCATGCTATGATAGATTGTCGTTCGAAAAGATTATCTTTGAAAACTGGTGATGGAAAGGAGATCACTATGGTGGGCGAGAGGTCGCATTTCCTTTCTAATGTTATTTCAGCCACTACCACAGGAAAATTGAACATAAAAAGGTGTGAAGCATATTTAGCGCATGTGGTTGATTCTCAGAGGCTTCGATCTAGCATTCAGGATATTCCCACCGTATGTGATTTTTCGAATGTGTTTCTGGAAGAGTTATCAGGTTTGCCGCCGGAGAAAGATGGGGATTGGTAGTTGACTAGCCAATAAGGTGATATAGCAGTATTGCGCCGTTACACCGATACCAATATATAGTTTCGGCAGATGGATTATGGAGGTACTGGGTGTCCGGTCCTGAAGTCGAAATCGATTATGATATATGATTGTGATATGCTATCTGGCGGGTAGTCACTGAGTGGTCGATGTCAGGAGACCCGTTGCTGATCCATGATATCGTGATAGATTTTACAAAGAGCTCTAATAAATTGAACAAAGAAAAATTTTGTAAATTTATTCGATAATTGATTTTTGTAAGAGTTAGATTATAATTGTGCTTGCGATGAAATGTTTTGAATAGTCATATGATTAGGTTTCATTTTGTCAAATTATGTAATGTGTGTGTTTTTCGTTAAACAGATTGTTATTGTGCATATTGTTTTAATTTATAATTATATTTTGAAAATAAATGTCATTTCAGTATTATATGTGTACACTCACTAAGTCAAAAGACTTAACGGTTGGATTTACCACGTGCAGGTAGTTGACTAGGGCTTAAAGTAAAGACGAAGATAAAGTAGCTGCAGTTTCTTTCAAGTCACATCCGTCTTCATCATTTTGGTAATCATCATTTTTGTGTCGCACGAGTATCAAATTTTCGGCACTGCCATGTTATGTGTATTTCTTTAACGTTTTAAATTTTGTAAATAAATTTGTATTAAAAGTTTATCACTTGTTATAAATGATGTAAATTATCCGTCGAAAAGGTTTTATACGGTGTTATTTCTATAAAATTTTGAAATGTTAAAAGAAATATTCATTACAAAATGTTTGGGTGTTGAAGTGGTTTGGAAACGGACGGGAGGTCTGAAAATGAAAGTTGAGAAATGAATTGGTTTAAAAGTGTGTTTTCTCTACAGGTCTAAAATTTTAGATTTTCAGAAAAATAGAGGAAACTCTGCTAGATTTTCATTAAAAATAAAATCAACGTTTTAAAGGATTTTTTTTTTTAATTTTTAATTTTTTATAAATGAGAAATGTAAATGGAAAATGAGAAAGATAACATCCCTCGCCTCAATCCTTGTACGGACGAGGATGTCGGGATAAGGGTGTTACATAAGGTCCAACTGATAAATTTGAAAAGATCATAATTTTTGGTGTATTAACCCCTAGAGAAGTCATTACAACAAAAATGTCAACCAAAAAACTGTTTTAAAGTAAAAACCTGAACCGATTTTGGTGGCAATCATCATAATTTGGGTATTTCTATCTGTATTTCAAGCTTAAGGTCTAATTAAGAAATTTGAAAAAATAACCATTTTCAATGTACTAACCACTAACGAAGTCGTGACAGTGAAAACGTCAACTAAAAATGCATTTCAAAGAGAAATCTTGAATCGATTTTAGTGCTACTAATAATAAGTTGAGTGTTTCTATCAATCTTTAATGTTTTAGGCCCAATTGAAAAAATAATCATTTTCGGTGTACTAATTCCTAAGAGAGTCGTGATAGCAAAAACGTAAACTAAAAATGCATTTTAGAGCGAAATCTTAAATTGATTATTGAGCCTATTATCATAATTTAAGTATTTCTATCTATGTTTAAGTTTAAGGGCTAGTTGGAAAATTTGAAAAAATGATTATTTTTAGTATACTAACATCAAGAGAAGTCGTGACCATGAAAACAATTAAAAATCTGTTTTAAAATGAAATCTCTAACTTATTTTTGTGTCAATTATCATAATTCGAGTCTTTTTATTTATCTTTAATGTTTAAGTATACTTGAGAAATTTGAAAAAAAAAAAAAGAAAGATAATTTTCGGTGTATTAACCCCTAAGGGAGTCATGACAACAAAAACGTCAACTAAAAATTCATTTCAAAGCAAAATCTTGAACCAATTTTGATTCCAGTCATCATAATTTGAGTATGTTTATCTACATTTAAAATTTAAGGTCTAGTTGAGAAATTTGAAAAAAAAAAAATGATCATTTTCTGTGTACTAACCACCTCATAGAGAAGTTGTGACGGTAAAAACTATAATTAAAAATGTGTTTTAACGTGAAATCTTAAATTGATTTTTATATCAATCATCATAATTTAAGTCTTTCTATCTACCATTAATGTTTTATACGTAATTGAGAAATTTGAAAAAAATGACTATTTTCGGTGTATGAACCTCTAAGAGAGTAGTGATGGTGAAAATGTCAACAAAAAATACGTTTTAAAATGAAATCTTGAACCGATTTTGTACAAATCATCAATATTTGAGTGTTTCTACCTACGTTTAAGGTTAAAGGCTTAAATGACAAATTAAAAAAAAAAATGACTATTTACTATGTACTAATCTTTTAAGAAGTTGTGACGATAAAAACGTTAACCAAAAATGTATTTTAATGCAAAATCTTCAATACATTTTTGCTTCAATCATTATAATTTGAGTATTTTTATCTACGTATAAAGTTTATGGCCTAATTAAGAAATTTGAAAAAATGATCATTTTCGGTGTACTAAACCCTAATAGAGCCGTGACAGTGAAAACATCAACTAAAAATGCATTTTAATTTAAAATCCTAAATGGATTTTTTACACTAATCATAATAGTTGGGATATTTCTATCTGCATTTAAAATTTAAGGTCTAATTGAGAAATATGATAAATTGACTATTTTCGGTATATAAACCCTTAGAGGAATCGTGAAAACAAAAACGTCAACTAAAAATATGTTTTAAAGCAAAATTTTGAACCCACTTTTGCACCAATTATTATAATCTGGTTGTTTTTATTTACGTTTAAAGTTTAAGGCTTGATTAAAAAATTTGAAAAACTGACAATTTTTGGTGTACGTTAAACAAGTTGTAACACTAAAAACGTCAACTAAAAATGTGTTTTAAAGAAAAAACTTGAACTAATATTTAAACGAATCATCATAATTTGGATGTTTTTATCTACATTCAAAATTTAAGGTTTAATTGAGAAATTTGAAAAAATACTATTTTCAATGTAAAATCTTAAACCGATTTTCAATGTAAAATCACCATTAAAGATGATGGTGAAAACATCAACTAAAAATATTTTAAAGTAAAATCTTAAACCGATTTTAGTATCAATCATTATAATTTTGGAGTTTCTATCAGTTGCTAATGTTTTAGGCTTAATTGAGAAATTTGAAAAAATCACTATTTTTGGTGTACTAACACATAAGGAAGTCATGACAATGAAAACATCAATTAAAAATGTGTTTCAAAGAAAAAATTTGAATCAATTTTAGTGCCAATAATCATAATTTTGATGTTTCTATCCACGTTTAAAGTTTAAGGCAAAATTAAAAAATTAGAAGAAATGATCATTTTCGGTGCATTAATCTCAAGGGAGTAATGATGGTGAAAACGTCAACTACAAATGCGTTTTAAAGTAAAATCTTGAAACTATTTTTATGCCAATCATCATAATTTAGGTGTTTCCATCTACGTTTAAAATTGAAGGCCTAATTGAAAAATTTAAGAAACTAACCATTTTTAATGTGCCAATAACCTCTAGTGGAGTGGTGATTGCGAAAACGATAACTAAAAATGAGTTTTAAAACGAAACCTTAAACTACTTTTTGTGTCAATCATTATCATTTAACTGTTTCTATCTATATTTAAAGTTTAAAGCCTAAATAAGAAATTTGAAAAAATAACTATTCAGTGTACCTTAGGGAGTAGTGACAACGAAAGTGTAAATTAAAATTGTATTTTAAAGCAAAATCTTCAACTGATTTTAACGTTAATCATTATAATTTAGATATTTCGATCTACATTTAAAGTTTAAGGTCTAGTTGAGAAATTTGAAAAAAGAAAGTGACTATTTTCGGTGTACTAAGCCCAAAGGAGTCGTGATGGCAAAAATATCAAAAGATAATGCGTTATAAAGTGAAATCTTAAACCGATTTTTGTACCAATCATCAAAATTTGGATGTTTTTATCTACATTTAAGGTTGGTGCAATTGAGAAATTAAAGAAAATCACCATTTTTGGTGTACTAATCCTTAAGAGAGTCATGATAGCGAAAACGTCAATTAAAATTTTGTTTTAAAGCAAAATCTTAAACCAACTTTTAGGCTAATTATCATAATTTGGATATTTCTATCTGCATGTAAAATTTAAGGCCTATTTAAGAAATTTGAAAAAAATTATCATTTTCAATGTATTAACCTCTTAAGAAAGTCGTGACAGCGAAAAACGTCAACTAAAAATACATTTTAAAATAAAATTCTGAACCAATTTTTGTGCTAATTATCATTGTTGAGACTTTTCTATCTACGTTTAAAGTTTAATACCTAATTGAGAAATTTGAAAATTGACTATTTTTGTTGTATTTACTAATATTTAGGGAAGTCATGACAACGATAACGTCAATTAAAAATGCATTTACAAGCAAAATCTTGGACCAACTGTTGTGCTAATCATCATAAATCGGGTGTTTCTATCTACGTTTAAAGTTTAAGACCTAATTGAGAAATTTGGAAAAAATGACTATTTTCGGTGTATTAATCTTTGGGTGACAACAAAAACGTCAATTAAAAATGTATTTTAAAGCAAAATCTTAAACCGTTTTTAGTGTCGATCATCACAATTTGTATGTTTCTATCAACTTTTAATGTATTAGGTCTAATTCAGAAATTTGAAAAAATAACCATTTTTTGTGTACTAACCCGAAGAGAAGTCATGGCGGTAAAAACGTCAGCTAAAAATGTGCTTTAAAGTAAAATCTTGAACTGATTTTTACGCTAATCATCATAATTCAGGTGCTCCTATCTACATTTAAGTTTAAGGTCTAATTGAGAAGTTTGAAAAAATGACCCTTTCTGTTGTATAAATGGAGTCGTAACGGCAAAAATGTTAACTAAACATTTATTTCAAAGCGAAATTTTGAACTAATTTTTACGTCAATTATCATAACTTAGGTGTTTCTATCTCTATTTAAAGTTTAAGGGTTAGTCGAGAAAATTTTTTTAAAAAATGATCATTTTCACTATAATAACCCTAGGAAGAGCTGTGACAGCGAAAATGAGAACTAAAAATATGTTTTTAAGTAAAATCTTGAACCGATTTTGGCAACAACCATTATAATTTATGTGTTTCTATATGCCTTTAATGTTTTAGGCATAATTCAAAAATAAAAAAAAAAAATGACTATTTTCGATATACTAACCTCTAAGGGGAGTTGTGATAACAAAAATGTCAATTAAAAATTCGTTTTAAAGCAAAATCTTGAATCGAATTTTGCATCAATAATTATAATTTTGGTATTTCTATCTATGTTTAAAGTTTAAGACCTAGTTGAGAAATTTAAAAAAATGACCATTTACGATGTACAAATTTCTAGGGGAGCCGAAAAGGTAAAAACATCAACTAAAAATGTGTTTTAAAGTCAAATCCTAAACTGATTTTTACACCAATCATCACAGTTGGGATGTTTCAATTTATGTTTAAAGTTTAAGGCCTTATTAACAAATTTAAAAATTTAAGGCCTTATTAACAAATTTAAATATTTGACTATTTTTTACCTCTAGGGGAGTCGTGACAGAGAAAATGTCAATTAAAAATGCATTTAAAAACAGAATCTTGAACCAATTTTTGTGTTAATCATTATAATTTTGATGTTTCTATCTACATTTAATGTTTAAGGCCTAATTGAGATATTGAATAAAATGACCATTTGGTATACACCTTACTCTAAGAATTTATTTAACTTCAGGGGTTCAGATTGTGGATTCGAGTGGTGTGGGAGGCGAAGCAAAACTCGAGGGGCCCGCGAACAGTACCTAGTGAGTGGGGCCGGTCGAGATCAGTAGGTAGCGCCCTACCCCGCAGAGAGGGATACCATAATAAAAAGGCACATTTTTATTGTAGGACTCCTATCTGCGAGTAGGGCGCTACTTACCGACCTCGGCCGGCCCCACTCACTAGGTACTGTCCTCGGGCCCCTGGGTTTTGCTTCGCCTCCCACACCCCTCGAACTCACAACCTGAGCCCCTAAAGTTAAATGGATTCTTAGAGTAGCTCAATTGGTACACACCTTACTCTAAGAATCCATTTAACTTTAGGGGCTCAGGTTGTGGGTTCGAGGGGTGTGGAAGGCCAAGCAAAACCTAGGGGCCCGAGGACAGTTGCTAGTGAGTGGGGCAGGCAGAGGCCGGTAGGTAGTGTCCTACCCCGCAGAGAGGTATCCCATATATACTCTTAAGTTATATGAGATTTAGCGCTACGTGGTAATGCAAAACATTCCGTCCATAGTTGCTCAGTTTTCTAGATTATCTAGCGCTATATGTACAATGCAGAAATTCCGTACGAAATCGTTGAGATATAGAGAGATTCTAGCATTATGTGTGACGCAGAAAAGTCCGCACGTAGTTGTCTAGATTTATAATTATTGGTGCTACGTTGTGATGTAGTAAATTCCACTCATAGTTGCCCAGAGTTATAGTTTAGAGATAACACTACAATTACGATGCAGAAAATTATGCATTGTAGTTGCTCAGATATCGAGATTGTTTCACACTACGGTTGCGATGCAGTAAATTCCACTCGTAGTGGTTGAGATGTTTGAGCAACTTCATGTTGGCATCCGTTGAAATTGCCACATGATGGTTTGAGTACATTAGGGGCATACATGGAGTTTTTAGAAAGAAAGATTTTAAAAAAATAGAATAATTTTAACATTTGAATAAGTTATGGATTGTTATATAATTATATGATTATATTGCCTTTTTATGTTGCACTAACGTGTTCACTTATTGTGTAGCTTGTTCATTATTTAGGGAGTCGTTACAGGTGATTGGGTGTTCGGAAAGATTCTCTTTATACATATAGGTGGGCGAAACCGCAGAATGCATCAAATAAAGCATACTTTTTGTTGTAAATAACACAAATAAATAATTGCACGGTTGATATATAGGTATTTGAAAACTGTAAAACCATATTATGATATGTATATGTAGTTGGAACATTTGCATATGACACACATCGATATATGATACTTCCACGTGTATATATATATATTAATATATGATACTTCCACGTATATATATATATATATTAATATACATGAATTACTTTCATAATGCTTGTTGAAATGTATACTTGTGGAAATGTATGTTGCGAAAATGCAGAAGCGTGAAATTATATGAGAAATTACATGTTTGAGAATAAATGAAGTGGGGTGGTGATTTCTATAGTTCGAAGTGTAATTTCTTTATAGGTAAATTTTGGAAATATTAAAAATACAGCCGTTATGCTGTCAAAATTTTCTTAAACTTGTTTTAAATTTGAATTCGAAAAATTTTACACCATCCCAACTACTTTAAGAGAAACGTATTTCAATTTAAGTAAAACAGAGTAAGCGAACAAGGTTAAGAGGTTTGCTCCGCGAATCTCCTCTACCTAACTAGTAGGGTTATGAGAGGTTCGTTGGAGTACCCGACGAGGCCCTCCAGATAAGAGTTAGCAAGAATCTGATTTGGGTCTCGTCATAATAACTCATTGATAAACTTTTTTTTTTTTTTTAACAATAATAAACTTACATTTTACAATGTAAATATTGTAAAGCAAGTGTGTAGCATTCACCTGGATTCCAAGCTTGTTGAGGAGTTTTAATGGGCTTGTCTCGCTTCACTTGCTTACTCCTCACCTTAATCTTGTTTTTCATTTTAGAAACTATAATCTTTTGAAATCTTTTATTTTTCATGCATTAATTCATCACGTAAGGTATTTAAAAGTCATTGGTTTAACACATGACAAAAATATCTCTAGGTTACTTTCTGGAGTGCATATAGCCTAGAAAACTAAGTTATTTTATTTTAATTAGGCTTGAGTTTGAGATATTATCTCAAATGACTATGTACCCATTCTATCCTTGGGATCAAAGCCTTCATAGTTCAACAAACTTCTATTTATTTGTATGAAAGCATATTGATAATCTTGACAATGTTTAGTTTCTAACTTGCAGTTTAAAACCGAATAATTTCTTTTCTAAGGCAAAAGCCTGAAATCATTCAAAACAACTTTCGCATGTAGTTTTTATGCATGTTTTTCCTCTAAACTTCTATTTTTGCTTTGCTTCAAAAGTAAATGCATTTGTAATATAAATTCTTAACTATACATGCATCTTATAAAAATAATTACAAGCTAATCAAATTGCTCAAATAATCATTAAACAATTATAATATAATATTATAATTATGAATACTCAACTAATAAAATGCATAAAAGAAAACTTAAATAAACACCACATTCATTACTTGCTTGATTCCTTAAGCTTTTGCCTTGCGACCTCCTCCAGCTCCCTGTCCAGCGATCTCACGAGCTCGCTGCCCAGCGACTTCCTCTTCTGACTTGGCCATAAAAAGACTTTACTCAGCTTGCAGACTACTACACCAAAATTCAGCTCTTACTCTCTTCCAACTTGGCCATAAAAAGACTTTACTCAGCTTGCAGACTACTACACCAAAATTCAGCTCTTACTCTCTTCCTTACTCGAGCTGCAGCTGCACTGCTTCGCTCAGCTCAACCGGTGAGCTCTCGCTACCAGCTCAACCCATGTGAGTACCATCAGGCACTCTACTCATACGAGCTCTAGCTTATATATTGCTTTACTACGTGAGCACCTGCATGATATGAACCTGCCTAACTCCTCATCAAAAGCTAGCTTGTAAGGAGAGGTGCAAACTCATATATATAACACCCAAGAACACCCTCGCTAATCGATGTGGGACTTATCATTCTCGACCTCTTTAGACTGCACGTCTTCGTGTAGAGAACCTTCGTACATGGCCCACCGACCAGACGAGGTGTGGCTCTAATACCATATGATATAAACCTACCTAACTCCTCCTCAAAAGCTAGATTGTAAGGGGAGGGTTGCAAACCCATATATATAACACGCAAGAACACCCTCGCTAACCGATGTAGGACTCATCATTGCGCGAGCTCTTACTGCACAACTTAGTGTAGACCAAAGGCCTTTCTCTATATAGCTAGCTCACTCAGCTCACCTTCCTCAGTGAGCTGCTAGTCACCAGCTCATTTCAACTTTAGCCTAGATGAGCTCATTCTACACTCAACTCTCCTCGAGTCGAGAGTACCTTCTCTCCCCACGAGCTCACTTAGCACACTCTTTCCAAAGAGCTGTTGCTCGCCATTTCCACATAACTTCCTTAACACTGCCTAGCTCATACATGGCTTTTACCTTAAACTAGCTTATCCTAACGCACTACTGCCTTGATCCTGCTCGGACAGGCAATCTAGTGAGCTGGGATTCCACTCTGCTCGCTTCCTACGAGCACGTACCCAGGCCAACTCGCTTAGCGCTAAAAAGAGCAATAGATAACAACCAGCTATCATCCAGTAAGCTCTTACACTATCTCACGCGAGCTCAACATTAACACTCGTCTTTATCCAGATTTACTCACTCTTCAAACATACTTCTAAGCTCAAGACTTTACACATAAAGTCAACAATGACAACAACTCGAACACAACAACATAAATTCAATAATTCAACACTAACTCCCTAAAACTACTCAGGTCATGATACGACCCGAACCAGATTTTCTCTAGACTGATATCCAGAGGGCCTCGTCGGGCACTCCAACAAACCTCTTGTAACCCTACTAGCAGTTAAGAGAAATCCATGAAGCGAACCCCTAAATACTTAACCTTTTAAATTTGCTTTGACTAAATTGATTTTGTTTCTTTGAATAATAGTTAGGTTGGTTTAAATTTTTCGAATTTCATTTAAAATGATTTTAATAAAAATTTGACAGAAAAACGGCTCTGTTTTTAAGGTTTCCAAATTTTTATCTGTAAGGAAAATACACTCCCAATATTTTTCATCACAACCCAACTTCTTTTATTCACAACCATGCATTTCCACAATCATTTTCACAACAATTATGAATGATAACCATAGTCATGTATATATGTATCATGTGAATAATTTACAACTATATATGACGGGACCTGAACTAGATTATCTCTAGGCTCTTATCTGGAGGGTCTTATCGGGCACTCCAACAAACCTTTCCTAAACCTACTAGTTGGGAAAAAGAGACTGGTGGAGCGAACCCCTTAAATTTGCCCATTTTCTTTACTTTAATTAAACTAATATTTATTATATTGAAAATAGTTAGGTTGGTGTAAATTTTTCAAATTTGAGTTAAAATGATTTTAACAAAATTTCGACAGCATAACGACTGTATTTTTAAAATTTTCAAAATTTTACCTGCATGAAAAATACACTTCCAATTATATTCAATCACCACCCAACTTCTTTTGTCCACAAACATGCATTTCGCATACTACTTTAATCATTTACAAAAACTAAACAAAAATTGTCTATTAATCTTTTTCTCATACCATAAAGAACTTCGCAAAATATTTACATCATACTACAAACATAGTCAGATAAGTTTGTCAAACATTGTTATCAAGTTAGACAAAATATGATGCATATCATTTATTTATTATTCGTATCTACAAAATATACATATGATTTATATAACTCATCCATGGTGATGTCCACCTATAGTTTTGATGATAATTTTCTTGACACACGATCACCTGCAATAGTACCTACTAGAATGTACATACTGCAAAAATAAATTCGTCAGTTCAACAAGTAAAACAATATAAATATAATTACATAGTTGGTCACAAACTTATTTAGATATCAAAAAATTTTTATTTTGAAAGCTTTTCTTTCTAAAAGCACCATGTATATCCCTAAAGTACTCTAACCACGCTCAATGTGGTATGTCACGCCACGATTTTTAACTAACACCAACCGTGACACTACTGAGATATCTCGACCACTATGTGCGAAATTTGCTGCGTCGTAAGTGTAGCATGAAACAATCTCAATTTTGAGCAACTATAATGCGAAATTTTTTGCGTCGTATATTGTAGTGCTAATAAACTATACTCTTTGCAACTACCGGCGAAATTTTCTGCATTGCTTGTCGTAATGCAATTTAAGCTATAACTCTTGGTGACTACGAGCAGAATTTTCTGTATCGCATCGCAGTGCAATAAGCTATAATCTAGGCGACGCCGTGCCAAATTTTCTGCATCGCACTCCTAGCACTAGAAATCTTTATATCCTAGTGACTACGTACAGAATTTTTTGTATCGTATATGTAGTGCTAGATACTTTAAAAGGCTTAGCAACTACAAGTAGAATTTTCTGCATTGTCGCGTAGTGCTAAGTCACATATCAATTGAGGGTATACACATGGTTTTCAAAACTCTTTTTTGATTTTTTTTTTTCATTAAGTGTATTAAACACTAAAATAAATTTTCACTCAAAACCTTTAACTGAAACTCTTTACTCGAATCTTTTTGAAAATATTTCCAATTCTCGTTTTCAGACCCGATATAAGGATCGTCTTACAGAATTTTAACTCGTATTTTAAGAATCATTTTGTAAACGAATTAGACTAACGTTAACTCATAATTCAAATTGAAATTTAACTAGTGTAAGTAGGAGTTACTTACCTCGATCTAATGCGTCTAAGGCTTTAACGAACTCCCGTGCTTCGCTTGTTTGTTCCTCACCTACATAACACATTTTCATTTAGAGTGTGCTATAGTAAGCTACACAAAGCTATACATATTGCTTTTAATACAGCTCACTCTTTAAAGCCTCTTTTTCACTACAACTTTCTCTACTTAATTCTAACTTAATCGAAGCTTTCTAATTCCAATTTCTTTGCATAAGTCTCATTTATTATCACCTAAGAACACCTCCATATACTTGAAATGATGCTTGAAAGTTTGGAACGAAAAATCCAAATTTTAGGGACCTCTTGGCCGAATGCATGCTAGGGAGAAATCTTTAGCTTTTCTTCGTTCCGTTTTCACTCCAATCATGTCCCTAACTCTCATTTAGGTCACCCGTAAAACGGTTTTAAAAAATTCTAATTATAGAGAGGTGAAACCTATGAAATACCCCTATTTTTTAATACTTTTTCATCCATATCTTTACCTTAAACATGCAATAAGTGTAACTCTTTCATATCTAATGTTCTTTCACTCAATTATGATAAAATACATCAATTTCATACATCAACTAATGCATTTTATATGAAATTCTACAATACCCTTCAGCTAAGCTCAATAACACTCCATTGTCTTATACTTAGTGTTTCTCAATTCTTTCATTTCTATAGCATTTTCTAAGCTTTAATATGCATGAAATCAAGTTCAAATGAATCAAAGCTCAAGGAAGTCACTAGTTCCTCTTGGTGGCCGTGACACACACACACACACCATTCACATTGAAATCTTTCAATTTCTCAAGCTATTTTCTCTCAATCAATTCATCAAACACTTTATCTACCATTAAATCACTCAATTAATGCTTAAACAAATACTTAGGGTTTCATCCCCTATAAACCCTAGGTTGCCTTCCATGCATGATTTCTTACAACCTAAGGTTCCTTTTTACTTTGTTAAGGTTCTAGACTTGCTTTAAATCAAAAACTCTATCACAAACATACCAACAACTAATCAAATCTATCATCACATTTATAACCCAACTAATATTAAACTTAAACAAGAAGATGATATCTCACCTTATTTTTACTTAGGGTTTGATGTTCTAGTCTTGGATAAACTAGAAGGATTGATTTGCAGCTTGAAAATAGGTTGCAAATGGCTTGATCTCAACTTGTTCTCCTTCTCCCTTTTTGTCGTCCCTCACTCTCCCTTTCTCTCTATGTTTTGTTTTGATTTTTCTAAGTGTTAGAATGACTAACACTTCCATATATAGATATTTATATATTTATATAGGCATGCACTTATGAAATTGCCCTCAAAGTTTGATAGTTAATTACATGTCATGCCATTACTTAGAATTTAACTAAAAAGTCCTCAACTTTGCTTAAATTCCTATGACAACCTTACTAACTTTTATCTATCTACACAATTCATAAATTAACTTAGTCTATTCACTTTTATACATTCAATCAAGTTAGAACCAAAATGACCATTTTGCCCTTCTTTTGAATTTATCTCATATATTGATTTAATTCAACTCTACAGTTTCAAAAACTTTTAGAATAGGGCCTTACAATATACAACATGGTTTACAAAAGTTACAAGTTTTCGAATATAGGTTACTCGAGATGCAATATGATACATGCACTTTCTAGATTTCTAGTTCACAAAATATAAACATGTTTTACAAGAAGCGTCCGTTGGTTTCGCCCACCTATATTTTTGTTGAAATATTTCCTTTTTCCTTGATTTTCTGTAGAAGTACCTGAAATCAGTTTGTACACTACAATAAAGAAGGTTTGTTAGATAAATCAATTTAAGCAATATGAAAATGATTGTATACGTATCTATAACTTATTTAAATGCTCATAAAGTTTAATATAAAACTTTATTACTATAAAAGTACCGTGTGTACGCTTAAAACTCTAACCACACAACGACTAACTGTGTTGCTCAATGTGGTAAGTCACGTGGCGATTTTTCAACTGACACCAATCGTGACACTGTTGAGACATTTCGACAACTACACGTGGAATTTACTGCATCGCAAAACATAATGTGAAATAGTCTATACTCTGAGTAACTACATGAAAAATTTTCTACATCACATATTGTAGTGCTTAACACTATAACTTTTTACAATTACATGCGGAATTTTTTGCATCGCATTCGTAGTGCAAATAAGCTATGATCTAGACGACAACGTGTAAAATTTTATGCATCGCACTCATATCACCAAATAATATGATAAGCTGAGGGTATACACATGGCCTTTGAAAACTCTTTTTCGCTAGATGCAATTAAGCATGATTTAACTTGTTATTTCAAAACTTTTCAAGTAGAGCTTGTAAACTCGATTTTCATAAAACCACTTTGTTTTAAATTTTCATTTCTAAATCCTATATAAGGATCCTTTTCACAACTAGAAACCTATATTTTGAAAACCATTTCATTAACCTTTTTAACAATAATAACTTATATTTTAAGATAGAATTTAAATAGCGTAAGTATGTAGTACTTACCTCGATCCAAGGCGGTTCAAGAAGCTTCAACGGCTTTCTCATGCTCCACTTGCTGGTTCCTCACCTACACATCACATTCTCATTAGGGTGTGCTACAATGAGCTACATAAAGCTATATGCATTGCTTTTAACCCAACTAACTCTTTAAACCACCCTTTTTATTACAACCTCTCTGACTTGATTCTAACTTAACTAAAACTTTAAAATTTCGATTTCTTTTTACAAATCCTATTTATTATCACCTAAAAACACCCCGGTATGCTAGAAATAATTTTCAGAAACTTGAAACGAAAAATTCAAATTTAAGACCCCCTTTGATTGAATGGTGTGTAGGGAGCAATCCCTACGCTTTCTTCCTTTCGTTTTGAATCTAATAATCTCCCTATCTCTCACTTAGGTCAGCCCGAAGCGAATTTGAAAAAAAAAATGCTATCAGGTAAAGGTTCCTAGCCAAAAACCCTTATTTTTCATTACTTTTTTCATGTCAAATTTCACTATATTCACCTTCTAAACTTAATTCTCTTTTCATTGAGGTTCTTAGACTCTCACGTGCTTGATTAAGATCATACATGGCATAACAATTCTGTAAACCCTTTATTCTAGTTACAATTAAATAGTATCATTCCGGTAGTAGTTTTTAAAGTTTAAATTATTTTCGCATCACGAGTGAGATGTCAATTAGAGGACCCAAGAGTATTAAGGACTGAGAAGAATTGGATGAAATAAGCTTATCACTCCAAGTCAAAAAGTTGAAAACTTCATCCAATGAGAATTAGCCAAGTGTGATATAAAATATGGTGTTTAGTGAGCCATTTGGAGTCTTTTGATTGGTGGATGAGATAAGTGGATTATAAAGTGACAGGTGGACCAATTAGAAGCAATCTTATCCATTTAGGGGTCAAGGCAACATTAAGCAAAGTTTAAGGAGCTAAAGTGTAATTAAAAGTAGAAGCCTTCAAGCCATTTCTTCATTTCATTTTCAGGGTAAGAGTTGCTGTCTAAGCAAGAGAGGAAGCAAAGGTATTCTAAGCCATTTTCTTCAAGTGTTTCATTATAAAATTAAAGTTTGTCATCAACCAAAGCTTTGTGTGTTCTTTTGGAGCAAGATTGAAGTGTAAAGAAGTGAGATTCTTGTCTTGATTCTTCATGGATGAACTAGAAACCCATTCCATATCTTGCTTCAAATTTAAGTTTGAGTTTATCGGTTGAAACTAGGATAGTTGGTGATGATTTTGGTGTGATTATTGTGTTGGAAATTGAAATAAAAGTGTGTAGTCTTGTTAGAGGGTGTCACGGCCAAAGCTAGGGCTTTGTGATGTCCTTTTTATTTTCATGATTTGAGCTTGAATTTAGACATATTTGAGGCTAAGAAACCATATAGAAGTGATAGAATTGATAAATCAAAGTTGTAGAGTTTGGTTAAGTATTTTTAGTCTAGTTGAAGGGCATGAAAGAAACTTATGTAAAAGTGTTCTTTTAATGTATGAAATGAGTATGTTTGATCATATTTGAGTAAAAGAATGTTAGATATGAACGAATTGAGCTTATTGCTCAAGTGAGATAAAAATGGACTTTAAAAAATATTGAAGAAATGTGGTTTTTGACTAGGAACACCCACCCAGCTGTCGTTTCTTTCTGAATTCACTTTATGGCTTACCTAAATGTGAGTTAGGGAGATAATTGGAGTAAAAATAGAATGAAGAAAACCTAAGGATTGCTCCCTAGGTTGCATTCGGCCAAAGGGGGTCAAAATCAATGATTTTTAGTTTCGAGCTTCAGAAAATTATTTTGAGTGTATCGGGGTGTCTCTAAGTGATAATAAATAGGTTTTGTAAAAAGAAATCGAAATTCAAAAACCTCTAATAAGTTAGAACTTAGTTGCGAAGGTTTAGGCGTAAAAAGACTTTTATAGAGTTAATTGTGTTAGAAGCTATTTATAGTTTTGTTTTAGTGAGTTTATTAATTCTAAATGAGTATTGGATGTTTTAGGATGGAAGGGAAAAGTATCAGAGGATTTCGAAGGAGGTTTGCTTTTGATCGAAAGGTGTTTCGATCTCTCCAAGCATAGTTTTGTTTAAAGTTTATTTTATGCACTTATTTCATTATGTAATTATTTTGTGTATTGTAGTATAGCTAGATTCTATTATGTGAATTGTTAGGTGGAATATGTATTCAATTCAAGAATTTATGAGAAATTAAAGTTTTTATGCTTTTTGTCTTAAAAACGAGATTATTTGAGAATATCGAGAAAAGTATTTTAGTATGCCGATGTTTACCCTAGTCCCAATTGAATACCTAGTCGAATGCTTTATACATGCATGGTAGTTATGAGAGAGTTACAGACTAAGAGGGAGAGAGTCAGTTAAGTCACTCTTTACATGCATAAGGTAGTGTAGTTTCATATCGATTGCGTAGGGGTAACGCATGCCCAAAGTTTGCATATCGGCAACTATATAGGGTAAGTTCCTTAATTCCTAGTGGCTAACTAGATATTTAAGCTGCCACAACAGGAGTAATTTCTCTAGGTTACCATTAAGGCGAGAAAGAAGAAAGTTTAAGAAAGAAATTCGAAAAGAGTTTCAAAAACATTTTTCAAATGAGTTTATATAAAGTATATCAGAAAATACTTTAATTTTATTAAGTTGTTTATCTCACTGAGTTATACTCATAGTTTGCTTCTATGTGTTTCTTAATTTTACCCTCAGGTGCATGACATAGTTGTCTAGCAGACGAGACTCAAACAGACGCACGGATTGATTGATGGACGACTATATCCCTTTGTATAGCTCATACTTTTGTTGTGCATGTTTTATATATAACGCATGTGTAAATTATGTAAATTTGTAAATATAAACATAAGTCGTTGGATGCACATTTTATGAAAAAGTGTCGATTAGAAAATTCTAGTTTTCCATTGATTTTCGAAATTGTGAGTATTCATGTTGGGGTTGATTTTGGATGAGGGCCAAAGGCCCCTGGTAGTTGAGTTTGATTTGCCATAAAAGAGTCTTTAAATCATTTTTGAAATTATAGGTTGGCATAGTTCAATAAACTGTCGGCATGTTGTCGGATTTTTATAAGAAAAACAAAAAATTCTTACCTCTGCCCCCAAGTAAATGATTTAGAAAATAAGTTTAAACTGAGTTGCAGTGCTCTGACAAGATTTCTTCGGGCCAAAATTAGGATTCATTGGAATCTTGTAGGGGTGCTACGGGGTCTTTCACGGGTTGAGAAAAGGAATTCGGGAAGGATCCCATCAAATTCAAAGAGAAAGTGGCATTGCATGGTGATCATTAATGCCCTTCATTTAGTTTAACTAACACTTTGCACTAGTTCTATTCATTTTTCAACTCTAACATTTTCTTATGGTTTTTTAACACCTAACATGCATAATTTCAAGCTCATATATATCAAAATTAAATGTGATCACATACCCCTTCATTAGGCCGTAACCCATACATCTATACATATTCATCTATTGTTTTCATTTTTCATGATTTTTGTTTGAAAATTCTCTTAAGCATTCCATCAAACACATTCACTATAACTTAATTTACTTAAACATGCTTCATCCACAAGTTAGGGTTTTACCTCCATAAACCCTAACTATCTCCTCATACATATTTACTTGTAAACCAAGCTTCATTCTTAACTAAGTAGGGTTCTCTACTTGATTCAAGTCAAAATCTTATCAATAACACATCAAACAAACCATTCAATCATCAACATACATACAAACCCAACCAACCATCAAGCTTTAGTAAAATGATGATAGCTTACCCAATTCTTGCTAAATTCTTGATATTCTAGCTTGAATCAATCACCCTAGAGTTTTGATTTGAAGCTTGAAAAATTGATTTGAAGATCGTCTTCTTTCTTCCCTTAATTGTCGTCCCTCCCTCTCTCTTTTCTCTCTAATTATTTTGCTTCTTAAATTTTTCTAAGTGTGGTGTGACTAACACACCCACACATATATATAGGCATTTAAAAGGGTAGAAATGATTATGATGCCCCTCTTTAGTTTATTTCACCTTTTGAATTCATTTATTCTAAGTATTAAGTAATTAACATCCATTTATATATATAACTAACTCTTAGTTGGATAAAGACCATTTTGCCACTTATACATAGATATAGCTTTTATTTGTAAAAAGACCACTTCGCCATTCTTTGACTTTTTCTAATTATATGGGTCAAACACTTCCTATAAGATCTATTAAAACTTCAATGTCACTTATAAGGATAGTATTTACTAGATTTATCATTTTCATCCCATAACCTAGCTTCTAACACTAGAAAGTTCAAAATCAAGAATAAGAGCTTACAAAATTTCCCCTCCTTATAAAAATTTCATCCTCGAAATTTTAAACTGCATATTTGTCTCAAATAAGCGCGGATACTGGGTGCACATCTACTCTTCAGGCTCCCATTTAGCTTCTTTCGATCCATGATTTCTCTATAACACCTTCATTAAGGAAATAATCTTATGGTGTAACACTTGATCTTTACGATTAAAGATCTCTACTGGTTTCTCTTCGTAGGTCAAGTTTTCTTTCACTTGCATCGGCTACATATTTGTGAAGCATAGAAACATGGAACACATCATGAATGTTTGCTAACTCTGGTGGCAAATTTAATCGATATGCCACCTCACCCACTTTTCTCACTATCTCGTATGGCTCTATATATCATGGACTCAGCTTTCCATGCTTTTCGAATCTTAAAACACCTTTCCATGGTGAGATTCGCAGAAATGCTCTATCACCCACTTAAAACTCTAGGTCGTTTCTTCGATTGTCCGTATAACTTTTCTGCCTATCACTGGCTATCTTTAACCTCTTTTTAATCACATTGATCTTTTCTGTTGTGACTTGGACAATCTCTGGGCCAACTAATCTTCTCTCACCCACCTTAACCCAACAAACTAGGGTTCTACACTTTTTGCCATACAACGCTTCATATGGTGCAATGCCAACACTAGACTAATAGTTGTTGTTGTAGGCAAATTATATAAAAGGTAGGTGAATATCCCAACTCCCTTTGAACTCCATCTCACATGCTCTCAACATGTCTTCAAGAGTTTGGATGGTTCTTTCAGATTGGCCATCTGTTTAAGGGTGAAAGGCCATACTAAAACTTAATCTGGTACCCATTGCTTCTTGTAGCTTTGGCTAGAATCTAGAGGTAAACCGAGGATCTCTATCCAACACAATAGGTACTAGTGTGTCATGCAATCTCACAATCTCATATATATATAACTAAGCTAACTTCTCTAGGGAATAAGTATTCTTGATGGCAAGAAAATGAGCAGACTTTGTTAATCGATCCACTATTACCCAAATGGCATCATGTTCGCCTTGAGTCCAGGGAAATCCTACCATAAAATCCATTGTGATCCTCTCCCACTTCTATTCCGGAATAGTTAGTGGCTGCAACAAACCTACCAGTTTCTGATGTTCTACTTTGATCTGGTGACAGGTTAAACACATAGACACGAATTTTGCTGTTTCTCTCTTCATTCCTTTTCATCAGTAGTGATCTTTTAGAGTGATACATTTTGGTACTTCCTAGATGCATGGCATATGCTGATAAGTGGGCTTCTTCCATAATCTCTTTCTTTGAAGTTCCACATCTGGCACACATAATCTCTGTCCCGGCACCAAGGGTCCATCACCCTTCAATAAATAATTACTCTACTTGTAATACCCTCTCTCAAGGATATTACTGTTTCGGTTCAGAGTAAAGAATTTTTCAAGAATGCCCCTTTGAAGAAATAAATAAAAGGATTTTTAAGTAATTAAAAGTGAAAATTTAAGGTTTGTAAGTTTTAAAAATATAAGAAAATAAGTGTAAATTTTAAACATTGAGGGGTTGAAGAGAAAAATGCCAAATATTTTTTAGAAAGAGTTATCCAGATTGTGGCATTTTTGTAATTTTCAAAAATTTTAACCCACGTCTATAAATAGGCGTGAGTTGAGTCGGTTCTGAAAAAGGGAGAAATGAGAGAAAAGTGAGAGCGAAGAGAAAGAGAGAAAGGCAGCGTGAGAGAATTAGGGAGGGAGAGAGAGCGAGAGGTAGCTCTCGACTAGCAAAGGAGGGGACGTTATCTCCGTTTCAAGTAGGAAGCTACCGCGTCAAAGAAAAGAGCCAGCTAAAGAGAGGTGAGCGTAGATCTAAAAGAGAAAGCAAGTCAGTTTTGAGTTAGAGGAAAGCAAGGCTGAAGTCTGAGGCGAGCTCGAAAAAGTAATATGTTGAAAGAAGAAATCAAGCTGAGGAAAGTAAAGAACAGATTTAGGAGAGCAAGCTAGTCAAATCTGATTTGGAGATTGTAGGTAGCTCGCAGGCTGGTGAGCCAGTCAGAAGGAAGGAAAAACTTGGTAAGTAAAATTAGCTGAGTAATAAGTAATTTTATGTTCTAGTAGTGTTGAATGATTGAGATTGGTCGTGTGACCTGTGAGGTCTCAACTTAAGTGATTTTGGGAGCTAGTGTTGAGTTGTTAAATTTATGTTATGTTTGAGAAGTTTTGAGGTTGAAAGTATGCATGTGGTGTAAAATCTAGATAAATGGGAGTGTTAGTGTTGAGCTCGTGTGGGATAGCATATAAGCTCACTAGATGAGAGTTGGTTGTTATCTGTCACTCTCTATAGCGCTGGCCTAGTTGGTCGAGGCACGAGTATTCAGGAAGCAAGCTGAGTAGTATTCCAGCTCACCTCAATGTCTATCTAAGTAAGACTAAGGCAATAGCTCGTAAGGATGAGCTAGTTAAAGATAGAAGCTGGTAGAAGCTTATGTGAGCGAGCTCAGCGAGCTGATGATGTTATAGCCAGATCAAGCTGGCTAAGGGTGTAAGTTGGGCAAGGCCGTGTAATCAAGTTAAGCTCTACAAAGAAATCAGCTCCCTATATTAGGTATGTTGAGTGAGTTCTTTGTGATGAAGGAAATAGTCTTAATCTGAGATGAGTTGAGAATGAGCTCGTTTAAAGCTAAGTTAAGGGTAGGAGTTAGCGTAGGTTAAGCTGTGAGCGAGCTGGGCAAGAGAGCAACAATTTGCTGAGGAGAGGCGAGTAGAACTAGCTCGTGGAAAATGGATATACCTTTGATCCACACTGAGTTGTGTAAAGAATGAGCTCGTTGATATGAGAGATCTGAGGAGCTTGCAAATGGAGGAAATACCCTCAATCAGAGCTGAATGTAAGCTCGCATAGGCCAAGCTATAGGAAGTGAAATCCAGTGCAGATTTAATTAGAGCTTGCATAGGTAGAGTTGAGTATGAGTAAGAGCTCACAGGGTTTTAAGTAGAGTTGAGAGCTGTAACTAGTGTAAGTCGAGCTGTGGCCAAGCTAAGGGAAGTTGGAGAGCTCATAGGGTAAGTTGGCAGTGAGCTAGAACTCACGTAGTTAGGCTGTGTATATGTTAGATCTCACGTGTGTTAAGCTAAAGTGAGCTAGAGCTCACAGATCGAGCTGGAAAGGGCAGTTGCAGCAATTCAAGCATTGTAGATATAAGAAAGCTAATTTAAGTGTTCTGTAAGCTAAGTAAGGTCTTTTTATGGCTAAATGTAGGAGTAGTAGCTAGTAAAGAGGAGGTCGTTGGGCAGCGAGCTGGAGGAGGTCATGAGGCAGAAGTGGTAGTGAGCAAGCAAGTTGCAAGCAAAGTCGTGAGTGTGTTATATGTTTTTATGAGATGCTTTGTGAGACCCTGAACTTAGCTTTCCGAAAAAGTCGATTTTGGGAAATCGAACAAGGAATAAGTGGTCCTAAAATAGTACTAAGGGCCAGTTTAGGACACGATTATCTTCATAAGGCCTAAAACATCATTTTAGATGAAAGAGAAATTTTTCGATGAATAGAGATTTTCGAGTAATGAATAGTAATTTTTTGAGAAAATGATTCGAATCAACATTTTATGGTTGAACATGTACGGTACGTGACATAGGATAGTATTTTTACAGAAAAACGACAGTTTTCAGTGAATAGTATTTTCGAACTAAAAGTTTGGATAAATAGTGATTTTTTCGAAAATTGACCCCAAGAGTTGAAAACATTCGGAATGATTATGAGAGTGTAGCGAAACTAAAACAGATTGAAAAATAGCCCATTTAAGTAGGTTTTGAAGCATCCGAAAGTTATCGGATAAAATAACCCTTTTGGAGATTATTAGATATTAATACTCTTTAACCCAACCGAAAATTTTTCGAAGGATGCAATTGAAAGGTAAGATACATAATTAGAGAATTCTATGGTCAATATGACAATTGAGTGAACATAGAATATTTTTGGAATTCAATTGGGTAAGACAATGGGTTTATTTTATAAAAAGAGGCAAAATTGACTTTACCTAATCAAGCACTTATGAAATTGTGTAGGAGTATCACATGATAGGAGTTTAAGAAGTACAATTTATGTGAGAGTGAATTGGCTAATAGGATTGTAAAACCTTAGGTCTAAGTTTTACATAAAATAAATTATTTTTCGGCGAATAGTATTTTCAAATAAAAGGAGGTTCGTATGAGTGATATTTTCGAAAAAAAAAGGATATCGTAGATTAAAAGTTTTGATATTAATATTAGAAATAAGGGGAACTGAAACGGAGCGAAGTTAAATCCATCTGAAGAGATTTTAAGTGATTCGAAGGATATGGGACGAAAGAACTCTATTCGATTAGTGTCTCGTAGACAGTATTTAGAGAGAAATGAAATAATTTTTAGTACCGAATATGTAAATTGAATTTAAGTAGAGTTCCTAGATAGGATTGGGAATGATTTTAATTTCGAAGTAATGAAATGATTTTTAAAGTGATAGTAGATGTAAATCTAATTTTTGTAAAATTTCTGGTTGTATTAATTTAATTCTCCTATAATTTTCAGATGAATCAAAAATGAGTTCAAGTACGGGAACGTAAAAGCTTGAAATGAATGCATGGTGAGAAAAGTGTGGACACTTGGCATTCAAAGAGGAAGAATAAATAGATTAGTGACAAGTGGCAAAGAGTGGGTTTAGATGCTTGACAAGTGGCATGATTTTATGGTTGATAGGTAAAGTTGAATTAAAAAAAAAAAAAGTGAAATGAAAGAAATAAACAAGAATATTGTACGGTCAAACCAAGAAGACAAAAGTTCACAAACAAACAAGAAGCAATCAAGTTCGGTCTAAAAGGTATTGGATCGAGAGAGAGGAAAAAAAAATTAAAAAGAGAAGCAAGAGTTGAATTGGTCAATAAGAAGAAAAAGGCAACAAAAACAAGAGGCAAAAGCAATAAGCAAACAAGAGCAAAGGAAGTCGGTCATAATAAGAGGTGTTTTTGCCTAGAGAAAGCAAGAGAATGAGAGAGTAGAACCGGTCAAACAAGTAACAAAAAGCAACAAAAGGTAAAAACAAGAGGCAAAATTCATTTCGGTCATGATCCGAGACTAACCAAAAAGAGGGAGCTACCTTATTTTTGTTTTTTCCATGAGAGAAAACAAGAGAGTGAGATGTGTGTGTTCTGCTGAGATGATCCAAGGGTGAACGACAACAACTTCACTTGAGGTTTGAGTTTTTTTTTTTTTTTTTTTAAGTGATTCAACAAACAAAGAAAAGAGGAACAAGAAGTAAGTGCAGCTTGGTTTAGAGAGGAAGGAAGAGCTATGTTCTGCCGTGAGAAAGAGGGAGAAGTGCAACATGCTGTCTTGAGATTTTGAGAGCTTATTCAAGTGGTTTTCAAGTCCATCAAGCTTGTAGAAAAGTCTTGGAGCTAAAAAAAAAAAACCATCAATTTGAAGTTGATTTGAGAAGGTAATAAACTAGTTTTTATGGCTTAAATTGTGTAATGGATGGATTATGTAAGATTATGTTTGGGTTGAATGATTAATGTCTTAAAGTGATGGTTGATGTGTTACATGTGAATTTAGTATGATGTTGATGGAAAAAAAAATTGATGATAGATGCATGTGTTGGTTAGTCCAAAGTGAGGTGTTTGTGATTGAAATATTGATTGATAATTTTACCATGAAATATGATGAGTTTAGGATGGATTTTAATGGCTTAAATAGAAGAAAAGTTAGGTTAGTGGTTGGTTGTATTCAGTCAAAAGGTGTATGTTGTGATGAAAATAATTTTTGGTTGGATTGTGTATTTATAAGCTGTCTTGACATTAAATTTAATAAGGAAACTATTTTTGACGTTTGAATGACTTCAGGGGCTGTTTTGAAGTTGAAATTTTGAAACAAATTTGATATACAAGCTGCCATGATTTGATATTTAGTGTATTGAATTGTTAGACCGTAATTCTTGAATGATTTGAATGAATTTATAAGATATATGGATGATAGAATTAACTTAGGATGGAAAGGAATTGCGTTAATATGAAAATTAGGCATAAATCGAGGTGATTTTCTTTGCATGATTGTTAAGGAATTCGTTTAGATATTACGTGTGAATTATTAAAGTTAGTACGGCTTGAAAATGGATATTCGATATCCTTGCGTAATTGAAGTTTATATGTTAATGCATGCGTAAGTTCTAATCAAAAATTCGCTCATACTAAAATGTAGGTGAAACAGTGATCAAAAGGAAAGCATAATGGAGTGGGGTTGTTACTTGGAAAGCAACTTATGAGTGTGGTTAAATTTAAAAGCACGTTTGCAAGTTTTATAATTTAGCTATTGATATTTGCAATGTTAATTTTAGTATTCAAGTTATTAAATTGATTTAATTAAATTTCTAGCATGTCATTATATTTTTTTATTATGCATGTATAATTCTTTAAGTTATGTTGTAAATGTATTTATTTAAAAGTAAAGTAAATGAGTGAGCTTATGATATATACATGCATAGAAATGATTTGATAAAGTTGTTTTATAAGTATTTCGATTATAAAGAAAAGATTGTTTACTAGCAAAAACTTTACGTTTTCAAGCAAATGAAAAAGAAGGTTATAAGTAAATAAAAGAATTTATAAAAGCAAGGTTTACCCTAATCCCCAGTATATCCGGTCGAAATATCCTATGCGTGTATGGTAGGAGTGAGAAGAGTCACTAACTTGAGAATGGAGTCAAGGCGACTCCTGAGACATGAGTCAGTGTGTCACCCTCTGCACGTATGGGGTAGTGTAGATCTGTCTGATATTGGGAGGGCCCTAAGGTTTCCCTTATCTGCGACTATATATGGTAGCATTCTCGAGTTTTAGTGGCGATGAGAAATTTCATCACAATAGAGCTAAGCTTCCCTAGGTTGCCTTAGAGAGTTTTCGAAAGAAAAGCGCGTTCTTAGATGCGAAGTTTAAAAATAAAAGAAGTTTATGAAGCAAAGCATTTCATACTTTACTAAAGTTATTATTATATATTCAGCTTAAAGCTATAAGTAGTAGTTATGTTAGTTTTCAGTTTCATAAAGTTTAATGAGAAATTATTAATTTTTGAAAACTATTTTGGGAGGATATATTATATTTAAAAAGTAAATTATTGTTTGAAAAGTTTATCTACTTATTGAGTTTTATACTCACCATTCTTTTTATGTGTTTCTGAAAAAAAAAAAAAAATCTTCCCCAAGTGCAGGTACGAGCCATCAATCAAATGAGGTTCCATCGAACGCGTAAGTGGCTTGACGTAAAGAAAATCGCTGCATAGGTTTAAAGTTGAAATTTTATGTCATGCATTACAAGTGAACTTTGATGAATATACTTGTATATTATGTTTTGGATTGTATATAGTTTTGGGTGTTAATAATAATTTGACTTTGGTAAACGAATTTAGATTTTTGTGGCTAATGAAAATGAATTGAAAAATTATGGTTTTCAAAAAACGAGAAACTATTTATGGTTGGATTGCGGAAATGAATTGAGGGCCTGAGACCCAGTAGTCGGGATTTGATGGATATAGAAGTGTTGAATTTTTAAATTTGTAGGGTGGCATATTCAGAAAGCAGCCGTTATGCTGCCTGGATTTTTATAAATCCGTTTTGTAAAGGTTTGAAGAAAAAAAAAATTCCCACGTTTTCTGCTCTTAACTAAAATTTAGAAAAAGTTAGAAAAATAGACAGCGTAGCTTTATAGGAACTTTTCAGTTGGATAAGATATCCGCTGGGGGGTTACCGTGAGGTGACTGGCAAGCCAAGTAAGGAGAGGGGCCTGTCATGCTTTTTAGTTATTAATCAAATTTGTATTCTATATAGTGATTTCAGATTAGTTATTAAACAGTTTTCTATTTTAGCATATAACTAAATAGTTTATTTATAAATGAATTTATATGCTATGTTATTTTTATATATAGCATAGAAAAGAAAAACAAATTTAAATTATAGTCAAAGCATGGATAACGTGATCTTATAGCTGTAGACTTGGTCGATATACCCCACAGTGTATGGCATAATATTGGGAGGGCTAGTCCAACTAACATCAGGGGGATTGAGTCTGTCGAGTCTGTTGCCCTCTACATAGGTAGGGTATTATCTCACTCACGTATGCGATGCAGAAAATTTTGCTGCGTGTGATGAGATGTCTTAGTAGCTTTATCACAGTGACCGATGCTAGCATTGGTACCACGTGACCCCCACACTGAGCAGAGATGGTCCGACCGCCTTTGTGGTTTTAGCTTGCTCAATGGTTCAGTTACAGCTTTTATAAATCTTTGAAAGCAAGTGTGGAGAAAAGAAAAATATTTTAGAAACAAGAAATATTTAAGCAAGTTTTTAAGATAAAATAGAAACTTATAAAGAAAATCCAAAGCTTTTGGAATTTACCTCGTATTTTAAAGAAAAATATTTTGGGAGGTAACTTTTAAGTAAAAATATTACACTCACTAAGCTTTAGCTCATTTTAGTTTGCTTTTTTATGTTGTTTGAAAAACTTTCCCAGATGCAGGTGCAAGAGACTCAAGTACTAGAGCGCTACGCGCAAACTAAGGTGGGTTCCCGATCGTTGATGCACTAGATTTATATATTTTTGTATAGGGATAACAAATGAAAGTTTTTACCATAAAATTTTTATAATTTCAAATTTACAACAGATATATTAGTATACTTTTATGAATAAAAGCATATTTCAGATACTTACATATTTCTAATTTATGAGAATAAATTTCAGGCTCATGAGCAGAGATAGTTAGTAGTTATGGGTTCGCTCCATGATATTCTTTTTGGGCCTTAGTAGATGGGCTTCAAAAGAGTCTCGTGGGTGCCTGGCAAGGCTGTTGGATTCATTAGTAGGAATTTGGGGCGAGTCCTGTCACTACTGCCCAGCCTCTATCTTACCTCTTAACTTCATTAAGTACGGATCCTGAGTTTGGACGAACATGAAATGCTGCCAATAGGGTACCTGAATCTGTCGTCTCCAATCTGATACCCATAGCTCTCAACTCTATTAACATGGATAGATACTTTACTCTCAACTGGGCTAGAGAATTGGTGGGCTTCCTACTTAGTGCATCTACTACCACATTTGCCTTGCTAGGGTGATATTTAATAGTGCAGTCATAATCCTTGATGAGTTCAACCCATCTTCTCTGTCTCATATTCAACTCTTTCTGACTGAATAAATACTGTAAACTCTTATGATTAGTGAAGATTCTATAAGGTATTCCATAAAGATAGTATCTCCATATCCATAAAGCAAACACCACTGCTGCTAGTTTTAAGTCATGCATTGGGTAGTTTATTTCATGTTTCTTCAACTGTCTCGAAGCATATGCTATCACTCTGTCATGCTGCATCAACACACAATGCAAACCTTACTTGAAGGCATCACAGTACACTGTGAACCCATCACTTCCTAGTGGAAGTTAAAGCACTGGTGCCGAGGTCAACCTTTTCTTTAACTCATCAAAGCTGCATTGGCATTCATCAAATCCCTAAAGTCAAATGGATTCTTAAAGATGAACTTTTCTTCTTTCCTCGTCAATCTAGTCAAATAAGTAGCCATTTTTAAAAACCCTTCCACGAACTTTTTGTAATAGCCAGCTAAATCCAAGAAACTTCTAACTTCTATCACGTTCGTAAGTGGCTTCCAATTGACTACAGCTTCTATTTTCTGGGGATCAACAAATATTCCTTCTGCGGAAACTATATGTCCTAGAAAAGCTACTCTGTCTAGCCAAAACTGGTACTTGCTGAATTTAGCATAAAACTGATGGTCCCTCCAAGTGTGTAGCATAACCCTTAGGTGCTTAACATGCTCCTCTCAGCTACCTAAATATACCAAGATATCGTCTATAAACACAATTACAAACTTGTCCAAATAGGGCCTAAAGACTTTATTCATCAGATCCATAAAAGCTGTTGTGACATTGGTCAAGCCAAATGGCATCACCAAAAACGTATAATGTCCGTAGCAAGTTCAGAAGGCTGTCTTAGGAACATTTTCCTTACTCACCTTTAACTGATGATACCCCGACCTTAAATCTATCTTCGAAAACACTTTAGCTCCTTAGAGCTGATCAAACAAATCGTCTATTCTTGGTGGTGGGTACTAATTGTTGATAGTGAAGGTGCCTGTAGTTGATACATGATCGAAAACATCGATCTTTCTTCTTCACAAACAATATTAGAGCTCCCCACGGTGATGTACTCGATTTCATGAATCCCTTATTCAATAACTCTTCCATTTGAACCTTTAATTCCTTCAACTTTACAGGTGTCATCCAATACGGCGCTATCGAAATGGGCTCTAAGAATCCATTTAACTTTAGGGGCTCAGGTCATAGGTTTGAGGGGTGTGAGAGGCGAAGCAAAACTCCAGGAGCCCAAGGACAGTACCTAGTGAGTAGGGCCGATCAAGGCCGGTAGGTAACGCCTTGCCCTAAGAAGGGGTCCCACAATAGAAAGGCTGACGAGACCCAAACCATATTTTCACTAAACTCTTATCTTGAGGGTTTCGTCGGGCACTCCAACGAATCTCTCGTAACCCTACTAGCTGGGTAAACGAGATCCACAGAGCGAACCCCTTAAACTTGCCCATTTACTTGCTTTGACTTTAACAATTTCATTTTCTTTCAAATAGTTGAGTTAGTGTAAATTTTTCAAATTCGATTTAAAACAAATGTTAGTAAAAATTCGACAACATAACGACTGTATTTTTAAAATTTCCAAAATTTTTACCTGTAAGAAAATACACTTCGACTATTTTCAAATACCACCCAATTTCTTTTATCCACAATCATGCAGTTCGTACCACAATCACATGTCAATGACAAATAGTAATCTGCATCATGTAATTATATATACGTATATCATATAAAAACTTACAAAAGGTTCACATCATTATTTATACCAGGAAAAAATTTGAAACACATGTTACTATAGATCAAATATAATACATGCACTTTCTTGTTTTCTAAATTCACAATTATAGACATGATTTATGTGATATATTCTCCGATGTTGCCCACCTATATTTTTGATGAATTGTTTATTTTGTTCTTGACGACAAAGAAAAATTGTCAGTTCAACAAGGAAAGACAATTTATAACCAAATAATCATAAATTTACTTAAAATGTTTAGAGTTGTCAAAATAATTCTTTTCTTGCTAAAAGCCCCATGTATACCCCAAAATATTCTAACCATGCTTAACGTGGTACGTCACGTGATGATTTTTAACTAATAGCAACCGTGACGCTGCTGAGATATCTCAACCACTACATGCAGAATTTGCTGCATCGTAAGTGTAGTGTCAAACAATCTCAAATCTGAGCAACCACATGTGAAATTTTCTGTATCGCATATTATGGTGATAATAAACTGTAACTTTTTGTAACTACATGCGGAATTTTCTGTATCGTATATTATAGAATAAACTCAGCTATAAATCTTGGTGACTACGAGCGAAATTTTCTGCATTGCAACGTAGTGCAAATAACTCTAAATCTAGATGACCACGTGCGAAATTTTATGCATCGCAACGTAACGCTAGATAATATACAACTTTGAAGGTATACACATAGGATTTGAATCTCTTTCCACTAGGTGCATAAAGCACAAAATCTCTTTTCTATTAAAGTTTTTAACTAAAACTTTACACACAAACTTTTCGAAAACAACTTTATTTTTTTATTCTCATTTCTAATCTGATATGAGGATCTTTTACAAAAAGACCTGAACTTATATTTCAAAAAAATCATTTATTATATCTTTTGAACAATAATAATTTGCAACGTAAAGTAACATTGTAGTATAAGTGATGTAACACTTACCTCGGCTCACGGCTCGCTAAAAGCTTCAACGACTTCCCTATGCTCTAATTGCTGGCTTGTCCCCTCCATAACATATTTCTTATTTAAAAACTTGCTAAAATAAGATATTCAAGCTACAAATAGAGCTTTCAAAGTAATTCACAATTTTAACTACACTTTTAACTGTAACTTCCCCCGACTCAATTCTAACTTCACCGGAGCTCTAAAATTCTAGTTTCTTTTCAAAAGTTTTTCTTATATACCCCTAGAGACATCCCCATGCAGTTCGTATAATTTTCTGAGGCCCGAAACGAAAAGTCAACTTTTTCGAACCCCCTTTGATCGAATACTATTCACAACCTAATCTGTGGGTTTTTTCATTTCTATTTTCACTTGAATCATCTCCTTATCTCTCATTTAGGTCGCCCATAAAACAGTTCTGAAAAATTCTGACTATAGAGGGGTGAAACCTATGAAATATCCCTATTTTTCGACATTTTTTCGTGTCTAAAATCTACCATTTTCATATCCTAAACTCAATTTATTTTCTCTTAGGGTTCTTAAACTTATCTATGCTTAATTATGATCATTCATCGCACGAAAATGCAAAGATGAAGTGGTATTGCATGATAATCACACATACCCTTCATCTAGCTTTATAACAAATTTGAGAGCATTTCATATCCCTTTTTAATTCTACCACTTTATATGATTCTCTAACTTCCAATAAGACTAAATTTAAACTCATTTACATCAAAAAACAATGGTGCCCCACAAGCCTACTTAGCCGTGAGTCACACACACACACCATACATATTATTACATTTCATTTCTTTTGCAAAGCTATTGTTCCCATGTGACTTTTCTAGACTATATTATGCATGAATTCAAGTTGATAGGCATCAAAACTCAATGGAATCACACCATCATCCTTATAGCCGAATTCGTACATGTACACACAACATGTAGTTTCTCTCAACTTTCAAGATTTAACTTGACAATTCTATTAGACATTTAATCAAACACATTATGTACATCAAGATTCACTTTAAGAAATGTTTAAATCACAAGTTAGAGTTTTTTCCAATAAACCCTAACCTATCATTATTGCATTATTACTTGCAACTTAAGCTTCCTTTGCACATAACTAGTGTTCTACACTTGATTTAAGTGTAAAACTCCCATCATAAACTCATTTAAAATCAAACCAATCATCAACATACATACTAACTTTACTATCAATAATTCTTTAGGAAAGGATGAGAACTTACATTGATATTGTTAAATTCTTGTTCTTCTAGCTTACATCTACCCTACTTTTGGTCTGGAAGCTTTAAAATAGCTTGAAAAAAGCTTTGGTTTTCTCCCCCTTCCTCTTATCAAATTGTCGTCCCTCTCACCCACTCTCACACTCTATTTTGCTTTAAAAAAAATGACTAAAGTGTTGGAAACCATCATTTATATATATAGGCTTCATTTATAAATTTGCCCTCAAAGTTTATCACATATTTACATAATATGCCACTGCTTGGAGTTTAGTCAAAATATCCTCCAACTTTGTATTAATTCCATATTCTCCTCATTACCTTTATCAATTTGCATTATTCATGCAAGTAATTTATTCTATTCACTTTTATATATACATAAAAATGATCACTTTGCCTTTCCTTTGAATTTAGTTCATATATTGATTTAATTCCACTTCTAAAGTGTCTAAAGCTTTTAGAATGGGGGCTTACACTCCTCCATACAATGGCTCCACCACAAAGGGTAAATACGAATCTAGACGTGGATTTTCTAAAATCCTTATCCAACTGAAAATCAGAATCTGTATACCTTAATGGAATCAAATCCTTTCCAGAATACACTAGCATATAGTTTCTCGTTCTCTGAAGACACTTGAGAATATATTTTACTGCCACCCAGTGATCAAATCCTGGATTGGATTGATAACGACTAACTATTCTCACCGAATAGCATATATCCGGTCTCGTGCATAACATAGCATACATGAGACTGCCTACTGTAGATGCATAAGAAATCCATCTCATATCCTCAATTTCTTGAGGTGTCTTAGGACACTGTTCTTTAGACAAATGAACTCCATGACGAAAAGATAAATTACCTTTCTTAGAGCTCTGCATCGAAAATCGCACAAGAATCTTATCGATATACGATGCTTGAGACAGCGCTAACAGTTTGTTCTTATGATCCCGTATTATTTGGATCCCAAGAACATAATTGGTCTCTCCCAAATCTTTCATTTAGAATTGGCTAGCGAGCCAACTCTTTATGTCTGACAATACTCCAATATTATTCCCAATGAGTAAAATATCGTCAACATAAAGTACAAGAAAAATCACTTTCTTATCGATAATTCGTTTGTATACACAAGGTTCATCGATATTTTGCTCAAAACCATAAGACTTGATCGAAGTATCAAAACTTATATTTCAAGATCGAGATGCTTGCTTAAGTCCATAAATGGACCTTTGCAATTTGCAAACTTTTTGCTTTTGACCTTGTGACACGAATCGCTCTGGTTGTACCATATAGATACTTTCATCAAGATTACTATTAAAAACCGCAGTCTTGACATCCATTTGCCAAATCTTATAGTCGAGACATGCAGTAATGGAAAGAAGAATCCGAATGGACTTAAGCATAGCTATTAGCAAGAAAGTTTCCTCATAGTCAACTCCTTTTTTCTGGGTATACCTTTTACCACTAGTCTAGCTTTAAAGGTCTCTACCTTTCCATCCACTTCTTTTTTCCTTTTGTAGATTCACTTGCAACCTATGGGTTTTATTCCATCTAGTTGATCCACAAGTTCCCAGACTGAGTTAGAGTAATTAGCCTCCATCTCGAGATTTATGGCTTTAAGCCATTCCTCCTTATCAGAATCCTCCATTGTATCATGATATGTCAATGGATCATCTACACTCTCATCTAAGATAGCAATTTGTGCCTCTTCAATCTCTCTATAGCAAACTGGAGGTCTAATAACTCTTTCACTACGATGAGGTGGTAGATGATTCTGATGAGAATCTATTTGACATCTAGACGTGGTCTGAATTATGTCATTGTCAACAACTGTTGTTGACAGGGTACTATTCGTCCCAGAAAGTAACTCCTCGAGTACAACTTTACTTCAAGGTTTGTAATCTCTCATATAGTTCTCTCTACGAAAAGTAGCGTTTGTTTATACAAACACTTTGCTTTCCTCAAGACTATAAAAGAGTCCGTCTCTAGTCTCTTTTGGATAACATATAAATAGACAAACTTTTGAACGTGGTTCCAACTTTGCAGTCTTATTCTTCAGCACATGTGCTGGACATTCCCATATGTGAAAATGTTGTAAACTACTTTACGACCTTTCCACAACTCTAAAGGCGTCTTTGGAACTGACTTAGATGGTACAACATTCAAAATATAAATTGCATTTTACAATGCATATCCCCAGAATGAACTAGGTAATGATGAAAAACTAAACATAGATCTCATCATGTCTAAAAGGGTCCAATTTCTCCTTTCTGCAACACCATTCTGGTGGGGTGTTCCAGGAGCAATCAGATAGGATAAAATCTCATGCTCATGCAAGTAATCCTCAAACTCTATGTTGAGATACTCGCCTCCACGATCTGATCATAGAGTTTTCAATGTTTTACCCAATTGATTTTCAACTTCAGCTCGAAACTTTTTAAACTTTTCAAAAGTTTCTGATTTTCGTTGCATTTGGTAAACACACTCATATCTTGAATAATCATCAATAAAAGTGACGAAATATTCATAACCGCCTCTAGCTTTAACATTTATAGGATCGCAGACATTCGAAAGTATAAGCTCTAGCGATTCCTTAGCTCTAAGTCTTTTTCCAGTAAAAGGTCTTTTGGTCATTTTACCTTTAGACATGATTCACAAACAAGTAAAGTACCGATCTTTAACTCGTTTAAATGTCCACTCTTTACAAGTCTATTTAATCTGTCAAGGTTAATATGACCAAGTCTTAGAAGCCAAAGATATGTGTCATCATTTTGAGAAATCTTTTGTCTTTTTGTTTTTAGTTTTTCAACCTTAAACGTTTTAGTATTAAGCAGTGGGTTATGCATTAACTGTCTTAACACATATAAATCGTTTTCTTGCATCCCTCAACAAATTTTCATACCATTTCTAGAAGTAATAACTGATTTATTATAAAAAGAAACATAATAATTAAATTCCAAAAGTTTAGATACAAAAATGAAATTTCTCTTAAAATCTGGAATAAAATAAACATTGTTTATTGCAATAAAATAATTATTATTGAAACGAAATCTAACTTCTCCCACTGCCTTTGCTTAAACGACTTCCCTAGTCTCGACTCGTATATTGAACTCACCCTTATCAAGCTGTCTATATGAATCAATCAACTGCAAAGAAAAACAAACATGATTAGTGGCTCTTGAATCAATTTTCCAAGGAAATGAATCATCCTCCACTAAACAAGATTTAATGACTAGTAAATCATATTTACCTTTCATCTTCTTCTTTTGGAGCTCCTTGAGGTACTTAGGGCAATTCCTCTTCCAATGCCTATCAACACCATAATGAAAACATTTTCCTTTAGGTTTCGAGGCCTTGGAGCCCTTTTTGTTCTTCTTCTGAGTAGCTTGCTTCTTGGGCTTAACCTTAGCCTTAACCTTTCCTGTGTTTCTCTTTCTTTTGTTTTTACCAGAAGAAGAAGTCTTAACAACGTTTGCTTCATCGAACTTATTTTTGTCCTTATTCATAGACGCGTAAGTAGTGAACTCATTGAGCAACTGCGTAAGTGAGTAAGTAAACTTATTCATAACATAGTTGCTTTTAAATTGCATGAAACTCTTCGGAAGAATTTCTAGTATCATACTCACTTAGCTATGCTCAGTCTTAACCCCACCATGGCTTTCAATCGTATTGAAATGGGTCATCATTTTCAAGACATGCTCTCGAATAGATGTACCCTCATTCATCCTAGCAGTCATAATAGCACGAACAGCTTCGTGTCGTTGCTGCTCAAAAGGTTGCCCAAACATGCCCTATAATGACTCTAGTATTTAAGTTGCTGTTGTCATTGTTTCGTGCTTGGTAGCAAGCACCTCGTACATCTCTGCTAACAAGTAGCAACGGGCCCTCTCATCGGCCGTGACCTATTTCTGATAGGCCTCGCGCACAACACGTCCAGCATTTTCTACTGACTGGGAAGGACAAGGCTGAGTCGTGACAAAATTAAGGTCTTCACAAACCAGGACTGCATTCATGTTACTTTTCCATTTGACATAATTTATCTCATTTAGTTTATCATTAGCAAGTATAGAAATCAATGAAGATACTATTACTGAAAATAAATAAAATAAAAACATTTAATATCAATTTACAAAAATTAATATCATGTTATTTTAGCATAAAATTAAACATGATGCATGATACACGAATAATGAATTAGAAAATACCCTATAAAATAATTACTATGCCACGATAATCTAACATTCCACAAATAAGTGTCGCCGTAGGGTAAGTCAAATATTTATATATTAGACTGAGACATTCTCAATTAAATAATATGACAAAATAACTCTTATTTTTATATTATTTAACTACCGTTTTTCGGTCAAGAAAATAATTAACAATTAATTATTTTCTTTATGAGTGTAACCTATCATTTCGGATTCCATGGACTTAACTCGAGAATTACCGTCGTAGGGTAGGTCAATCCCAAGATACATCTAGGAATCTTATCAGTTAGAAAGTCAACCTTGATCAACTTAAATGGACACCACCCATAGAGGGACGATAACAAAGCCGTCTCGAGGCATCATTTAAGTTTCACGGTGTTAAACTAATGATAGAGACTGTAGGACATATTGTCATATATCCCTCTCCCACTCATTATTTTAGGATTAGGGTTTTCTATTAAAAATTCATAGTCATCATTTTAGATTATTAACGACTAAGAAAATAATCTAAGTTACTAAGAATTTATGTGTTACTAAAGTCTGAAACTTATTAACACTTAATGAATTACTGGATTTTTACCACTTAAAAATCTAATTCAATTTATAAATCCAATCTAAATAATCAAAATTATAAAGACTAAATTTAATGTGAAGTTATCTGATTTTAACTAATTAAAATCCAATCCACATTATGAATGTCAATTATTGAAATCTAATTTCTAATTTGAAACTTCTAATTTTCTACTAAAATCAATTCAAATTATTTAAAGAGCATTCTATGTATTATTCTTCTATTTATACTAATAATACATATCATGTTATAATGTAATGAGTAGGCACCTCATGATTCTATATGACATATTTTGATGCATTTACATGTTATATGATTATTCATTCATCTCATGAAAATAATTAAATAAACAACACGTGTATGACCAGGTTCTTGGTTTTGACAACATAAATATATTACTAAGATTACATAAATTAACCAAGGCATTCCTTGGCCTTCACATGTAATCTTCATGGTCTTCAAAGGTCTTTATGGGTTCTCTTGGACTCACAATTAAATCTGATTTAATTATCAAGAACCATTATCAAATGGATTGGGTTTTAAGCCAATTTCTTGATTCTTAGACCCAAGAAAAATGATCCAAAATAGGTGGATAATTTTAATAAAAAATTATGAACTAAAACGGAAAAAAAAAAAAAATTGCCAAGATTTATTCATGTTTCAAGTGTAATTTGCTGGAGTAATCAAGTGCACTAGGTATAACGGACTGCCTACCCACGATCGACTGTCAGATCGACCAATCCGATTCAACCACAGCCCAGCCAGGTGGAGTCCAACTCAAATGGTATACCATGCTCCCCAATTGACATATGTCTTTGGTCTTGGGTTCGAGTGGTGAGGGAGGCGTCGAAATCCCTCAGAAGGTAGAGGGACAATACCTGCTTGGGTTTGAAGGTAGATTGGGCCGGACTCCACCTGGCTGGGCTGTGGTTGGACCAGATTGATCGATCGAACAGTCAATCGTGGGTAGGCAGTCCGTTATATAAAAAGGCGTAGCTCAAATGATACTCTTCATGATTCCCAAGTGACTATATACCTTTGGTCTTGGGTTTGAATGGTGGAGGAGGCGTAGAAATCCCTCAGAAGGCAGAGGGATAGTACCTGCTTGGGTCTGGTGGTGGACTGGGCTGGACTCCATCTGACTGGGCCGGATTGGTTGATCGGACAGTCGATCAGGGGTGGACAGTCCGTTACATTAGGTGCACATATCACACGCACAATTGTGTAATAAACAATTATTGTTTTGTCTATTGTACATGACTTACGAACCTATGTCCATATTTTGTCTTTTGTGCATAACATACAAAACAATTGCAATTTTGACTTTTTTATGTGTGAGTGCAACAATTGCACTTTTTTTTATTTTAAAAAAAAAAATTGCAACATCCAAATGAGTGCACCAAGCACACATGCCGTGCAATTAACAGTGTGTGCATCACATACATTGTCAGTGTACTGTTGTGCAAAAAAATATATATATCATAGCTTTTGGCTACTTCGAATAGCAGCCATGTGTCGTCCCAAAACAGCACTTCAGAGCTGTTAGTAAACAACAAAATCAACCTGTTACAAAAGCTACACATTAGACAAGTTACAAATTTGTCGATGCATCTCATGCACCAAAATTGCAGCACTGTTGCATCTAATGCGCATAGTCTGGTCCCGCATCTCATGCATCGCTTGAACACGAAACTAGTGCAACTTTTTACACCATCCGCATATGTCACTGGTTTAAATTAAATATCCTTTTTGAATCACACTTTTAACCCATAACAGCAGCAAAAATTCAGCCCCATTCCACATTAATATACAGAAAATATAAAAACCTAAATCTATGAATTACAAAAAATAATAATAATAAAAAATACCACGAACGGCTTATAAATTTAATCAAATTAAATAACCAAAGAACCATACAACTAACGATCATACCATGCAATCTCATTCATCAAATATAAATATAAAATATATTACATCATAATCAAATAAAAAAAAAATTATAACAGTGTCTACTCAATGACATATAAATCAATACAAAACATATTATTTTTAAATCACTATTTTATTGGAACCAAGACTCTAATACCAATTGAAGGGAAAAAAAAAATCAATTGTTTTTGTTAAAAATAAGAATTTGTGGAACACTGAGTTTTAAAAACTTTTAGAAAACTCAAGAACCCTAAATCCATAAAATAATGAAATAAAATAATATAAAGAAATAAAAATCAAATTTTTACCTTATGTATTGATTTATGTGGATTGCTCACCACCTAATCTTCCTTGATATGTCTTTACACCAAGAAACAAGTGAGTGGGCATAATTATATAGAATTGTACTCACTTTCTATTGATTTCTATTGACACTTAATTTTGGTCAACTCAGTTCTCCAAGCCCAATACCTGCAATATAACAAACCACACACGAAAGTAGAATGACTAAGACCAAAACAAGTAAAACACAACAGGTTTTTACGTGGTTCGGCAGAACAATGGCCTACGTCCACGATAATTACTCTTTCTCTCTCTCAGAGTAATTGTATTTTATTTCACTTTGTCTTTTACACTGAATTTTATCTCCTATTTCTAGTGGAGATATTACAATCGAAATTGGCTTAAGAATCTTACAGATAAGGTAAAAAATAATATACATTAATTGAGATAATATCTCTTAAGATTATCTCTACCGCATATATAGCAATTGCCAAGAGTGTCGTGATTTGATTTGCATGAAAATAGGTAAGTTGACTCCTTTCCTGAATCGAATAGATTCGCCTTTTAGAAGGTCAATTGGTCAACCCTAGCGAACAACTTATTCAATGATCAGATATTGCCTCTGACGAGCAGCTTACCCCAGCGATCAGATGTTGCACCAAACGGGCAGACTATTTCAACGACCAGATGTAGTATCAACGAGCAGACTACTTCAACGACCAGACGTTCTCACTGTCGAGCAGATTCAACTATCCTTCTGTCTATCGAGCAAACGCGAGGGCTCGAGGGCTTTCTGATCGCTGGGATATTTGCTAAAGGGCAATTATCGAGCAGCCTTTTGTTCATAAACAGATTATCTTTATGCTTTGTCAATCGGTCAAACCTTCATACAGTCAATCTGGTTATTCAGTGATTTAAAGCGGTCAACCATATAATCAAGTGTGCTCGGGTACACAGGCTAGTAGACGACCATATGCTCTTTCCTTTGACTTCTGACTAGTTGGACCTGCACTTTTTGGGCTTCTCCTCATAGAACGACGCAATAGGCCTCATCCTTGGGCTTTTTCCAAAACACCAAAATACCCACAATACAAGCCCCCTTGTTTTTCAGTACATTTTTTGTACTGGAAACAACATTCTCATACCCAGAGTATTTTGGTGGGACATGAACTGTTGTCTTTTTCAAATATTAACCAAACCCATGCCACGCGTCATTTCCCTATGCGTCAGTTCTTTGTGCCTCATGTGTCGTGTGCTATTAATGCGTGCATTTAATGCACGTCTCCTCACTTGCGGCTCATGATGACAAAATCGCGGGTTTCACGCCTCACCACTGGATCAATGGCGGTTACGCTGCTGTATTGATCTGACGACTAGGGGTAAAAGATAATAGCTTCATATAAACTCCCAATCGATTCATTTTCTTCCTTTACCCATCACTTTTGAAGACAGACGCTTTACTGCTTCCAGTTTTCCCTTGTCCGCCATCGCTTTCCTACATCTTCTTCTTCCTTGCTAACGGAACCTTCCATATTCAAGGTAACCTCTCATAATCTTTCTTAATATTTTTAACTATGATTGATGCTTGCATTTTGCTTGATTACGTATACGTAAGTTTCTGTTGTTTGCAAGCATTTTTTTTGTATCTTTGACATAATTTATCTTGGAGAGCCTGAAGTATATTTTTTACTTAATCGTTTTAAGTTACACTTACACATGCTGTTCCTTGTTGGTATTTGTCTGATATCCTTACTATGGTAGGGTTAAGAGTCCATTGGTTTGTTCAATGTTCCCTGTAATTCGTTAGGCTTGTAAATAGGGCTCCTCCTATGCCTGGTAGCCCTCTTTACACGTGCGACTAGTCTTTTAGAAAAGTAGAAATAACCTTAAACATTGAATTCTGGTCTGTTTTTTGCGATCTGATTTCCCTGTTGCTTTTGTAGATGTCTGGTCGTAGTCGTCGCGATCAAAAAGTGGGGTCTACTGACGCGGCCTCCGAGGAGGAACTTAATCGAGTCAGGGATACTGACAACACGACCTCTCAGAGCGATGAGCCTGCTCAGGCCCTTCCGAGCATCGCGCTTCTTCTGCTCGCACCCCCTTTTTCAGATATGAATCTTCCCTTAGTCTTAGCGAGCTTGAATCCATCGTTGAAGACTTTTCCTTACCCTCTGGGTGTCGAGCTATGGTGCCGAAGACTTCTGACCACGCGACTTATCCTTCTAAATGTTTCTTTTCTATAAGCCGTCAACACATAGAAGTTGGCTTTAGATTTCCAGTTCATCCTTATTTGATCGCCCTTCTGAACGATTTTAACCTAGCCCATTTTCAACTCACTCCTAATTCTTATGCTCACCTTACTGTCCTGGCTTCAATTTTTCTCAAAAACGGTCTTCATCCTTCGACTCCCGTGATGATCCAACATCTTTTCCTATTTAAGAGCACTACGGGCTCGAAATCCGAGAAGAATGATGGATTTTACTACACCTCAGCCCGAAGTTCTCCGTACAAAATAAACCTCCCAAAGAAGGTTGTCAAGTCAAACGTGAGCGATTACAAATCGTGTTAGTTTTATGCATCATGCCTATCTTTGGCTGATCTCAAGAATTTTTCTTTTCGTCTTTCTCCCAGTAAGTATACTTATATATTTATAATTATTTCACTCACATTCTGCTCGTTTCTAATGTTTTCCTTTGTACAGACGTTTCTAAGAGTGAAATTCCTTTGTCCGATCAGGAGCTCTCTTTATTGGAACGATTTTTTGAGGTAAAAACTACTGCGGACGATCAGTCGCCATCTAACCTCCTTCTCTAGCTACACAGTCTTGCCCCTGTAGCTTACCAAAATTTGCTAGACAGAAGTTCTAATCTGGCAGCTCGCGAGGACAAAGAGATCTCTTCTGCCTTTGAAGCTTTTGGGAAGGAAATTCCGACTTCGGGAGAAAAACAAACCCCAGAAATAGTGAGGCTCCATTTTGAACAACCTTTACTCGGCCAGGCTCCATCCACAAAGAAATTCGAACAAATCGCTGGGGGTTCGGATACCCCACTGGCCGTTGAGGCCTCCACGGGTTCACCTCTCCAAAAAAATTCTGACGCGTCTCCTATTCGCCTAATGAGGCAAAAATCAGTCGGGAGAAAGCCTTCGAACAATGAGGCCTATAAGGACACTACTCCTCAATCAATTCCTGCTGCCAGCAGTTCACTGACTGCTCACCCCCGAAGCGTTAATAAGGGTAAAGGAATTGCCAAATCGAGGGCCACAAAACCCCCCCTCAAAGCGTCAAAGAACTCAGGAGACAGATCCTGTCACTGAAGAGCAAACTTAGGATTTTGATATGGGGATATACTACAACGATCTCTTAGATTGGGCACCTCAATTCCTTAGCATGAAGAAGCCAGTCTTATACAATGAAGAAATGAAGGGCGAGAGGCTAATCAACTACTTGGGCTTTCACAATATGCTCGTAAGTTTTTACACCCATTGCTGTCAATTTCTTCTTTATTCCTCTCTACTTTACTAATAACTCGTTTCAGGCATCCATGGCATACATGAAGCTCCTCAGAGAGATTTCAGACTGGCCCGAAGAGAAAGCTACTATAGAGGCGACCGTCAATTCTCTAGAGGACGAGAAGAACAGGATGCAGGAAGAAGTGAGTTCCCTCGAGCTCGAGGTTGAGAGATCACAGGAGGCTTTCCGCGAGCTTGAACGGGAGCATGAAAAGTCCGTGAATCAGAGGTTTGAGTAGTAGAAGAATCTGAAGATGCAAAATGAGCAGCTTATCTCTATGGACAAGGAGATTGCTGAGCTGAAGAGGGCATTTCATTTTTCTTAGGATTCGGAGAAGAAGCTAAAAACGAACAACGAGGAGCTAAAGGGGGAGTTATCCTTACGTGAACATGGGGCGGCTGAAGCTAAAATAGTTATGGAAGCAATGAGGCAGGAGGTAATTTCCCTTAAGGAACAAATAGTCATGGAGCGGGAACGTGTTGAGACCTTAGTCCGGGAGGCGGAGGAAAGAACAGGTAGTCTGTTCCTCTATAACTTATGGCTCAAACGACCAGACGTGGATGTTTCATTCTTTGGTCCGGAAGCTGTGGAAGAAGTGAAATCGTACGCTCGAGAGGCTCAATCAAAAGCCAATCTCCAAGCTTCTCAATCTGGTCACCCTCCTTCTGATAGTGCTTCTCCTATTCATGCAGGACCTTCCTCTAGCTCTCCTAGTCCAATTAATATAGATGATAGTGGTGCCTTAGGCGAGCAGAATATCCCTCCCAACACTTAGGAATTTTTCTCACCTGTTTACTTGTAATAAACTCATGTTATGGATAATATTTGTGAATTGCTTATCATTATTCTTTATTCGCATACTTTTCTTAGTCACTTTGTTAAATCACGTAGACTGGAATAGTAATTAAATTCACTCGAGCAGAGTAGGTGTGGGGACAGCTATCGTGCTGAGATTATCCTTTTTAAGGCCCCTTACCTCTGCTCGATCAAATATCCGACCAACTCGTTTGCTTTATAAAGTCGATTTATAAGTTGTCTTCTTCCCAGCATTTAAATTTATTCGAGCAGAGTAGGTGTGGGGACAGCTAGCGTGCTGAGATTATCCTTTTTAAGGCCCCTTGCCTCTGCTCGGTTGATTATCTGAATAGACCATTTGCCTTCTTCAGTTGCTTTATAAGCTGTGTCAATTTTTTCCAGCATTTAAACCCACAGATCAAATGTTCCTTCCAGAGCTTGCTCGCTCACAGGCTATATAGATCTTCCAGGGTTATTTCATAAGTCCACAGGCCATGAGCATTCCTTCCAAAGTCCGTTTGCTCATAGGTAATGCTAAAGCCTTCCAGGACGTTTTTAGCTCACAGATGATGACTACACCTTTCAGAGCCCGGCTACTCACAGGTGGTAATCATATCTTCCAGAGCATTTGCTTACAGGTATCAATTGAACCTTCCAGATTCTACTCGCTCACAGGTAGCAATTAAACCTTCCAAAGCATGAGTAGAAATAATAATAATTAGCCGAATATGAAATGATCAGGAATTTCCTTCTGAAGAAAATCTTTATTAACTTAACAGCTACATTCATTCAAACCAAACAATAAGTTATTAAAACATAAACTGAATAATTTAAACATAATATGGCCAAAGATTCTCGGCATTCCATGCTCGGGAAACTTCTGCTCCTTCCAGGTTAGTCAGGTGGTAAGCTCCATTCTCCAGGCTGTCCTTTACAATATAAGGTCCTTCCCAATTAGGACCAAGTGTTCCATCACTAGCTCTCCGGTCAGCTAGTAGAATAAGGTGTAAAACTAGATCTCCTGCCTTAAACTTCCGGACACGGACCTTCCTATTGTAGAACCTGACAATTCTTCGCTGGTAGACAACAATCCTCATTTGGGCTTCGTCTCTTGATTTCTCGATCAGATCCAAATTAGCAGCGAGCAGATGGTCGTTATCCTCCTGATTGAACATAGCTCTGCACTGACTAGCGACCTCATATTCTGCTGGAATCATTGCCTCCGAGCCATAGACCAATGAGAAAGGAGTTTCTCCTGTAGTGTTGTGAGCAGTGGTTCTGTATGCCCACAACACCTTCTGCAGTTCATCCACCCAAGCTCATTTCCTTGCTTCCAGCTTAGTCTTTAAGTTTTGCTTGATGATTTTGTTGACAGCTTCCACTTGCCCATTTGCTTGTGGGTGATCTACTGCCGAAAAGCTCTTTTTAATCCCAAGATCCCTGCAAAACCTCTGAAACTGCTCGCTGCTAAACTGGGTTCCATTATCTGTCACGATCTGTTGTGGAACTCCGAACCTGCAAATAATATTTTTCCAGATAAACTTCTCGACTTTGGTGGAAGATATCTCGGCAAGCTCTTTAGCTTCTGCCCATTTCGTGAAATAATCCACTGCTACGATGGCATGCTTGCAACTTCCTCGAGCTATTGGGAGCGGTCTGATCAGGTCCATGCCCCAGATGGCGAAAGGCCACGGACTGACCATCTACTGCAAGAAAGCTGGTGGAGCTCGAGGTATCTTGGCAAATCTCTGGCATTTATCACACTTTTTGACTATTTCGATCGAGTCCTGCTTCATTGTCGGCCAATAGTACCCCTGTCGAAGAGCTTTTTGAGCCAATGATAGTCCCCCGGCGTGATTGCCACAATGTCCAGCATGTATGTCATTCAGAACGGCTTGACAGTCCATGCCATCAATGCACCTAAGCAGTGGAGCCGAGAATCCTCTTTTGTATAGTCTGTCGTCATAGATGCAATACCGGGCTGCTCGTGCTCGAAAACGACGAGACTCCAATTTATCTTCGGGTAACTTTTCGTCCTGTAAATACTCTACAAAAGGATTCATCCAGGAGTCTTGTGCCACCACAATCGCCATCATCTCATCTCGTGATTCTGTACTTGGGACCGACAGAACTTCTACTGGCACAGCTCCCAAGAAATCTGTATCTTTAGCAATGGCCAATCGAGCTAATGCGTCTGCGTGTGAATTTTGTGATCGTGGTACATGGTGCAGCTCGTATCTCTCAAACATTACTAAAAGTTCCCGGATCTTTTGCAGATAGATGGCCATTTTAGATCCTTTGGCCTGGTATTCTTCTCGGACCTGGCACACAACAAGCTGAGAATCACAAAAAATTCTAACCTGCTCTACTCGTACTTCTTTGGCCAATCTTAATCTTGCCAATAGTGCTTCATACTCAGCCTCATTATTAGTGGCCTTGAATTTGAACCTCAAAGCGCATAAAATCCTATGACCCTCAGGACTTATCAGCATTACTCCTGCTCCAGCCTTCTGCTCGCTTGAGGATCCGTCCACATACAGCTCCCAGAATGGACCTTCAGAGGATTCGGGTTCTTCATTGCCAGGTCTTGTAAATTCAGCCACGAAGTCTGCTAGCATCTGCCCCTTGCTTACTATTCGGGGCTTGAATTCTATCTCAAACTGGGCAAGCTCGATAGCCCACTTAAGTAAACGACCAGAGGTATCAGGTTTTTGAAGAACCTGTTTCAACGGATGCCTAGTCGGAACTTCAATTGTATGGGCCTGAAAGTAAGGGCAGAGCTTTCTTGATGCTATCACCAAACAGTATGCAAGTTTTTCCATGGGCATATATCTGGTTTCCGCATCGAGCAACCTTTTGCTAATATAGTATACGGGAAATTGCTTTCCATTTTCCTCACGGATCAACGCTCCACTAAAGGCGTGCTGGGAAATGCCCAAATAAACGATCAGTTTCTCCCCTTCCACGGGGTTAGATAACAAAGGAGCTCGGCTCATGTATTCTTTTAACCGCTGAAAAGCTTCTCACACTTGTCGGTCCACTGAAAGCTTCTGGCCTTTTTCAGCACATCGAAAAATGGAATACATCTATCTGTCGACCTGGATATAAGCCTGCTCAGGGCGGTAACTTGACCGTTTAGAGTCTACACTTCCTTGATCTTGGTAGGTGACTTCATGTCAATGAGGGCTTTAATTTTTTCGGGGTTTGCTTCAATTCCCCTACTGTTGATCATGAATCCTAAAAACTTACCCGAAGCTTCTCCGAACACACACTTCAAGGGATTCAACTTCATCTGAAATTTTCGCAGGATCTAGAACATCTCCCCCAGATCATGTACATGTTCGCGTGCTCATTTGGATTTTACCAACATGTCATCGACATATACTTCCATCGTTCCCCTAATAAGATCTTCAAACATCATATTTACCAACCGTTGGTAAGTTGCTCCAGCATTCTTCAATCCAAACGACATCACCTTATAGCAGTAAAGCCCTCGATCAGTAACGAAGGAAGTATGCTCGTCGTCATCAAGGTTCATCGGGATCTGGTTATACCCCGAGTAGGCATCCATAAAGCTAAGGAGCTGATGTCCAGCAGTACCATCAACGAGCTAATCGATCCTTGGTAAAGGAAAACTGTCTTTCAGACATGCCTTGTTTAGATCGGTGAAGTCGATACAGGTCCTCCATTTTCCGTTCTTCTTCTTCACCAAAACAAGGTTTGCCACCCAGACCGGGTAATAGACTTCTTTGATAAATTTGTTCGTTAGAAGTTTCTCTACCTCTTCCCTGAGCGCCTCATAGCGTTCCTCTGTCATCGGTCTCCTCTTTTGACGAATTGGTTTATGGAGAGGATTGATATTTAGCCTGTGTGACATCATGTCTGAGCTTATCCCTACCATGTCTTCATGATTCCATGCGAAGACATCCAAATTTTCTTTCAAGAACTTAACGAGTTGCGCCTTAATGTCTGGGAGTAAATCTTTCCCTATCTTCAAACACCGTCTGGCATCCTGCTCGCTAACTTGCACATCCTCCAATTCTTCCACAGGGCCTATTGCTCGGTCTTCATCTATTTCTCTTAGATCCAGGTTCTGGCTCACCCCTGTAGCACTGATCGGTTGTTTCTTTTTCTCGATCACCATGCCGACCTTCTTTCTTTTGATCCCAGTCTTTACTGCATTTTTATAGCACCGTCTCGCCACTTCCTGTTCTCCTCTAACACATCCTACCCCATTCGAAGTGGGAAATTTAATAGTGAGTGTTCTGGTGGATATTGCTATATCTAGGTCGTTCATAGCTGGTCTTCCGAGGATAGCATTGTATGCCGAAGGACAATCGATAACTAGGAAATCTGCCATCGTAAGATCTTGTCGGTCTGAATCTCTGATAGCAAGAGGAAGTCTAATCTGCCCCAATGGCACAATTACATCTCCTGTAAAGCCAAAGAGGGGTTCAGGGGATGGTGCTAACTGCTCGGATGTTAAACCCATTTGTTCAAAACAACCTTTGTACATCACATTCACCGAGCTACCCGTGTCCATCATTATCCTCCTTACTTCAGCATTGCCGATTCTTGCCCTGATGACCAGTGTGTCATTATGGGGCTAGTGTACACCTCTGGCATCTTCCTCACTAAACATCATGCCACCTGAAGTCATTCTGGCTTTCTTGGCCAACCCCTCCGTCTCACTGTGCCTTGTTAATAGGTAGCGGCTGGCCTCTCGCACATAGCGCTCTTGCGATCTGTTGGATGTCCCTGCAATGTGCGGTCCTCCATGGATAGTAAAGATGGTTCTTACAGCGGGTAAGTGACCCTGATCAGTTGTTTGTTGCGGTTGCTGTTGGGCAGGTTTTCGAGACGGATCAGGGCGTTCTTGTGCTGGCTGATACCTTTGCTGGGGATGCTGATTTTCTGGTCATGCCACATACTTCCTCAAACGACCTCTTCTGATCAATTCTTCTATTGCATCCCTGAGTTCCTTGCATTGAGAAGTATAGTGCCCATTTTCCCTATGGTAGGCACAATATTTCCTCGAGTCTTGGAATCTCCTCGGGATATTTGTGGGACTTAGCCTCCCGAAATTCTCCCGTCTTTTTTCTACTTCAAATATCCTGTCTTGTCTATCTGTCAGGACACTGTAATTCTGGTAGCGATTTCTCGGTGGAGATGTCTTTCTTCCGAACTCATTTCTTGATCGCTTCTCTACCTGATTACTGGAGCGATGTTTGTGACCGCTCTCTTCACTTTCACGTTGACCCCTCTTTTTTCCCTGGCGCGAGCTGCTCGCTACGTTTTTCTGCTCGCTAGATTTCTTCTGCCCGAAAGTATCTTCCCAGTAAATCTCTTTCGCCGCACGATCATAAAATTCCCCCAGGCTTTTCATAGGGTTCCTGTAAATGCTTTTATAAAGCTTTCCGTCCTTCCTAAGTCCCGCTAAAATCGCAGTTAAGATACTTTCGTCTAAGGGGTTTTCCATATTATTTACCTCCCGCCTGAATTTGGCAATGTAGTCTCTCAAAGTCTCATCCCGCTTCTGAAAGATAGTTACCAAGTGGCAGGTCGGTGCGAGCTATTTTCTCAATGCCTTGTACTGGTTAGCAAACTTTCTTTGGCATTCCTCCCAGCTGTTTATACTATGGGCCGGAAGACTCCTCAGCCATGCCCTCGACACATTCCCCAATGTTGCTGGGAACGCTCGACACTTGACCAGAGAGTTTGACGTCTGCAGATCCATTTGAACGTTAAAAATGTCCAGGTGGTCATATGGGTTACTGTCCCCATCATACAGCGGGATGCTCGGGAGCTTGAATCTTGGTGGCAGCGGCTGTGTCTCAATCTCCCTCAAGAATGGGGTTCTATCCTCTCGTCCCTCTATTCGGCTATGGAGTCCAGGTCTCGTCTCCAATTGCTGAACCCTTTGCAGTAGTTCTTGCACCACTGGGTCCCGTCGTTCAATTTCGTTCGCTGGAGACTGATGATTCCTATTACTTTCTCTGCCTTCAGAAACACGAGTTCGTGACCTCCCTCGGTCCATAGACATTCTTTCACGCCATCTGTTTCTTCTATGAGAATTCCCCGCATGAGGTGATTCTCTTCGGCGCATACGCTCTCCGTTGCGCTATTGAACTCTTTCATTCCCACGATCAGTCTCCACCCTACGGCTGTCATCCTGGCTTACTCTGATCCTCAGGTTTGGAGGGTGAGGCGCTACTTCTTCTTCATGAGCCTGACGCTCTTCACCTCTCGGGCGTAAGTTCGAGGAGCAAACAGAAATCGTCGGTTGTACTCTCACTCTGCCAGCTTCCTCTCTTCTAGCAGACATGACACCTACCGACTGGCGTTAAGGGTCCTGGGGACCTCCTGGGCCTGTGTCAGGGTTCTAATTGCCTCCGCTAATTGTGCTACTGTATTCTCCAATGCCTCCTGACGCGCTTCTTGACGCTGCTGCTAACCTGGTGCAGCTTCTCCGCCAACAGCTGTTTGATGTGGCGGAAGTGGGGCTAAAGCTGCACTGGACGTTACTGCCACATGACCTTGGCTCTGGTGGTCCTCCGATTGGTCAGCTTCTGTTGCAACAATCCTAGTTGTCTTGATCCTGGCCATGTCAGCAAATCAAAACAAAAGAGAATAGTATAAAAAAGAGGTGTCAAATCGCAGTCTGGGCCCTTCCTCTAGCGCCAAAAGATGTTGACACTTAATTTTGGTCAACTCAGTTCTTCAAGCTCAATACCTGCGATACAACCAACCACACATGAAACTAGAATGACCAAGACCAAAACAAGTAAAACACAATAGGTTTTTACATGGTTCGGCAGAACAATGGCCTACGTCCACGACAATTACTCTTTCTCTCTCTCGGAGTAATTTATTTTATTTCACTCTGTCTTTTGTACTGAATTTTATCTCCTATTTATAGTGGAGATGTTACAATCGAAATTGGCTTAAGAATCTTACAGATAAGGTAAAAAATAATATACATTAATTAAGATAATATCTCTCAAGATTATCTCTACCGTATATATAGCAATTGCCAAGAGTGTCGTGATTTGATTTGCATGAAAATAGGTAAGTTGACTCCTTTCCTGAATCGAATAAATTCACCTTCTAGAAGGTCAACTAGTCAATCCTAGCGAACAGCTTATTCAATGATCAGATATTGCCTCTGACGAGCAGCTTACCCCAGCGATTAGATGTTGCACCAAATGGGTAGACTATTTCAACGACCAAATGTAGTATCAACGAGCAGATTACTTCAACGACCAGACGTTCCCACTGTCGAGCAGATTCAACTATCCTTCTGTCTATCGAGCAGATGCGAGGGCTTCCTGATCGCTGGTATATCTGCTAAAGGGCAATTATCGAGCAGCCTTTTATTCACGAACAGATTATCTTTATGCTTTGTCAATCGATCAAACCTTCATATAGTCAATCTGGTTATTCAGTGATTTAAAGCGGTCAACCACATAATCAAGTGTGCTCGGGTACACAGGCTAGTAGACGACCATATGCTCTTTCCTTTGACTTCTAACTAGTTTGACCTGTACTTTTTGGGCTTCTCCTCATAGAACGACGCAATAGGCCTCATCCTTGAGCTTTTTCCAAAACACCAAAATACCCACAACAATTTCTTTGCTAAAAAGAATAAACAATATATATTTAAGAGGTGAGTATTTGATTTTGGTTATACAGAGAAGAATTTCTTCTCTGTATTATGCTGTAGAAAAAAAAAAACATTTTTTTTTCTGTTTCAAAGAACGTACAGCAAAACCAAAATAACTTCTATCTCAAAAAGAAGACTATTTCTTTTTTATTTATAGGCAACCACTTAGGGTTTTAATTAATCAAAATTAACATTAAACCTAAAGTTTATTAAAATTAAACTTTTGCCCCATATAACATAATTAATTCAAATTATATTTTGAAATCAAATTTGTGACCTCTAATTAATTTATACCCGATGACTGCTAAGAATCGAATTCAATACCTTTTATAAAATTAATTAAATTAATTATTTAATAATTAATTATTAAATAATTTGAATAATCAATATTATTCAAATATCAAGTGAACACATATTTTGCTACTTACATAATAGTTGTAATTGGACGGTCTAATTATAATATTCTATATACAAATTTTTTATAGTGAAATAAGCTATCAAGGGGACCCGATGGACCTATAATTTTGAGCTCCAATAATATTGAAATTATTAATTAAACTTTTTAATTAATAATTCACTATTATTAATCTTAGAGTTACTCCACTAAAAACCTAAGATTGCACTATCAAAACTGTAGATGTTTTTATACAATCTGAAATTTTCAGTGTCCAATGATTTAATTACTACATATGATTTGACCCTCCACAAATTCATAATTAATGCTAGGTCAAAATATCTGTTTTACCTTTCTAATTATTTCTTGATCTTTAAATATCATTGATTCTCTAATGAACAATATATCCGTTAAACTTAGAGATTTATATTTATCGACCAGATGATCATATATGAATTTATCTTAATCCTGAGTGTATTATAAACTCCTACTATAAGCCTTCACCCAGATTTATTATTTTATGGTATTAGAAATCTTCGAATTGAGTTACGATCAAATCGTAGGCCTTCAGTAGTGTTATTTGAGATTTATTATATTTTCGTATCGCAAGTCGGATGTCGTTTGGTTGACCTTCAGTACAAATACAAAGTGATTATGAGTGATTTATGTATTAATCAAACGAGGTGAGCTCACGGAATAAAGTAAAAAATATTTTATTTCAACCAATAAGAAATGAAATAAATGACTTTTAAAAGTAGTGGCTATGGTTGTGCCACATGTCATCTATTGATTGGTTAAATAAATAAGTGAATTAAAGTGTGCCAAGTGGACCAATAGAATTGATATTGGGCACTAGTACAATTATTGAAAGTTTGAGATCATAAAGTGAGATTTTCTTGAGAAACTTTTTAGCAATTGAGCATTAGTATATAAATAAGTTTATTTTGTCTTGTTTGGGTCATTTTGGACGTGAAAAGTAAGGGAGAAAAGAGAGAGTCGAGCGAGAAAGAGGAAAGCCAAAAGAGAGGGAGGAGAAAAAAAAAGCTAGCTCGCGGTTGAGAGAGAGGGAGGAAGAGAAGGTGATCCGGTCCGTATCTCGTCGTGGTTTCTTCATCAAAGTCGATTCCTATCATCTCCTCTAGCTAGCCAAACTAATTTGAAGTAAAGATATCATCTATTAGGTGAGTTATTTTAGTTCAAAGTTTGATGATTTCTGAGAAACCCATTTTATCTTTCGCTTATTTTTTGAATCCGAGTTTAGGGATGATGAGAGGGAGATGTGAGGATGATTTTGGTGTGGTTTGTAAGTGGTTTAATGGAAGAAAAATAGATGAAAAGAGAGAGAGAAGTCACGGCCAAAAATGGGTTTTTTTAGGATCCGATTTTTTTTTTTCGATTTTAAGGCATTATATGGATGTTTCAGAGGTTAGAAAATGATCCTATGAAGTTAGATTTCGAAAACGAAAAGTTTAGGATTGATTTCGGAGCTAAACAGGCAAGTTGAATGGCGTTTTTCGAAACCCTTCGAAACATGTTCGTTTAACGTTCGAAACCATTTATTTAATCATGATTGAGTGTTAGAACACTAGAGGATTGATTGTTGAAGTTATCAGATATTCCAAACGAAAAGTGATTTTTACTAGTAAACGAGATCGGACGAATTTCGTTCCGAGCTTCCGACGATGAAATTGAGTATACTGAGGTGTTCCTAGGTGATAATAAATAAGTTTCATAAAAAGAAATCGGAATTCGAAAGACTACGATGAGTAAAAACTTAATTTCGAAGTTTAGGCGAAAAAGGGCTTTTATAGTGTTAGTTGTGGTTAAAGCTACTTATAGCTTTGTGTTAGTCAATTTATTAATTCTATATGAGTATTTGATGTTATAGGGTAAAAGCGAAAAGTATCGGAGACTTTCGGAGGAGGTTCGCAGTTGATCGGAGGGAGTTTCGTGAGTAGAAATCTCACCTTACCAAGTGTAGTTTGAATTAAAATTTATTTAATGATTATTTGCCTTTATTACATTTTTATAATTGAATTGTGCATTATTATTATATTAAGATTCTATTACATGAGCTTTAAATTGAGTATGTGGTTATGTAAAGAACCATTGAGAATTAACGTTTTTAAGCTTTTTGCCTTAAAAATAAGTTTACTTGAGAATATCGAGAAAAAAGTAGTTTAATACGCCGTGGTTTACCCTAACCCCAGTTAAGTATCTAGTATAATGCTCTATGCGTACATGGTAGATGTGAGAGAGTTACTAATCGAGAGAAAGAGAGTCAGTTGAGCGACCCTTTGCACGTATAGGGTAGTGTAGTTCAAACCGATTACGTAGGGGTAACACGTGCCTAGAGTCGTGCATCAATGACTATACATGATAGATTCCCTAATTTCTAGTGGTTGGCTAGTAATTTAAGCTGCCACGACAATAGTAGTTTCCCTGGGTTACCATTAAGGCGAGAAATGTAAAAGTTTTAGAAAGAAATTCAAAACGAATTTCAGAAACAGTTTTTGTTTGAAATGATTAAAAAGTATTTTCAGAAAAATACTTTAGTTTTATGAAGCTGTTTAATGTTTATCTCACTGAGTTATACTCATTGTTTATTTTCTATGTGTTTATTAAAATGTTCCCTCAGGTGTAGGAATAAGTTGTCAAGCAGATGAGGCTTAGACTGACGCGCGAATAGACTAACAGACAACTACACCCCATTGTATAGCTCATCTTTTTGTCATGCATATGTTGTATGTAAATCATGATGTAAATGATATAAATTTGTAAATAGAAATATCTGTTGTTCGATGTACATTTTATGAAAATGTTTTGAAAAGAAAATTCCAGATTTCCATTGATTTCAAAAATGTGATTATTTATGTTGTGATCAGGTTTGAATAAGGGCCAGAGGCCCCAAGGTAGTGGAGATTTTTTGCCATAGAAGTGTATTTGAATTATTTTTTAATTTTATAGGGTGGCTTAATTAAATAAACAACTAGCATGCTGTCGAATTTTCATCAGAAAATTTTTGAAAAAATTTTACCTTGCCACCAAGTAAACGAATTATAAAAATAAGTTTAAACGGAGTTTCAGTGCTTCGATGAGATTTCTTCGGGCCGAGTTAGGATTCGTTGGAGTTCTGTCAGAGTGCTATGGGGTCCTTCACGGGTCCAGAGAAGGGATTCAAGAAAGGTCCCATCACCTGCTTGTTGAGTTATATCCTTTAATTTACATGGGTGATATCGGTATAAATGTCCGATCAATAACTTCGTACTTTGGGGATATGATTTAGTAAGTAGCTGAGAACATTCTATACGATAGTGGAATCCACTATTTCTTACGAGAAGTAGGGAAGTAGTTCCCTTAAGGGTTGATTCAAGTCTTGAACAATAAGAGCGCTCAACTTTCCGTTCATTTATAAATGGAAAGATAAATTTATAAGTTGTTATGGATATATTGTTCATTAGAGAATCAATGATACTTAAGGATCAAGAAATAATTATAGGGGTAAAACGAACATTTTAACCTAGCTCTAATTATGAACTATTTATGGAGGGTCTAATCATATATAGTGATTAAATCAATGGACACTGAAAATTTCAGATTGCATAAAAATATCTACAGTTTTGAGAGTGCAATCTTAAGTTTTTAGTGGAGTAACTCTAAGATTAATAATAGTGAATTATTAATTAAAGAGTTTAATTAATAATTCCGATATTATTGGAGCTCAAAACTATATATCCATCGGGTCCCCTTGATAGCTCATTTCACTATAAGAAACTTGTATATAAAATATTGTAATTAGACCGTCCAATTACAACTGTTATGTAAATATCAAAATATGTGTTCACTTGTTATTTTAATAATATTGATTATTCAAATTATTTAATAATTAATTAGTTAATTATTAATTATAAATTAATAATTATTTAATTAATTTTATAAGAGGTCTTGTTGTAATTGTATATTTTCTGGGTTGCGCCAAATGGGCTAGTAAAAGCTCAAGAGCCCAAAGAACCTGGCCTAGCAGACAAGAGCCCAGCAAATCAAATAACAGCTCGCGAAAGCGTCCGAACAGACTGAACAAACATCTCGCATAACTGCTCGAGTAGGACAAGCAGTCCATTGTTACCAGCGACCAGCTTACCAGTGATCAGTTCACCAACGACCAACTCATCGTGTGGGACAACGACTCGCTAATCAAGTCGATAATTACTCAACACCTAATGAGCTCCAGCTCGTCTAGAGCAAAATCAACACGCATAGTAACATGACGTGCACGCTCAGCCGGTAACATGACTTCTCAACCACTACGGCATGGGTAGCGTCAGAAGACTTAGGCTTTTAGCAGAAGACTTTGAGATTTGTAATAATCATTTAATGTTTTCTTATTACTGTAGCTCTCACCCTTTTTATAAATAATGGTGAGATTCATTGTACAAGGGACCTTCTTTTTGGGTTGGTCTCTCTCTCTCACACTGTAACCGAAAAATGTAGTTAATAACAGTGATTGTCGCCTCTAACCAGAGCCGACGACGTGGACGTAGGCTTGTTCATTGGTCGAACCACGTAAAATTTGTCTCTCTTTCTTATTCTCTGTCTCCTTTCTCTCCTGTTCTCTTACATTTTGTTACCGCAGTTCTAGGCATAAAACGAACCAACAAGTCGACCATTTTTCGACGTCGACATTTTGGCTTAAAGGGAGGGCCTAAACTGCATTTTTTTTTCCAATTTTCGACAGCCATGACAAGAGGAAGAAAGACTATAAGCTCTAACATTGTGAACGCTGATTAACCAGAAGGGCAGATAGCTCCCCCCATGAATGATATTGTTGAAGACGAGCTCCCTCTAGCTCCCCGCTAGCTAGCTCCGACAGTTTCAGCGGTTGGGGAGCTTCAAGAGTTGCATCAACGACAGGAAGCGTTGCAAGGCACAATGCAGCAGCTCACGGATGCATTGAAGGCACTGGCAGAAGCCCAAGTCCAAGTACAGAACGCGCCTAGAGCAGAAGCTGTTGCTTCCCATCAGCAACGAGAGCGAGTATCAGCTCGTCCCCCTTAATTCTCATTCGAGAACTGTTGATAGATGAGCTCGAGAAAAGAAAGCAGAATATCACCCAAGAGCAAAGTGGCATCGAGCGGTCAGCTCGCGAAATAAGGGAAATGCCTCTGGTCACCGCTCATCAGGTCGCGAGCTCAGAAGAAGGTATAAGCCTTAGGATCAAAAGCTAGAGGAAATCCTTCAGAGAGTTCAGCAGCTCGAAACATGCTCTGGCTCTCCTAACCAGCGTGATTGGCTTAGGGAAAGAATCCCTCTTGCTAAAGAAATTGAAGTGCGACCTCTCCTGAAGAGGTTCAAAGTCCCCAAAATCCCTTAATACAACTGGGACAGGGATCCTTATGATCACCTAGATGCATTCAACGTCCAGATAGACCTTCAAACGATCGATCCACTGGTCAAGTGCCGCGTATTCCCAGTGACCTTGGGTGACATACCGCAGGCCTAATTCAAGAACCTCCCAGCTCGTAGCATAAGTAGCTAGGAAAATTTTCAAAAAAGGTTCATAAGCTAGTACAAGGCTTTGAAGAAACAGCTTGCGCCGCCTTGCTACTTCGCAACAGTCTTCCAACGATGAGATGAATCGCTAAAAGACTACCTTACCAGATTCAGACGCGAGGTCAGCAGTGTAAACCCTCGATTCTAGTTACGGTTAATTAGTATTACTCCCATAATAGTTTTTAAAGTTTAAATTAATTTTGTATCGCGAGTGGGATGTCGATTAGAGGACTCAAGAGAAGTAAAGAATGAGATGGGAGAGTATAGGATGAGATAAGCTTACTTTCCAAAGTCAAAAGTCAAAAAGTTCCACCAATAAGAATTAGCCAAATGTGATAAAATTCATGGTGCTTAGTGAGCCATTTGGAGCCATTTTATTGGTGGATGAAATAAGTGGATTATAATGTGACAAATGGGCCAATTAGAATCAATCTTATCCATTTAGGGGTCAAAATGGAATTAAATAAAGTCCAAGAAGTTAAATTATAATTAAACGTAGGTGTCTTCATGCCATTCTCCCATTGATTTTTCACGATCAAAAATTGAGAGAGAGGGGAGTGAATTGCCAGCCACTAAGGAAGAGAGAAAACAAGGGATCCAAGTCATTTTCTTCAAGGATTTCTCAACCAAATCAAAGCTTGTCATCAACCAAAGCTATTAAGGAAAGTTTGAGGCAAGAGTGAAGCTTGAATACGGTGAAAGCAGAAAGTATCGGAGGATTTCGAAGGAAGTTCGCTTTTGATCGAAGGGCATTTTGTGAGTAGAAATTCAACCTTTCTAAGTGTAGTTTGGTTTAAAGTTTATTTAATGGTTATTTGTATTTATTCATTATATCTTTGAGTTATGTATTGCATTTATATTGAAATTATAGTTTGTGAGTTTTGAGTTAAGTATGTATTTGTACTAAGAACATATGAGAATTAAAGATTTTAAGCATTTCGCCTTGAAAATAAGTTTATTCTAAAAGATTGAGTAAAAGCATTTTAGTACGCTGATGGTTTACCCTAGCCCCAGTTGAGTACCCAACCGAATGCTCTATGCGTGCATGATAGATGTGAGAGAGTTACTAACTGAAAGTGGAGTCCAAATGACTCTTGACAGGAAAAGAGAGTCAGTTGAGTCACCCTCTACATGTATAGGGTAGTGTAGTTCAGATCGATTATGTAGGGGTAACGCATGCCCAGAGTTCGCGCATCGGTGACTACACAGGGTAAGTTCCTTAATTCCTAGTGGCTAGCTAGAGATTTAAGCTGCCACGACAAAAGTAGTTTCCTAGGTTACCATCAAGACGAGAAATGAAAAAGTTTTAGAAAGAAATTCAAAACGAGTTTCAGAAGTAGTTTTTGAATGAGTTTATATAAAGTATGTCAGAAAATACTTTAATTTTATTAAGCTGTTTATCTCACAGTTTGTTTGTCATGTGTTTCTTAAAAATTTTCCCTCAGGTGCAGGAGCGAGTCATCCAGTAAACAAGACTCAGACAGACGCGCGGATGGACTGATGGACGACTATATCCTTTTGGATAGCTCATACTTTTGTTGTGCATGTTTTATATGTCAAGCATGGTGTAAAGGAAGTAAATTTGTAAATATTAATACAAGTCGTTGGATACATGTTTCATAAAAGCGTTTTGATAAGAAAAATTCTAGTTGCCTATCAATTTTCGCAAATGTGTTTGCTCATATTTGGCTTGATTTTGGATGAGGACCAAAAGCCCCAGGTACTTGAGAATGTGTGCCATAAAAGTGTATTTATATTGTTTTTGAAATTACAGGAGTGGCATAGTTTAATAAACGGTCGGCATGCTGCCGGATTTTCATTTGAAAAACGAAAAATTTTTACCTATGCCAGTAAGTAAATGATTTATAAAATAATTTGAAACTAAGTCTCAATGCTCCGGTGGGATTTCTTCGAGCCAAAGTTAGGGTTTGTTGGAGTTCTGTTGGAGTGCTACGGGGTCTTTCATTGGTCTAGAGAAGGGATTCGGGAAAGGTCCCGTCAAGCAGGGTAAAACACCCCTCAGACCCGACCATGCTGACAGCGATCTCAGCTGGCCTTCACAAGGATGGAAATTGTATAAAGACATATACAAGTCACTAATTAGGGACCTATGCGAATTCTATGAGTGAGCTACCAAAGAGGTCAGATGGGAAAAAACTTTCAATCCCACAAAATCTGACCAAGAAGATGAAGCGAATAGCTCCCATGACGAAAGCTATCAGGTCGTTAAGAAGACCAAGAAAGAGCCAAAGCGTGAGCGACCTCGGCTTAAAAACCGTTATGATAGCTACAACACCTTGTCAGATTCTCAAGATAGGATTTACGAAGCGGAGAAAGATAGGAAAGCCCAATCTCATGAGATCCTTCATCCACCGTAGAGACAAAGATAAGTTCTGTACTTATCACAACGAGGTCGGACATACCACCTCGGATTGCCGACATTTAAGGGATGTAATTGAAGACCTAATATAGCAAGGTCGCATGCATGACTATGTTGTGACACCAGCGAGCTCACAACCTCAATAAGCTCGACAATCGGTTCAGCAGCGCACTCCCGAACAGCATGCAAACATAGGGGCATATCTCCATGTTCTGTAACATTCTAAGCTGAAGCTTTTAATGCTAAATTTGATTTTTTGAATTTAATGAATTGTATTGTTGAGCTTCGATTATATACTCTATTTTTTAATTGCGAAGCCTACGTGGCCAAAGAATGTGCAGCTTAATAGGCACTCGAGCTAAGTTATCGAGTGACGACCCTAAAAACAGTTCGGCACAATATTACGTTGCATTGCTTGAGTTTTAACCCTGTGAGCGCAGCTCACTATATTGTTCAGTTTTTAACCTTTTGAGTGCAGTTTGCTGTAGAGCTCGGGTTACGACCCTGAGAGCACAACAGAGGTTTTCACCTCCTCAACTCTCGTTATATAGCTAGGGTTCCAACCCTTTGAGCGTAGCTCGAGAGGTTTATACTAAATAAGCTTGGGTTACGACCCTAAGAGCGCAATTGAGGTTTCCACCTCCCCAACTCTCGCTATACAGCTTGAGTTTCGACTCTATAAGCGTAGTTTGAGATTATAATATTACACTCTTTTATCCTATAGGGTCAGAAAGGGGGTTGATAGGCCACGAGCTCCGATACAGCTTGTTAGGAAAGATTCTTCCCCCAGCCTAAGGACACCGATACCAGGGCAACGCATTCCTAAACAGAAGTGAATGAATCAAGAGAGAGATTCGACTGCAGAAAGGTTGGTCGGGCTTCGATGTCCTAGGTTAGTTTCCTCGGAAAAAGGAGGGGAAGCCCCGACTTTCCAATAAGGCCCGGGGGAATGAAAACACTCAACCGATGGGGGAGGAATGAACAGCAGCTCTAGGGGATAAATGTGGATATCCAGTGGGGGTAGGTCGTCCCTACAACTACCCTGTAAGATGAAAAAGGGGTTGAATGACCGCGAGCTCGAGTCGATGTAGCTCGTTGATATGCTGAACCCTCGTAGATCGTTCCAAACACTTCACAACTGATCATCAAGTGGGCACCCGAAAGACCTGACTGGTCAACCTGACCAAGGTTACGCTGTACAGATCAGGTTACGACCCTGTAAGCGTAGCTAAGGTCTCATGACCTCAACAACTCTCGCTATAGAGCTCGAGAGGTTTATACTGTTTAGCTTAGGTTCCATCCCTATGAGCGCAGCTTATTGTATAGCTCAAGTTTCAACTTTGTGAGCATAACTTGTTGTATTGCTCAGGTTTCGGCGTTTTGAGCATGGCTCGTTGTACAACTCGGGTTTTAACCTAGTGAGCGTAGTTCACTGTATAGCTCGGGTTAAGACCCTCTGACCGTAGCTGAGGTTCCGACCTTCTAAACTCTCGTTATGTCACTGGGCATAGCTCAAGAGGGTTATTATTACTGATGACTTTACTTTTGAATCCACAGGAAACTCAAGGACTTGACAAAAGCACTAGGCAACACTCAAATGAAGCAAATGCCAAACCAACCTCACAACGAGGTAAATCAGAACTCTCTCAGTACTCCATCTCATCAAAGTAGCAAGTTTCTGCAAGCCAGCTTTTACCAGCAAGATTCAAGCTCCTTGCCCATAAACGAACTAGAGCCGGGGGGGCTTATGTTGTCTATATTTTTTGGGCTGCATCAGATAGGCTAGTAAAAGTCCAAAAGCCCAAAGAACTTGGCCCAATAGACAAGGGCCCAGCAGATCGAGTATCAGCTTACGAAAGCGTTCGAGTAGATTGAACAAACATCTCATGTAGCTGCTTGCGTAGGACAAGCAGTCCATTGTTACCAGCGACCAGTTCATCACGTGGGACAATGGCTCGCTAATCAGGTCGCTAGATACTCAGCACCTGACGAGCTCCAACTCGTCTAGAGCAGAATCAGCTCGCGCAGTAACGTGACGTGCACGCTCAACCTTTCCAAAGTAAGGGCAGCGTGACTTCTCAACCACTACAACATGGGTAGTGTCAGAAGACTCAGGCTTTTAGTGGAGGACTTTGACATTTGTAATAAGCATTTAATGTTTTCTCATTATTGTAGCTCTCACCTTTTTTATAAATAAGGTTGAGATTCATTGTACAAGGGACCTTCTTTTTACGTTGGCCTCCCTCTCTCTCTCTCTCACTATAATAGGAAAATATAGTTAATAATAGTGACTGCCGGCCTTAACCAGAACCGGTTCCTGTAGACATAAGCTTGTTCATCGGTCGAACCATGTAAAATCTGTCTCTCTTTCTTCCTCTCTGTCTCCTCTCTCTCCTGTTCTCTTGCGTTTTCTTATTGCAGTTCTGGGCATAAAACGAACCAGCAAGTCGACCATTTTTCGATGTCGACAGATTCGAACCCAGATTTCAAAACCCAATTCAATCGAACTGGGGGTTCAAATCAAACCCAGTTTTCTGGTTTGATTCGAATGCAGAAACTGGGTTCGATTCTGAATCCAGTTTTCTAGGTTCGATTCGAACATTGAACCAAGAAATCTAGGTTTGAATATATGAAAAAGAAGAGAAGAAAAAGATGAGAAGAAAAAGAAGACGATGATGACTAAACCACCATGGACGGCAACCATAGACAGTGACTAACAGCACACACCCACCCACAACCACCCATCAAACGCATCCACCACACCCAGAAACCACCCACCTACCACTACCACGACCACCATTAACATCAAACACCCACCATAGTCACCTATCAAACATATTCGGACGACCACCAATATCAACCCAGAAACCACCGACCCATCACCATATTCAATAGAAGAAGAAGAAGAAGAAAATGTTACCAATCTTTTTGAGCATCGGGTCCTTGATGGAGGTCTTGTACTTGGCTTGCTTTGTCATGTGATCGCACGACATCGTCGTTGTCGTCGCCGTCGACGCAAATCAAATCACAAAACTTGTCTCTCTAGTCAATTTTGGCCTCCTTGTCGTTCAAATCAGCTTTGACGGTGTTAGATCTAGAGATTTTTTGCATTTTCTGGTGAGATAGGAGAAGATAACTGAATGAGTTTTTGTTTAATTCACTTTTTCTCTCTTCTGCACTCACTCAACTGGTAGCCCATTCCCATCCCCTTTTTTTATTATTATTTTTTCTAACCTTTCTAACTGTTGGATGCAATTTTTTGTCATCCAACGACTGGATGACCTCCATTTTGTACGTATGATACGAATAGGTTTTGATGTTTGTATCATAGCCGGTGCCTACTTTTCTATACATTAACAACTTCAACTTCCTTAATATAACAACGAACTCCCACCAAAGATCAAGTGTTTCCCGACAGAGCAACATCTTTTCATATGATGAGCAACTATTTAAGTGATGCTGGTAATATCATCAGGAGATCAAATTATTTTATGATGAGCAACTGTTTAAGTGATGCTAGAATTCATTTCAGAAAATACAAAATTGTCTCAAGGATTCGTTGTAGTGGGGGATATTCATATGTCACAGATTTAATGCATGCTATTGAATCTAACTAAGTATCATTTGGGCATTATTTCTTATTCTCAAATTAATTTATCATAACTATGATGAGAGGCTTCATCCTTATTTTCCTAAAAAGAGAAAAACAAACTTTAGTAGAATTAACCAAAAAAAAAAGAATTACTTGGACAAGCATTTCTTTCTCTTTTCTTTTAAAAATTAAAAAAAAAAAAAAAAATTACAGCGAGGAAGCTTATCTAATAGGAAAGAGTTTGGTTGGAGATCTTGTCCAATATATCTTTAATTATTAAAATATTGTACCAAGTTCTCTAGTAGGGGATGGACCCATAAACAGATAATGAAGTTTAATTAAAGGTGTAGGAGAGTCAAGTATTGGCATTCTTTTATACTTATTAAACAATCTCAACTCTGGACCTTATATTAATTCTGATACATAGTAAATGAGCATAAACAAGATAATTTGGTTCAAGGCAGTATTTAGGAGTCTAATTCACACCTACGTTCACCAATTTTGCTAATAGCAAGAAAGGAATGTCTCCAATTTTCAAAATTGCATTTGCAGACAAAAGCGAATAGGTGTTGATGCTTTCCCGTAAAGCAACGAAAACAAAATTCCATCAACGTGATAGTAGTATTATTTTAGATCATCAAGAAATCATTGGACTTGTAATTAAGATCTTCAACAAGTCATTGTAAGACGATAATGGCAGAAGCAGAAACAAAGTGGGTGATACAAGTGAAGGAGAAGCTGGAGCACATGGTGGATGCTGCAACGGAGATATCGCATTGGAGCAAACGGTCAATCTACAAAGTACCTGCATGCGTCACTGATCTTAACAAGAAAAGCTCCTATAGGCCTCAGGTGGTCTCGTTTGGACCTTACCATCATGGAGAAGCTCATTTGATACCAATGGAGGAACACAAGCAACGGGCTCTTCTTCATTTTCTCCAGAGATCAGGAAAGCCTCTTCAATCATTCGTCAACTCTTTACAAGGAGTGGTGGAGGATTTGAAGAGCTCGTATGATCTGCTTGATCTAAAACGGCAGGTTGATACAAAAGATAACTTCTTGCACATGATGATTCTGGACGGATGTTTCATGCTGGAAATCTTGCGTACTTCTACACATTCGTATGAGGATTATGTTCACAATGATCCAATATTTAGCAATCATGGGAAGCTCTATATCATGCCTTACATCAGACGTGACATGCTGATGCTTGAAAACCAATTGCCAATGCTTGTTCTTGAGAAGCTGGTTGCTGTTGAAACTAATAATTCTAAGGTGAGTTACATCTTTATCACAATAAATCAAATGATTTCATCGTTTTTAAGTTGAACCTGAGTGGCATTAATCAAATATTATGCAGGATGAAGAATATGTAAACAAGCTCATAATCAAGTTCTGCTCTCCAGGCACACATGTATCAAGCATGGGCAAGTGCTTGCATGTATTGGATGTGTACAGGAAAAGCCTGCTTTATCAGGAACAGCTCCCAAAAAAGCCCCGTGATCGCCACAGGCTACGGAGTTCAGATGCTGATGGTGATGATCATATCAGTCCCACTGCAACAGAGCTACATGATGCCGGAATTCGATTTAGGAGAAGCCGAAGTTTCAGCCTCAAAGACATTACATTCAAGAACGGTATCCTAAAGCTCCCATTGGTGGTTATAGACGACGCAGCAGAGTCCATGTTTCTGAATCTGATGGCCTTCGAACGTTTTCATGTAGGGGCAGGTAATGAAATAACATCTTATATATTTTTCATGGACAATCTGATTGACAATGAGAAGGATGTTGCCTTGTTACAATCAAATGGAATTATCCAGAATGTTATGGGGAGTGACAAAGCTCTAGCTAAACTGTTCAATTCACTCTCCAATGATATCACACTTGACCCTGAAAGCGATCTGAATATTGTGCATAAACAGGTCAACAACTACTGGAGAAAGCCCTGGAATGCTTGGCGAGCCAATCTCATACACACCTACTTTAGAAATCCATGGGCTATACTTTCTCTTATTGCTGCAGTCTTTCTTTTTGCTCTCACCATAGCACAGACTATATACACTGTGTATCCTTATTACCATGCATGATCATCAACAAGCTTCTCCCCCACATCGTATGATTATTGCTCCAAGACCGCATCTGCTGCTGCCTCCCATGGCTTCTCCTCCTGGTCACAGTCCACCACTTCCTATGGCTTCGCCAAAACATAACCATTGATTTCTTTTTTGCTTGTCAACTTGAGTCTGTTGCGAGAGTGTAGAATAAGTGTCCTACTCTGAACAAGAATTAGCTAAAGTTTTTGAATATGTATTCAATTATTGCGGCCATCTATGGACTATTTGCCGATTATTTATGCAGAGCTGAAGTACTAAGTTCGATTTTTCCTTTTTAACCAAGGCATTCTTGGAGTAGTTTAATTTTATATTCTGGTTTCTTGCTAGTAGACTTGGCATTTTAAAGACCTTAAATATACTCTTCCTAATCCCCTCATTAATAGCTACCATCCAAGAGAGCGAGAAGAATATTTAACTGAAAATTGTAATAATAATATCTATTAAAAAATAATTCTAATTTCTTAATAAAATATCACGCAAATGTTGCATGATAATGAACAATTATGGAACATTTAACACATTTTTTGCAATATACACTTATGGAGAGAAATTCCAACTGTACATAAAACTATAATCCAACAACCACTGTGCTGCCCCTTCATTTACCGATCCCAATTAACCTAAGCTGCCAGCAGGAAAAGGATTTGTTAGATGTCGGTGTCACAAATTAAGTTAATAATTTCTTAAAGGCAGGAAATAAGAAACCCACAATATTACTTTGCGTCTGCCTCCAATAAAATCCTTGCAGAACTAGTGGCAGCACATTGCAGGCAGCAAGGATGTAAATCATCAATGCATGCAACCCTATCCACTCAAATACTAGAGTGCTGCGCCTATATCCACACACATCAACCTGCCAAAACAGCCCAAAGTTCCTCCTCATAAGGATAGGCAAAATTAATAAATTGAGCTCCTTTTCCTACAGATACTATTGTTTGAAAGACTGAAAGAGTAATAAAATGTTTTTGAAGTGTGTGATGACTAGATATCCAACCATAAAGTAAATTCCAGTAAAGAGAACGCCAGCAGCTCCTGCAGTGACACACATGTAACTGAATGTGTAGAGAGCTTTGTTTACGTGCATTCCTACAATAAGTAGAGAAGTTATAGGTTAAATACGTACTTATATCACAACAGGTACTAACACTACCTTTTCGAAAGACAACTAAGAAATCAACATTAAAAAAACAGCACTAGTTACCAAAGAAGTCCAAGGCAAGACCGCAGCATAGAAGACAAGAAGATGAGATTGTCCAGGATAGAATTCTGTCCTTGTGATCCTGTATAAGGCAAAACGAACAAAAACAGTTAACTAAAAAAAGAAAGAAACAAGGGAAAAAGAGGGACATAAAAAGATTGATCACCTTAAAATGGATGATGAGGTGCCCATATTGCAAACCAACCATGCATGTTACAATAGCCATCACTGAACTACATCCACAGACAAAATTTGAAATCATAGTAAGTATAACTAAAATGCATTACAAGAAGAATTTGATCCATTGATTCAAAACAAGCATCAAATTTCGAAGTAGCATGCTCTGTCAAAGAGAGAACTGACATTATCCACATAGGTGCAGCTTGCAGGACATCTGTCCTTTATTTCAAAATCACCGCATGATATGCATAAGAAGTGTGACTACAGCAAATAAGGAAACAGAAGGCCAACCTCAATAGCCCTTCGGGATCAAACGGGGCTTGACACCATGAAGGAGCACCAGGAGGCAGAGGGCCATAATCTGGGGAGTTGGTACTGCATTGCTGTGGAAAAACAAAAGAAAAGAAAAGATGGAAAACACAAACCCGATGTTGGGATGGTAAAAAAGCACTCTAGTAAAGATAAGTACCTCTGTTCATGAATATATAGGTTTTCTATACAGATGTTGAATACCCAGTATCTTCCGATCAATCATTCCAACAGCATTACAAGCTGGTCCAGTGTCACCCCGTACTCCACACTTCACCTTTGGATGAAAGAGGATTATACAAAGTGAATTATAACTAAAATCCTACTATAGAGTGTAGAAGTTTTAGACCTTAAACTTGTAGAAATATCCATTAGACAAATGGGATAAAAAGGTCAAAACTCACTGAAAATATTGGATAAGCTGAGGAGGAGGTTAAAACTGGAGACTTGAATTCCCAATCAGGAACGTACAAGCCATATAACAAGGACAAATATATAGTAGTGAGCACCAAAGCAACGATCCTGAAGACAGAGAAGTGGAAATCAAATTCAGTTGAGCAAATTATATTGCAATCCAAACAAAATAAAAGGAAAAAAGAAAATACACCAGTTCACAATTTCAAGGACCTTTAGAAAAGCAGTAGTAATCATCCTTCAATATTCATAATATGCGCACATACGTACATTACACATGTTCACAGTCGTTCATAAGAAAATTGCATGAACTACATTTGGAGACCATTAAATACCAGTGATACAGTGAAAGAAGCAGCAGATGCTTTTGACTATACCACACATAATAAACTTTAACACTACATTGTAAATGAACATTGGTTGAATAATTAATCAGTCATCCCAGGTGATTAATCTTCTTTATCCTGTTCTTATTTTTTGCTTGATTTTCTTTGACTGTTTCTGCTTGGGGTCTTATTCATGAACTAAAACTTTTGTCACAGAAAATTAAGAAAGAAAAGGATAGCTAAATGGTTGGATCCAATACACCTACGAAGATAAATTAGATAGTGAAAACATTTTTCTTTTCACAAATATGAATAAGCTGTTTGCCATAATTCAATATGGTAATGTTAATCACTGTTTAATCAAACTTACCACTGAAATCGATATCTCTTCAGCACAGACAACTTTGAACTTACATGATCATCATCCTTCAACCAAATCTCACATAATGCTGCTACAATATATGCTACTGCAATTCTCTGGAGGGTCAAAAAAAGGAAAGTTTCATTATTCTACAGTCAAATTACATAGCACAAAACACTTGTAAATTGATAACTGTTCACCAAACAAAACAACTGTTTACACGGTCAATTTGGCTACAAATTTGAACCAAGTGAAATCAGCTGAAGAATACATCAACCTTAGTTTACTAGTCATATAATCAAATTTCAACCGATACAACATGGTGGAATAGACAATTGGTCACTCCTTTCAAAAGTCTAAGTGGCTTATTGAACTGTCAGGGATGAGAAAACACTGGGCTTTGGCTTATTGAACTGTCAGGGATGAGAAAACACTGGGAAAAAGCATACCTGTAGCACTCCTGTCCATCTAATTCGCTCAATATCGACTCCATAATTTAGATTGTTGAGCCCATGAAAAAAGCCCCCTGGAAAGTAGGCAGACAACATAGAAGTTTAGTATAGAATATGGAACATACATATGTGTGTGCATATTGTTTAACAACTTGTAAATTCACTGAACCAAAAAACACTCAAACATGACAAGCAAAACCTTTTTTTTGCTAGATTTTAGTTATATTTACTTCACAACAAAAGGAAATAATATCGAAAGATGGTAAAGTAATAAATGATCTAAAAGTTCAAGGGTACGAAATCACCTTGAAGAAAAACACCCAATGTGAGAAGCTTCAGTGCCCGCAATATTGCTTTTTTAGTTGCAACAGCTTTGCAAGACAATTTCTGAATAGGACAACGTATTTTGTTACTTGAAGAGACCATGAATTGTACTGATAGCAAAAGAAGCTATAGTGTTAAACTAACCAGTAGTATGCTACAAAAGTTTTACCATAGCTTGCAACATTGCCTCAACGTTACTATAGAAAGTTTATGAAGCAAATCGGAACTATAATTACTGTAAGCAAGTTGATGTGCTTAGGTAGTTGCATTATTTTAATGAAAGCAACAGTTCCATCTTATCAAGACTCAAGAGATACCTTATAAGTAAGTGCCAGAGAAACACCAGCGATAAAGAGGAAAAAAGGCATGACAAAATCCGCTAGAGTTAAACCATTCCATGGTGAATGATTGATAGCAGGCAGAAGTCCACCAGCATCATCAACAAGTATCATTAGCTGCAACCAAATATAAAGGAAATGAGGAGAGACAACAATGAATTTCACAAGACATCAAAACCTGAGAGACTTAACTAAAAGAGAACATTAAGATAGCTCTAAAATGATTATTTTAGTATTAATGTAAATTCTATTTTGGTGATCCATTTAAATTCATGACTTCAAACAACTACAAAACAGAAACAAGGGGAAAGAAGCAACAAAATTTATTAGACAATGGAAAACTAATTGTCGTTTCCAATCACAAGAAGTTTGTAATGATGTAATTAAAAACTATACAAGATAAAGGATTGATAACTTAAACATAATTTCCACCTTTTTTTTTTATTTTTTTTGTCTTTTAGGACTTAAGTCATGCTTTATAATATGAACTGGATTATGAAAATGTTCATATCACAAGCATAATTAATGGATGTACAACAAACAAGTTACTGGTATACAGAAGAAGGAACCAATTCCATTTGGGGCCCCTCGAAAATCTTTTTGCAATTATGTGGAAATGCGTTAATAAGAGTGAAACAAAAAATATTAACTTTAATTGTTTAACGTTTGTTCTTTTTACACAACCGTTGTAATAGGTAAGACCTACAACCTACAATAAGAAAAACATAAGAACATTGGATTTATAATGTCTGAATACGGAAAACCAAGATCAAAAACAGAGTTGGATTTATAATGTTAGAATACAGAGAACCAAGATCAAAAACAGCCCAGATGCAAATAGGTGTCAGTGAGTGTATATTTATTAGCTGGTTGGGAGTTGTACCGTATCGATGGAGAATCTTTCTAAAATTGAGATAAAAAAATTTTCTATTTTTCCATATTATAATTTTATCTTAGAGACCTAAACAGGATAGATGCCTGGCAGCCACTTGAGGCATCAGATAAAATGTAACATGATTGAGGGATAATGCACTCAATATTCATGTAATGTAAGTCGTAAGTTGTAACTCCACCCAAGTCCCAAGAAATATCTATCCTTCCTTAAAAAAAAAAAAAAAAATCCCTCTGTCAATATGTAATCCATTTTTGATTTTCAAAAAAAAAAATGTAATCTTTTTGGATGGCCTGGACTGCACATGACACGGGCCAAACTCTATCAAAAGACTCAAAATACCCACTTTATTTATTCACATCTTTACACCAAATCATCTGGAAATCTTCAACATTCAATTCTTCATTTTCAATGTCATTAAATTTTTATTTTTATTTTTTTCTCTCAAAAAAAATTATTATTTTTTTTAATTTTAAGAAAAGTGACAATACACTTCAAAATAAAGATATTCCCTAAATTGTAGGAAAAAAATCTTCCAAACATTGGACGTAACTACATTTATACAATTAAAGTTTGCCAGGTGTTTAGTTATATACTACATTTATACAACAAAAGTTTGCCAGGTGTTTAGTTATATAATTAACAAAAAAAAAAAATTCATAAGCAAAATATAATTGGAGATGATGATAATATGGGAATTCATTCTCAGAAAAGCAAGCAGTTTCCTTCCATTCAGAGAGAAGATAAGGGCAAATACAGAATTACGTAGTGCATTTTAATCAAAACATGGGAACAACAAATTATCATACTTTGATGATATGTATTTAATCAAATAAAAAAGAAAAAAGAAAAAGGAAGCAAAGATAATGATATAATATGAATGTTGTAAGGTATTATAGCAAAAAAAAAACAAAAAAAAAAAAAGACTGAAAGGTGAAGAAGAAAACATTACCGCGACAGTGATGCCACGAAAAACATCAAGGGAAACAAGGCGTAGGCGTTGTTGATGATGTTGTTTTGAGTTAGGAGGGAGGATTAAGGGGCATTGTTCTTCATTCTTGTTAACAACAACATGGGGATTAAGTTTGACAAGGGCAGGGGTGGATGATTGGGAAATCTGTATAACAGTTTCATCACCACCATGATTTTCCTTTCTTTCATTGATAGGCTCGTACGTCGCCATGATCATTCACTTTTTGTTGTAAAAGAATGGTAATGAATGAGTGCAGTGAGTGAGCAACAAACAAAAACGGGGAGAAAAGAAAAGGAGGGCTTTGTCCCACTGAACAACTTGTTGTCGATGAGGTTGATAATGTTATTGTTGTTGGCGTTATTCTTCTTTTCTCCCGGGGGTCGGCCCCCAGGAGTGTTTGCTTATTTATAGTAGTAAAAGGATATTTAAAATTAGATTCAGGAGATGAAGGATGATCGCTTCTCCTTTGCCTCCAATTACGTCTTTGTATCTCTTTCGTCTCTTTGTCCTCTTTGTTAAGTGGGATGGGATTATATTATTTACATAGCATTGAATTAGATTGAATTTAATAAGATATGATTGGATTAATTTAAATATAATTTCATATTTAATGATATTAGGATAGAATTGGATTCAAATGAAATTTTTAAATGACTTAAATAAAAATTTTCATATATATTTCCATTTTCTCCATCTCCACCGTTTCCATTTCCTCCCCTACCACCGTCGTCCCTTTCTCATCACCTCCCAAACCCATCCAAAACCACGCCATTTCCAATGACGAGACAGACAGTGGAAACGACGGAGGCGTCCATGCCTTGGAATAGTGGCAGAGACGATGCGGAATAGCAGTGGAGATGACACAGATCTCAGCTTCGATGTGAGTTCTTAGTTAGAGAGTTGGCAGAAGATAGAAGGCAAATTCTTCGATTGGAGAAGACAGAGAATAACGAAGAAGAGAGAGAGAAGGACGACTAGTATTTGTGTGAATCAGGGTGAGGACGAGGGAGAAGTGAACAACGACGATGGCAGAGCTGAAGGAAAATGAGCCACATAGAGAGAGAGAGAGAGAGAGAGAGAGAGAGAGAGAGAGAGAAAGAGAGAGCAAATGGTAGAATAAAATTAACCCATCATTTCAATGGGTTTTAATTAACCCACTCAAATAGGATAAAATGGGTGATTGGATAATTTAAGTGAGATAATTTAGTGAATGCCATGTGGTGGCACTAAACATGGGTTTGGACAAAAAACTCATCCAAACCCAGTCTCATCCTAGTAAACAAATATGGTCAAAGTATTTAGAGCATCTCTTAAAAAACAAAAGTGTCATCAATATTAAACGATTTACTTCTTTATCATTTGATAAACAACCTAATAAAAAAATTATTTTATATATTTTCATTTAATATTTCAATAAATTTTCATTGAATGCTTTTATATTTTTCATTTAATGCTTTTATTTTTTTTAATTTTTAATTAGATTTGAAAATTAGAATTAAATAATTATTGATTTACTGATTTGACTGTCTAACATATCTTCTAAAAATAAATAGTTATGTTAACCATGTCTTTTTTTTTTTTTTACCATCTCAGCTTGACATTGATGGATAATAATTGTATTGAAGATATTTATTTTAACTCAATATCCATTCATTGATATATAATTTTTTTTATAATTCATAAAAGTATAACTTTCTATATGGCGCTTTTATTGCCACCCAAAAATTTCCTTACTATATCCAATTACTTTATAAAACTATATTAAAAAATTAAAATTAAATTTTTACTTCCCACATCATTTAAAATATCAAAACCAGCATCATTCAACATTAATAATAATTTTAATTATTATTTTTTTTCTTACTACATCAATTTTATATTCATTATATTTTGTTTTCAATCAATAAATTTTCCTCATACCGTCAAGGTTTGTCTAAAAAATTATTTGTCTTTATTTTAGCTCACCCTAAAAGAAATTCCTGGCTACGCCCCTGCCAACATCCAATATACTGCTTCACTCATGTGCCTTCCTCTCACCAACATTTGTCTAGAGCATTCAAAAGCTTCTTGCAACCTTCCCCGGGAGCACTTCCCCGGGAGCACAATGCTGTTACCTAAAGATCCAATGCATGACTATGAGGACCCTTTCCTTACCAGGTATGTCTACAATGATTTGATTTTTTCTTTTCAGCATCCATTCTTGTTTTGTGCATGAATCATATAATATGCAGTTAAAATTATTGAACGAGTAAATAAATAAAACTGAGTAATTTATGTAAGAAGCAAATAACAGTAATAAATGAGTAAAGGTAGAAATATCATACATATTCATTAAAAAGCGGTGATGTGGGAAACAATATAAATACTAGTACTTGAAAATTTAAATTTGCTCATTAATACACAATAGATCAGTATTTTCACATTCAAACGACTTTGATTAGGCCGTTAGGGGTGTATATGACCGCACATCAACTCTTAGTTAGGAGTATTAAACAACGGAGGTCTCAACTTTGTTCCTTGGCTCTTTTTTCTTCTTTGGGCCTATCTCTCCATCTAAACTTATTTTTATTTTTACTTTTTTCTGTTTTTCTTGACAAATGAATGAAAAACTAAATGGAAAAACATGCATTAAAATATAAACAGCCACCCTGCCTCCCCTGGGCTGATAAAGGAACCCAACAAGAAAGGAACAGAAGGCAACTACCAGCTTATCTTTCACTTTCGTCCTCTAACTGGCATGCTTGGTCTTTGATTGGGTTTTTGGTTACGAATAAGTTAAACACTCTCACTTTTGTAAGTGAAATTGGTCTGCATCGATGTTTATTTGTGACTGGTAACAACAGGTTCCAGGATATGAGCATGGCAATGTTATTGGTCCCAACCATCTTTACTGATGTCACAGCTGACATTGGAGTGTTACAAGGTATGGTAGTTCATGTTCATGATTTTTGCTGTGTTTTTCGAAACGTGAAGAATTTATCATCCAAGATTATGATAGAATTGGACCTTAAAACTCGGGACATACTTAGCAATTCTATCTTGGTCTGCATGAGGAAATCTTTGGCCCCGTTCTTCTTTGGATGATGATCTGTTGATTACTGCTGTTGTCTTTCTTTGTTTCTGTAACATCTTTTTTTTTTTTTTTTTTTTTTTTTTTTTTTTTTTTTTTGTTGGCTTAGTTAACATATGTTGGCATATATTTTGTCCAGAGAGGCCAACTTAGGGAGACCTTTTAAAAATTAAAAGGGTACAAAGAAATGTGTAACAAAACCTGAAAGCAGCAAAGCAACTCACACTCACAAGTAGGATCTGCCTTTAATACAAAAGTGGTAGTTAAGAGAAACTAGCCTCGAGATTGAGCTTTCATTCTAGGTTCAAATTGAATATGCTTTCTAGTGGTCACAGGTGTAACAATCTTGTCGACTTCTTATTGAACTTGAGGATCACAGTAGTGAAGTCATTATCATGGTTGTTAGGAACCCTTTCAAAAGTTCAAAACTTCATGATTTTCATAAAAAAAAAGACCAGTCTTTTCCTTCTATACTCATAACCAGTGTATAATTGAACAAGATAACTAATTAAAATCATATTACCATATAGTGACAATAAACATCAATTTCGTTCAAATATTTAAAAAAAAAAAAAAAAGACTTAACAAGGGATAGATTTATTTAGAAATTAGATTAGAATATAATAATTACTATATAGCCAGTCACATACCTCACTAGAAACCGGTTCCTCACAAGCTTCATGTCCATTCTCTTTAACCTCTGCTTCAAGGTTATTTTTCTGTGAAAGGTCTTCCTTCCAATCCTGCTACTTCTTTGATGATAAGTTGTGTACATGGAGAGGCACCAACAGACAATAAATGCCTTTATTAAGATCAAAAGCATTATATATGTAGTTAAACTAAAAATAATGTTTTTCAAGATGCAAACAATGCTTCAAATGTTTTTCTGGAGAAGCACGAAGTAGATACTTCACCTATTAAATAACCTTGCCTATATATTCACATTAAATTATTTTGATCGAATGTATTTCAAGAATTAAATTATTTTCACATAATGTTTTTCAAGCAAAAATTCTCTCTCTTAAAAGAATACCTTAATTTCTAGGCTAATGGAAGCTTTGGTTTTGGTAAAGCAGTTTTATGTCTCTTAACCTGAAGATGAGAGTACTAGTTGAGTGTTGTTTCACTTTGGGTTGTGACTTGACAAATAGCACAAGTTCACTCTTTCTGGACTTGTTTGGGAGGTGGAAGATTCTCCACTACTTCCACTTTTTCACTTGAAAATAGATCAGTTTCAGGCTTCTTGTTCTCTGACTGAGTGACATCAGGCCCCGTTAGACTATCCTTCCTTGGAAAATGCAGCCTCCTCCTTTATTTGCTCTGTTACTTGTACAGTTTTCACCTCTTTCTGCACAACATTGGGCTTCCAGCTTTTCAACTGCACCACAAGGTGGATGTGAGGAATATGTTGAAACTACAAAAACACTACATAAGCTTAAAATTTGTCAGAATTTTTGTTAAAAATTCTGAAATTGGTTACAAATCTAGACTGGCGATTGCCAAATAGCATCTCAAAAATTCATAAATTTTGTTAAATACATTCCCTGAAGGATAGAGATATCAATTCAGGGCTGGTGCAGGTAAAAACTATCCATTATATTCATTCTCCGGCCATTTTTGGGATTCAGATGTAATGTTTGGCAAATCATATGCCGGACATTCTTCAAAAATCAATCTGCGAAACCAATGCCAGTTCTTGTAGACATCATCAAAGGATTGCAAGAAAGTGAAAAGAAGAAACAAAAGCATAGATTTGGCTTTTCATGTCCATCACCGAGGTCAGATAGAATACAATCAATTAGATCTGGATATGATAGGAGAGGTCTTAGTCTATCTTTCAATTTATATGATCCATGTGATATTTAGCTCAAAAAATAAAGTTAGAAGGCCATAAGCGGTAATTTTTGTTATTGTGTCTGTTTCGACCTAAAACACGATTGATGTAATAATAGGTGGCAGTCCCACTAAATTCATGTCATAATCATGGGTCTAATAGAAAGCTCAAAGTCTATTAGCAAAGTCCAACCATTCACAGACCAAGTTATTATGAACTACCATTACTTACCTTACTAGCAACAAGTTCCTGAAGAGCTTCAGGTCCTTTCTCTTTTACAAATTTCTCTACTTCATTTTCAAAGTTGCCCCTCTTCAAAGAGAAATCATCCATGCATTTAACTTGTTGATAAGCGCTTTTATGTCCAAGGAGAGGCATGGACAAACAAGGTGTTTATATACATATAAAGCACCATCAAAGTTGGGTATCACCAGCCAGCATGTGATTAAAAGCTTCATGTAAAGCCAGAATGGCAGCCTATATATGTAAAATATTTTTTTTGGTAGGACGATATATGTAATGCATTAAGCAAATTAGAAAGGAAAACACGCAAAGTAATAGAATTAGCCGAATTTATGTTTTCAGTTTTCATCCAATTAATTCAAAGGCGTTGTTAAACCCAATGGGATTTTATAAATGTCTACTTTGGGCACTCGTGTTCAAGAAAGAATCCCACTTGTAAGAGTTTAACAAAGATATTATTTTATTTTTGATAAGAAAAAAAAAAATTGTTTTGAATAATGCAATCACTAGTCAGGATAAGTAGGGTTTAGGGTTTAGAGATATTTAACCATTCTTACTCATGAATGGCGTGTTGAAAAAAATTATTTTTGAAAACAAGTTAGCAAAGAGAATGTGTTTTATATAAAATGTAAAGAACAATATTTAACTTGATTAAAAAAAAAATCGAATATGACATTACAAATTGAAAATTGGTTTTTTTTTTTTAAGAGAATAAAAATTGATATATATATATATACATACCTATAAATATATATAAAAATTGGTATCAAATTGAAAATTAATATTGTTGCTTAAGCTTTGTCTTAATGGTAGGCAACACACTATATGGCTGTCTTTTCACCTTGTGTGGGTTGCCTTCTCATAATTGTGTAGGTCGATCTCTTGTCGACGCCCAAATAATGTAGCCACTATATGGCTGTCTTTCCACCTTGTGTGGGCTACCCTCTCATAATTGTATAGGTCAATCTCTTCTGTATGAGAGTTGCTCTCTGAACCGTACATCAGTGTTCCATTTCGCATGGTCTCAATATTCCTTTGGGGCAATCCCAATGATAAAAAAGAACATTGAAAATTGATATTGACATTGGTATAAGATGTGAGAAAAATTTGCATATAAGAAAAAGAGAAGAATAAATTATAATTTAACTATCCAGTTTGAAATATTATTAAGACGGAGCAAGCCTTCCTATTTTATTATAATTAACCTACCCATCGTTTGTGGATCTTCATTAGAGTTAACTGATTGAGGTGCTAAATTATCTTTTAATTTTATTTACCTTATTTTTTTTAAATAAGTTAAATAAATTTTTTAATTAGATCTCTAAACGGTTAAGATTATTTGAAAAAAAAATTAAATAAATCAAATAAAAATTTAAATTAAATAATCAAATAAAAAAAATTCATTAATGGTGAAGATCAATTAAACACCCAAATAATCGTAAACAAACTTATCAATAATAAACCCAAAATCATCAAAAAAAGGGTTTGTAATAATAGGTTTTCGACCAGAAACTAGAGGTGGGCATTTGAGTGTTTGGTTCAATTCTAATAAGAACCGAACACGAATCGAAAACATCATTGGTTTTTATTTTGAAAATAGAGCATGCTTTTTTGGAAGGCTGGAACCAACCAAAATCGAATAGGATAAGTCGGTTTGGTTCGGGTCGATTCCATGTTTAACACCTCAATCCAAATCAGAACTAAACTCAATCGAAACTTATACTCAAACACTTATATTCAACAAATCATAACTTAAAAACTCAATCAAAAACTTGATCAACACTGATATTAAAAAAAACTAACTATAATCCCAATTTCTGATGTTAGATCCATTGGCACAGCACCACTAGAGCCCATCCTAAAAGCAATATTGAACCCCAACACTCAAAAATATTGACTGGGAGAAAAATAGTCAAACTAGACTCAAACTTATACATTTCAAGATTCCAAGTCCATTTCCAAACAATTTCACTCTAAATCAATACCAAAAACCACAATCCAAACTAAAAGAAAAAAAGAAACAAAATCTTACTCCAAATCAACCAACTATAACAAACAAATCAAGCAAATACAAAACAACAAATTACCTAATAGATATAGAAGTGAGAGTAGTAAACAAGAGCCTTGAAAATCAAGGGATTGATTACTTGACCTCTATTTTTTTTTCTCTCTCTTTCTCTCTTAGCTCTGATTCTATCTATGAAGATGAAGTAGCCATCAGACACCTAAGCAAGTCGATGAAGATTAAGCAGAGTAGAGAGTCAAGGGGAGACGGTGAGGGTCTGAGAGGGAGTAAACGAGATCGACAATGGAAGAAGAAGGAAGAATAAGAAGGAGGAAGAAGAGAGAGAATGGCAAACAAAGATATAGCAGTGAAAAAGGCTCGAGAATTTAGGGTTGAGTTTATTTAGGGGATTTATATAAGGCACATGCAAATTTACATATATGTCTTTGTTTCATGGGTCAAAATGGTTTTGGATACTTAGATCTGAATCGATCTGTGAAACATGATGTTTTCTTGGGTTAGGATCCAAACACCTTCAATTTAAACATGAAAACCGAATCAAGCACCCGCAGGTTGGATCGGGTCAAGTCGTTCTAATTGATTGTATATTGTCATGCCCACCCCTACCATAAACCATCTGGAACCATTTTTTTAGCCATTTCTAGGTTTCTAGTTGTTAACCCATTTCTAGGTTTTGGACTCTGACCAGAAACCCATATGGAAAACACTATTCAATTCCCTCTCTCTATTGAATCTGTAAAACCAGAAAAGTTTTTATAGGTCCTAAAAATCAAAATAACAATAATAACACCATTAACAAATTAGTATTGCCATTGCCATCACCACCTATCCATTGTTGCAACTCTATCTCCACTTTCATACCAATCCTATCACAACTCACTCTTCCGCTAAAATCATTCCAGACCTCCATCCTCCCAATGACATCCCGCCCTCTCATCTCTCTTAAATCCTCTCTCACCTTTGAGACTTCTCTTAAAGGCATCCTCCATTCTTCCACTTCAAAATCAAAGCCAACCCAAAATCAACTCAAACTCAAACCCAATCAAATTAAAATTTGACTGTATCTCTAAGTTTTCACTAACTTCTAGGTTTCATATCGGCTATCGAAAACCCATTTCTAAAAACCCAACTTTCGACCCCAAACAAGCCCTACCCAAATCGAAAAACCAACCGCCATAGTGGAGGAAGGAGGAAGAGGGAACGGATCCAACTGTCGTCGTCGAGAGATGTGTCGCGGCGTGGAATCTAGTTTGAAGAAGAAGAAGAAGAATTAAAATTTTTTGTTGATTTATTTTTTTGGTGTGTCAAGATTGAAGAAGCAATAAAAAAAGAAGGAGGTATGTTTAAAAGTATATTGATGAAAATTTTGTTTATTTAATATTTTAGTTTTAAATTATTTTTTAAATTTAAATTTAAATTTTATTTTTTTAAAATTAAAAAGTGAGGATATTTTGATATTTTAATCACTCCGTACTGTTTATTTATTGTCAAATATTATGGAGAATTGTTAACATTAGAGGGGTTTATTATAATAAAACGGTAATATTTGCTCCATCTTAATAAAGTTTTAAACTGGGCAGCTAATTGCAATTTACTCAAAAGGAAATTTTGAAAAAATGGGAAGGCGCCTTCTCATCAATCACAAAATGGGCTTGAGAAATGAGCACCGGAGGCGAGTGAGGAAAAAGAATGGAAGAGGAAGAAAATGCAATGGAAGAAAACCTAAAAAAGAAACACCAAATGATGTTGGAGCGCCTCTCCGCTCGCCACCAGACTCGCTTAGACACTCCTAAACCCGACTCCTCCTCCTCCTCAACCACCACCACCTCCGCTTTCCTCTCCCGCTTCAACGTCTCCAAGAACTCCATCGCCACGCAAATCGACTCCGTCGTCGACCCATCTCTTCCACCATACCCTCCGTTCACCCCACCCCCGCCCCGCCAAAGAAACACCAAATGATGTTGGAGCGCCTCTCCGCTCGCCACCAGACTCGCTTAGACACTCCTAAACCCGACTCCTCCTCCTCCTCAACCACCACCATCTTCGCTTTCCTCTCCCGCTTCAACGTCTCCAAGAACTCCATCGCCACGCAAATCGACTCCGCCGTCCCCCCCGCCCCCTAAGAAAACCTAAAAAGAAACACCAAATGATGTTGGAGCGCCTCTCCGCTCACCACCAGACTCGCTTAGACACTCCTAAACCCGACTCCTCCTCCTCCTCAACCACCACCACCTCCGCTTTCCTCTCCCGCTTCAACGACCGACTCCAAGAACTCCATCGCCACGCAAATCGACTCCGCCGTCGACCCATCTCTTCCGCCCCCTCCCCCCACCCCCCCGGGCCCCATCTCCGCCGCCATCTGCGACCTCGACAAGCTGGTGGCCGAGAATTCTTACCTCCTCCCCTCCTACGAAATCCGATCCTCCCTCAAAACCATCTCCGACTTGAAACAGCGTCTCGACGATCTCTCCTCTCGGTTGATCCCAAAGAAGAAGTTCTCCTTCAAAAACAAACCCCCCCCCCACCAGAACCCACCACAACAACACCCCACAACCTGACACCACCGAGAAGAAGACGACGACGACTATGACTTACCCGATTCGGGATTCTCCGGGTTTCAGGCACGAACAAAACCAAGTGTTGGTACAGGATTTCAAGGGCGCCGAGATTGGTGAGTTTACAGTGTCGGATCTTGATTCATGTGTGGTCAAGTTAGTTGGGTGTGTGAGTGCTCTGTTTGTTAACAGATTGAAAAAGTGTAAAGTCTATGCGGGTCCTGTGGTGGGTTCCGTTTTGATGGAGCAAGTGAGGACTGTGTGTTTGTATTGGCCTCGCATCAGATTCGGATTCATTTCGCCAAAAGGACTGATTTTTACTTGAGAGTGAGGAGCAGGCCTATAATCGAGGGCAGTCATGGGCTCATATTTGCTCCCTACTGTTTGAACTATGAGGGGATTGACGAGGACTTGGTGCCGGCCTGGTTAGATGAGGAGTCGGGCAATTAGGCCAATGTGGATGATTTCAAGTGGCTGAGAGCTTTGCAGAGTCCCAACTGGACGGTTTTGCCTGAGGAGGAAAGGCTTTGGGTTGTTGATTTGACAGATTCAGGATGTGGGAATGGGACGAGATAGGTAAACTTGATTGGTGTATTACGGTTTTTCGTTCGTGTAGTGATGTTTATTTGAATGGAAAATTATTTCTTAAGTTCCTACATGCTGTTAATATTTTTTACATTTTGATGGATGAAATGCATTGGCATGAATAATGAAAGTTTCAAGTAGTTATGCTTGCACCCTATGTCACTCTTCATTTGGTTCTCGATTCCCTAAGTTTTCGCAGTTTTGTTTTGTCGTCTCTGCTGGTTAATTTTTTTATTGATTAAACTCGTGTAGTTTTGGGCACACATTTTTCATCCTAAATGGATGGGTTGTTTTGCTTAAAGATTAGAACACTTTCTCTTCTCATCTAAGCCGCATTGAGACAGGTCATATTCGTTTTTCTTCTAGTCGTCTTTGGCTGAAACTTGAACTTGTTGTATCGGACTTATTGTCAATTGTGAGAATGGACTGTTGCACCCCGTAGGTAAAACAACGTTGTCTGAAGCAGAGCAGTTGTGGGAGAGATGAAGGCTTTTGGTTTTTGGTTTGAAATAATGGTGTTTAGTTTTCTTCAGAGATAAGTGCGCCAAGTTTTGAGTAGGAGTGAAAGGAAAAAATAAAAAAAGATAGTTTTTTTATTTTACGGTATTAGTGTTTGGCTGAGTAATATTAGATTTTCTGTGGTCTTAGCTTCTTGTAAATCTGCTTCGTGACTTTTAATATTGGATAAGTTTTGAAAACATCGTGCAAAAGTATAAACTCCCTGATGCATTCTTAGCCTGAATATTTAGCTCAGTTCTAAGATTAGTCATTAAAGTTCCATGCTTAATTACTCCATTTGGTTAAATTGTAGGAACTAGAATCTGCTGTCGGGCAACTATATGATGTCTTAGTAGCATTTGGTATGATTAATGCACAATTTGGTGGTAGAATGAGAGAAGAAAAAAGGTTGTGTTTAGGTGATATGAAAGGTTTGTTTTAGATTTGAAAACAAAGGTAAATTTGTCCAAGCCCAAGATTCACGGAATGTTTTATACAGAATTGACACAGAGAAACAAGGGATCCGATTCAAGGGAGTTATAGGGGGTACTAGATATAACAGACTAGTTGGTAAAGAGGGTTTACATAATGAGATCTACTCATTGTTTTTGATAAAATGAAAGATTGCAAATGAGAGTGGAGTAATTATTGTGTCCAATCTTTGTGATGATTCAAAGTTTTACAATCTTTATTATGTCTATGCAATTACTAAAAGTTTACGTTTTTTAGGACCATTTCTGTGGGCCCTATGGTAGCATTATCTTGTTTTATAGACCATTTCTGTTATGGCTTGTTGCTTGTTCATGCCAAAATCCTCCCTTTCTGTTTAATCAAGATGCATATTCTTTTATTTGTAGGAACATGATGAAGTTCTTCAAGGTCATGGACTAGCAAATCATGCATTGTTGTCTCTTGACCTTTGGAGGTTCTATGTCAACTAGTTAAGACAAGCCATGCCGGTATTGTAAAACCCAAAACCGCGTTCGTTGGAGAGCGAAATATTTTTCCGATGGATTGCGTCCGATCGGAAAAATATATTTATCAAGTCTGAAAATATTCGGAATAATTATTTTCGATTTATAAAAAATAAATTCGAGTTCGTGAGACGGATTCGAAATTTTTATAATTCCGAGAATGCGAACCCAAGATTTATTTAAAAAGCGGATTATCAGACGGACGGAAATGGAATCGGAATCCGAGCTTGGAATTTAAAAAGCAAGAATGCATGAAATCAATTAAAGTTATTGCATGTGGTGACACATGTCACACATGCAAGAGAGGAGCAATGACAAGTGTCCAAATGAAAGTAATTATATATTATTTAAGTTATTAAACAAGTGAAGGAAATTGGAAACAAAACAAAAGATGATGAAGCAATTAAGGCCTGGTCACCATACTTCAAATCCGAAAATCAAAGTGAGAGAAGTGAGAGTGTGGTGAGCATTTCATCCCAAGCTCGGTCATCATAAAACACCCTTCACTTTATCTTTTTCATTTCAAATCAGAAACCAAAAAGCAAGCAAGTTTCGACCTCCATTGTTCAAGCTAAAGCCGAGAGTGAGTTGAGGAGAAGAGAGTGATCGAGTGAGGAAGAGCTTCCTCGGTCATCTTCTAAAACCGAAAGTGAGCTGCTGCTCGTGGGTAATTGGAGAGAGAGCGAGAGAGAGAGCTGCATGTAGGAGATTGGTCCAGATCTGAGAGCAATTCCTCAAGGTTAGCAGCTGTTTGTGTTCTTCAATCAAGCTAAGAAGAGAATCGGTCCATGCATGCAAGTGAGGGAGGTGAACAGCTGCTGTCAAATGGTGAAATTGCTGTCGCTGCCTGAAGAGCTGCTATCAGCGTGAGGTTTCATCGTCACCATGAGCTGAGGAAGCTACTATCATTATCATCGGTGGGAGTTGAGTTGCTGGCATGAGAAGTTGAGCTGCTAGCATGAGGAGTTGAGCTGCTGTCTTATCCGCTACCGTGAGTTTGCAGTGTCACCATTGCTGTTGTAGTCACCGTCGTTGCTGCCTTTGTCATGTTGCTGTCGCCGTTGTGAGCTTGCTGTTGATGTAACTGTTGCTGATCTGTCAAGTCAGGCTGAGCTCATATATTTCAGAACTGAAGAGAGACCTTATCCAAGGAAGAAAGCTTGCTGTCACAAGAGTTTTGTCGCCGTTCGAAAGCTGTTTCGAATCGGGGAATAACTCGCTTCTTGGGTAAGTGCTGCCCCTTTTCTCTTGTCAAAATGTTTCGAGTAGATTAGTAAAGTGACCTTGTAAAAAGAATTGAGATAAGTGACAATTGCTATGATTGGGTTTAGGATTGAGAACCTCGTTAGTGCGGAGGTTCGCTTGTTGATGTTGCGATGATGTTTTATCGTTGATCATATTCGTTGCGAGTTTTGTGTGCGGACTGTTATATGTTGTTATAGGGGCTGTTATGTATGTTTTAGTTTTGAATTGTTGTCGTGGAAAATAATGCATTCTAGTGTGTTTTATGGTATCAAATAATGTTGATAGATCGTTCCCGAGCAATTGGTTGAAATTTTTCCGCGAGTGCAAATGTTTTTAGTTGTGATTTTCGTTGTCGATTGTGAAAGTGTATATGATATCATTGAGCTGCCTTGAGATGTGCTTAAGCCCATTTTAGTGTTAAAGCGAGGTTAGGATAGTTTGAGATACGTTTAAGTTAATCGGATAGTTTAGTTTCGTGCGAAATTGTTAATTTGTCGAAGTTCGGAGTTGAATTGGAAAATATATATTTGTTAAGCTTGCTTCTATTTTTTTTTTCTCGTTTACGCTTTATCATGTTTGAATCGTTGTTGCCTTGATTTAAGTTAAGTCACGAGTAATATGGACGATAAGTTTATTTGGAAATGAAGGAAACGCGCGAAACGTTAAGATCGATAAGTCGCGATAGTTAGTTAAATCGCGTAAATTTTATGTTGTTCGTTTAGGTTCGCTTATTCTCTTCGTTGAATTCATTAGATTATGGCTTCGATGATGTTGCTTTAGATTCGATTAGCGTAGTTCCAGCATGCTTATGTTAGAATGTTATCTTATTTAGGCAGCGATAAGGCGAAGGAAAGCGAAGTTGAAGAAGTAGCGCGAGATAGAAATTTCAGTCGTTTCCGTGAGTTAGAAATTGGTGAGTGTAAATTGTTATATCAAATGATAAATGCAATATGATTTCTATGCTTTCATGAAAGATTTAAACGTTTTAATATTTAAATTAAATTATATGAATGATATACGCTTTACAGGAATATTATACGCTTCGAATTGTTTATATTTATACTTAAAGTAATATTGATCGTATAATTTGTTATTGAAATGTGCCTTTATGTTTCGTTTTATAAGCGAAGGAATATGTTTTACAAGTATTATTTTAGCATGATAATGTATTTCAAAACCAATGGCTACCCATCCCCATTATGACTGAATTATGACTGTTATGCGGCCGAAGTGCCTTATTGCGCGTATGGCATGTCTGTCGGGGAAAGTCCGCTAACTATGGGGGGGGGGGGGGGGGGGGGGGGTGGGGGGGGATCGAGTCTGTCATGTCGCCCTCTACGCGTATATAAGGTACTATCATGACTGATGCCCTATGTGCAGCGAGGTAACATACCGCGGCATAGTGGTTATGACTGAGATTGCACGTCCCCACCACCGGTGACCCAAGACCGGGCGGTGATCATGATTTCCCCGGGTCCCATTGGATATATGTTTTATGATTGAAGATTGATTTATGATTTTATGAGATTATTTATGAACTTATGATTATGTTATGAATTAATTTCACGATGCTTATAATCTTGTATTTTGTTTTCCAGTAAATTATGTGTAAAAATGACTTTATAATATTGTGAAATGCACGTTTTAATTAAATTATTTTAGAACTTACATTATTCCAAAACGTTTTAGAAAGGAAACGTATTTAGAACTGTATAACACTCACTGAGCCTTTTTAGCTCATTATTTTCTTGTTTATTTTGTTTTAAAAACTCCTCAGGCGCAGGTTCGAGTCCTCTAAGCGGCAGATTTACAGCTCAAGAGTAGGCAAGATTATCAGGCGACCGAAACTGTGAAATCAAAGTAAATTTTTGATGTATAACGGATTTAATGTGATGTAAATATTTAAGTTTCATATTTATGATTACGTGGTCATGCATGTGAAATGTTTTATCTTTAAGTTTAAAATGGTTTTATTTTAAATACTTAAATTGTGTTTAAACGTTGATTTTGAGATGGACCTGAGATCTTATTTGGAAGTGGAAATGAATGTATACACTTTGAAATATTATTAATTGTTTTACAGGTGTTTGAAAAAGTTGAAAATGTCGGAGAAACAGCCGTTGTGCTGCCGAAAATTTTTCACCCTAAAATTTTTATGATTAAGAAATGAAACTGTTTTACGGCTTAGCTTCACGGAATCCTTTTAAGTCACCTGCTTAAAGACTGTAAGGATTCTGTGAAGTGTCGGGAGGGCTCCGCTCGGATCTCTTTAGGGGATATCCGGGTTGGGTCCTTTCAGGTATAGTGAGAGCAATGCTTGAGTTCCCTCTCAAACACTGCCCAGAAATTTTACTTCTTGGAATCACACAAATTAATGTATTTTCCTTGTCTTTATTTTATGAAGTTGTTTTTATGAAAAAAAATTGATTTTTTAGGACTTTGTTAATGGATGATAATGAATTGTTTTCTTTTTTTTTTTTTTCTTTACAGACTGCTTATAACCTCCTACAATGTGAGATGTCATCCACTCTTTTGCCCTTGATAATTGCAAATTCAATGGGAAACATGATTCTTAATATTTGGCATTATAATTCCAAGCTAGTGGTCCGTGGATTTATAGAAATGACTAGAACTGATTAAGGAAATACTTAGAATTTTGGACATCTGCCAAGAGTTAAAGGTAAAATTTTGACTTAACTTGGTGCTTTGCTTGCTTATAGAATATTTATCATTCTTTATTGGTGAAATTCCTTGTATGTCATTTGTATTGGTGTCGATCGACATTGTACCTTTACTGTTATAGGCCTTATCATTTTTAATTTATTTTTCTTGTAGCATGGCTTTGATAACCGTGAATATTGATTTGTTTCCATGGGGTGAGCAATGAATGAGTAAATTTAGTTTCACAGTATGTGCATTTATGAGTTTTGGGATCGTTTGACCTTAGTTTGTTAGTTAGAGATGTATGGTATTAAACACATTAGGTTGTAACTAGGCCAATATAAGTGAAAGATTGGAGGTAATAGAACCCAAGTATATAGTAAGTAATAGATACAAAGAGTGAATTGTCGAGGAGAGAAATGAGATGATAAGAAAGAAATATCAATATCCAACTTCTTCATGTGTAAAGCGTATAGTTAAATTAAGAGTAGGAGAAGTTTAGGCTTTACTTTTCATCATTATAATTATTAGAGTTATTATCATTTATTAATTTTTCCTCCTATTAATCCAAAAAACATCATTTTATCTCTTATTTTTTGTTAACATCATATCTAAATTGGCTTTACTTACAACCAATAAAGGTACTTAGTAGTTTTCATATCACTTTATTATTTGTGCTATCCTTATATCTTCTTTAGTTTCTAACTAATTGTATTTCTCCTTAAATCTGCAGTGGACAATAATGAGATAATAGTCATTAGTTCTTTTGAAAACTGCTCCAGCATTGGGTTAACTTCCTCTTTTAAAAAGAGTTTCAATGTAGCTTAGAACTATTTGTGGTTGCCCTTTGATCAATTAGGTCGTTCTGATTCTAATTTTGGAATTACTACGACATCCATGAATGACAATTACTTGCTTAAGATGATATCCCCGTTTCTCCTTGTCTAGTTCATGTTGTGGGACACTAAAGAATTTTAGTGGCGGAACACTTGTAAGTAGTAATGGTTTGAGCATGAAGCTTGGTCTTGCAAGGATTCCAAATAATAGAAAAGATGACAAGTATGAGCTTTCCGATAAGCATTTCATGAGTTATGAATTTTTCTTCTGGTATAGTTTGGGCTGAAATTTCATAGTATATTTGTTTTGTTTCAAATTCATTACTAAGTTATTTTGGTGTATCCAATAGACGAATCTACACGTATTATGATTAGTTGTTTTGACTAAAAGGTAGCCATGAAAGTCTAAACATGGTTGGAGGTTTTCAAAGGCTTGAATCCTAGTCAGGAGAGTGGAGAGACATTAAGCATACATAGTTGTGGATTATTAGTGGAGACTTCCCGTGTGAGTGATTTGAGCCATTAACGTTTTTATTGTCGAGGGATGTTTTCTTCTAATTCCTAAACACTCTTCGTAAATTCTTGAATTGATTAGATTGATCTCTATAGGTTTTGTATTGGAAGGAAATAACATGTCTTGCATTAAATAAACCGTTTTCTTTAAATAAAAAGTTTAACAACTTTTGAGAAATGATACTAGGCTCTGTGTGCTTAAGCCAGTAAAAAGCCAAACACTTTTCCCTACCTTTATTGTGTGTGCGCCAATAGCCAATTTGAAGCCAAACATATAATTAACCTAAATACTTTTGTTCTTACCCCAAGTAAATTCATGTCCAAGCCCAAAATAATTAAGCTTTGTCCTTTAGAGCTTGGATTTACATATGAGACTAAGTTTTAGGCAAAAAATGGTGGGAAAAGGAAAAAAAAAATCTTTGATAAAGTAAAGTTGCGGTGAATTAAAAAAAAAAAAAGTGTTGTGCATGCTTAGAAATCATTGTTAAAGAAAAAATTCCTAAAGATGCAAGTATAAGCATGAATTTGAAAAAAAAAAAAAAAAAGGAAAGAAAGTGCAAAAGTAGAAATCCAAAAAAAAAAAGAAAAGAAAAAAAAGTTGAAAAAGAAGAAAGAAGAAGAAGCTTGGAAGGGTGGAACAGTCAATAGAAGTTCAGAGCCTAAATAATCAATTTCTTAGAACTCATATTGTGATCCAAAGTTCATTTGATAACTACTTTATCCTTTTTTTCTTTTAGTCATTCACCCCTTGGCCCCATTACAACCTAAGAAAAAGACCTAGTTGATCTCTTGAGAAGTTTTAACTATTTTGTTGGAGTAAACAATGTTTGACATGTTATTGATATCTGATTCCTTTCATGAGGTCTTTTGAATGCATATTAGCGCTCTTTCATTATTTATTCACATGCGTTGTAAAATATTTGTGATTTTCTTGTACATAATTTTCACCTCGTATGTGTTGTAAGAGCGTTGAGCATAGGTTTTGAGATAATGAAATGAGTGAAACCTTGTGAGAAATAGAGTCAAGACGAAATAAATCCACAATGTGCATGTATAATGTTTTCGAAGCTTGAATGTTGGGTGATAAGTTAGAGAAGACTGAGAATTGTGTAAGGATCATTAGTGACTTATTTTTAGTCGAAACACAAGATTGTGAGCGTGATGATTCTTTTTAGGATATATTGGATAGCTTATTAGTGAGTTTGAACAAAACATTTTGTTTGTGGGTAGCGTAAAAATTGCATCAATAAGTGTAAGAATTGGAAGTTAGGGGAGTTTTGGGTAGGTATCCAAGGAAATGGACTTTGGTTAACCTCACTTTGGTTGGGGTTTGGAAAATGGGTGGCCTGACTTGGGGAAGATTGCGTTGTCTGGTTTTGGATTCGAGCCTACTTTTGCAGCCAATTTTTCCATTTCGAGAATCACCAGTTGCCTGCTGTTTGTGGTGGCGCCCGTGCCCATGATGGAGGTGAAGTAAGGAGTTAATGGTGTTGAATGACAACAAAGTAAGTGTTGGAACTGGAAGAGAGAGCTTGAAGAAATGCAAGGTTGATATAAGCTGCAACAACAAAACACTAAGGTTGGTTTTGTTTTTCTCTATTTTGAGTCATAGGGAAACTTTTCTGCATCCTGACTATTGATTTTAGAGTCTGGTGACCCGTAGTGTGACTGATTTTGTGTAGCTACTGACACCATAGGCCCTTTAAGATGGCTCTTCTGTTTTCAGATTTGCTGTCTTTGGTGTTTTTGTGATTAGTGTTGTTAAATTGTAGTATGAACATGTATCATCTTGTAGCCTGACACAAATTTTAATGTTAGTGTTTATTTATGTCTTTAGTTTTTAAGAAAAGATTTACTGGTGCAGGCGACATGCTTCTTATTTTGTTATTATTGCATTACATGTTAAATGATTATATATGATTCATCTAAATATATACACATTATGTTAATGATCAATGTCATGATCAGCTTGTGCTGTAATACTCACTAGTTATGACTTTTGCAGTGGAATAGTGTAACAAATTCCGTTATTATGAAACTAAGTAGATGATTAACTAAGTAGATGATAAGGTTTTACTTATCATATGGGTAATTTTTTAATTTGGTTGTGTTTTAAGTATATTTTATGTGATTATTTGGTCAAAAAGTTTACTTTTCTATATTTGTTGTTATATGGTTTTGAAGTTGATGCTGCTTTACAGGTTTACTCATACGTTTGCTGCTGTGGTTTTTGAAGAAATTGCTGTTAATTCAAGTGATTCTGGTACAGATGTCTTTAAACTCACTTAGAGGTGAATACTTTTTCTTTTTTCTTGATATTGTTGTTTTCTACGGTTTGTAGAGATGATTGTTAGTAATTAGGTGGATTTGCCCTTGGTTTAAGAAATGGTTGGTTGTGGGATGTGGGTGGATCGAACATTTTGGTTGATCCAATCCTAATGGGCAACTTTTATGATGTTGTCAAGAAATTCTTGAAGGACTTTCAGGTACTTCTGCAATAACTCTATAACTATCTTTTTCTAAAATTATTATCTACAAATATTTTTGTTTTGAACATTAATGAGCTTGTTCTAATTGCCATGCAACTTTAGTGCAGCTCGGTGATGTTCCAGAAGTTGATTGCTTATTAATCACACAAAGCTTTGATTATCATTGTCATTTGAAGACTTTAGAGCCCCTTTCTAAGAGGTCTTCAAATCTTAAAGTCATTGCAACTCCCAATGCCAAGCCATTGTTCGATCCCCTTTTTAGAAATGTGAGTGAAATAATTTAGAATTCCAAATTTATTATTTCTCATATAATTTTTATGATTGTGGTGATATGTCAATATGTTATCTAATATAATTGGCATTTGAACATTTTCTGAGTATAATTGTTCTAATATGAGCTAATGAAAATTGAATGTTGGTTGAATTATAAGTAAGATAGATAATTGGTGTTTATTCCCTATTTAGGGGGTTTTCAAATATTGCTTTTGTGTAGCCTTTAGTGAGTAAATGTTATGTGGTTGTAGTCTATTACCTGCTGTACATCATTCTGCAAATACAAACTAATACCTGCTAAACTAATACCTACTTAATGAAAAGCGAACTTATCTCATTCTGACAAATTGATGTATAATGGGTGGTTAATCTCAATTTGGCTAGGGTTTGGAAAATTGGTGGTGGTTAGACTTGGGGAAGATTGCGTTGCTTGGTTTTGGATTTGGGCTTACTTTTGAAGCCAATTTTTCTATTTTGAGAACTGCCAGTTGTCTTGTCGCCTGAGGCGATGTCGCGCCCATGGTGGAGGTGGAGGTTAAGGAATCAGTGGTGTTAAATGACAACAAAATGAGTATTGGAACTCGAAGAGAGAGCTTCAAGAGATGCAAGGTTGATAAGTTGCGACAATAAAACACTGAGGTTGGTTCTATTCTTTGTTTTGAGTCACAGGGAAACTACATCCTTGCTATTGATTTTAGAGTCTAGTGATTCGTAGTGTGATTGATTTTATGCAGCTATTGACACCATAGGCCTTTTACGGTGGCTCCTCTGTTTTCAAATTTGCTGTCTTTGGTGTTTTTGTGATTAGTGCTGTTAAATTGTATTATGAACATGTACCATCCTGTAGCTTGACACAAATTTTAATGACAGTGCTTAGTCTATTGGTGCAGTAGACATGCTTCTTATTTTGTTATTGCATTACATGTTAAATGATTATATATGATTTATCTAGCTGTATACACACTATTTAGTGATCAATTTCATGATTAGCTTGTGCTATAATGCTCACTGGTTATAATTTTTGCAGTGGAATAGTGTAACAAATACCATTTGGTGGCAAGATTTCCCTCACAGAAGTGCTTCTGATTATTTCTCTCTTTTCATTCGAGCTCCTATTGGACAAAATGTCAAGGTTCAACATCTAATTTTGTTGCTGAGCTGACTAGCTTTATGGCATCTCTTGCAATTGATGTACCCAGTCAAGCTCATTGGATTCTTGAGCTGACAAAGTATGACTTCGACAGGGCAACATGATATTTAATTGCTTCAGGAATATATTCTTAGAGAATTCCCAGTGCATCAGAATTCGCATACTTTAAGCCTGTGAGTTTTTTCATTTGCTCTCAATGCAAGTGTGTCTTCACATGTAGATTTTTCTTGCTTCAATGATGCTGATTGCTTAATCTTTTATTGATATAACCACGCGTACACACACACTATATATATTTATTTGTTGTTTGTTTTAGGGATTATGCCAAAAGCTCCATGGAATTTTTAAGTTTCAGGGAACCCATACCTTGATGCTTAATACCAAGTCGAAGCTTGTTTCCATCATGTTGATTATCATTTTATTATCATTTATATTTGTATATGCTAGAGGCATTTATGATAATAAGGTGGAAGAGTTGGCCTTGGGTGTGCTCGCCAAGGTCCTTATTAAAGCATTGACCATAATGATTTCAGGCTAATTATTGTGCCTCAATTGTCCTCTGGCATCAAACTCCTTGGTTCAGTTGAAGCATTTGTCGTTGGTTTAAGTCATCTTTTTGGTGGTGCTAGAGTAGACATAAATAATGCTTAGATTAAGAAACTGGTTGCCTCGATTAAGCACGTGCAAGCCAAAAGTAGTTTTGTGTATGTATATGTTATATATAGTGATTGTGTTGACAATTAAATTTCGTCTTCTTAGATATAATACGTTATGATTTTGTATATTGTTGTTGAGTTTGTTTTTAAAGAAATAAAGTTGATACCGGAACTTGTGATTTGTAAAAGCAATGCTTTGTGTGAGGATTGAGTTTAGATGTTTTACAGATTTGGGAAGGACGGAGTGATTGAGAGGGTATCGAGTGAGGTTTTAGAGTTGCATGAGTCTAAAAGACAGTTGATGGGGTTAGTAGGGGAGGACTTGTAAATTAGTGAGAAGAATGCTACTATTAAGACCTATCTGAATAAGATTGTGAGTTTAATTATATTTAGACATCAAAATTTGGTTTTCTTAAACAATTAATTATTTTTTTTTGATGAATTTTTTTTTTTATGTGAAGGTCAACTTTATAGACAATGCTGTGGAAAAGGAAGCTCGACTTGCTAAAAATGAGGCGCAATTAGCGCGTTCTCAGGCTTCGTACTCTCATCTTTTGCAGGTTATTTCATTTTTTTAAAAAAGTTTTATTCTTATCCTAATAGTTTATTTATTTGTTTTTTATATTTTTTTGTACGAGAACAAATTGTGCCATGTATGTGATTTGTTAAAAATAAGTGTAAAGATGATAATTGTTGAGAGAGTGACAAGTCCTTTGGACTTTGACAATGCCAGTTTCTTAGGGTGTCCCAAATTTGGGGTGGATGGTGGATAGTTATGCTTTTATAATTTCTGTAGTTATGTTGTAATTGTTTCAGGAGTAGATGTGTTTGCTAGTTTTTTTGTTGTTCAGTAGATTTCAAGACTTCCAATGAATGAAATCACCATTGTTTTTTATTTTTACTTATTTTATTTTTTGAGAATATAAAACCATTGGTTGATTTGATTTCATATGTAGTTCGACTCTAGCAAACCCTTGTCAATCTCATATATATATATATATATATATATATATTTTGTCCACTTGAAGTAACACCTCATTTAATGTCAATTTTAGACGTAAGCAGGAGAAAGAACTTATCGAGAGGCATAGTGTTTGGCTTAATGAGGAGTTGATTGTCAAAGTTGACAGTCTTGTTGAGTTGCGTAGAGCACATACTGATCTTGAGGCAAACTTGTCAACAAAGCTTTCAGATGTAAGTATGATATATTCTTTTTTATTATACCTTTCTGTTCTTACTTGGTTCCAGCTATTGCTTATTATCTTGATCAGGAAGTTTATCTATTGCATATTCTTTTGATGTGAAAATTCAATCTATTGCATATTTTTAGCATGAAAGTTCAATATGTTGCACACGATGCCCCATCTATTATGATTCAATCATTTTTAGGTGGAGAGACAATTTAGTGAATGCTCTAGCTCTTTAAATTAGCACAAGGAAAGAGTGAGGGAACTAGCAACAAAGTTAACATCCCTATAGGAGGTATTGTGTGTTGTACTTGTTTCTTAAAATGTGTTTTATATATCATTTCTTCTGTGTTAGCAGTCTCAACAATATAATTTGTTGTTCGAAAAAGAATTTTGCTTGTCAAAAAATGCTGCTGCCTCTAATGAGGAGCAGATTTTTGTTGAACTCTCAACAGTGAGTTTTGCGTATAGTCTTTCCTTGAATAACTATTATGCGTTTGTCTATGTGTACTTAGCTTTGCTTTTGCATCCATGTTAGTGAGTATGACTACATAGAATATTATGTCATTAGTATATGTTGGGTTGCATCCATAGTTTTTAAAAGCTCAAGGAGTACCGAGGCGTAAAAAGGTTGTGAAGCCTAAGGCGCAAGGTGTGCATTTTTTAACGTGAGACGCATATCTTATAAAAAAGGTTTAAAATATAATAAAATCACAAAATTGGGGCCTTATATATATAATTGACATGTTAGAGATTTAGGGTTAGTCGTCACTCTCTTTCCCACCTCAACCGGGTTCTTCTCACCCTCTCTCGTCACTGTAATTTTCTTCTCTCTCTCTCTCTCCTTATCTTTACTACCTTAGGCTTCTGATACATTACACCATAATCTTAGAGCTTGTGTCCATCATAATTTTTAGAGCTTGAGAAGGTTTATTGTAAATACATAACACCACAATCTCTTAAATCTCTTCATTTAAATCAGTATACTGTGATTATAATAATAACTGGTAAGTTTAAATTTATTGTACCGATATACATTAGGACGACATTTACTCAAAGAATCAAAACTCTTTGAAATTGCATCACACTCATCAACGTTTATGCCATTTGTGGTATTGGCTTGGTTGGGCGCTGCAAGTGACTTAACTGTAGGCTTTTATTTTCATATAGATATAGGGATGAACCAAAGTATACGTTATAATAGATAGGTTGTAGTCTTCTTGATTACTTTGATAACCTATTGAACTCTAAGGTTGTCGAAGAGAAACTGAGTAGAACTCTCCCTTTGGATGTGAATTTAAGCAAATGATTTATAGGAATAGTTAAGATTACAAGAAATGAGCCCTAAAATAAAATTACAAATTAATATCAATGAACTCTACATTCACCTAGTCTTTCACTCAATTTGCTATTGGAATTTCTCCTCATTTTTTATAGTGGGTAGTTTGACTAGGATGATGAAAAAGCTATTGATGTTAAATATTGGAAGGAATGATAATTAAAAAGCTAAGATAGAGGTTTTTCATATTTAATTTCTCAATAATAGTCTATTCCTACATGATATCAATGTTTTATATGTGGTGATTGAAATGGAAAGGATAAAGTTGCAATCCATGCTGTCCTCTTTACCTACCTATATATGTCTCCTTTAGATTGCTAGTGAGGTAGCTAAGAATTAGAAAGATGAGAAACAGTTTTCGGGAGGTTTATGGTGAAGCGAATGGGGTTTCATATTGTCAAATGGAGCTAGGTTTATAACCCTATATTTAGAGAGTCTTAATTACATGAATAAAGAAGAAAGATGTATCTTGAAACTCTTAGCCCTTGAAGCCTTGAACAAAGCCAATAATCTTTGATGTACTATATAGTGTCACCTACTCTATTACATCCTCAAAAATTGATGATCTTTTTGACTTTACAATGAATGTTATTCTAGTTGCTTTTGTTAATTTGTTATATGAAAATTGTCATCAGTATTCTGCTTTACATATATATATATATATGTTAATTAGTTGAAAAACATGTTTATCCTGATGAAATTGTATACAATTTTATATTTATATGTAATTTTCACTAATCTTTTTAGGTAAATAAGCTTGTTAAATTATACAAAGAAAAATTCGAGGAATGGTCCGGAAAGGCAGGAGAACTAGAAGTAAGATATTTATTTTTTTGTTTTATACAATATGCAATTTCTATTTGTTTCTCGTTTGCTTATTTATGTTACTGTGGTTAAACAGATCCCTTTGAGTCATGTCGAAAATGATTATAAAGAGAGACTTGAGAAGGAAGAATCTGCAAGAAAACAATTCAAAAAGGTACGTTTTAATTCTTTTTTTAGTTGAGTCATGCAAGTTGTACAATCTATTCAGGGCAGTAGTTTTCATTCTCTTGTCTTTATGATTGATTCTGAAATATATTTTCAAAATTTTTCATTATAGGTTAAAAAATCTTATTGGGTCAAATGTTGTTTTTGTAATACAATTACTGTAATTATAATAGAAGCTTTTATTATTTGTCATAAAAGTTTTAGCTATGGTTGTCATTAATGACTCCTTAATGTTTACTTTAAGGGAAAAATGGCTTGATAATTCTAAGAAATGTCCTGTTTTTAATTATGTTGGATAATTGGTAACTTCTGGTCCACATTTGTATGTTTGTGCTCTGTTTTTTTTTTTTTTTTTTTTTCATGTTTGGGTTTTTGTAATCTTATATTTTGTTTGATGAAAGTGTTTATTTGATGGTATACTTATAGTCTTAATTGTTTTGGTGATTATAGGAGGCTTCGGATTTGAAATAAACTTTAGAAGTGTGAAGCTGAAATGTGAAGCTGAAATTGAAAATAGTAGGAAAGCAAATGAGCTGAATATTCTTCCTCAACAGCTTCACGAAAGAACTGTATGTACATTGATTGATGAAATTTATAATGTGTTCTTTTATTTCTTAAATTTAAAAAAGAAATGAAATTGTAAGACATGGATGCCAATTCTCTGATGATGTGATATGCATGACTGCATATTGTTTGCCCTCAACCAGCTTTCTCTCACACTAGAAAGGTTTTTTTTATAGGTTGGTACTCTTATATCAACTAATGATGCAAAACTGAATATAGAAAATACACATAATTTGTTCTACTCCTTAAGATATTAGTTGGATGCATAACACTAATACGCTAGCAGTACGTCAATGACAGGTTATAAATTTGCTTAGTAATTACTAATATCAATAGTATTTTGCTGTGGATGTTGTAGAGCATAAGGTTTTGCTAAAATAAGAATATCATGATTGCTTCTAATTTAGATCTATGTTTCATAGATTTAGGTGTGAGTACAAGACATAGTTGTGGATATAGTTTTCTCTTTTGGCTTCTACCATGCCAACTAGTGAACTAAAGTGTAGGGTTGTAAGCTGCTTATCATTGTAATTCTCACTCTCGGTTGTACTTGTTATCCAATTCATGCATGGAGACAACATTTTTCAAATTTTAAGGAAAAGATTAATCACTTCCTTTGTTTTGCATATGCGGCTTGTTGCATTTTTTATTATGTGTTGAACAGATTGCATTTTGTGGCTATCTTCTTGTCATTTGCAGGTCATAAATTGTATTGGCTGTGTAATTTAGACCTATAGTAACAATATACAGTCTCTTTGACTAAATGAGTAATTTTCTTAGTCTTTAATTGTGGAAATATTAATATGTAAATTTTGAATTAATTGTCTTACTACAGCAGGCTAAAATCATTTGATACCAACGACATTGCTGAGGATAATCACTTGTTTGTGCCAAAGGTTCTTGAAGGTGTCTTAGGAACAGTGTTAGCCCCTTCATTTTTGCATGATGGCTGGAGTGTGTGTTTTAATAATTTTAGTTGTTTCATCTGTTTCAGATTTTTTTCGATTTAGACTAGGTTTGATATTCATGTTATTGTAGTTGGCTAAAATATATGCGAAATACTAAAAGGCTGTTGATGCTCTGTGACATGAACAGTTGGGAAGAAGAGAATCCTAAGTAGTATTGCAACGGGTATGTTCAGTGTACTTTTGGTGACACCTAATTTTCAGGCAATTGTTAATTTTATGGATACCATATAATTGTAAATATTGATGTTTTTGGCTACTTTACTTTTCTGTGATATCCATGGAATAGCAATATGTTGTTGTGACTTGTCACAACGTGATAATATAGGGATGGTTTGCAAAAAGGAGGGATATAGATTATTTTTCCAGCAGTAAGACATTATGGCACTTTTGTTGTTGCATCTTGTTGATCATTAATTTATAAATTTGGCTATTTTGGACAAGTTTTTTGTTCAATAGTTCTGTTGTTTTGTGTGACATGAATTATGCTTTTTTACATTTAAAAGGGTCCTCCTTTTAGATCTTCTCCTCCATGCATTTGGATCAAATGTTTCCTTTTGGATCTTTTTGTTTCTTGTTTGGGGTAACTTTGACATTCTTTTATCTTTGATTTGAAGGCTTCAATAGTTATTCTCATGGTTCCTCTAGATGATTAGTATTTGTGTTTAGATATATTTATTGAAATTTTTTACGCTAAAAATTGATTGTCTTTTTTATCAAATTTATGGACATGCAAGTTCTTTGAGATAGAGAGCTAAATTAGGTTGGATGCTTTTACAGGTCCTTTATGAATTGGAACAGAAAGCTAGTGTCATTTTGGATGAAAGAGGTAATGTCAAAAACTGATTGATATTAAGAAAGAGGCTTTGAGAGCAAGTTTTGTCAAGCTGAGTTGTTCAGTTGGATGCATATAACCTATATCCATGGGTGACGTACACAATACGATGCTAAAATTTTTGGTTTTAGATGCTTGAAATGTCTTTAATCAGGTGTGATGTAAAGTTTTTGTTGGCTACGCTCTGTACTCGTACAATTCAAACTCGTGAAGGAAGTATTATTAAAGATTATAATGCTGCTATTGCTAGTCTAGATGCAAATTGGCGAAGACTATCTACTCTCACCTATTTGACTGGTATACCTCTTTATATCATCAATAACTGTTCCTCTTAATCTATGTTTTTTCTAAGAAAGTTGAATGGTTTGAATGTTTCTTTAATAGGTCTTTTGGGCAAGATTTGAACTCTCAAATTCAGATTTGAGTTATGAAAATTTATGACTTTGAATGTTTTAAATATAACAGGTAAATGTTATGTTTTTAGTTTTTGCATGTTTACTTATAAAATTTTGTTTGAGCACAATGAAATTTTAAACAATTAAGTTATTAGATACCATTCTCATGATAATGCTTTGATTGTACTGATGGCCTGACATTGGCATTCAAATAAGTCTCTTACTACTACAGGGATCAATAGTTTTAATAAGATTTCATCTTGAGCTTGCAAATGCTGTCTGATTTGCTATTTTGTTTGTGCATGTCATGCTTTATTATGACCTTAAATGTGATTGTCTGTTGATATACTACTGCTCTAGTTCTATGTTTCATTTCTGGACTTTCTTCAGGTATTAGTGGAAATATACTTATTCAAACAAAGTTGTTAGCGCCAAAGGAGAAATTACTTAAAGTTAATTTTATTGTGAGTTTTGTAGTTTGTGAATTCAATTTTATTATGATTAACAATGTTTTCTTTTATTGATTAATTAATATGATTTTTTATGCAATTTTGAGCAATTTTGCAAATGAAAAGCTTCAGTAACATTTCAATGAGGTAAACAATGCTTTATCATAGGATGAGGTTGTACCTATAATAAGATAATGCTGCATGTCTAATTTTGTCATCTCAATTGTTTGAGCATGTATTTTAGATTTAATTGAGAAGGTAATCATTTAGTCTTTCTTGTAAAAATTTAATTTACTAAAGCTAATTTATTTGCTTGTAAAACAGTAAATATTTTCAATAATTCAGTTATTTATTTTATCCTTTTGATAAGGATTTCATTTGATAATGATGTGATCACACTAAAATATATAATAGTGATTTAGATCTTATTTAAGAGTAACACTAATGATCATTAATGGATATTACTTCGTTCTAAATTGTTCTCTTAACTTTTTTTTTTTTTTGTTTTCATAGTTGAGAATGTAATTTTATATCCTAAATTCCTAATATTGTGATCTTTACATGCAAATTTTATCATACTTTGGTAATGAACTTTTATGAAGATGAAACCAAATTTATTTTGTTTGTTCCACGGGAGTTTGCAAGGTACATAATGTTTGACTTTGTGGTTTCAGGACTTGTTCCAAAAGGGGATGATTGCTTCTATTATGTTCATTTTGATTGGTTTTTAGATTGTGTTCTGGTTGATATTTTTATAATTGCTATCAAGTATATTTCCTAAGCCTTGTATTGAAGTTGTTGTCTTTATCTACTGACTGTCTGCTATATTCTCTTTATATATGGTAGCTATTTATAATTTCTTTTGGAACAGTTGGGTAATGTACTATTTTAGTTCAATTAAAGGGTTTATATCTATCTTGAGCTTTAGATCTTTCCAAATTCTTATTTTTCATGATGATTTTTTCTTGTAATATTCAAAAGTTCACTTGTTAGATTAGTTGATTTACAATCTTGATTATTTTCCATTAGTCATGTCGATAGAATTCATAAGTTGAACATCTAATAGTTTTTTAATTTTAATTATAATTTTAAGTTTTGGACCATAGTAGCTATTTTTGTTTAATTTGTTGACGCTTTATTTTGCTTAATTATATGTATTGTTGAAGGATAACAAATTATTTTTATTTCGTAGTTGGATTTTAATTTTATTTACTTTTGTAAATATTTTTTTGCAGTTTGTTGAGTTATCAATGTACTAGAGCTAAAGCATAGTTGACCATAGGGGAAGGATGTTTTATAAGTGCATTATCAATATATCACAAGCATGAACTTCATTCTAATGTTTATAACCAATTTTAATTTGCCATGGCCCATTAGGAAAGAGCACATGTCCTAGCTTTTTCAAACTACAGTTTGGTAATTGATGATGCAACATTTCTATAATCAGAGGGTGGATACAATCTAATACTTAATAAAGGGGTGTCTAAAGAATTTATTTACCTGTGGTCCTTTTTTGTGTGCAATTGTCTTTATTATTAGGTTATTCAACACATCTTTGTATGCAAATTGTCTTGGTTATTGGTTACTGAACGGTAGTATGTTTTTCCCTTTAAATTTCTTTGTTATCTTGTATAAATTCTATGTTATCTAATATAATTGTACCTTTACTAATTTGCAGTAAATACAACAAGTCAATACCAAACATAATAAAGAAAGAATTTGATTGAACCAGAGCCAAAAGATTAAGTATAAATTTTATGCAATTTAAATTTTGTTGGGTCTATAATTACTAAAATTATTTAATTCAACAATCTTTCTTTTCTTTCTCTCAAGATGGTCACAAAGGAACTTTTGAAGTGTTGACACAAATACGGATGAGACTATAAGTACAAAGTTGAGATTAAAACATGCAAGATCAGGTACGGAATATTCACCTTTACACACACACACACACACACAAAGATATATATATATATATGTGTGTGTATAAATAATTATAATTGAGGATAAATGCTTAATGTTAAAACTTGATGATAGTATACTGGTCTTCTTGTTGTTATCTCTTGTTTCTTCATATTTTCTTTGTGGTTTCTATTCTATTTCTTCTTCTTCCATATCTGTTTTTCCTTTTTTTTCTACTGATATCTCTTTCTTTCTTCTGTTTTTCGTCTTCTTTCTCCTTCATGATTTTCTTTGCAATTTTGACTTGTTTCACTCACAAAAATCTCTCTAATTTTTAGCTCTTTCTATTTTGATCAGCTCTCTCTCCCTCTAGTTTCAAATTTATTTTCATTTTGACTTCTCTCTCTATCAATTACCGCACAAAACCATTCATGTCTCTCTTCTACTTTCAGCAACTTGTCTTTTTCTAATTTCTACCAATTCATAATCATTTCCTTTAACTCTCTCTCTTCTCTAAAAATCTCTCTTCTTTTATTATGCTTTTAATCTCTTTCTATCCTCCAGTTTCTACTCTCTTTTTTTCTATTATCTCCCTCTCTCTTTCTTAATGAGACCAAGATAAGCAGTTGTCTATCAATAGAACGCAGAGAACAACTTTCTAATTCTGCTTTAATGTTAATCTTGTTTATTTATTTATTTTTCCTTTAACTTGGGCTAGGTGCCAAATAATCAAACTATGTAAAAAATAAAAAATAAATAATAATCTTCTTCATCTCTTTGTCGATGTTCAACTTCTTCCTTTTCTTCATCTCCCCTTTCTCTCCACAGTCGACGCGAGGTCGACGATTCCAAAACTGAGAGTGCTTCCCTCTTCCCTTCCTCTTTCATCAATGATGTTAGTTGTTATGGGTGGTTTGGAGTGGTGGTGGGTGGGTGGGTGGGTGGTTTAGGGTTGTTCTGGGTGGTTTGTAATGGTGATGGTGATTGTGATCGGGGCGGGGTGGGGGGAAGGCGGTTGTTCCTTACTCTCTTCTCCTGTCTAGTGTATTTGTGTGTTGTTGAGAAACTAGTCAGCAGCAACCTTTAATCCATTTTTGGGTTTTCAAGTTGCTAGAAACCTAGAAAGAAGCTTATAAAAAGGTGGGTTTGCAGCAACTTGGAAATCAAGAAGATTAAAAAATCTATTATTTTTTTATATTAATTACTATTTTTTTATTTTTTTAAATATTTTTATTAATCAATAATTTAGTGATTACATAAATTTGAAGGGTATGATAGATATTTTTTATAATTTTGATAAAGAGTGTTTTGGTCATTTCACAGTTTTTGGATAAAAAATGTCAACTTTTTGGATAGAAAGTTAACGGTGGCGTCAGTTCCTCTAATAAAAAAAAAAAAAAAAAAACTAAAGATAAATCTCGATTAGTTTCTAATCACTTTTCAAAGGATTCTTTTTCATAATATCCCTATTATTATAATTATAATAAAATATAAACTAATGATATTAGTGTCTATCTTTTCAAAGTTATAATATATATATATTATTTATGCCCAGTAAATAAAATATAAACAAATATTAATAGTATGAATTATATGTGATGATGTGTTTGAATGTGGCTTTTAGTTATATATAAATTATACAAATAATTTCATTTTCCAACACTTATCATGTATATTATATATTTATATTTATAGCAATTTTATAGTATGGATAAAAAATACGTTAATAAATAAAATATAATAGAATAAAATATAAACAACTATTAATTTTAAGATATAACATATATATATACATCTTAACATAGCTATGATGATTGTATATTAGATATATATATATATATCTTAATATGACTATGATGATTATATATTATTAATATTTAAATATATTATGATGACTATATATTATTAATATTTAAATATATTATGGTATGAATTATATATGATGATATAATTTGTGTTGAATATGACTTTTAGTTATATAAATTATACATATACAATGTGTATACATATATATTAATATTTATAGCATATCTAATAATATGAACTATACAAGTAATAATGTTAATGACATAATTTCATCCTCCCAAACTTCTCATGTATATTATATATTTATATTTATACCAATTTTATGTTATACTCACCATTTTTTTTTTCATAATAAATTTTATAATCATACAAGGTAATATGTACTTTTGACTAAATGTATATAGTTAAAATATAAATATATAATGAAGGGACCCAACCCGGATTTAACCTCTTGAATCCGTGGGAAGCCCTCCCGGCACTCCAACGGACTCCGAAAACCTTTCCTTTAAACAATGAACTTAGGAATCCGTGGAGCGAACCCGATTAAAACATTTATTCTTTTCGTCAACTGACAGTAAATGTGGTGGGAATTTTTTTTTTTTTTTAAACCAATAAACCATTTATTCGATTAAAAATTTTACAGAAAAACGGACAGAGTTTCCTCTGTTTTTCGAACATTCCAATTTTACAAAACCTGCAAATAAAATCATAAACACTTCAAAAATTCATTCAATTTTCTCCACTACCATTTTCAGGACCTCAGGTCCACACAACTTAATCACAAGAATATTTAAAAACTTTCAGTAAAATCATTTTCATCCATAAAACAAAACATATGCATTATGTACAATTCAAAATATTTTCTGAAATATTTTGGGCTTGAGTTTGGGTACTCCCAAACGCCTACGTACCTCAATTATCTACAGAGGATCAAAGCCCTCGTAGTTCAGAGTTTAATTATGCATATACGTATATACAATACAAAAATAATGATGCAAGTATCAAAACCATAATATGACATATTTATAGCCCAAAAATTATATACATATTTTCAAGTCGTCGTCGTCTACAAGTAGGCCGCCTACGACTGCCCTGGAGGATGCTCAGACTGCTCCCTAGTCTCAGTTCCTAAAAATTTTATTAAAACATTTTGAAAGAGTGAGCTAAAAATAGCTCAGTGAGTGTGCAATTCAATAACAAAATACCTTCCAACATCTTTCAATAAAATCATAACATTTACATAAATAAATAAAACATTTCATTTATCAATTATATCAATCATAACATACATTTAAAACAATCTTTAACATTTCCGTCACTACCAATGGAACCCAGGGAATAATTGACCAACCGACCTAAAAGCGACGGTGGCGGGACGATCCATTTCCAGTCATAAAACCACTACGCTGGGGATAAATCACGCCTTGCGTAGGGTAACAGTCATAAGAATACTTTATAATGTGTAAAGGCAATCCTATAATTTCTATCCCTTCCCTTAGTTAGTAACCTATTTCTTTACCCATACCTTTACACATCTAAAGTATCTCGGCCGATTATTCAGTCATTTCAGTCATTCCAGTCATGATAGGGTTTAGGGTAACCATCGGCTAAAAATCCTTTTATAAACCACATTTCATTTAAAAACCAAAACCATTTCTTTTATACTTTCCATAAACATTTGATTTGTCAAGATTTTTCTTAAAATCAAAACCTTAACACTTGATTCTTTTTCCTTAAACCTCATATCGAAACTTAAAACATTTCTATAATCAAAACGATTATATTCAAAACATAAACATATATAAAATATGCATATGCAAACATATACTCAAAACATATATAGTTAAACATAACATATATATTTAAACAAAACATATATATATATATAGTTTTACACTCACAACTTATTTCCGTCCGTTAACTTTCGATTCAACGAACCTCCTTCACTTCCTGCACGTCTTCGTTTCCGTTCGAAGAGTTTCCAATTCACTTGAGTTTGAAATCAACAGTTGCTCTAAGATTCTCACGACATCAATTTCTTTCCATTTCAACTGGTCAACTTGAACTACTGTTCATCATCTTCCTCACGCCAACCCCTGCATTCTTCCTTCATCTGCTGGCTTCACATGGCTGCTTGCAGCTCAGCTTTTGCTTGCTCCAGCTGACCCGAAATCGCCTTCCCTCACTCGCGGTCAGCAGCTTCATCAACACCCGCGCGCTCGACTTCAACTTCTTCCCATTTCTGGTCAGCTTCTTCTGTGGGGTCTGGGATTTGCCTATACTGGGGTCCCCTCGGGCTGCCGGTAGCTCAATTGGTAGCAGGTGTGCTTCCCATTTGCCTAAGACCCTTAGGGCATGGGTTCGAGCACTTGTGGAGGCGAAAGAAATCGGTGAGGGGGGCCGAGATATCATAGTGAGTGGGCGAGAGGGGCAAACCTGGGGCAGCCCGAGGGGACCCCAGTATAGGCAAATCCCAGACCCCACAATAAAAAAAGGCGCCTTTTTATTGTGGGGTCTGGGATTTGCCTATACTGGGGTCCCCTCGGGCTGCCCCAGGTTTGCCCCTCTCGCCCACTCACTAGGTACTGTCCCTGGTCAGGGGATTTCTCTCGCCTCCCCCAGCTGCCACTCGAACCTCTGACCCTCAAGGATAAGAGTGTTTAAATTGCAAGCTGGGTACCAATTGAGCTAGGTTGACAGGCCCTTTCTAACTACTAGCTAGGCTACCTGCCCGGCAACCCCACGGTGGCTCCCCAGTCGAGATCTGCTCTGACTGGAAAGTTCCCGTGAAGCTAAGCCTCTTTTCTTTTCTAAAATACTTGAAATCCTTTTTATTCTGAAAAAAGGTGGGAATTTTGTTCGTTGAAAATAACTTTATGAAAATAGGATTTTCATAGAAAACCGGCAGCACAACGGCTGTTTTTCTAAACTTTCACCCTGTAAAATATCTCATAAAACCTGTATAATTGTATTCACAAACAATTTCTATAATCAATAGGCCTCCGGCCATTTTCAAACTCATAATCATGCAATTAAGCGGAAGTAACTTGAATAAATCTTAAAAACGACATGCATGATATTTACATAAAATCATTAACTCAAAATAATATTTACCAAAACTAGAGAATCTGGAAAATGATAGTAAATACAATACATGATGTTATGCTAGAAAATAGTGCAATCTGGTCACGCGTGTCTAGCTGGCCTGTCCGTGGCCTGTCCGTCCGAAGGAGATACGTCAACCGCGCTACTCGCACCTGCACCTGAGGGAGGTTTTTAAGAAAACAGGAAAACAGTGGTGAGAATAACTCAGTGAGTGGGTAAGTTTACATAAACTGCACTTTTGCTTAAAAATACTATTCCTCCCAAAAATAGATTGGAAAACTATTACTTACTTACTTTTCCTGAAAACTGTAAACTCGTTTAAAAGCTGCGAAAGTTATTTATCAAACTTTTCTTAAAACTTTTCTTATTTTCTTACTAGCCTTATCTGGCAACCCAGGGAAATCTTGTCCTTCGTGACGGTGCGAAAACACGCCACTAGGATATGGGAACTCTCACCATGTGTAGTCGCAGATGTGGATACAACTCTGGGATCGCGAATCCCTCCAACATCAGGCAGATCTACACTATCCCATACGTGCAGAGGGTGACTGACAGACTCGATCCCCCCAAAGTTAGTAACTCCCCCCATCTACCGTACACGTATGGAATACTTTCGGCCGGCTGTAATCTTAGGGGCTAGGGTAAACCATAGGCATATATAAAATGAAATCTCGGCAATATGCTATAATATCGCAAAATAACTTTCACAAATACTATCTCTATGCATGTATATAATTTCAACTTGCTCAATTACTTTACTGAAGAATATAAACATATTCATAGCATAAACTTTAAAGTTATACATGCATTTATAGATGATAAACTGAAAACTATAAACTTTTACTAGAATCTCAAAACCTTTTTCTTGCTAAAACTGATTGCATCCATAAAATAGAATGTATGAAAACTTTTAAAAATCCACACTCACTACTTGCTTCCAAAATACTTATCACCGCTTCCCGCTACGGCTCTCGTTCACTTTCCGATTCACCTACAATTTATTTCGATCGAGATGGCGTTAAAACATAACTCATGCGAAACTAAACTTTAAGCCATACAAGGATTTATAACATTATAATTCAAGTGACTATCCTCGCACGATAACAAAACGGATAACTCATACTCGTACGCGAAAACTATTTCCAACCGATTCGTTATCGCGACTTAAAATACTCGAAACTCTATGGTTATCATCAAAACAACACGCAACAATCAAACCTATAGTTTCGATGCAAAAACATCGTTTAACAATACTACAAAACAACTTATATTTGTCGAACTAGCGTACGCGATTAATTGGGGCAGTTTTGATGTCAAAGTAACTTGTAATTCTAAACCAAAACAGCATGCGAAACTGCACCAGAACAGCGTGCAAACGGCACCAAAACAACATGCAAACGGCACCAAAACAACATGCAGAATGGTCCCGAAAACAGCACGCAACATCACGCTTCGATAGGCCACAAACAGCACATTTACTGCTCACAAAACAGCCCTATAACAGCTCATTATCTGACCTTAAATCAAGCATAAAAGTTGCACCTAAATAAATCCTGAATCACCATAAAAACTGCACAAAACGAGCATAAAAAAACTGCGTATGACGAGCATAAAAACTGCACATGACGACAGCCCGCAAAAACTCAATTGCATTGGGATATACTCGCTTATTTTAACTCTATTCTCATAGTCACATCACTAAATTACTCAAACCATTCACAAAAGAGAAATGGGGCAGCATTTACCCAATAAGTGAGCTGTTCTCAGCTTCGAAACAGCATCCGAACGGCGCCGAATCTCTCGCACGCTCTCGGCAGCAAGCTGTTCCCTGCCTTGATGTTGTTTCGCGCATTTTGGCCTGACCTGACAACCATTCGACAGCAGCTCGGACAACAGCAGCTTGCGACGACGGCAAGACAGCAACGTGACAGCACAAAATGGCAGCACTTGGTCACGGTGACAGCACACAGCAAAAGCAGCAACTTACGATGACAGCACAGCAGTACCTCAACAGCTGCAGCTCTTCAGTTTATGGCAGCAAGACAGCACCGGCGACAGCAATGGCAGAAAGCTTCCTCTCTCCGGCGACAGCACTTGGGGATGGTGACAACAACTGGTGCACGACCTCCTCACGCCAGCAGCTGTCTTCCTTGCTCACGGTGGCAAGTCAGCAATAGCCACAGCAACGAGACAGCAACTTCCCTTCGCCGACAGCAGCTCCTTCACGGCCACACCTGGTTCAACAGCAGCGACACCCCTTTCAGCAGCAGTTGGTGCTTCACGGTGACAATGGCAGGGCAGCAACTCTTCTCTTGCTTGCATGCATGGTCTCAAGAGCAGATCTGATCTCCTCCACTCACGAGCAGTAGCTCACTTCCTCTCTATTTCTCACTTTGGATTCTGTTTTGAAATGAGACCGAGTGATTGCCTCTTGCAAGCTTTTTTTTTTTTTTTTTTTAAAAAAAAAAAAACCATGTTTGACCGAGAGCCATCATAACTTCTTCTTTATTAATAATATTTTATACTAAAAGCCTTCCATGCATTCTAGTTTTAACTTCCAAGCTCGAATTACGTCCGTCCGTCCGTCCTGGAATCCGCTTTTGATTAAACCTCGGGTTCGCATTCTCAAAATTGTTTAATAAATCTCGAATCCGTCTCACGAACTCGAATTTATTTTTCTTCATTGAAAATAATATTCCAAATATTTTCGGACTCGATAATTATATTTTTCCGATCGGATGCAATCCATCGGAAAAATATTTTGCTCTCCGACGAATGCGGTTTTGGGTTTTACAATTTCACTTTCAGATCTGACTTTTCTGGGCTGAAATCAGATGCTGATCTTGCTTCTTCAAGCCTCCTTTTGACCGTGAAGAACCCTTAGTTGATCAGTTTGGTGGCTGAACTTGGTGGCCGAGAGGGACGATCGCGCGAGAGAGATGGTCTTCGGTTTTCTGCTGGGCTGTTTTCGGGCTGCTGGAGTCTGATTTTCTTTCTCTCCCGATCTGAGCTGGAAGAATATAGAAATAACACTTCACATATTGCCCAAAAGCCCCTCTATAATTCTCAATTATGCCAGCTTAACTTTCACTCCAAATTTGGCACTTACACCCCTCTTTTATTACTATTTTTATGAACTTCACTTATCCATTTTCACTCATGTCCATACTCATTTTTAATCTATAATTAACACTTCCTAATGACCTCTTTTAATCCTCATCAAAATAAATACGTTAAATCCGTCAATTTCCATAACGATTTTAATATCGATTAAATTAACTATTATTCCTCTCAATAATATTTCTAAAATATTCCACACTTATCAATTCATCAAATTAACCTCATAAACATTCAATTAGACTAATAATTGTTCACTTACATCACATAAAAAAAATTTCTTACAACGGTGGAATATTTTTAAAAATACATTCACATTTAACGTATTTATCGATATTTTTATATTCTTAAGCAAGAAGGACTTGGTCCTAACATATAATAATTAGATGATATTAATTATACGTTTAAACATATAATTAATTGTGATAATTATATTGATAAATAAGATTAATAATTATTGTAAACTATATAATATAATTAAAAGTAGTACATAATAAAATTTATACATTTACCATATATATTACAATATTTTGATATATATACATAATATAAAAGCATTTAATGTATATTAATATGTCATTGGATATATTAAATATACTATATACAATAAAAGTGAAGTAACTATGTATTTTATTGATTAATTTAAATAACCGTTTATCATAGTTTTATAATAATATACACCTTTATATGAGTCATTATATATCATGTATAATTATTTAAATAATTAATACTATGATCATAATATATATTTAATATACATGACAATTGATCATTGAATTTGATAATAGTATGGATAAAAAATACGTTAATAAATAAAATGCAAACAACTATTAATTTTAATATATAACATATATATATCTTAATATGGCTATGATGATTGTATATTATTAATATTTAAATATATTATGGTATGAATTATATGTGATGATATAATTTGTATTGAATATGGCTTTTAGTGATATATAAATTATACATTTACAATGTGTACACACACACATATATATATATATATATTAATATTTATAGCATATCTAATAATATAAACTATACAAATAATTTATAATATTTAAATAATAATATTAATATTAATGATATAATTTCATTCTTTTAACACTTGTATATTATATGTTTATATTTATACCAATTTTATGTTATACTCGCCAATTTATTTTTTCTCATAATAAATTTTATAATCATACAAGGTAATATATAATTTTGATTATTGTGATAGGTCAAATGTATATAGTTAAAATATAAATATATAATAATTAGATGATATTAATTATACATTTAAACAAATAATTAATGACGATAATTATATTGATAAATAAGGCTAATAATTATTATAAACTATATGATATATATTAATAGCATAAATAAAAGTAGTACATATTAAAATTTATACATTTACCATATAATTTATCATATATTATAATATTTTGATATATGACTATTAATGTTATTATATTAAATATTATTAGGTAGTATTATATAACTTAGTATTCAATATACTATAAACATAATATAAAAGCATTTAATGTATATTACTATGTCATGGGATATATTAAAATATATTATATACAATAAAAGTAAAGTAATTATGTATTATATTGATTAATATAAATAACCATTTATCATGGTTTTAGAATAATATACACCTTTATATGAGTCATTATTATATATCATGTATAATTGTTTAAATAATTAAAACTATATATGATTATAATATATATTATAATATATAATAAATGTGTATTATTTTAATTAATAAACTTTAATTATGATAAAAGTTATGGTTATTATCTTTTAAGTATTCGATTTGTTGTATATTAAATATCATTGGTTTTAGTGTCTATGTTTATACAATATTTAATCATTCATATAGAATTATTATTTATGCATCATAGCTTTTATCATAGTTAAAGTTTATTAATTATAATAATATACACCTATCATATAATCTCATCAAAATAACATAGTTATTATCTTATTATACATATGTTTTAAAATAACTTAATACATTATAACATTGATTAACAATATATATTATAAGGTGAATGTAGATAGTTAAAATATAAATATATAATAATTAGATGATATTAATTATACGTTATATATCATGTATAATTATTATGACTTTTAGTGAAATAGAAATTATACAAATACAATGTGTATACATAAATATATTAATATTTATAGCATATCTAATAATATAAACTATACAAATAATTTATAATATTTAAATAATAATATTAATGATATAATTTCATTCTTTCAACACTTGTCATGCATATTATATATTTATATTTATATTTATATTAATTTTATGTCGTACTCATCAATTTTTTTTTTTTTCTCACAATGAATTTTATAATCATACAAGTTAATATATACTTTTGATTATTGTGATATGGTCAAATGTATATAGTTAAAATATAAATATATAATAATTAGATGATATTGATGATATTAATTATACATTTACACATATAGTTAATGATGATAATTACACTAATAAATAAGGCTAATAATTATTATTGTTAGGACCAAGTCCTTCATGCTTAAAAATATATATAGATATCGATAAAATACGTTAAATGTGATGGTATTTTTAAAATATTCCACCGTTGTGGGAAAATTTTCTTATGTGATGAAAATGAACAATTATAAGTTTAATTGAATGTTTATGAGGTTAATTTGATGAATTGATAAATGTGGAATATTTTAGAAATATTATTGAGAGGAATAATGATTAATATTATCGATATTACAATCGTTATGGAAATTGACGGCTTTAATGTATTTATTTTTATGGAATAATTTTTTTATGAAAAATATAAGTGATGAGGATTAAAAGAGGTCATTAGGAAGTGTTAATTATAGATTAAAAATGAGTATGGACATGATTGGAAATGGATAAATAAAGTACATAAAAATAGTCATAAAAGAGGGGTGTAAGTGACAAAATTGGATTGAAAGTTAAGCTGTTATAATTGAGGAAAATTGAGGGGTGTTTAGGCAATATGTTAAGTAAATTCTAGTGTCTTCTTCCAGCTCAAATCTGGTCTCCAGGCAATCATAAAACAGACCCGAAGACAGACCCGAAGCAGACCATATCTCTCTCTCGCGCGATCGTCTCTCTCGGCCAACAAGTGCAGCCATCAAGACCGATCCTCCAAGGGTTCTTCACGGTCAAAAGGAAGCTTGAAGAAGCAAGGTTAGCATCTGATTTCCAGCCCAGAAAAACCAGATCTGGAAGTGAGGAAGACAGCTCGAAAACGGGAAGAAGTTGAAGTCGTGCGTGGGTGTTGACGAGCTCGGCAGGCTGAGTGAAGGAAAAGCAGTTTCGGGTCAGCTGGAGCAAGCAAAGGACGAGCTGAAAGCAGCTGGAAGAAGCCAAGGAATAGAGGAAAATGGCAGGGGTAGGCGTGAATGATGATGGTCAACAGTGGGTAAGAGAAATAACTTGAGTTTGTGTGATGTTTTCTTGAGCTGTGCTGTCCATTTCATGTTATTATTCGTTTTGTTGTTGTAGCTCAAGTTAGATTCGAAAATGGAAGAATTTGGACTGCCATGAAGCCTCTGATTAGCTACTGATATCAAACACCAGTAAGTAAGGTTGGGTTTTAGTTGATTTTATCTTATTAAAGCTGAAATGGAATGGTTGATTGTGTAGAGTTATGCGTGATGTGTGTGCCGTGAATCAAATGAAAATGAGTGAGTATGTGTTATGTGTTCTGCCGAGCAGCAGGTATTTGTGTGTGTATGGGCTGTATTTTGTTTGGTTAAATGAGAATTAAGTGATTTATAAGTGTATAAATGCGTAATGAAATATGAAGACGCGTTAGAACCGAAAGAAAATCGCGTAAGGTGTTATTGTGTGATTTGCGACTAGGATGAAGGGCAGTTGCGTGTAGTTAAAATTGTGTGATTTTAAGTTGATTTTAAGGTCTTAAACATGTGCTTGAATGTGTAATTGAGTGTGACTAAGTCATAGGGAATGAATTACATTGTATGGAACGCGTGTAACGCTCAAAGATAATAGTTTGAATAAATGATGCGCAAGCTGTCCCATTTTTATTTTCTTTCAAATTGATAGTTTCAAGTGTGTATTTAAATGTGTTTGGACATGGAAATATCATGGAAATGAATGGTATTAAGATAAGAGCATTTAACGGAAAGAATATTGCTTGATTAGGTTGATTAGATTGAGAACTTGTTAAAGAAAATTATGTTGTCATTAGAGTTGTGATTGAAGAGAATTTTAAATGAATTGGTGATTAAATTTTAGGTGAATTGGAAACTCTTCGAACGGAAACGGAGACGTGTAGGAAGTGAAGGAGGTTCTTTGAATCGAAAGCTAACGGACGGGAATAAGTTGTGAGTGTAAAACTAAATATATATGTTTTATTTAAATATATCTGTTATGTTTAACTATATATTTATACATATATGTTTCTTTTAAGTATATGTTTGTATATTCATATTTTATATATGTTTATGTTTTGAATATAATCGTTTTGATTATAGAAATGTTTTAAGTTTTGATATCAAGTTTAAGGAAAAAGAATCAAATGTTAAGGTTTTGATTTTAAGAAAAGTTTTGACAAACGAATGTTTATGAAAAATATAAAAGAAATGGTTTTGGTTTTTAAATGAAATATGGTTTATAAAAGGATTTTAGCCAATGGTTACCCTAAACCCTATCATGACTGGAATGACTGAAATGACTGGATAATCGGCCGAGATACTTTAAATGTGTAAAAGTACGGGTAAAGAAATAAGTTACTAACTAAGGGAAGGGATAGAAATTATAGGATTGCCTTTACACATTATAAAGTATTCATATGACTGTTACCCTGCGCAAGGCGTGATTTATCCGCAGCGATGTTGAAAGGTGTTTTGATGTTAAACTGTACACTCACTGAGCTATTTTTAGCTCACTCTTTCAAAATGTTTTAATAAAATTTTCAGGAACTGAGACTAGGGAGCAGTCTGAGCAGCCTCCAGGGCAGTCGTAGGTGGCCTACTTGTAGACGACGACAACTTGAAAATATGTATAAATTTTTGGGCTGTAAATATGTCATATTATGGTTTTGATACTTGCATCATTATTTTTGTACTGTATATACGTAGATGCATAATTAAACTTTGAACTACGAGGGCTTTGATCCTCTGTAGATAGTTGAGGTACGTAGGCGTTTGGGAGTGCCCAAACTCAAGCTCAAAATATTTCAGAAAATATTTTGAATTGTTCATAATGCATACGTTTTGTGTTATGGATGAAAATGATTTTACTGAAAGTTTTTATTTGTTCTTGTGATTAAATTGTGGTGGACCTGAGGTCCTGAAAATGGCAGTGGAGAAAATGAATGAATTTTAGAAGTGTTTATGATTTTATTTGCAGGTTTTGTAAAATTGGGATGTCCGAAAAACAGATGAAACTCTGTCCGTTTTTCCGCAAAATTTTTATTGAATAAATGGTTTATTGGTTTTAATAAAAAAAAAAAAGAAAAAAAAAATCCCACCACATTTTCCGATAGTGAATGAAAAGTATAAATGTTTTAATCGGGTTCGCTCCACGGATTCCTAAGTTAATTGTTTAAAGGAAAGGTTTTCGGAGTCCGTTGGAGTGTCGGGAGGGCTTCCCACGGATTCAAGAGGTTAAATCCGGATTGGGTCCCTTCAATTATAAACTATATAATATATATTAATAGCATAAATAAAAGTACTACATATTAAAATTTATACATTTACCATAAAATTTATCATATATTATATTATTTTGATATATAATTATTAATGTTATTATATTAAATATTACTAGGTAATATTATATAACTTAGTATTCAATATACTATAAACATAATATAAAAGCATTTAATGTATATTAATATGTCATGGGATATATTAAAATATATTATATACAATAAAAGTAAAGTAATTATATATTATATTGATTAATTCAAATAACCCTTTATCATGGTTTTAAAATAATATGCACCTTTGTATCAATCATTATTATATATCATGTATAATTGATATGTCATTGGATATATTAAAATATATTATATACAATAAAAGTAAAGTAACTATGTATTATATTGATTAATTTAAATAACGCTTTATCATGGTTTTATAATAATATACATCTTTATATGAGTCATTATTATATATCATGTGCAATTATTTAAATAATTAATACTATGATCATAATATATATTTAGTATACATGATAATTGATCATTGAATTTGATAATAGTATGGACAAAAAATACGTTAATAAATAAAATATAAACGACTATTAATATTAATATATAACATACATACATATATATATATATATATATATATACATATCTTCATATAGCTATGGTGATGGTATATTATTAATATTTAAATGTACTATAGTATAAATTATATGTGATGATATAATTTGTGTTGAATATGACTTTTAGTGATATATAAATTATACATATACAATGTGTACAAATATATATATATATGTATTAATATTTATAGCATATCTAATAAAATAAACTGTAGAAATAATTTATAATATTTAAATAATAATATTAATGGTATAATTTAATTTTTTCAACACTTGTCGTGTATATTATATATTTATATTTATACCAATTTTATGTTATACTCATCAATTTTTTTTTTCTCATAATAAATTTTATAATCATACAAGGAATATATACTTTTGATTATTGTGATATGGCCAAATGTATATAGTTAAAATATAAATATATAATAATTAGATGATATTAATGATATTAATTATACGTTTAAAGATATAATTAATGAGGATAATTATAATGATAAATAAGGCTAATAATTATCATAAACTATATAATATATATTAATAGCAAAAGTAAAAGTAGTACATATTACAATTTATACATTTACCATATAATTTATCATATATTATAATATTTTGATATATGATCATTAATGTTATTATATTAAATATTACTTGGTAATATTATATAACTTAGTATTCAATATACTATAAACAAAATATAAAACCATTTAATGTATATTAATATGTCATGGTATATATTATATACAATAAAAGTAAAGTAATTATGTATTATATAGATTAATTCAAATAACCCTTTATCATGGTTTTAAAATAATATGCACCTTTGTTTGAGTCATTATTATATATTATGTATAATTGTTTAAATAATTAAAAATATATATGATTATAATGTATATTTTAATATATAATAAATGTGTATTATTTTAATTAATAAACTTTAATTATGATATAAGTTATGGTTATTATCTTTTTTGTATTCGATTTGATAAATTTATATTGTATATGAAATATCATTGGTTTTAGTGTCCATATTTATACAATATATAATCACTCATATATAATAGTTATTTATGCATCATAGCTTTTATCATAGTTATAGTTTATTAATTATAATAATATACACCTATCATATAATTTCATTAAATAACATAGTTATTATCTTATTATACATATGTTTTAAAAAAATTTAATACATTATAACATTGTTTAACAGTATATATTATAAGGTGAATGTATATAGTTAAAATATAAATATATAATAATTAGATTATATTAATTATACGTTTAAACATATAATTAATGGTGATATTATAATGATAAACAAGCTTAAAAATTATTGTAAACTATATACTATATATTAGTAGCATAAATAAAAGTAGTACATATTAAAATTTATACATTTACCATATTATTTACCAAACATATTATAATATTTCGATCTATATATACATAATATAAAAGCATTTAATGTATATTAATATGTCATTGGATATATTAAAATATACTATATACAATAAAATTGAAGTAACTATGTATTATATTGATTAATTTAAATAACCCTTTATCATGGTTTTATAATAATATACACCTTTATATGAGTCATTATTATATATCATGTGCAATTATTTAAATAATTAATACTATGATCATAATATATATTTAGTATACATGATAATTGAATTTGATAACAATATGGATAAAAAATACGTTAATAAATAAAATATAAATAACTATTAATATTAATATATAACATACATACATATATATATATATATATCTTAATATAGCTATGATGATGGTATATTATTAATATTTAAATATACTATGGTATAAATTATATGTGATGATATAATTTGTGTTGGATATGACTTTTAGTGATATATAAATTATACATATGCAATGTGTATACATATATATATTAATATTTATAGCATATCTAATAAAATAAACTGTAGAAATAATTTATAATATTTAAATAATAATATTAATTGTATAATTTCATTCTTTAAACACTTGTCATGTATATTATGTATTTATATTTACACCTATTTTATATTATACTCATCAATTTTTTTTTTTCTCATAATAAATTTTGTAATCATACAAGGAATATATACTTTTGATTATTGTGATGTGGTCAAATGTATATAGTTAAAATATAAATATATAATAATTAGATGATATTAATTATACGTTTACATATATAGTTAATGATGATAATTATAATGATAAATAAGGCTAATAATTATTATAAACTATATAATATATATTAATAGCATAAATAAAAGTAGGACATATTAAAATTTATACATTTACCATATCATTTATCATATATTATAATATTTTGATATATGATTGTTAATGTTATTATATTAAATATTAATAGGTAATATTATATAACTTACTATTCAATATACTATAAACGTAATATAAAAGCATTTAATGCATATTAATATGTCATGGGATATATTAAAATATATTATATACAATAAAAGTAAAGTAATTATGTACTACATTGATTAATTTAAAAAACCCTTTATGATGGTTTTATAATAATATGCACCTTTATATGAGTCATTATTATATATCATGTATAATTGTTTAAATAATTAAAAAATTTTATGATTATAATGTATATATTAATATATAATAAATGTGTATTATTTTAATTAATAAACTTTAACTATGATAAAAGTTATGGTTATTATCTTTTAAGTATTTGATTAGATAAAATTTTATTTCATATTAAATATCATTGGTTTTAGTATCCATATTTATACAATATATAATCACTCATATAGAATTGTTATTTATGCATCATAGCTTCTATCACAGTTAAAGTTTATTAATTATAATAATAGACACCTATCATATAATCTCATCAAATAACATAGTTATTATCTTAATATACATATGCTTTTAAATAATTTAATACATTATAACATTAATTAACAATATATATTATAAGGTGAATGTATATAGTTAATATATATATAATAATTAGATGATATTAATTATACGTTTAAAAATATAATTATTGGTGATACTATACTGATAAACAAGATTAATAATTATTGTAAACTATATAATATATATTCGTAGCATAAATAAAAGTAATACATATTAAAATTTATACATTTACCATATTATTTACCATATATATTATAATATTTCAATATATATACAGAATATAAAAGCATTTAATGTATATTAATATGTCATTGGATATATTAAAATATACTATATACAATAAAAGTATAATTATTAATTATACGTTTAAACATATAATTAATGGTGATATTATATTGATAAATAAGATTAATAATTATTGTGAACTATATAATAAATTGTACTATATACAATAAAACTAAAGTAACTATGTATTATATTGATTAATTTAAATAGCCCTTTATCATGGTTTTATAATAATATACACCTTTATATGAGTCATTATTATATATCATGTATAATTATTTAAATAATTAATACTATGATCATAATATATATTTAATATACATGATAATTGATCATTGAATTTGATAATAGTATGGATAAAAAATACGTTAATAAATATAATATAAACAACTATTAATATTAATATATAACATACATATGTATATATATCTTAATATAGCTATGATGATGGTATATTACTAATATTTAAATATATTATGGTATAAATTATATGTGATGATATAATTTGTGTTGAATATGGCTTTTAGTGATATAATATAATTATCGTCATTAATTATTTGTTTAAACGTATAATTAATATCATCAATATCATCTAATTATTATATATTTATATTTTAACTATATACATTTGACCTAACAAAATTATATATTACCTTGTATGATTATAAAATTTATTATGAGAAAAAATAAATTGGCGAGTATAACATAAAATTGGTATAAATATAAACATATAATATACAAGTGTTAAAAGAATGAAATTATATTATTATTATTATTATTTAAATATTATAAATTATTTGTATAGTTTATATTATTAGATATGCTATAAATATTAATATATATATGTGTACACATTGTAAATGTATAATTTATATATCACTAAAAGCCATATTCAATACAAATTATATCATCACATATAATTCATACCATAATATATTTAAATATTAATAATATACAATCATCATAGCCATATGAAGATATATATATGTTATATATTAAAATTAATAGTTGTTTGCATTTTATTTATTAACGTATTTTTTATCCATACTATTATCAAATTCAATGATCAATTATCATGTATATTAAATATATATTATGATCATAGTATTAATTATTTAAATAATTATACATGATATATAATGACTCATATAAAGGTGTATATTATTATAAAACTATGATAAATGGTTATTTAAATTAATCAATAAAATACATAGTTACTTCACTTTTATTGTATATAGTATATTTAATATATCCAATGACATATTAATATACATTAAATGCTTTTATATTATGTATATTATCGAAATATTGTAATATATATGGTAAATAATATGGTAAATGTATAAATTTTATTATGTACTACTTTTAATTATATTATATAGTTTACAATAACAATTAATTATATGTTTAAACGTATAATTAATATCATCTAATTATTATATATTTATATTTGAACTATATACATTTAGTCAAAAGTACATATTACCTTGTATGATTATAAAATTTATTATGAAAAAAAAAATGGTGAGTATAACATAAAATTAGTATAAATATAAATATATAATATACATGATAAGTTTTGGAGGATGAAATTATGTCATTAACATTATTACTTGTATAGTTCATATTATTAGATATGCTATAAATATTAATATATATATGTATACACATTGTATATGTATAATTTATATAACTAAAAGTCATATTCAACACAAATTATATCATCACATATAATTCATACCATAATATATTTAAATATTAATAATATACAATCATCATAATATATTTAAACATTAATAATATATAATCATCATAGTCATATTAAGATATATATAGCTATGTTAAGATGTATATATATATATGTTATATCTTAAAATTAATAGTTTTTTATATTTTATTCTATTATATTTTATTTATTAACATATTTTTTATCCATACTATAAAATTGCTATAAATATAAATATATAATATACATGATAAGTGTTGGAAAATGAAATTATTTGTATAATTTATATATAACTAAAAGCCACATTCAAACACATCATCACATATAATTCATACCATTAATATTTGTTTATATTTTATTTACTGGGCATAAATAATATATATATATTATAACTTTGAAAAGATAGACACTAATATCATTAGTTTATATTTTATTATAATTATAATAATAGGTATATTATGAAAAAAAATCATTTGAAAAGTGATTAGAAACTAATCAAGATTTATCTTTAGTTTTTTTTATTATTATTAGAGGAACTGACGCCACCGTTAACTTTCTATCCAAAAAGTTGACATTTTTCATCCAAAAACTGTGAAATGACCAAAACACTCTTTATCAAAATTATAAAAAATATCTATCATACCCTTCAAATTTATGTAATAACTAAATTATTGATTAATAAAAATATTTAAAAAAATAAAAAAAATAATAATTAATATAAAAAAATAATAGATTTTCTAATCTTCTTGATTTCCAAGTTGCTGTAAACCCACATTTTTATAAGCTTCTTTCTAGGTTTCTAGCAACTTGAAAACCCAAAAATGGATTAAAGGTTGCTGCTGACTAGTTTCTCAACAACACACAAATACACTAGAAATACACTAGAGAGGAGAAGAGAGTAAGGAACAACCGCCTTCTACCCCACCCCACCCCGATCACAATCACCATCACCATTACAAACCACCCAGAACAACCCTAAACCACCCACCCACCCACCCACCCACCACCACTCCAAACCACCCATAACAACTAACATCATTGATGAAAGAGGAAGGGAAGAGGGAAGCACTCTCAGTTTTGGAATCGTCGACCTCGCGTCGACTGTGGAGAGAAAGGGGAGATGAAGAAAAGGAAGAAGTTGAACATCGACAAAGAGATGAAGAAGATTATTATTTATTTTTTATTTTTTACATAGTTTGATTATTTGGCACCTAGCCCAAGTTAAAGGAAAAATAAATAAATAAACAAGATTAACATTAAAGCAGAATTAGAAAGTTGTTCTCTGCGTTCTATTGATAGACAACTGCTTATCTTGGTCTCATTAAGAAAGAGAGAGAGAGATAATAGAAAAAAAGAGAGTAGAAACTGGAGGATAGAAAGAGATTAAAAGCATAATAAAAGAAGAGAGATTTTTAGAGAAGAGAGAGAGAGTTAAAGGAAATGATTATGAATTGGTAGAAATTAAAAAAAGACAAGTTGCTGAAAGTAGAAGAGAGACATGAATGGTTTTGTGCGATAATTGATAGAGAGAGAAGTCAAAATGAAAATAAATTTGAAACTAGAGGGAGAGAGAGCTGATCAAAACAGAGCAATAGAAAGAGCTAAAAATTAGAGAGATTTTTGTGAGTGAAACAAGTCAAAACTGCAAAGAAAATCATGAAGGAGAAAGAAGACGAGAAACAGAAGAAAGAAAGAGATATCAGTAGAAAAAAAAAAAAAAAAGGAAAAACAGATATGGAAGAAGAAGAAATAGAATAGAAACCACAAAGAAAATATGAAGAAACAAGAGATAACAACAAGAAGACCAGTATACTATCATCAAGTTTTAACATTAAGCATTTATCCTCAATTATAATTATTTATACACACACACACACACACATATATATATATATATATATATATATCTTTGTGTGTGTGTGTGTGTGTAAAGGTGAATATTCCGTACCTGATCTTGCATGTTTTAACCTCAACTTTGTACTTATAGTCTCATCCGTATTTGTGTCAACACTTCAAAAGTTCCTTTGTGACCATCTTGAGAGAAAGAAAAGAAAGATTGTTGAATTAAATAATTTTAGTAATTATAGACCCAACAAAATTTAAATTGCATAAAATTTATACTTAATCTTTTGGCTCTGGTTCAATCAAATTCTTTCTTTACTATGTTTGGTATTGACTTGTTGTATTTACTGCAAATTAGTAAAGGTACAATTATACTAGATAACATAGAATTTATACAAGATAACAAAGAAATTTAAAGGGAAAAACATACTACCGTTCAGTAACCCAATAACCAAGACAATTTGCATACAAAGATGTGTTGAATAACCCAATAATAAAGACAATTGCACACAAAAAAGGACCAAAGGTAGATAAATTCTTTAGACACCCCTTTATTAAGTATTAGATTGTATCCACCCTCTGATTATAGAAATGTTGCATCATCAATTACCAAACTGTAGTTTGGAAAAGCTAGGACATGTGCTCTTTCCTAATGGGCCATGGCAAATTAAAATTGGTTATAAACATTAGAATGAAGTTCATGCCTGTGATATATTGATAATGCACTTATAAAACATCCTTCCCCTATGGTCAACTATGCTCTAGCTCTAGTACACTGATAACTCAACAAACTGCAAAAAAATATTTACAAAAGTAAATAAAATTAAAATCCAACTACGAAATAAAAATAATTTGTTATCATTCAACAATACATATAATTAAGTAAAATAAAGCGTCAACAAATTAAACAAAAATAGATACTATGGTCCAAAACTTAAAATTATAATTAAAATTAAAAAACTATTAAATGTTCAACTTAGGAATTCTATCGACATGACTAATGGAAAATAATCAAGATTGTAAATCAACTAATCTAACAAGTGAACTTTTGAATATTACAAGAAAAAATCATCATGAAAAATAAGAATTTGGAAAGATCTAAAGCTCAAGATAGACATAAACCCTACTAAAATAGTACATTACCCAACTGTTCCAAAAGAAATTATAAATAGCTACCATATATAAAGAGAATATAGCAGACAGTCAGTAGATAAAGACAACAACTTCAATACAAGGCTTAGGAAATATACCTGATAGCAATTATAAGAATATCAACCAGAACATTATCTAAAAACCAATCAAAATGAACATAATAGAAGCAATCATCCCCTTTTGGAACAAGTCCTGAAACCACAAAGTTAAACATTATGTACCTTGCAAACTCCCATGGAACAAACAAAATAAATTTGGTTTCATCTTCATAAAAGTTCATTACCAAAGTATGATAAAATTTGCATGTAAAGATCACAATATTAGGAATTTAGGATATAAAATTACATTCTCAATTATGAAAACAAAAAAAAAGAGTTAAGAGAACAATTTAGAACGAAGTAATATCCATTAATGATAAATAATGTTACTCTTAAATAAGATCTAAATCACTATTATATATTTTAGTGTGATCACATCATTATCAAATGAAATCCTTATCAAAAGGATAAAATAAATAACTGAATTATTGAAAATATTTACTGTTTTACAAGCAAATAAATTAGCTTTAGTAAATTAAATTTTTACAAGAAAGACTAAATGATTACCTTCTCAATTAAATCCAAAATACATGCTCAAACAATTGAGATGACAAAATTAGACATGCAGCATTATCTTATTATAGGTACAACCTCATCCTATGATAAAGCATTGTTTACCTCATTGAAATGTTACTGAAGCTTTTCATTTGCAAAATTGCTCAAAATCGCATTAAAAATCATATTAATTAATCAATAAAAGAAAACATTGTTAATCATAATAAAATTGAATTCACAAACTACAAAACTCACAATAAAATTAACTTTAAGTAATTTCTCCTTTGGCACTAACAACTTTGTTCGAATAAGTATATTTCCACTAATACCTGAAGAAGGTCCAGAAATGAAACATAGAACTAGAGCAGTAGTATATCAACAGACAATCACATTTAAGGTCATAATAAAGCATGACATGCACAAACAAAATAGCAAATCAGACAGCATTTGCAAGCTCAAGATGAAATCTTATTAAAACTATTAATCCCTGTAGTAGTAAGAGACTTATTTGAATGCCAATGTCAGGGCATCAGTACAATCAAAGCATTATCATGAGAATGGTATCTAATAACTTAATTGTTTAAAATTTCATTGTGTTCAAACAAAATTTTAGAAGTAAACATGCAAAAACTAAAAACATAACATTTACCTGTTATATTTAAAACATTCAAAGTCACAAATTTCCATAACTCAAATCTGAATTTGAGAGTTCAAATCTTGCCCAAAAGACCTATTAAAGAAACATTCAAACCATTCAACTTTCTTAGAAAAAACATAGATTAAGAGGAACAGTTATTGATGATATAAAGAGGTATACCAATCAAATAGGTGAGAGTAGATAGTCTTCGCCAATTTGCATCTAGACTAGCAATAGCAGCATTATAATCTTTAATAATACTTCCTTCACGAGTTTGAATTGTACGAGTACAGAGCGTAGCCAACAAAAACTTTACATCACACCTGATTAAAGACATTTCAAGCATCTAAAACCAAAAATTTTAGCATTGTATTGTGTACGTCACCCATGGATATAGGTTATATGCATCCAACTGAACAACTCAGCTTGACAAAACTTGCTCTCAAAGCCTCTTTCTTAATATCAATCAGTTTTTGACATTACCTCTTTCATCCAAAATGACACTAGCTTTCTGTTCCAATTCATAAAGGACCTGTAAAAGCATCCAACCTAATTTAGCTCTCTATCTCAAAGAACTTGCATGTCCATAAATTTGATAAAAAAGACAATCAATTTTTAGCGTAAAAAATTTCAATAAATATATCTAAACACAAATACTAATCATCTAGAGGAACCATGAGAATAACTATTGAAGCCTTCAAATCAAAGATAAAAGAATGTCAAAGTTACCCCAAACAAGAAACAAAAAGATCCAAAAGGAAACATTTGATCCAAATGCATGGAGGAGAAGATCTAAAAGGAGGACCCTTTTAAATGTAAAAAAGCATAATTCATGTCACACAAAACAACAGAACTATTGAACAAGAAACTTGTCCAAAATAGCCAAATTTATAAATTAATGATCAACAAGATGTAACAATAAAAGTGCCATAATGTCTTACTGCTGGAAAAATAATCTATATCCCTCCTTTTTGCAAACCATCCCTATATTATCACGTTGTGACAAGTCACAACAACATATTGCTATTCCATGGATATCACAGAAAAGTAAAGTAGCCAAAAACATCAATATTTACAATTATATGGTATCCATAAAATTAACAATTGCCTGAAAATTAGGTGTCACCAAAAGTACACTGAACATACCCGTTGCAATACTGCTTAGGATTCTCTTCTTCCCAACTGTTCATGTCACAGAGCATCAACAGCCTTTTAGTATTTCGCATATATTTTAGCCAACTACAATAACATGAATATCAAACCTAGTCTAAATCGAAAAAAATCTGAAATAGATGAAACAACTAAAATTATTAAAACACACACTCCAGCCATCATGCAAAAATGAAGGGGCTAACACTGTTCCTAAGACACCTTCAAGAACCTTTGGCACAAACAAGCGATTATCCTCAGCAATGTCGTTGGTATCAAATGATTTTGGCCTGCTGTAGTAAGACAATTAATTCAAAATTTACATATTAATATTTCCACAATTAAAGACTAAGAAAATTGCTCATTTAGTCAAAGAGACTGTATATTGTTACTATAGGTCTAAATGATACAGCCAATACAATTTATGACCTGCAAATGACAAGAAGATAGCCACAAAATGCAATCTATTCAACACATAATAAAAAATGCAACAAGCCGCGTATGCAAAACAAAGGAAGTGATTAATCTTTTCCTTAAAATTTGAAAAATGTTGTCTCCATGCATGAATTGGATAACAAGTACAACCGAGAGTGAGAATTAAAATGATAAGCAGCTTACAACCCTACACTTTAGTTCACTAGTTGGCATGGTAGAGGCCAAGAGAAAACTATATCCACAACTATGTCTTGTACTCACACCTAAATCTATGAAACATAGATCTAAATTAGAAGCAATCATGATATTCTTATTTTAGCAAAACCTTATGCTCTACAACATCCACAGCAAAGTACTATTGATATTAGTAATTACTAAGCAAATTTATAACCTGTCATTGACGTACTGCTGGTGCATTAGTGTTATGCATCCAACTAATATCTTAAGGAGTAGAACAAGTTATGTGTATTTTCTATATTCAGTTTTGCATCATTAGTTGATATAAGAGTACCAACCTATAAAAAAAAACCTTTCTAGTGTGAGAGAAAGCTGGTTGAGGGCAAACAATATGCAGTCATGCATATCACATCATCAGAGAATTGGCATCCATGTCTTACAATTTCATTTCTTTTTTAAATTTAAAAAATAAAAGAACACATTATAAATTTCATCAATCAATGTACATACAGTTCTTTCGTGAAGCTGTTAAGGAAGAATATTCAGCTCATTTGCTTTCCTACTATTTTCAATTTCAGCTTCACACTTCTAAAGTTTATTTCAAATCCGAAGCCTCCTATAATCACCAAAACAATTAAGACTATAAGTATACCATCAAATAAACATTTTCATCAAACAAAATATAAGATTACAAAAACCCAAACATGAAAAAAAAAAAAAAAAAAAAAATACAGAGCACAAACATACAAATGTAGACCAGAAGTGACCAATTATCCAACATAATTAAAAACAGGACATTTCTTAGAATTATCAAGCCATTTTTCCCTTAAAGTAAATATTAAGGAGTCATTAATGAAAACCATAGCTAAAACTTTTATGACAAATAATAAAATCTTCTATTATAATTACAGTAATTGTATTACAAAAACAGCACTCAAACTTTTGACCCAATAAGATTTTTTAACCTATAATGAAAAATTTTGAAAATATATTTCAGAATCAATCAGAAAGACAAGAGAATGAAAACTACTGCCCCGAATAGATAGTACAACTTGCATGACTCAACTAAAAAAAGAATTAAAACGTACCTTTTTGAATTGTTTTCTTGCAGATTCTTCCTTCTCAAGTCTCTCTTTATAATCATTTTCGACATGACTCAAAGGGATCTGTTTAACCACAGTAACATAAATAAGCAAATGAGAAACAAATAGAAATTGCATATTGTATAAAACAAAAAAATAAATATCTTACTTCTAGTTCTCTTGCCTTTCCGGACCATCCCTCGAATTTTTCTTTGTATAATTTAACAAGCTTATTTACCTAAAAAGATTGGTGAAAATTCCATATAAATATAAAATTGTATACAATTTCATCAGGATAAACATGTTTTTCAACTAATTAACATATATATATATATGTAAAGCAGAATACTGATGACAATTTTCATATAACAAATTAACAAAAGCAACTAGAATAACATTCATTGTAAAGTCAAAAAGATCATCAATTTTTGAGGATGTAATAGAGTAGGTGACACTATGTAGTACATCAAAGATTATTGGCTTTGTTCAAGGCTTCAAGGGCTAAGAGTTTCAAGATACATCTTTCTTCTTTATTCATGTAATTAAGACTCCCTAAATATAGGGTTATAAACCTAGCTCCATTTGACAATATGAAACCCCATTCGCTTCACCATAAACCTCCCGAAAACTGTTTCTCATCTTTCTAATTCTTAGCTACCTCACTAGCAATCTAAAGGAGACATATATAGGTAGATAAAGAGGACAGCATGGATTGCAACTTTATCCTTTCCATTTCAATCACCACATATAAAACATTGATATCATGTAGGAATAGACTATTATTGAGAAATTAAATATGAAAAACCTCTATCTTAGCTTTTTAATTATCATTCCTTCCAATATTTTAACATCAATAGCTTTTTCATCATCCTAGTCAAACTATCCACTATAAAAAATGAGGAGAAATTCCAATAGCAAATTGAGTGAAAGACTAGGTGAATGTAGAGTTCATTGATATCAATTTGTAATTTTATTTTAGGGCTCATTTCTTGTAATCTTAACTATTCCTATAAATTATTTGCTTAAATTCACATCCAAAGGGAGAGTTCTACTCAGTTTCTCTTCGACAACCTTAGAGGTCAATAGGTTATCAAAGTAATCAAGAAGACTACAACCTATCTATTATAACGTATACTTTGGTTCATCCCTATATCTATATGAAAATAAAAGTCTACAGTTAACTCACTTACAGCGCACAACCAAGCCAATACCACAAATGGCATAAACGTTGATGAGTGTGATGCAATTTCAAAGAGTTTTGATTCTTTGAGTAAATGTCGTCCTAATGTATATCGGTACAATAAATTTAAACTTACCAGTTATTATTATAATCACAGTATACTGATTTAAATGAAGAGATTTAAGAGATTGTGGTGTTATGTATTTACAATAAACCTTCTCAAGCTCTAAAGATTATGATGGACACAAGCTCTAAGATTATGGTGTAATGTATCAGAAGCCTAAGGTAGTAAAGATAAGGAGAGAGAGAGAGAAGAAAATTATAGTGACGAGAGAGGGTGAGAAGAACCCGGTTGAGGTGGGAAAGAGAGTGACGACTAACCCTAAATCTCTAACATGTCAATTATATATATAAGGCCCCAATTTTGTGATTTTATTATATTTAAACCTTTTTTATAAGATATGTGTCTCACGTAAAAAAATGCACACCTTGTGCCTTAGGCTTCACGACCTCTTTACGCCTCGGTACTCCTTGAGCTTTTAAAAACTATGGATGCAACCCAACATATACTAATGACATAATATTCTATGTAGTCATACTCACTAACATGGATGCAAAAGCAAAGCTAAGTACACATAGACAAACACATAATAATTATTCAAGGAAAGACTATACGCAAAACTCACTATTGAAAGTTCAACAAAAATCTGCTCCTCATTAGAGGCAGCAGCATTTTTTGACAAGCAAAATTCTTTAAAGAACAACAAATTATACTGTTGAGGCTGCTGACACAGAAGAAATGATATATAAAACACATTTTAAGAAACAAGTACAACACACAATACCTCCTATAGGGATGTTAACTTTGTTGCTAGTTCCCTCACTCTTTCCTTATGTCAATTTAAAGAGCTAGAGCATTCACTAAATTGTCTCTCCACCTAGAAGTCAACAAAAATGATTGAATCATAATAGATGGGGCATCGTGTGCAACATATTGAACTTTCATGCTAAAAATATGCAATAGATTGAATTTTCACATCAAAAGAATATGCAATAGATAAACTTCCTGATCAAGATAATAAGCAATAGCTGGAACCAAGTAAGAACAGAAAGGTATAATAAAAAAGAATATATCATACTTACATCTGAAAGCTTTGTTGACAAGTTTGCCTCAAGATCAATATGTCCTCTACGCAACTCAACAAGACTGTTAACTTTGACAATCAACTCCTCATTAAGCCAAACACTATGCCTCTCGATAACCTGCTTACGTCTAAAATTGACATTAAATGAGGTGTTACTTCAAGTGGACAAAATATATATATATATATATATATATATATATGAGATTGACAAGGGTTTGCTAGAGTCGAACTACATATGAAATCAAATCAACCAATGGTTTTATATTCTCAAAAAATAAAATAAAATAAAATAAGTAAAAATAAAAAACAATGGTGATTTCATTCATTGGAAGTCTTGAAATCTACTGAACAACAAAAAAACTAGCAAACACATCTACTCCTGAAACAATTACAACATAACTACAGAAATTATAAAAGCATAACTATCCACCATCCACCCCAAATTTGGGACACCCCAAGAAACTGGCATTGTCAAAGTCCAAAGGACTTGTCACTCTCTCAACAATTATCATCTTTACACTTATTTTTAACAAATCACATACACAGCACAATTTGTTCTCCCATTGATTTGTTCTCGTACAAAAAATATAAAAAACAAATAAATAAACCCAACTATTAGGATAAGAATAAAACTTTTTTAAAAAAATGAAATAACTTGCAAAAGATGAGAGTACGAAGCCTGAGAACACGCTAATTGCGCCTCATTTTTAGCAAGTCGGGCTTCCTTTTCCGCAGCATTGTCTATAAAGTTGACCTTCACATAAAAAAAAATAATTAATTGTTTAAGAAAACCAAATTTTGATGTCTAAATATAATTAAACTCACAATCTTATTCAGATAGGTCTTAATAGTAGCATTCTTCTCACTAATTTACAAGTCCTCCCCTACTAACCCCATCAACTGTCTTTTAGACTCATGCAACTCTAAAACCTCACTCGATACCCTCTCAATCACTCCGTCCTTCCCAAATCTGTAAAACATCTAAACTCAATCCTCACACAAAGCATTGCTTTTACAAATCACAAGTTCCGGTATCAACTTTATTTCTTTAAAAACAAACTCAACAACAATATACAAAATCATAACGTATTATATCTAAGAAGACGAAATTTAATTGTCAACACAATCACTATATATAACATATACATACACAAAACTACTTTTGGCTTGCACGTGCTTAATCGAGGCAACCAGTTTCTTAATCTAAGCATTATTTATGTCTACTCTAGCACCACCAAAAAGATGACTTAAACCAACGACAAATGCTTCAACTGAACCAAGGAGTTTGATGCCAGAGGACAATTGAGGCACAATAATTAGCCTGAAATCATTATGGTCAATGCTTTAATAAGGACCTTGGCGAGCACACCCAAGGCCAACTCTTCCACCTTATTATCATAAATGCCTCTAGCATATACAAATATAAATGATAATAAAATGATAATCAACATGATGGAAACAAGCTTCGACTTGGTATTAAGCATCAAGGTATGGGTTCCCTGAAACTTAAAAATTCCATGGAGCTTTTGGCATAATCCCTAAAACAGACAACAAATAAATATATATAGTGTGTGTATACGCGTGGTTATATCAATAAAAGATTAAGCAATCAGCATCATTGAAGCAAGAAAAATCTACATGTGAAGACACACTTGCATTGAGAGCAAATGAAAAAACTCACAGGCTTAAAGTATGCGAATTCTGATGCACTGGGAATTCTCTAAGAATATATTCCTGAAGCAATTAAATATCATGTTGCCCTGCCGAAGTCATACTTTGTCAGCTCAAGAATCCAATGAGCTTGACTGGGTACATCAATTGCAAGAGATGCCATAAAGCTAGTCAGCTCAGCAGCAAAATTAGATGTTGAACCTTGACATTTTGTCCAATAGGAGCTCGAATGAAAAGAGAAATAATCAGAAGCACTTCTGTGAGGGAAATCTTGCCACCAAATGGTATTTGTTACACTATTCCACTGCAAAAATTATAACCAGTGAGCATTATAGCACAAGCTAATCATGAAATTGATCACTAAATAGTGTGTATACAGCTAGATAAATCATATATAATCATTTAACATGTAATGCAATAACAAAATAAGAAGCATGTCTACTGCACCAATAGACTAAGCACTGTCATTAAAATTTGTGTCAAGCTACAGGATGGTACATGTTCATAATACAATTTAACAGCACTAATCACAAAAACACCAAAGACAGCAAATTTGAAAACAGAGGAGCCATCGTAAAAGGCCTATGGTGTCAATAGCTGCATAAAATCAATCACACTACGAATCACTAGACTCTAAAATCAATAGCAAGGATGTAGTTTCCCTGTGACTCGAAACAGAGAATAGAACCAACCTCAGTGTTTTATTGTCGCAACTTATCAACCTTGCATCTCTTGAAGCTCTCTCTTCCAGTTCCAATACTCATTTTGTTGTCATTTAACACCACTGATTCCTTAACCTCCACCTCCACCATGGGTGCGACATCGCCTCAGGCGACAAGACAACTGGTAATTCTCAAAATAAAAAAATTGGCTTCAAAAGTAAGCCCAAATCCAAAACCAAGCAACGCAATCTTCCCCAAGTCTAACCACCACCAATTTTCCAAACCCTAGCCAAATTGAGATTAACCACCCATTATACATCAATTTGTCAGAATGAGATAAGTTCGCTTTTCATTAAGTAGGTATTAATTTAGCAGGTATTTGTTTGTATTTGCAGAATGATGTACAGCAGGTAATAGACTACAACCACATAACATTTACTCACTAAAGGATACACAAAAGCAATATTTGAAAACGCCCTAAATAGGGAATAAACACCAATTATCTATCTTACTTATAATTCAACCAACATTCAATTTTCATTAGCTCATATTAGAACAATTATACTCAGAAAATGTTCAAATGCCAATTATATTAGATAACATATTGACATATCACCACAATCATAAAAATTATATGAGAAATAATAAATTTGGAATTCTAAATTATTTCACTCACATTTCTAAAAAGGGGATCGAACAATGGCTTGGCATTGAGAGTTGCAATGACTTTAAGATTTGAAGACCTCTTAGAAAGGGGCTCTAAAGTCTTCAAATGACAATGATAATCAAAGCTTTGTGTGATTAATAAGCAATCAACTTCTGGAACATCACCGAGCTGCACTAAAGTTGCATGGCAATTAGAACAAGCTCATTAATGTTCAAAACAAAAATATTTGTAGATAATAATTTTAGAAAAAGACAGTTATAGAGTTATTGCAGAAGTACCTGAAAGTCCTTCAAGAATTTCTTGACAACATCATAAAAGTTGCCCATTAGGATTGGATCAACCAAAATGTTCGATCCACCCACATCCCACAACCAACCATTTCCTAAACCAAGGGCAAATCCACCTAATTACTAACAATCATCTCTACAAACCGTAGAAAACAACAATATCAAGAAAAAAGAAAAAGTATTCACCTCTAAGTGAGTTTAAAGACATCTGTACCAGAATCACTTAAATTAACAGCAATTTCTTTAAAAACCACAGCAGCAAACGTATGAGTAAACCTGTAAAGCAGCATCAACTTCAAAACCATATAACAACAAATATAGAAAAGTAAACTTTTTGACCAAATAATCACATAAAATATACTTAAAACACAACCAAATTAAAAAATTACCCATATGATAAGTAAAACCTTATCATCTACTTAGTTAATCATCTACTTAGTTTCATAATAACGGAATTTGTTACACTATTCCACTGCAAAAGTCATAACTAGTGAGTATTACAGCACAAGTTGATCATGACATTGATCATTAACATAATGTGTATATATTTAGATGAATCATATATAATCATTTAACATGTAATGCAATAATAACAAAATAAGAAGCATGTCGCCTGCACCAGTAAATCTTTTCTTAAAAACTAAAGACATAAATAAACACTAACATTAAAATTTGTGTCAGGCTACAAGATGATACATGTTCATACTACAATTTAACAACACTAATCACAAAAATACCAAAGACAGCAAATCTGAAAACAGAAGAGCCATCTTAAAGGGCCTATGGTGTCAGTAGCTAACAAAATCAGTCACACTACGGGTCACCAGACTCTAAAATCAATAGTCAGGATACAGAAAAGTTTCCCTATGACTCAAAATAGAGAAAAACAAAACCAACCTTAGTGTTTTGTTGTTGCAGCTTATATCAACCTTGCGTTTCTTCAAGCTCTCTCTTCCAGTTCCAACACTTACTTTGTTGTCATTCAACACCATTAACTCCTTACTTCACCTCCATCATGGGCACGGGCGCCGCCATAAACAGCAGGCAACTGGTGATTCTCGAAATGGAAAAATTGGCTGCAAAAGTAGGCCCGAATCCAAAACCAGACAACGCAATCTTCCCCAAGTCAAGCCACCCATTTTCCAAACCCCAACCAAAGTGAGGTTAACCAAAGTCCATTTCCTTGGATACCTACCCAAAACTCCCCTAACTTCCAATTCTTACACTTATTGATGCAATTTTTACGCTACCCACAAACAGTACGTTTTGTTCAAACTCACTAATAAGCTATCCAATATATCCTAAAAAGAATCATCACGCTCACAATCTTGTGTTTCGACTAAAAATAAGTCACTAATGATCCTTACACAATTCTCAGTCTTCTCTAACTTATCACCCAACATTCAAGCTTCGAAAACATTATACATGCACATTGTGGATTTATTTCGTCTTGACTCTATTTCTCACAAGGTTTCACTCATTTCATTCTCTCAAAACCTATGCTCAACGCTCTTGCAACACATACGAGGTGGAAATTATGTACAAGAAAATCACAAATATTTTACAACGCATGTGAATAAATAATGAAAGAGCGCTAATATGCATTCAAAAGACCTCATGAAAGGAATCAGATATCAATAACATGTCAAACATTGTTTACTCCAACAAAATAGTTAAAACTTCTCAAGAGATCAACTAGGTCTTTTCCTTAGGTTGTAATGGGGCCAAGGGGTGAATGGCTAAAAGAAAAAAAGGATAAAGTAGTTATCAAATGAACTTTGGATCATAATATGAGTTCTAAGAAATTGATTATTTAGGCTCTGAACTTCTATTGACTGTTCCACCCTTCCAAGCTTCTTCTTCTTTCTTCTTTTTCAACTTTTTTTTCTTTTTTTTTCTTTTTTTTTTTTTGGATTTCTACTTTTGCACTTTCTTTTCTTTTTTTTCTTTTTTTTTTTTTTTTTTCAAATTCATGCTTATACTTGCATCTTTAGGAATTTTTTCTTTGACAATGATTTCTAAGCATGCACAACACTCTTTTTTTTTTTTTTTTTTTTTTTTTTTTAATTCACCGCAACTTTACTTTATCAAAGATTTTTTTTTTTCCTTTTCCCACCATTTTTTGCCTAAAACTTAGTCTCATATGTAAATCCAAGCTCTAAAGGACAAAGCTTAATTATTTTGGGCTTGGACATGAATTTACTTGGGGTAAGAACAAAAGTATTTAGGCTAATTATATGTTTGGCTTCAAATTGGCTATTGGCGCACACACAATAAAGGTAGGGAAAAGTGTTTGGCTTTTTACTGGCTTAAGCACACAGAGCCTAGTATCATTTCTCAAAAGTTGTTAAACTTTTTATTTAAAGCAAACGGTTTATTTAATGCAAGACATGTTATTTCCTTCCAATACAAAACCTATAGAGATCAATCTAATCAATTCAAGAATTTACGAAGAGTGTTTAGGAATTAAAAGAAAACATCCCTCGACAATAAAAACGTTAATGGCTCAAATCACTCATACGGGAAGTCTTCACTAATAATCCATAACTATGTATGCTTAATGTCTCTCCACTCTCCTGACTAGGATTCAAGCCTTTGAAAACCTCCAACCATGTTTAGACTTTCATGGCTACCTTTTAGTCAAAACAACTAATCATAATACGTGTAGATTCCTCTATTGGATACACTAAAATAACTTAGTAATGAATTTGAAACAAAACAAATATACTATGAAATTTCAGCCCAAACTATACCAGAAGAAAAATTCATAACTCATGAAATACTTATCGGAAAGCTCATACTTGTCATCTTTTCTACTATTTGGAATCCTTGCAAGACCAAGCTTCATGCTCAAACCATTACTACTTACAAGTGTTCCGCCACTAAAATTCTTTAGTGTCCCACAACACGAACCAGACAAGGAGAAACGGGGATATCATCTTAAGCAAGTAATTGTCATTCATGGATGTCGTAGTAATTCCAAAATTAGAATCAGAATGACCTAATTAATCAAAGGGCAACCACAAATAGTTCTAAGCTACATTGAAACTCTTTTTAAAAGAGGAAGTTAACCCAATGCTGGAGCAGTTTTCAAAAGAACTAATGACTATTATCTCATTATTGTCCACTGCAGATTTAAGGAGAAATACAATTAGTTAGAAAACAAAGAAGATATAAGGATAGCACAAATAATAAAGTGATATGAGAACTACTAAGTACCTTTATTGGTTGTAAGTAAAGCCAATTTAGATATGATGTTAACAAAAAATAAGAGGTAAAATGATGTTTTTTGGATTAATAGGAGGAAAAATTAATAAATGATAATAACTGTAATAATTATAATGATGAAAAGTAAAGCCTAAACTTCTCCTACTCTTAATTTAACTATACGCTTTACACATGAAGAAGTTGGATATTGATATTTCTTTCTTATCATCTCATTTCTCTCCTCGACAATTCACTCTTTGTATCTGTTACTTACTATGTACTTGGGTTCTATTACCTCCAATCTTTCACTTATATTGGCCTAGTTACAACCTAATGTGTTTAATACCATACATCTCTAAGTAACAGACTAAGGTCAAACGATCCCAAAACTCATAAATGCACATACTGTGAAACTAAATTTACTCATTCATTGCTCACCCCATGGAAACAAATTAATATTCACGGTTATCAAAGCCCTGCTACCAGAAAAATAAATTAAAAATGATAAGGCTTATAACAGCAAAGGTACAATCTCGATCGACACCAATACAAATGACATACAAGGAATTTTCACCAATAAAGAATGATAAATATTCTATAAGCAAGCAAAGCACCAAGTTAAGTCAAAATTTTACCTTTAACTCTTGGCAGACGTCCAAAATTCTAAGTATTTCCTTAATCAGTTCTAGTCATTTCTATAAATCCACGGACCACTAGCTTGGAATTACAATGCCAAATATTAAGAATCATGTTTCCCATTGAATTTGCAATTATCAAGGGCAAAAGAGTGGATGACATCTCATATTGTAGGAGGTTATAAGCAGTCTGTAAAGAAAAAAAGAAAGAAAGAAAGAAAACAATTCATTATCATCCATTAACAAAGTCCTGAAAAATCAATTTTTTTTTCATAAAAACAACTTCATAAAATAAAGACAAGGAAAATACATTAATTTGTGTGATTCTAAGAAGTAAAATTTCTGGGCAGTGTTTGAGAGGGAACTCAAGCATTGCTCTCACTATACCGGCATGGCTTGTCTCAACTAGTTGACATAGAACCTCCAAAGGTCAAGAGACAACAATGCATGATTTGCCAGTCCATGACCTTGAAGAACTTCATCATGTTCCTACAAATAAAAGAATATGCATCTTGATTAAACAGAAAGGGAGGATTTTGGCATGAACAAGCAACAAGCCATAACAGAAATGGTCTATAAAACAAGATAATGCTACCATAGGGCCCATAGAAATGGTCCTCAAAAACGTAAACTTTTAGTAATTGCATAGACATAATAAAGATTGTAAAACTTTGAATCATCACAAAGATTGGACACAATAATTACTCCACTCTCATTTGCAATATTTGATTTTATGAAAAACAATGAGTAGATCTCATTATGTAAACCCTCTTTACCAACTAGTCTGTTATATCTAGTACCCCCTATAACTCCCTTGAATCGGATCCCTTGTTTCTCTGTGTCAATTCTGTATAAAACATTCCGTGAATCTTGGGCTTGGACAAATTTACCTTTGTTTTCAAATCTAAAACAAACCTTTCATATCACCTAAACACAACCTTTTTTCTTCTCTCATTCTACCACCAAATTGTGCATTAATCATACCAAATGCTACTAAGACATCATATAGTTGCCCGACAGCAGATTCTAGTTCCTACAATTTAACCAAATGGAGTAATTAAGCATGGAACTTTAATGACTAACCTTAGAACTGAGCTAAATATTCAGGCTAAGAATGCATCAAGGAGTTTATACTTCTGCACGATGTTTTCAAAACTTATCCAATATTAAAAGTCACGAAGCAGATTTACAAGAAGCTAAGACCACAGAAAATCTAATATTACTCAGCCAAACACTAATACCGTAAAATAAAAAAAAACCTATCTTTTTTTATTGTTTCCTTTCACTCCTACTCAAAACTTGGCACACTTATCTCTGAAGAAAACTAAACACCATTATTTCCAACCAAAAACCAAAAGCCTTCATCTCTCCCACAACTGCTCTGCTTCAGACAACGTTGTTTTACCTACGGGGTGCAACAGTCCATTCTCACAATTGACAATAAGTCCGATACAACAAGTTCAAGTTTCAGCCAAAGACGACTAGAAGAAAAACGAATATGACCTGTCTCAATGCGGCTTAGATGAGAAGAGAAAATGTTCTAATCTTTAAGCAAAACAACCCATCCATTTAGGATGAAAAATGTGTGCCCAAAACTACACGAGTTTAATCAATCAGAAAATTAACCAGCAGAGACGGCAAAACAAAACTGCGAAAACTTAGGGAATCGAGAACCAAATAAAGAGTGACATAGGGTGCAAGCATAACTACTTGAAACTTTCATTATTCATGCCAATGCATTTCATCCATCAAAATGTAAAAAATATTAACAGCATGTAGGAACTCAAGAAATAATTTTCCATTCAAATAAACATCACTACACGAACGAAAAACCGTAATACACCAATCAAGTTTACCTATCTCGTCCCATTCCCACATCCTGAATCTGCCAAATCAACAACCCAAAGCCTCTCCTCCTCAGGAAAAACCGTCCAGTTGGGACTCTGCACAGCTCTCAGCCACTTGAAATCATCCACATGGGCCCAATTGCCCGACTCCTCATCCAACCAGGCCGGCACCAAGTCCTCGTCAACCCCCTCATAGTTCAAACAGTAGGGAGCAAATCTGAGCCCATGACTGCCCTCGATTATAGGCCTGCTCCTCACTCTCAAGTAAAAATCAGTCCTTTTGGCGAAATGAATCTGAATCTGATGCGAGGCTAATACAAACACACAGTCCTCACCTGCTCCATCAAAACGGAACCCACTACAGGACCCGCATAGACTTTACACTTCTTCAATCTGTTAACAAACAGAGCACTCACACACCCAACTAACTTGACCACACATGAATCAAGATCCGACACTGTAAACTCACCAATCTCGGCGCCCTTGAAATCCTGTACCAACACTTGGTTTTGTTCGTGCCTGAAACCCGGAGAATCCCGAATCGGGTAAGTCGTAGTCGTCGTCGTCTTCTTCTCGATGGTGTCAGGTTGTGGGGTGTTGTTGTGGTGGGTTCTGGTGGGGGGGTTTGTTTTTGAAGGAGAACTTCTTCTTTGGGATCAACCGAGAGGAGAGATCGTCGAGACGCTGTTTCAAGTCGGAGATGGTTTTGATCATTGGGATTGCCCCAAAGGAATATTGAGACCATGCGAAATGGGACACTGATGTACGGTTCAGAGAGCAACTCTCATACAGAAGAGATCGACCTACACAATTATGAGAGGGTAGCCCACACAAGGTGGAAAGACAGCCATATAGTGGCTACATTATTTGGGCGTCGACAAAAGATTGACCTACACAATTATGAGAGGGCAACCCACACAAGGTGGAAAGACAGCCATATAGTGTGTTGCCTACCATTAAGACAAAGCTTAAGCAACAATATTAATTTTCAATTTGATACCAATTTTTATATATATTTATAGGTATGTGTATATATATATCAATTTTTATTCTCTTAAAAACAAAAACCAATTTTCAATTTGTAATGTCATATTCGATTTTTTTTTTAATCAAGTTAAATATTGTTCTTTACATTTTATATAAAACACATTCTCTTTGCTAACTTGTTTTCAAAAATAATTTTTTTCAACACGCCATTCATGAGTAAGAATGGTTAAATATCTCTAAACCCTAAACCCTACTTATCTTGACCAGTGATTGCATTATTCAAAATAATTTTTTTTTTCTTATCAAAAATAAAATAATATCTTTGTTAAACTCTTACAAGTGGGATTCTTTCTTGAACACGAGTGCCCAAAGTAGACATTTATAAAATCCCTTTGGGTTTAACAACGCCTTTGAATTAATTGGATGAAAACTGAAAACATAAATTCGGCTAATTCTATTACTTTGCGTGTTTTCCTTTCTAATTTGCTTAATGCATTACATATATCGTCCTACCAAAAAAATATTTTACATATATAGGCTGCCATTCTGGCTTTACATGAAGCTTTTAATCACATGCTGGCTGGTGATACCCAACTTTGATGGTGCTTTATATGTATATAAACACCTTGTTTGTCCATGCCTCTCCTTGAACATAAAAGCGCTTATCAACAAGTTAAATGCATCGATGATTTCTCTTTGAAGAGGGGCAACTTTGAAAATGAAGTAGAGAAATTTGTAAAAGAGAAAGGACCTGAAGCTCTTCAGGAACTTGTTGCTAGTAAGGTAAGTAATGGTAGTTCATAATAACTTGGTCTGTGAATGGTTGGACTTTGCTAATAGACTTTGAGCTTTCTATTAGACCCATGATTATGACATGAATTTAGTGGGACTGCCACCTATTATTACATCAATCGTGCTTTAGGTTGAAACAGACACAATAACAAAAATTGCTGCTTATGGCCTTCTAATTTTATTTTTTGAGCTAAATATCACATGGATTATATAAATTGGTTGTATTCTATCTGACCCCGGTGATGGACATGAAAAGCCAAATCTATGCTTTTGTTTCTTCTTTTCACTTTCTTGCAATCCTCTGATGATGTCTACAAGAACTAGCATTGGTTTCGCAGATTGATTTTTGAAGAATGTCCGGCATATGATTTGCCAAACATTACATCTGAATCCCAAAAATGGCCGGAGAATGAATATAATGGATAGTTTTTACCTGGACCAGCCCTGAATTGATATCTCCATCCTTCAGGGAATGTATTTAACAAAATTTATGAATTTTTGAGATGCTATTTGGCAATCGCCAGTCTAGATTTGTAACCAATTTCAGAATTTTTAACAAAAATTCTGACAAATTTTAAGCTTATGTAGTGTTTTTGTAGTTTCAACATATTCCTCACATCCACCTTGTGGTGCAGTTGTAAAGCTGGAATCCCAATGTTGTGCAGAAAGAGGTGAAAACTGTACAAGTAACAGAGCAAATAAAGGAGGAGGCTGCATTTTCCAAGGAAGGATAGTCTAACGGGGCCTGATGTCACTCAGTCAGAGAACAAGAAGCCTGAAACTGATCTATTTTCAAGTGAAAAAGTGGAAGTAGTGGAGAATCTTCCACCTCCCAAACAAGACCAAACAAGTCCAGAAAGAGTGAACTTGTGCTATTTGTCAAGTCACAACCCAAAGTGAAACAACACTCAACTAGTACTCTCATCTTCAGGTTAAAAGACATAAAACTGCTTTACCAAAACCAAAGCTTCCATTAGCCCAGAAATTAAGGTATTCTTTTAAGAGAGAGAATTTTTGCTTGAAAAACATTCTGTGAAAATAATTTAATTCTTGAAATACATTCGATCAAAATAATTTAATGTGAATATATAGGCAAGGTTATTTAATAGGTGAAGTATCTACTTCGTGCTTCTCCAGAAAAACATTTGAAGCATTGTTTGCATCTTGAAAAACATTATTTTTAGTTTAACTACATATATAATGCTTTTGATCTTAATAAAGGCATTTATTGTCTGTTGGTGCCTCTCCATGTACACAACTTATCATCAAAGAAGTAGCAGGATTGGAAGGAAGACCTTTCACAGAAAAATAACCTTGAAGCAGAGGTTAAAGAGAATGGACATGAAGCTTGTGAGGAACCAGTTTCTAGTGAGGTATGTGACTGGCTATATAGTAATTATTATATTCTAATCTAATTTCTAAATAAATCTATCCCTTGTTAAGTCTTTTTTTTTTTTAAATATTTGAACGAAATTGATGTTTATTATCACTATATGGTAATATGATTTTAATTAGTTATCTTGTTCAATTATACACTGGTTATGAGTATAGAAGGAAAAGATTGGTCTTTTTTTTTTATGAAAATCATGAAGTTTTGAACTTTTGAAAGGGTTCCTAACAACCATGATAATGACTTCACTACTGTGATCCTCAAGTTCAATAAGAAGTCGCCAAAATTGTTACACCTGTGACCACTAGAAAGCATATTCAATTTGAACCTAGAATGAAAGCTCAATCTCGAGGCTAGTTTCTCTTAACTACCACTTTTGTATTAAAGGCAGATCCTACTTGTGAGTGTGAGTTGCTTTGCTGCTTTCAGGTTTTGTTACACATTTCTTTGTACCCTTTTAATTTTTAAAAGGTCTCCCTAAGTTGGCCTCTCTGGACAAAATATATGCCAACATATGTTAACTAAGCCAACAAAAAAAAAAAAAAAAAGTTACAGAAACAAAGAAAAACAATAGCAGTAATCAACGGATCATCATCCAAAGAAGAACGGGGCCAAAGATGACCAAGATAGAATTGCTAAGTATGTCCCGAGTTTCAAGGTCCAATTCTATCATAATCTTGGATGATAAATTCTTCACGTTTCGAAAAACACAGCAAAAATCATGAACATGAACTACCATACCTTGTAACACTCCAATGTCAGTTGTGACATCAGTAAAGATGGTTGGGACCAATAACATTGCCATGCTCATATCCTGGAACCTGTTGTTACCAGTCACAAATAAACATCGATGCAGACCAATTTCACTTACAAAAGTGAGAGTGTTTAACTTATTCGTAACCAAAAACCCAATCAAAGACCAAGCATGCCAGTTAGAGGACGAAAGTGAAAGATAAGCTAGTAGTTGCCTTCTGTTCCTTTTTTGTTGGGTTCCTCTATCAGCCCAGGGGAGGCAGGGTGGTTGTTTATATTTTAATGCATGTTTTTCCATTTAATTTTTCATTCATTTGTCAAGAAAAACAGAAAAAAGTAAAAATAAAAATAAGTTTAGATGGAGAGATAGGCGCAAAGAAGAAAAAAGAGCCAAGGAACAAAGTTGAGACCTCCGTTGTTTAATACTCCTAACTAAGAGTTGATGTGCGGTCATATACACCCCTAACGGCCTAACCAAAATCGTTTGAATGTGAAAATACTGATCTATTGTGTATTAATGAGCAAATTTAAATTTTCAAGTACTAGTATTTATATTGTTTCCCACATCACCGCTCTTTAATGAATATGTATGATATTTCTACCTTTACTCATTTATTACTGTTATGTACTTCTTACATAAATTACTCAGTTTTATTTATTTACTCGTTCAATAATTTTAACTGCATATTATATGATTCATGCACAAAACAAGAATGGATGCTGAAAAGAAAAAATCATATCATTGTAGACATACCTGGTAAAGAAAGGGTCCTCATAGTCATGCATTGGATCTTTAGGTAACAGCATTGTGCTCCCGGGGAAGGTTGCAAGAAGCTTTTGAATGCTCTAGACAAATGTTGGTGAGAGGAAGGCACATGAGTGAAGCAGTATATTGGATGTTGGCAGGGGCGTAGCCAGGAATTTCTTTTAGGGTGAGCTAAAATAAAGACAAATAATTTTTTAGACAAACCTTGACGGTATGAGGAAAATTTATTGATTGAAAACAAAATATGAGGAAAATTTATTGATTGAAAACAAAATATAATGCTGCAATAGAGTTAATTCAGCTCTTTGAGGACTTGGGATTGTCATATATAACATAGAATCATAAGTTCAAATCAGTACAGAATAGAGCTGCTGCTTTCTCTGCTTCTCAGGAGGTCAGATTAAAGGACTGAGCAATCGAGTGCAAATCTGATTCAAGTTGAGGCCAAACTGATTCTGGTGCTTGTGCATTTAGAGTATACAATCTGCCACTGCGAGTGCAACAAACCGCAATATTGTGCCGCCGGAATGAGGGGCTTTCCACCCTGAATTCCAGTTCATAGTACTTGATATTCTTTGATAAATCTTCTCTCAAACTTGATTTTATCAAAGTTCCTTTGACATCAGGGCGTCCTGTGATTTTCTTAACTATAGATTCTCCCACCGCCTCGGGTTCTCCAAATGCTTCGATACTGTGAGTGATCAAACGTAAAAGCATTATTCACCACTCAAACTCACATTCATTAATTTTGATGATGAGAAAGTACTCACGAGAAATCGAGAGGCACCGGCGAGACAATGACACTAACATTTAACTCGCCAGTTGAACCAGGGGGACCAAATGCAACAACTGGCTCATTAATATTCAGGTTCTTGGATTTCATTTTGTTTAGAGGAGGTGGATCAAGAGATCTCTGAAATTCTGACTTTTTAGCTGCTCTATACAACAGTGTCTGATCTCCAACCCAACTTGCTGGATATACAAATTCTGTAGAAAATGAGAATTAGCTGCATTATGTATTGCAGGAACTAAAATCAAAGATTAAACACCAATGGATTGAATTATAGTCTTAGTCTCAGTAATTGTTGTGTCGTTAATAAGATAGAAGTGAACTAACCAAATCCATCATTTGTGTCAATGCAACGACTGTAACCTCCAATTGGATAGAGCACGTCTAGCTTAAGATTTCGACCACTTTCTGGCGATAACCCGATAAGAAAACTTGTTATGCCTCCAAAATTGGCACCAACGGCTACTAGAGAAGCTGATCCAACACCCACAAGTAACCGTCGTCTGAAAGTTGCTGCTAGTGGTACATATTCCTCTGCTGGAGGCTTTAATTGCTGAAAACTCTCTTTCTGGTCATTGGAATCCGAAGATGATTGGGTCATGTAAATCCTACGGAGAGAAGCACTTCTGCATACGTGCAAATAGTGTTGCAATGCCATCCTTATCTTCAGTTTCTGCCACTTGCTGCTTATAAGCATAAATATTCATTCACATTATCTTTAGTAGACAAAACGTGGCACTCCTTGTGTGAGGTCACAATCCTAATAAACCTATTAGATTAATTGAAACTTATATTATTATTATTAATTTAATAAAACTTAATATTTAAAAATAAATAGACACATGAATAAATATTCATTTGATGAATAATTTTAAAATAAATTAAAAAAATTGAGAGTAAAAGGAAAATGACTATTATGAAAGATACAGTGCAAAATGAAAATTAACAAGATAAATATTGAGACAAAATGAGTGGCCGTGCATGAAGAAATAAAAGAGAGATAGCCATATTATTTTATCAAAAAATGAAATGAAATGACAAATGTCAGCATATAAGGTTGATAAGCAATTAAAACAAGAGTTTTGTTGAAAACTAACCCACTTTTAATGATCCATTTAAATCTCAACCTCAAGGTAGAGAATCTCAACTTTCAGGTTATGAATTCTAATATTTTGAAATGATTTGAATATAAAAGTTATTTTTGAGATGGATCATACAAAAATGGGTCATTTTTATAATTATTTCTTAAAATAATGAAAACAAAAGAGACAAAATAGGGTGCGGAGCCAAAAAAAAAAAAAAAAGGGTCAAAAGTGACAATTGAGACAAAAAAAATAATAAATTGGATCGACATAAGAAAGAGAGGCGGTGAGAGAGTGTCCTTGTGGTGATTTTTTTTTTTTTTTTTTTAAAAAAAGACAAATATATTGGAAACAAATATGATAAGCAATAAGAGAAGGCGGTTAAGACCCATTTGTATATTTATATATAAGGTTAACAAAGGCGAGAAACACAAGAGGGGTTGTTCGACCATAAAAAAGAAAAAAAAAGGCAGGAAAAAAAAAAAGAAAAATAGAAGAAGAGAGAAGAAAAAAAGAAGAAAATTTTGTATGAATAATCAAAATATTTGGATATCTGATTTATCCAGTTAAATAATTTTTATTTCAATGAAATTTGGATTTCAGAAAATTAGTTAATTTTTTTTTTATAAATTCTAAATTGAGTTTTATGTGATTTTAGAATAAATCCAGAATTATAAAGAATCATATGAGAGAACCTATTTTAAATCCAAATTTGTACAAAGGAATTATGTGAGTGGATAGTTTTATTTTAATTAAATTGATTGAATTATGTTTATTTATATTTTAGGTTTTATTATTCATTAAAAATAAATTATTTATTTAGTTAATTAAGTTTACAGAATGTAAATTATGTTTTATGATTAAAATGAGAATTTATTGCGTACTAGTATATATGTGTTATGAGTGTTTTTACGATCATACTAAATGGACTGTCAAAAGTCTGAAAGACAAGCCCAATGACCCGAAGGCCTAAAAGGCCCAGCAATCTGCTCGTCTCTCTATTCGTCCTTTTACTCGATAATCTGCTCGTTGTTCAGCTCGATAATCTTCTCGGATATCAGATTGTCCAAGTATTTATTTATCAGCTCGTCCATGAGCCGTTTATGATGTTGATTGTCTACTTGCTTATCTGCTCACCCAACTGCTCATTTATTAGCTCATTCATGAGCCCACTTATGAGATCGACGGTCTGCTGATTCATCAGATCGTCATCCAATTCGTCTATCATCTCGAACAGTAGTCCGAAATAAGATCAATTTGACAGAAAGTCTTATTCGCTCATTAGCCTGATAAGACATCATTCTCGTTAAAAAGCTCGCTTCAGTCACATCTCTCAGAGTGTAAGTCAACTACAGTCAGAACTGTCAGATCGGTTACAGCTCAATGCGTAACATACACGTCAATCCCGTCAGAAATTACAGCATGAATTACGAAAATCTCACCTAACCAGCATGGGGTTACCATTTAAACACATGTTTTAGTAGAATTAGGCCTAACAAATGTCAGCTATATTAAATGTAATTCATTATTTCATTCTGATTTACTGTACATTGTCTTATTATATATTATTGTAGCTCATCCCATTCTCTATAAATAGGGGGGATTTTCATTGTAAAAAGATAACAATCTTTGAGTGTCGTTACTCTGTAGAAATAATGAGAGAGTGAACAATAGACGTAGACATTTTTTTTAGGCTGAACCACTCTAAAAATCCTGTGTCTACCTTTCTTTCTCTTACCTTTTCTCCTTCGTTTTCTTTTCATTTCATCCCTGCAGTACTGGACTCAGACGAACTTTGGTTGACTGATATTGAACATCAACATCTTTGGCATTAAAGGAAGGGCTCATCTGCAGCTTCACCACCATTGCTCTTGACTTATAGAGCTCGTTCGTTAGTCGCCATAGTCAGACGAAAAATCATTAGGAGTTTCGACGCAGTTACTGACCATTCCGAGCACTCAGACCAGCAAAGAGACACCATGCCTACTAGAGGACTACCTAATAGGAGTGCAGGAACGTCTAACGCACCTACAGCTGGAAATACTCAAGGTATGCCTCCTCTTCTCACCCGTCAACCTGTACCTAATGTTATTGGAGGAGATGTCATATAGGTGCTACAACAGCACTAGGAGGTACTTAAGAATACCATGATGCAGCTGGTAAATGAAGTAAGAACACTGATTTAGACCCAGGCTCAAGTTGCCCAAAGACCGCCTCAGGTTGCTACGAAGAAAAACATCTCGCGAAGACAACAAGTTGAGGCCTTTGTCCTAAATGAGAGAGTTATCAGGGGATCAATTCAAGACGGGTCGTTTCATTCCTCCAGCGTACAATCCAATGCTCCGAGTGCTTGGTTTCAACGAGCTCGTAACAATGAAAAAGGGACTCACCCTTCAGGATTGAGGGCGAGGGTGAGCCAGGATAGATATTAGCCGGAAGAAATGAACCATGGATACGTGCAAGTCTTAGATCGTAGAGATGAGGCCTGGTAATAGAGGTTCGCGAAGAGAAGTTGTACCAGACAGACGGGATATATAATCCACTATCAAAAGAGCTGAACCACAAAGTCCACTAGTTAAGGAGTTCCTTCAGAGTATTCAGCAGCTTAAAGCATGACCCAAAGCCCATGAACAGGGGAGTTAAAGGGGAGAGAGGGCTCCATTCACCTCGGAGATCGAGATGGAGCCGCTTTCCCCTAGATTCAAAGTTCCTAACATTCCGTAATATAATGGGGACGCTGATCCTTATGACCATCTCGACGCTTTCAACATCCAGATGGACCTACAAACCACCAGCTTGCTCATCAAATGTTGCGTTTTCCAAGCGACACTTGGAGATGTTCCATGGACATAATTCAGAACCTCCCACCTCGCAACATTAATAATTGAGAGGAGTGTCAACGAAGATTTCTGAACCAGTATAAGGCACTGAAGAGGCAGCTCGCGCCACCATGCCACCTTGCTACTATCTTACAACGTCTTGGTGAATTGTTGAGAGACTACATCGGTAGGTTCAGACGCGAGGTGAATAATATGGAAAGCCATATGGACGATGGGATCTTGATAGCTATCTCAGTGGGACTAAGAAAAGACGAGAAGCTATACGAAAGCATTTGTAAATCCCTAGTGAAGGACCTAGGGGAATTTTATGAGCGAGCAGCGAAGGAAATAAGGTGGGAATAAGCATTTGGCCCCAATAAGGCAAAATTCATAAAGATGAGGCTAGTAGCTCCAATCAGGGGAAAAAATGAGCAATAGAGGAAACAACCTTGGGGGTCCAAGAAACAACCATCAAATTGCAAGGAAGGCCAGAAATGGGCTTGGATCGAGGAATAACTAGAGGCGCGAGCGACCTCAGCTTCAAGGTTGTTATAACAGATATAGTGTCTTGTTTGATACTCAAGAGAGGATCTTTGCAACTGAAAAGAGTAGAGCAAACTTTGGAAGACTGATTTCTATTCAGACTCCTGAAGGACGTAGAGATAGGAGCAAATTTTATGCCTATCACAACAAAGTAGGGCATACTACCTTTGATTGCTAGGTGCTGAAAGATGCCATAGAAAATCTGATCAGAAAAGGTCGTTTGAGGGATTATGTTGTGCAACCTCCGGGGCGACCATCCCAGTAGCAGTATCCTCACCAATGACAACAAGAGCAGCAGCCAGCACAACAAGTGCTTGACCTTGAGCACGAAACTGCTGTGAGGACGATCCATACTATCCATAGGGGTCCTCATATGGCAGGAACATCTAATAAATTGCAGGAGCGATATGTGCTTGAGGCTAATCACATCCAGCTTACAGGTCAAAGAGAGTTAGAATGACCTATAAATAAGGCGAGAAGGGCGTATGAAGAGATCATTTTCACAGAGGAAGATGCCTGGGGAGTTCACTGACCCCACAATAATGCCTTGGTGATCCGAGCCCGTATTGAGAACTCAGAGGTCAGGAGAATTATGATCGACGTCGGGAGCTCGATGAATGTGATATATAATGAGTGTTACGACCAGATGGGGATCCCTTGAACCTCTGTATGGTTTCACTGGAGGTACAATCACTCCTATCGAGCAAATCAAACTATCTGTTACTCTTGGAGATGCAGCTCACCAATCAACTGTGCTCGCGGACTTCTTAATTATTAACTATCCCTCAGCTTATAATGTGGTGTTGGGAAGGCTAGCGATGAATAATCTGGACATAGTCAACTCTATCAGAACCCTTACAGTGAAATTCACAACTCCGAGCGGGATAGGATGTGTGTGAGGCGAGCAGTAGCTAGCTTGTCGTTGCTATGTGGACGCAGTAAAGATGGGAGCAAAGGGAAAGAAAGTGAATGTGGTCTCAAGGCACGAGCTGCAGACAATTAGTACTTCGGGGGGTTAATCATGATCTGGACCCTAGGGAGATTGATGCGTATCAGGCCACAGGTCCAGTAGAAGAACTGAAGGATATTCAGGTCGACGAGGTAGATGTTGAGAGATGTCTCAAGCTGGGCAAGAATCCGGTCCCTTAAGCAAAGGCCTAGCTGGCTGATTTTCTTAAGGCGAATTTAGATGTGTTCGCTTAGAACCATGAAGACATGGTGGGAATTGATCCAGAGGTGATGATGCACAGACTGAATATAGGCCCCCACCACAAGCCAGTTTGCCAAAAGAGGAGACCTATGACCCGCAAGCAGTATGAAGCCCTAAAAAATGAAGTAAACAAGCTCCTAGCAAGCAAGTTTATCTGTGAAACTTATTACCAAATCTGGGTAGCCAATCCCGTACTAGTAAAAAAGAAGAATGAGAAATGGAGAACTTGTATAGACTTCACGGACTTAACCAATGCCTGCCTAAAAGACAGCTTTCCACTACCCAGGATCGATCAGCTTGTAGATGCAACAGTTGGGCATGAGCTCTTCAGTTTCATAGATGCTTACTCAGGGTATAATCAGATTCCTATGAATCCTGAAGATGAGGAACATACCTCGTTCATCATAGACCGCGTCCTATATTGCTATAAGGTAATAGCCTTCAGATTAAAGAATGCAAGGACGACCTATCAGAGGATGGTAAACATGATGTTCGAGGATCTGATCGGGAAGACTATGGAAGTATATGTCGATGATATGTTGGTAAAATCCAAGCAAGCTGTTGACCATGTTCGTGACCTCGATGGGATGTTCCAGATTTTGAGGAAGTACCAAATGAAGCTCAACCCCCTCAAATGTGCTTTTGGAGTGGCTTCGAGTAAATTCCTAGGGTTCATGGTGAATAACAGAGGAATTGAGGCCAACCTAGATAAAATAAAAGTCTTGCTCGACATGAGGTCGCCAACAAAGATGAAAGAGGTACAGAGCCTAAATGGTCAGGTTGCTGCCCACAGCAGATTTGTCTCCAAAGCCATAGATAAGTGTGTTCCATTCTTCGAAGTCTTAAAGAAGGTGAAGAGCTTTGAATAAACGGAGGAATGCGAGATGGCGTTCCAGTAGTTGAAGGAATATATGAGGCGAGCCCCACTTTTGTCAAAACCTAAAGAAGGGGAAATTCTGACAATCTACCTTGGGGTATCTCAACATACTCTAAGTGCAGCCTTAATTCGAGAATAAGACAGAACGCAATTCCCTATCTATTATGTCAGTAAAAAGCTCGTTGATGCTGAAACAAGGTACACCCTAATAGAAAAGCTCACATACTGTCCCGTGGTGGCATCCAGAAAGTTGCATTCATGTTTCCAAGCACATAAAATCAAAGTGCTGACTAGGTATCGGTATGGATAATCCATAATTTATACTGGGCGACCGACCTGTTCGATATGAATACTATGGATTATTCATACCGGTAGGGTCGGAGCCCGGTATGGATAATCCATTTATTTAATTTTGAAAGGATTTTCCATACCGGTTGTGATCTGCCCGTATGAATAATCTGAATCTTTTAACCCCGCCGGGCATTTCTCCCCATTTCCACCTTTTTCTTTCTCTCTCTCTCTATCTCTTTCTCACACCTTTTCTCTCTAGAAACCCTAGCAGCCGCTGTCGCCATCTCGTCGCCGTCCGATGTCCCCGCTGTCATCCTTCGTCGCAGACCCGCCGATGAGTGCTCTTTTCTTCTTCTCCTCCTCCTCTTCTTCTTCTCTTCCGTTTCATCTTCTTCTTCTTCAGTCTCCTCTTCGATCTTCTTCTATGGTTCTTCATCTTCTTCTTCTTCGTCTTGTTGTTCTTCGTTGACTGAAGGTGACAGTCGAACTGCTGTCCGACCGCCGGAGCGCCAGTCCTCAGATTTGTGTTTGAGGATCAGATTGATTTTATCAAGGCATCTGTGATAGACGGTGACAAGGTCTGTAGATAAATTTGTTTACTTGTAGAGTGATATTTATAAGTCTACTTTTACATGTTTATTGAACAATTTTCTGTCTTATTTGCAGTTTGAAGATCTGCCTGGAGAAGTACCAGAAAAGTCTAGGGAAAAATCAGCTTTGAAGATGCTCTAGGTGTGCATTCCAGTTCATTTGTAGTGTACAATTTCTCCTTGATTTTACCTTTTAATTTCCTTATGTTCAAGTAACTGGTAAAAGCATCTCGCGTCAGCACGCATGAACAAAATCTATAATGGAGGAGAAAATGTTAAAACATATGAATTTAATGAAATAACAAGAAGTCATTGGGATACTTATAGGAGCTATTACATTTTTGAATTTATGATGTTGGACGCAACATATTTGAAGTTGTCGTTGTTGTGACGGTTGTTTATGAGAGCTGCTGTTGTGACGGTTGTTTTCGAACCATTTGAGTTTGTTATATGTTGTTTATGTGGTTGGATCTATCATTTGTTGACATTATTATTCTGCCATTATGGAAGCCCCATTTGTTTTAATAAATATTGTGGGACTTAATTCAGACTCAATTCAGCCCCATTTGTATGCTTTGATTTGTGACTTGTAGTTGCTGTTTTCTAATGCCCACCACTACCATCCTCTTATATTGATAGGGAAGTATGTCTAGGATGTCTTTAATTTTGAGTTCAGGTATATATATATATATATATATATATATGTAGTTGAGAATGATAAATAATAGTTATGGAGTAATGTATATATTTTTATTCTCTCACAAAGCTGTAATATCCGTTGTTCATGCAAATATATTTTTACTAATATTTTTTGTGCTGCTTTGTTTCTTTGTTACAAATGAGAAGTCCATAAAACAGATGTGGTAGTATCTACTTAGATAGTCACTATAACGCCTTTTGATTCCGGTTCATCAGATATCATTGACTGCTTTTGTGTCATTTGGGCAGTTGACAGAGTGTTTGAACTAAGATTCATGGTTATCTAAAATCATATATGGTTTTATGCTTTTTCTGCAACTTTGGACTTGATTGTATAAATGGCTATGCTGACCATAGTTCTTAGGATAGATCTTACTGTTGTTTGCTCTTATTTGTGTACATTTCTTCAAAGTCTGTTACAGTGGAATAAAAAGAAATATTGGAAGATTAAGGTGATTTTAGGCTTCCTTTTTCTGATTGAATTTTCTTTATTATTTTGTTCCCTTAACAAGGAATTTAGTCTATTATTCATAATGGTTCCATGTATCTATTGTGTAACATTACTTCTAGAATTGCTGAGTTTTTTAAATGAGTTTATTGCTTATTTATTTTATGACACATAGCTTATACATAAAGAATTCATATTTTTGCTCAATTAGAAGTTACTAAAATTGTATAATATATATTGTTTGTAACTCTTTCAATATATGTACTGTTTGTGGAGAGACTAAGTCTCTATTTCTGTTGGATCCGTTGTGAATTACTTTAGTTTACAGGTGAATTAAAATTTTGGAAAGTTCGAAAAATAGGGAAAACTTTGTCAAAATTTTTGCAAAATTGATTGAGTTTATTTGTATTGTTTTATATATAGAGTTTATTATCCATGTGTTTGTTACTAATATATGTTATTTCTATAACATTTTCAGATATCGGTCAAAGGTACATCTAGTGGTCCGTCTTTAGGTGCATCGAGTGGTGAGAAGAAAATAAAGAAAATGTCCCAAGTGATTATATTTATTTTGTTAACATTTTGAAATGATTATATATAAATGGATTTTTTATGTATGTTGTAATAATATTCATTTTAATATAAAATTATATATATTTTCTGAAAAAAAAATATGAATATATTTTTTTAATATAAAAATGGTATCCATACCGGGCATGTGCTCGGTATAGATAATTGTATCCATATCGGGCACATGCTCGGTATGGATAATCATATCCATGGGTTGACCCTCGGGTCAATCCACTTTCGATATATATTCATATCAGGTATGACCCGGTATGGTTACCAATATATATACCGGGCATGTGCCCGGTATGGATATTTCTAGTAACCATACCGGCTCTATCCACGCCAGGCACTCCGCTTGGTATGGTTACGACAACTAGTGGTAGGTGATGGTCACTTGGACGAACTTGAATGGTGCAAGAGGTTAGTGCTCTTGGAGGAGTCGCAAGCCATGTCCAGAAATTTGGCCACTCTCTCACTAGCGGTTGGTTGTAAGTTATGGTCGCAAGCCATTTCCAAGTTGCTCCTAGCAACTCTTGCTTGCGTCTGGCACGAGCCATGGTTACTACTTAGGGTTGTTGTTCATGCTTCAACTGCTGCTTGTGACTCATATCTTGTTTCATCTTGTGATAGTCTAACCTTCAGATACTAATTCAACCATAACTTACTCTAGAAAATTCCAATTTATGAACCGTCAGTGATTTTAGAACTAGACATTTGTACCTTTAATTTGATAGGTTATGACTTATGTAACCCGAACTATACACTTCATATGAGCTCATGCAAGTCACTTCACTATCAGTCCAAACATCTACCACTTTAACTCATTTCTTCTTGAACTCTAAACTTTGACACCAAAATACAAAACAGTATAAAAGTACCAATTTAACTTGAAAACATAACATCAATATTAGGTAAATTGGGTGGAAAATATTTATAATTATAACCTAATTAAAAGTAATAAATGATATCAAATATACACATCTTATCAAGAGTGCTTAGTTTTGATATGATTAAATATTTTATTAAGAGTGCTTGGATTTGATATGAATTGAGTGGCAATTAACATGGTATAATATGGGAGCCCTATTTAATTAACAAGTTGCTTACTAATCAATAATGAAAAGCAAATGAAATTAAGTTCCAATAGAAAGGGAATAAGGATGAGTCTGAACTAAATTACAAGCATTCCACTATTTACTAACTTTTAGGAATTAAAATTGATATCAAAATAAGTTTCTTTTTTAATGTTTACTAAACTAAAAAGTAGGGATAAAACAAAATTAATTACAAATATGAATATATAATTTTAATATGTAACAAAAATTTTCATTATTTCTTATAACATTATTATCATAATAATTAATAGTATTTTTGTTTGGTTAAATATTGATAAAAATTAATGACCAATTATATTATGCAAATTTGACAACATTATTAAACACTTTCTTATTAGTGAAGTTCTAGTAGATTTTAATTTCTAGTCATACCATTATAGAAATTTGGATAAACCGTATACAACATTAAGAGTTCATGAAAACTATACCAACTGCTTCTTTTCGTCCTTAAAGGTATTGCATATGAGCAAAGAGAAAGGTTAATATGAGCAAAGCATCTCCATCGCTCTTTTGTTAGGCATCTTTCTTTTTTATTTCTATGCTCTTTAATCCTCTCACTCAAACACAAAATCTTGTATGAGTAATTATGATGTTGTCGAGACTAGAATCTAGAGTTGTTATTGCGTGAAGAAAACAACGTGGTTTTTTTTTTTTTTTTTTTTTTTTTGTCTTTTTAAATATTAATTGAGGATGTATTAATAAAATTACATGAATTTCATGTTGGGATTTGTACTCTAAGAGCTTGTAATTATGTAAACAGTTTTAATAAATATTAATAAAATATTTATTTTATTCAATTTATATATTTTGTAAAAATTGTATGTATCATGAGAAACATCCTTGATTACTGATGTAATTTCAAACTAAGTATATAAGTGTTATATACAAATGGATTTAGTTTGAGATAAGTAATTTAAAAAATCTGTTGAAAGCAAATTAAGCTAGGTACTTTATTTGTGGTAAATCTACAGTTGCGATTCATTTTGTATTCGGTACGATAGTTTTATCCAAAATTATTTATGTAGTGACATGAAAATGGAGGCACCTTAAATAATATAGATTATATAAGACTGGACCATAATAAATATAAGTCTTTTATCAATATTTGTTAAACTTAGAAATTTATATTTTTCGACAAGATGATCATATATGAATTGATCTTAATCTTGAGTATATTATGGACTCCTGGTTGTTGAGTTATATCCTTTAATTTACATGGGTGAGATCGGTGTAGATACCCGATCAATAATTTCGTACTTTGAGGAAATGATTTAGTAAATATTTGGAAACATTCTATACAATATTAGAATCTACTCCTTCTTGCGAGAAGTAGAGAAGTAGTTCTCTTAAGGGTTGATTCAGGTCTTGAACAATAAGAGCACTCAACTTTCCGTTCATATGTAAACGGAAAAATAAATTCATAAGTTGTTATGTATGTATTGTTCATTGGAGAATCAATGGTGCTTAAGGATTAAGATATAATTAGAAGGGTAAAACAGATATTTTGATATAACTCTAATTATGAACTATTTGTGGAGGGTCAAATCATATGTAGTGATAAATCAATGGATAAGAAACTTGTATATAGAATATTGTAATTGGACCATCTAATTACAACTGTTACATAAGTAGCAAAATATGTGTTCACTTGGTGTTTGAATAATATTGATTATTCAAATTATTTAATAATTAATTAGTTAATTATTAATTATGAATTAATAATTATTTAATTAATTTTATAAGAGATCTTGAATTCAATTCTCAATAGTGACCGGGTATAAATTAATTATGAATTAATTAGAAGTCACAAGTTTGATTTCAAAATATAACATGAATTAATTATGTTATATGGGACAAAAGTTTAATTTTAATAAACATAGAGTTTAACATTAAATTTGATTAATTAAAACTCTAAGTAATTGTCTATAAATAAAAAATAAATAGTTTTCTTTTTCTAATAGAAGTTGTTTTGATTTTTGTTGTACGTTTTTTGAAACAGAAAAAAAAAAAAAAATTTCTCTACAGTATAATACAAAGAAGAAGAATCTGTATCTTTCTTCTCTGTATAACCAAAATTAAAACTCACATCTTACATATATTGTTTATTCCTTTTAGAAAATAAATCAATAGAAAATGAGCATAATTCTATATAACTGTGTCAACTCACTTGTTTCTTGGTGTAGAGACATATCAAGAAAGGCTAAGTGGTGAGCATTCCACAGAGATCAATACATAAGATAAAAGTCTGATTTTTATTTTTTTTATATTATTTTATTTCATTGTTTTATGGATCTAGAGTTCTTGAGTTTTTGTAAAAATTTTTAAAACTCAATATTCCGTAAAATTCTTATTTTTAACAAAAACAATTGTTGTTTTTCCCTTGATTTTCAAGATGAAATGAGGGAATTAAGTTTATTTTCCAATAAAAACTTGATCACTAATTTTGACATGGGGTTAAGTTCATATAATTAAATTTTAAAAAATTTTAGTAAACACTGGAATTTTAAATCTTTGAGTCAAGTTCTCTTTCTCTATCTTGGAATTCGAATTAATAAACATGCCGTAAGAGTATTTGAGAGGCAAATCCTCACATATGATGATTGGTGGCTATTAGTTGGATCAAGTCTCCTAGTGTGATTATTATTGTTTTGCTACTTGAATTCATCTTTCTATTAGGAGTGGGGTCATACGACAAACTCGTGGATTTTATATTCAAACATATGTGTTAAGAGCATTTAAATATTATTGTTATGTAATCTCCTAATAGTTTAGTATCTTGTACAATCTCAATATTTTGTATACATAGTTTGATTATGAATTACCTGCTAATAACAGATTGTTGACTATTCAAAGATTAAAATATACTCTGTCTACAACTGCTCATACGAATACTACATGTTTTACACAGATATCAATGTCTAAACAGCCAAGGGAAGTTCTCCTTGTACACATGACCACAAGTCCACAATGAATATACTCGAATCTAGATATGACCACGGTTCGGTTCGGTTCCGGTTCTGGTTTTGAACCTACGGTTTCGGTTCTTAAAAAGCTAGAACCGGAACCTTAACCGAAATAAAACGGTTCTGATTCGGTTCTAGAATCATCGGTTCTATAACGGTTTCGATTCCGATTCCGGTTCCGGTTCTATAACGGTTTTGGTTCCGGTTCTGAAACCTTTTTTTAAATGACAATTTGAAATTTAAAAATTAATATATTTTAAAATTAAAAAAATAAATCAATACCGGATACACAAACGAAATAAAAAATTTAATTATTTAAAGGTCAACTTACTCACAATCACATTACCAGATTATTTACTGATTTACCCTCAGTCCCTCACTGACTCACGTGAGTCATTGACTCTTCTCTCTCTGACTCTCTCTCTCTCTCTCTCTCACTCTCTCGTCTTTTTCTTCTTTTCTATTTCTCTGTTAGGTTGTTTTCTTCTCTCTCTCTCTTCTCCTTCTTCTTCTCATTCTTCTCCTTCTTCTCTTTGATTTTTTTGTTTCCGATCTGGGTTCTGGTGGGTTCCAGCCCAGATCGGTCTGGGCTGGGGATCGGGTTCTGGTGGGAAACCCAGATCGGCGTCTGGATCTGGGTTCTAGAAACCCAGACGTCGATCTGGGTATCATGGAAACCCAGATCGGCGTCTGGGTAGACGCCGATCTGGGTTTCCCCAGATCGACGTCTGGGTTTCCATCTGGAAACCCAGACGTCGATCTGGGTTGAACCCAGATGGAAACCCAGATCCAGACGGGATCAGTGTCTGGGTTTGGAAACCCAGACGCCGATCTGGGTTTCCATCTGGGTTCGAACCCAGATAGACGTCTGGGTTTTCCAGATGGAAAACCCAGACGTCGATCTAGGTTTGGAAACCCAGACGTCTGGAAAACCCAGACGTCAATCTAGGTTTGGAAACCCAGACGACGTCTGGGTTTCCAGAACCCAGATCCAGACGCCAGTTCGGCGTCCAATCTGGGTCTCTGGAAACCCTCTGGGTTCTCTGGGTTTCCAGAACCCAGATCTGACTGCTTGCTTACAGTCAGTGGTCTGACTGCAGTCAGACCACTGACTGCTTGCCCGTTGGGGCCATACGGGCCACGCGGCCCGAACGTTGGCCCCAACGATTTTTTCTGTTTTTTTTTTATATTTATTTATTTAAGAACCGGAACCGAACCGGAACTGCCAGTTCAATTCTGTTCCGGTTCCACCGGTTCTTGAACCGGCGGTTCCGGTTCTAATTTTAAAAGAACCGGAATCGAAACCGCTACAGTAACGGTTCCGGTTCGGTTCTGAACCGGAACCAGAACCTTATGTTCTGGTTCCGATTCTGCAGTTACGGTTCGGTTCGAACCGCACGGTTCGAACCGAACCGTGGTCATGTCTACTCGAATCACGTTGGCATTTTATATGTATTGTTACATCAAATGAATTCTAAATACTAAGAACACCCCTTTTATGGATGAAATACAATATAAAATTAAAACATAAAAGCTTTTTAGGAATCAAAGCAGAGATACCCAAAACATAACTTAAAAATATGACCTCGCAACCATCAAATTAAACTGATTTCACAAGTTGAAGCGCACCTTGCACCTTTCCTAATTCAATCATAACGATTTATCATTTTTTAAATAAAATGAATATTAATTACGTTTTTAACAAAGAAACCAAAAAGGAAGTGGAGACTTTGCCCCCTAAAAAAAAGTTTGAATAATTATATACTTAAAAACATTCATAAAAAAGGTTATTTATGGTGGTTATGTGATGAGAACCTCGAGTTTCACTTTTAGGATTTTTGTTTTAGGACTTTATTTAATTTTAATTAGTTATTTTATTTAATTTTGATTAAGTTATTTTATTTAATTTAGGATTAGTATTTGATTGAATTAGGATTAGTTATATTATTTTAATTAATATTTATCTTTTTGTTAATTTAAAATTAGTTTTGTTTTAGGATTGCATTTCACTAGGAAGTCATGTTTCCTAGGAAAATTGGAATTAGTTAGCTATAAATAAGAGATTAGTTTAGAATTATTATTATGGTTTTTCGACTTAGAAGAATTAGTAAAACCCTATAGATTTTTCACGTAACTTATCTTTGTTTTTAAGCTTTTCTGAGTCGCAATAATTGAGATTGTTTGGACTAGATTCAAATTATTTCGTAAAGTTAATTCTAAATTATTTCGATTTTTTTGAGAATTCGTTTTGAGATTTACTTGGACGAGAGTTAGGTGAATTTTGTTATCTAATTTTAGAGGATTAATTTGCCAAATTCTGTGAGTTGCTTAATCTGAAATCTAAATTGTCTTGGAAAGTAATCTTGGGCAATTTAAGTTTCTTATTGGATCTTTAGATAGTTCCTATGCATCAGTTTTCTTTGGGGATTGTTGTTATTTAGTTTTTTTTTTTTTTTTTCATACAATTTACAGTAAAAACAACTCGAACTAGATTTTTATCAGACTAAATAGATGTTCTTTTTCACTAAATTACATTGGACGATGATAGATTTATTGTTACTCGATTGTGAAATTACTTTTTACAAAATTGATGTATAATTTAATTTGATTGTGTAATCAAATATTAATATAGAGTAAACTTGAAAGCAACTATCTTATTATATTGGTTTTACATAGTAATATCATATTATCTAATTATTGTCCATAATTTTATATATTCTTCTTTAATCTTAACATAATGTTACAAATGAATTAGCTTTATTGATCCCCACTCAAAACCCAACAACCTGAGCAGTTCAATTTTATGTGTGATAAGAAAGAAATGAAGAAGGTTCCATTTTTCTATCCGGAAATGCACTGTTTTTCCTTTTAGTGTTACGACCACTTTTAAAAACTGTGAAATAGTACCGTTACCCGACATCCGAAACACTACCTCTTGAATTTTGAAATCTTGATCTAAATGACGAAACCACCCGTGAACTCACCGTTACTCATTAAATCGAACAAAACTAATAACCCACGGGGAAAACAAATCGAAGAAAAACAAATTCAAAACCAGCAGCTCTCGTCTCTCACATCTTTTGTCTTTTCAGTACAGGCACTCTGTTTCTTCCATCTATCTCCCAAGATACCACCCCTCAAGATTTCTACAATTCTCCTCCTCTCTGGTCCTCTCGGGAGAACCACCACAACCACTATAACAGCCCATTTCACGGATTCTGAAAACGGGCGGAGGCAGAGGGTGCTGATGGAGGCACAGGAGTTCGGCGACGTAGACGAAGCGAATTTCGCCATTGATGGTTTGAAGAGAGGGTCTCAGGTGAGGATCAGGAGGGCTAGGTTCTTGTCGATGATTTGCGGCACCGGAGGACGCATGGGTATGCTTACCTGAGACCCTTTCTTCTTGGACATTGTTTCAAATCTTTATATCTTCACTGGTCTTGACGGATTCTGAAAACGGGCGGAGGCAGAGGGTGCTGATGGAGGCACAGGAGTTCGGCGACGTAGACGAAGCGAATTTCACCATTGATGGTTTGAAGAGAGGGTCTCAGGTGAGGATCAGGAGGGCTAGGTTCTTGTCGATGATTTGCGGCACCGGAGGACGCATGGGTATGCTTACCTGAGACCCTTTCTTCTTGGACATTGTTTCAAATCTTTATATCTTCACTGGTCTTGATGGGTTGTTGTGATGGGTTGTTGGAATGTGTAAAGATTTGTTGGGATGTAGGCATTTGATGAAATTTATAATTTTGAAGAAGTTTTACAGCAGCACAAATATAATTGATTTTTCAAAATTAGATAGACTTATGTAATATTGTGAATTGGGATGTGGGATGTGGGCATCTTAATCGTACTTAGCACCATTAGCAGTTTAATGGCGACTGATTGTCCTTGTTTGATTAATCTTGTTACATTTCTAGACTATGTTGGTCTATGATGGTGTAATATGGGTTTATCACTGTGTGTGGGGACTAGATGGACTTATGCTTGGTATACATATTGATATTTTTCCCATTAATGCCAATAACATCCCTATTCCATTACATTAATTTGTTGTGCTGTTAACCAAATTTTTCTTTGTCTAGGTGTTGCATTTTCAATACATATTTTCAAATATATACTTACAATCCTACTGTTAATGGTGCTCAGTACGATTAAGATGCCCACATCCCACATCCCAATTCACAATATTCCATTATTGATTTTTCAAAATTAACATAAACTTTGTTAACAATAGAGAAAGCTTGCATATCTAAAATTTCTTTTGAAGGTAATTTGGAATGTGATTTAAGATGCTGATATATTTAATTTTAATTATTTATTTGTCTTGTTAGACTCCAAAGGTTATATAAGTTATTAATTTGTGTGTTCGTGAAAGTCATCTATGGAAACTATAATCTGTAGCATTATGTTTTTGGATGCTCAACAATTAAAAAATATTATGTGCTAGGAATTGAACCATGAACTTGATTTGTTTGAAATGTGAAAATTTTCATTCCTTGTTTAGCCTTGTCATGCTTTCCTCAATTATATATTTTCAGTATTGGATGTGTCAATTTGTCTTCTGTATGTGTGTATATTTTAGTTTTCAAATTAAATCGGTTTTTGCATGGTTGACATGGTGGTTACTTTACATTTGGATTATTTTCTGTATCTACTATTATGAAAACAAGTTTTTGGTATGCTGCATGTTTGGTTATTTGCATATTTGACGAACATATTATATTACTGGTTTTAGTGGAATTCTTTCTCTTATTTGAGGTAAATCGTGTTACTTAATTGGAGTATATTTTTACTGTCTCCATTATGTCTATATAATTACTAAAAGTTTATGTGTTTGAGCACCATTTCTGTGGCCATATGGTAGTGTTATCTTGTTTTATAGACAACTTGTTCATGCTCTTCAAATCTTGCTTTTCTTGAGTTAATACATTCTTTTTCTTATTCAAAACAAATAAATTTATGTGCACTTCCACTTTATATTAAATTTTGATCTTCATGTCGTAGTCTTTACTGATTGTTAATTTGTTATAATAATTCCTTTGCTTTTTCATTCAGATACTACTGGTATAGTGAGAAAGATTGGAGGTATCTTCACTAAAAATCTAAGAGACTCAGGAAGGCTGGATGCAGTCTTTGAGGTCATCATGAACTGTTATTCTGTTATGGAGCTGTGAGTCTATATATTTGTTTAGCCTTATAGTCTGTTTTAATGTTTTAATTAGATATGAACTGTTTAGCTTAAACGACCGAAAAAAATAAAATAAAGTAAAAAGAAGAGGGTCAGAATGTTTTAGATTATGAACAACTTTTCTCATTCTTATTAGTGCGAATTGGAAATTTCTTTTAATTGACACATGCATTGAAAATGGGAGAAAGCACGGACATCTATTATTTGGCAAGGTTTACTTTGCAAACTTGCTTCTCTTATCTTGTCAGTGCAGTTATTGGCGAAGATGCTTAAATTTATATTAATTGTATCAAAACATTTAGATTTATTGTTGGTTCCTTTTAGTTCTTTAATAAATTAACTGGGATATGTCATGCTATTGCACCATTGTGAATAGTCTTCTAACTTTAGTTTGTCAAAATACGTTTTTTTTTATTTTATTTATTTATTTTAAATGTTTGGCCATGTTAGCCCTAATTAATGGCACTATAGTTTATTTTATATTTATTATTGTTGATGTTGTATCACTATTTTGTGTGTAATTTATATGTAAAGACAATAGATTTTGAAATTTTACTGATTTTTGTCCTTGATTGTCACTTATTACTCAATAATTTGTTGTTAGTCCCCTTTCTGTTTGTTTACTTTTAGTGGAATTATTGTCATTTGAAGAAGAAATTCCTCTAAATGCATGAATAATAATTTGCAGTTTAGGTACTCAGTATTTCTTGTATCACTTTATTATTTGTGGCATCCTTATCTCTTTTTTGTTTTCTTACTTGCTGCATTTCATCTTAAATTTGCAGCGGGCAACAATGAGCTTCCGATGAGTATTTCATGAACTATGAATTTTTCTTCAAGTATGGTTCAGGTTGAAATTTCACAGTATTTTTGTTTTGTTTCAAATTCATTATTAGGTTGCTTTAGTGTGTCCAATAGAGGAATATACGCGTATTATGATTGGTTGTCTTGACTAGAAGGTAGCCATGAAAGTCTGAACATGGTTTGAGGTTTTCAAAGGCTTGAATCCTAGTCAAGAGAGTGGAGAGACATTAAACATGCATAGTTGTGGATTATTAGTGGAGACTTTCCATGTGAGTAATTTGAGCCATTAACTTTTTTATTGTTGAGAGATGTTTTCTTCTAATTCCTAAACACTTTTCGTAAATTCTTGAATTGATTAGATTGACCTCTATAGGTTTTGTATTGGAAGGAAATAGCATGTCATACATTAAATAAACCGTTTGCTTTAAATGAAAAGTTTAACTACTTTTGAGAAATGATAGTAGGCTCTGCATGCTTAAATCAGTAAAAGGCCAAACACTTTTCCTTACCTTTATTTTGTGTGTGCCAATAGCCAATTTGAAGCCAAACATATAATTAACCTAAATATTTTTTTTCTTACCTTACATAAATCCATGTCCAAACTCGAAATAATTAAGCTTTATCCTTTAGAGCTTTGATTCACATGTGAGACTAAGAATTAGGCAAAAGAAGGTGGAGAATAAAAAAAAAAAAAAAAAAGACATATTTGATGAAGTGAAGTTGTGGCGAATTAAAAAAAAAAAAAAAAGGAAAAGAAAAAAAGTGTTGTGCATGCTTACAAATTGAAAAAAAAAAAAAAAAAAAGAAAAAGAGAAGAAGATGAAAAGAAAAAGAAAGTGCAAAAGCAAAAAGTGAAAAGAAAAAAAAAAGAAAAAAAAATTGTTGAAAAAGAAGAAAGAAGAAGAGGCTTAGGAGGGCGGAACAGTCAATAGAAGATCATTGCCTAAATAATCAATTTCTTAGAACTCATATTGTGATTCTAAGTTCATTTGATAACCACTTTATCCTTTCTTTCTTTTAGCCATTCACCCATTGACCTCGTTACAACCTAAGGAAAAGACCTAGTTGATCTCTTAAAAAGTTGAACTATTTTGTTGGAGTAAACAGTGTTTGACATGTTATTGATATCCGATTCCTTCCATGAGGTCCTTTGAATGCATATTAGCGGTCTTTCATTATTTATTCACATGCGTTGTAAAATATTTGTGATTTTCTTGTATATAATTTCCACCTCGCATGTGTTATAAGAGTGTTAAGCCTAGGTTATGAGAGAATGAAATGAGTGAAACCTTGTGAGAATTAGAGTTGAGGCGAAATAAATCCACAATATGCATGTATGATGTTTTCGAAGCTTGAATGCTAGGTGGTAAGTTGGAGAAGACTAAGAATTGTGTAAGGATCATTAATGACTTATTTTTAGTCTAAACACAAGATTGTGAGCGTGATGATTTTCTTGAGGATACATTGGATAACTTATCAGTGAGTTGAACAAAACGTACTGTTTGTGGGTAGCCTAAAAACTGCATCAATACGTGTAAGAATTGGAAGGTAGAGGAGTTTTGGCTGGGATTTTGGTGTAAGAATTGTATTTATGGTGAAATTTGAACGTCATCCAATCCTCCTATCTTTCTTGAAAGCACATCTAATCTTATATACCATAACAACTCAAAACAACAGAACTACTACTCTGGAGCTTCACTGATCCATGGTGTTCTCCATCTCTGACATATGTTGCTCTAGGTATGTTGATGTTTCAGCTCTATTCTTAATTCAATTTTCTTGTTTATCATTTCACATAGTTTTAGAGTTTCAAATTTTAAGTTTTTTCTAAACAGAACATGTAATTGTCTACTCAAATTTGAATCTTTTCTCTCTTATAGTTTTAGTTTCTAATTAGTATTGGCGCTGCTAGTGTGAGAATTTTTAGTCAAGTCAGATAAATTTAATTTTAGCCTACAAGAGTATATCAAGTAACGAATAATTTCATACAACAAAATTCATTTCTCAAAAAAATATATAGTGTTTAATTAGTATTAATTATGATAATTATGCTTGACTTGACTTGGTGTAAAACATTATGATGCAGTATGAAAGTTGTTGTGTGAGTGGATAAACAATTTGAAGATGTAAACAGGAAATGATGAGTCCACTAATAGTAAAGACAAGGGAAGATCAAATGGTGGAGTGAGAGAAAGTGGTGGTGATACACAAAAAGGCTTGGCCTTGGGGTCAAGTAGTAACAACAAGTGGATGGCATTTGAAAAACAAGTCTGAGATGAGAATAGATGATGAATGAAATAAAAGTGAAAAGAAGGAGAAGAGAATGGGCACTAGTATTGAAGTCAGACGAGGGAGAAGGTAGCTTCAAAGCAATTAGTGTGAGGGAGTCAAGAGAGGGCGATTAAATAGGTATTTATTGATAATAACTTTTTGAATTGTTTTTACATTTTAATTTCATATTGTTTTACTATTTTGTGTATCCTGGATTTGGTTTGCTTTGTGGTCTAGGAAGCTAGTGAAGAAGGTATGAAAGAGCTGAAACTAGATGTATACAAACATAAGAAGATTGTTTCTGTAGTTAGTTACAACACTACTACTAATTATATTAATAACAAACAAAATGGAAGATCCGGAGATACTCCTAATATTTTGGAAAACAACGGTTAGTATTTTAAAGATTATGTGGTTTCAATATCCTTTTTGAATGCTTTTCTTACTCTGGGGATTGTAAATTTATGTTAATTTGTATCATTATCGCTGATAGGAGCAAATGGTGAAAACAAAGAACAAGATAAGCAAACAGAGCAGAAAGTAGTATCGCCACCCTCTTGTGAAAAGGTATTTATATATGTTTGAAAATCCTTTGGTTGACAGGTCATCTTAAGTGGATGACTGTGATGGTCTCTGCTGAAGTGTAATGCAAAAGAATGGCTGGTGCATGGTTTGAGGTGTAATGCCAAAAACAAACAAGATATTTTGGCATACCTTTTCTTGTAAAATTTAGATTGACGGTTGTACATGCTAACATAGCCTACTTCTTAGAGTGGGTTAAAATTTCTGTCACCTCATTGTTTAACATATCTAGACTTACTTTAGATATTAAAGTTTGGCAATAGTACCCTAATCTCACTAGGGGAAGTTAAAGGATGTAGGATAGGTGAAAATTATGATGAGATAAACGTTTATTTTTGTTCCCCTTTGTCATCTACATAATTTGGATGGTTGTAAGAATTGTAAGAAGATGAAAGCATGGATAGGAATTAGTGTTGAATAAAATGATGTTCATATCATGTTCTGCTGTTTTTATGATTTTTTTATATGGCTTGGTTACAGCAGCAGAACAGCAGTTCGACATGATCATAATGCACAAGCTTCAGTGCAGAGAGTGACAAATGCAAAGCTGAAAGAGATAAAAGATCAAGTAGTTTGGCCCAAAGCATACTTGAAATTTGCACCAGCGGGTTTCAATTCTCACTTAGTAAAAGAGTTGAAAAAGCAGTTGGTGCTGCAATTAAAGGATTTTGATTTGTCAAAGAGGTACAAGACTAAAACTTCCTTTTGCTCCTGCAATTGAGTCAAGGATATGACAGATTTTGGAAAAAGCAGTTGAAAGTAGATTTTTTACATACTGATGTTGTTTATATATTATTTAAAATTAAATGGTGACAGGTATGACAGCTACGGATTATCAATCAACTGATTTAGAGCACTTAATGAAGTGTATCCACACTGGCCCGTCTGTTGAGGTGCAACGAGTAAGATGACTTTAATTTGTTTAAACCTAGTTTGTCAAACTTTATAGCTGTTATTAGTATACTGCTGGCCTGAGTAGAGGCTGATTAGTTATTCCATATTCATTTTTCATGGTTTTGTTAGGCGTTTGCATGCATATGGATGCTTGTTTATGCACTTTTTTTTTTTTTTTTTGGACATTGCTTATTTATGTACTTGAATGTATTACTTTGATGCATATAGATCTCATTTTTATGAGGCTTTGAGATAGGTAGGGTAAGGGGTGGCCTTGTAAATATGCATATTTTGCAATGATGTGTGTAGATATGTGCATAACTTTCCATTGTCTATGTAAATAGTAAGTCGGTAAGTCCTGAATTTGTGATCCTCTGATGGAATCATTTTTTGTGTTTATAGGTAGTTAATATTGCTTTGTTCAGCAGAAAAAAAAAGGGTAGTTGATACTATCATTGTACCCCTTATTATGATAAATTGGTTGCCACTCGATTTGTCATTTCATGACTCAATACTTTATAGTAGATTAAATAAAAATGACTATTAATTTTTACTCTAACCATGTGCAAGAACCAGAGAAAGTTATATTTCATGTGGTGACTAATTTGCTTAACCTCACGACAATATCAATGTGGTTCTTATTGAATCTTCGTAGCAAGGCTACTTTTTAGGTCCAGGGCATAGACGAATTTAAATGGTTGTCTGCTTACTTAAGTCAGCATTGAAGAAGCAAAATTCTTGTGATAATTAGATATACATCTACACTAAACCACCTTCGCTTTTATCTGCTAGATGTTTTCCCTGCATTGAATAAGATTGTACTCTTGGACCATGATGTGGTTGTGCAAAAGGATCTGTCTGTACTTTGGAGTGTTAATAAGAAGGGGAAAGTAAATGGAGTAGTAGAGACTTGTAAGGAAAGTGAAGTTCCGTTTTGTCATATGAATATGTTTATCAACTTCTCAGATCTACTGGTGACAAAGATGTTTAATGTCAAAGCTTGCACGTGGGCATTTGGGATGAATTTGTTTGATTTACGAGAGTGGAGAAGGAATCTACTTGCTGTGTACCATAAATATTTGCAGCTGGTAAGTGAATATATTTTCTTGTCTTACTTTGCTTCTTCTTGCTTCTTCCTCATGTTCTCCACCTAAGGTGAGCAAGAACTTGACAAATGTAAAACGTTGTGATGTGTTGTTATGAATTTGTATAGTGTTGCAAATGTAGAATAGATTTTTGTCTGCTTTATGTCCAAACGCATTTTAATTAAACATATTGACATGTTTCATTTCAGAGCTTGATTTGCTAATTGTGTTGCTTGAAGGTACTATAATTGACTAAAGTTGCCAAGCTGATGAAGGCACCTTCTGCCTGCAGTGGTAGCATAGGTGTTTCCGGAAACTTTTTACCTGCATCAGTAAATGCAACATGACTTTATTGAAAAAAAATCAATCTGTAGAGTGTTTCTTAATTTGCAGCCATTTTGGCCTGTAGTTTCGCAATCACTCGGTGCAATTGCAGGGTGGATGTCAAGTAATAGTCCTTCTTTACCTCACCCTATAGTGGCAGCAGTGCCTCCCAGTCTTGTGCAGCCCTCCAATGCTGGTAAGGATGTTCGAAACTGATTAGTGTTTTTTCTTCTCTCTCTAGGCTTAATATGTTATGTATATTACTTGAAAGTATTTTATTCATATGCAGAGCTGCATTCTTGAAACACCCAAGGACACCGGCAGGTGTAACAGCTATGGATTATCAATCAGCTGATTCAGAGCACTTAATAAAGTGTATCTGCATTGGCTCATCTGATGAGGTGTGATGAGTAAGATGACTTTAATTTGTTTAAGCCTAATTTCTCAAACTTTATAGTTGTTATTAGTTTATTGCTGGTCTGAGTAGAGGCTGATTAGTTACTCTATCTTCATTTTTCCTCATATTTTGACTGTGTAGATAACATTTCATCTTTGTTGGCATCTTTTGCTAGTGTAACACATACTCCCAATGTTTATTCACAAGATGACCTTGCTAAAACTGTTGTTCGGACCTTAAATGAGGGATCGAATGTCTTGAGCATGGACTTCCATCCTCAGCAGCAAACTTTTCTTTTAGGTTGAAACTTAGAAGCTGGGCTGTCTAATATCATTTCATATGGAGGAATTAAAAGAAGTCACTTGACATTCTTTTGTATGCTAAACTTTCAACCTTGTTTTTGTAGTCGGGAAAAATGTTGGTGACATCAGTCTATGGGAAGTTGGGTCTCGGGAAAAGATTGCACATAAACCTTTCAAGGTTTGGGAAATTGCAGCTGCTTCAATGCCTTAGCAGGCATTCACATATTTTGGTAAGTAATAGGCTTTACCTACATATTCAGACTAATACTTATGAAGACTTAAATAAATAGTAAACACCTTTGTACTTAGCACCATTAACAGTTTAATGGCAACTGATTGTCCTTGTTTGATTAATCTTGTTACATTTCCAGGCTATGTTGGTCTATGATGCTGTAATATGGGTTTATTGCTGTGTGTGGGGACTAGATGGACTTATGCTTGGTAAACAGATTGATTTTTTTCCCATTAATGCCAATTACATCCCTATTCCATTACATTAATTTGTTCTACTGTTAACTAAATTTTTCTTTGTCTAGGAGTTGCATTTTCAATACATATTTTCAAATATATACTTACAATCCTACTAGAGAACTAAGACAACATTTAGAGGTATGTTCTGTATGCTGAATATTGTGTTTGTCTACAATGGCTGTTACAGTTTATTGACAATTTCTTTATCTTTTAGATAGATGCTCATGTTGGTGGTGCTAATGACATTGCATTTGCTCATCCCAACTAACAATTGTGTACTGTCACATGTGGCGACGATAAGATGATTAAGGTATCCACTTAGAGGGTGTGATGTGTTTACTTGAAAAGAAGATTCTTTTTCAGTTTTTCCCCCTGTCACTTTCATATATTTTTTAATATTGATGGCTAGACTCCATGTAATTTCCTTTGTGTCGGGTTTGGTATGCTATAGGTGGTCACAAACAGTATAGTTTTGAAGGTTTGAAGGTCATGAAGCTCCTGTATTTCAGTCTGTCCTCATCATAAAGAAAATATCCAGGTCCATTTATTTTGAGTTTCGTCTTCAGTTATTATTATTTAGTACTTGTTTGTCATGGTTGGTCACAAGAAGAGCAAAAAATCTTGTTTTACATTATTCAGAAATAAGACAAGTTCCCTATTTTCCAACTCTCATATTATCCCTTTTGCTGCTATGTACATATGTGCAATTTATTTTCTCTACTGCAATTGATGGAAAGATTAGAACTTGGCTTTATGATTTCTTGGGATCTAGAGTGGACTATGATACTCCTAGGCATTGTGCACCATGATGGCATATATAGTGCAGATGGAACTAAGTATAACTTGCTTGTCCATAAGTTGGACTATTCCCTCTTGCTTTTTGTATCGTGTAACAGTTATCTTTATGACATTATCTTTCTTTTTTCCCCAATTTGAAAGCTGATAGAATTTAGCTGCCCAAGGCATCTCTTTTACTGGACAACTTGGAGAATTATCTGCGATTTGTGAGATGTTGATTTTAGCAATACATGTTACATATGGATATGACTGTTCCATTGTTCCTTACAGGCTCTTTTCATGTGGAACAAGTAAAGAGGGTGAATCCCATTTAGTGGAGTGGAATGAGACTTAAGGAGCCATAAAACGGACATATCCTGGTTTCAGGAAGCGCTCTTTAGGTGTTGTTTAGGTTGACACTAGAAGGGACCGATCTTTAGTTGCTTGTGATGAATTCCAAATTAAGTTTTGGGATATGGACAACATGAATATGTTGACAGCTGTCAATGCAGAAGAAGGATTGCCAGTTAGTATCCCTTACTTGTTTTCTAATATTTTTAAACAATAGACTTCTTGTGGTTGTTCTTATCGTTCCTCACTCTTCAGGCTAGTCCCAGACTAAGATTCAACAAGGTAGGATCTCTGTTGGCAATTACAAAGGGTAATAATGGCATATTTTTTATTGGAGAGAGTTTTGCTATCTGAAATCAATTATTCTGGTTGAAACATGCTATAATTCTTATAAATCAGTCAATTATAAGAATTAGAAGTTTCCAAATATCTATTTCTATTTATAGAGTTAGGTTTTCGCAATTATGTATGCTCTTGATTCATTAGGGGATATAATATCAACTTGTCTTTAAGATATGAAAATTCATGATTTTATCTGATTCAAATTAGTCTTAAATCTGAGAATCCTATTGAAGTCCATCATTGAATGCAAGGCATTGATGACCCCGAAAGGAAGTGTTGTGGGAGGTAACTGAATGACGTCTTATAGAATGATTCACAAAAAGGAGACCCTAATCTATATGTTTCCTACACTAATATTTTAAGTGTTTTTTCAATGTTGTTTCATGTTGAGAAGAAATGAAGGAGTTGGAAGTAGCTTGCAAGTACTTCCTCAATGCTTGCAAATCTCTGAACTTCACACACCATATATACATTGCCTATGTCTTGATGGCCTTCTGTCATGATAAGGATCCAAAGGTTTTTTGTTTTTTTGTTTTTTTTCACCCGTAAATATTGTGGTGTAGCTTTACGCTGTATAGAGCACTGTAGTTGTAGTAAGTTGCTACATGCTGGTGAAGTAACCACTTTTCTCCCTTAGTTGTGGCTCTCTTAATGCCATCTGTTTGGTATGCTATAGATGACTTATAGAAAGATGTGGAAGGTCTCTTTACTTTTGTTGTATATTCATGCAGCTAACACATAACGTTTTCGAAGTAGAATTGAAACGGTTCATGCATTAGTCTATTTACATCCTTAGCGAGTTTGTTTAGCCTGATCTTAATTACTTACAAATTATGAATATTAGGGTATTATTGAACACATATTTACACATAAAATAGGTGATCACATGTTCTCCAGTGGTACATGGAACCTCAGATATGAGCTTTATAATCAAAACCTTCAGCATGATTTATGTCTCACAAGCATAGTATAGTTTATATGTTTACTTACTGTTTCCTCAGTCATCAGTTTGACTAGTGCCCAAGGAACCACATATGGGTCCTATAGGTTTGGCTTGACTACTTGTGCCCTTAGTTAGCTGAATATATGTAAGGAGATTTGAGTGCAATCCTCATGTTTATATAGAAGCATTGTCATTATCTCATCTGCGTAATAGATTTTTCAAGTTTTAATTATTGGTTCTTAATGTTCAGATATGCAAATTTCTTGTTTCAATTGAATGATGATGGGAACATTCATGCTTTATTTGAGAGGGCATTAAGCTTACTACCAGTACAGGAATCTGTTGAGGTATGGTATGTATATTATTCTCGTATATTCTATAAGGGTAGCTGTGTGTACTTTAATTAATTAATAAATATTAATGCAAAAAATGAATCCTCAAAGAAAGCAAACTCAAATGCAAGAAAGATCTAGAACTCCGATCAAATACTTATTTTTGGTCTCCCTTGTATGGTCTTTACTAGTAATGTGGAGTATAAGTTCTATTTGGAGTTAGCATGTTAACGATTTTCTTCTTATTATTTTAATTTCTGCTAATGATTGCTTACACAATTTAGGTGCAACTGTCTTGCTTATCGTTGCCATTTATTGTTATTTGTTTTGTCATCAACATCAAAGAAAGTTTCAAATGGAAATCATATTTTAGTGGAAATGTAAGGATTTATTATTATTATTATTTATTAATAAGAGTTGGATTACGAATAGATATTCCAAAAGATAACTACTGCCAATGCCTTCCAATATGAAGTCAATATTGTGGGCAGCTTCTAGTAATTCTATGTTTTAAGGCTGTTTTACTTTCCATTACCTTGCTGCGTCTAGGTTTCTTTAATGATTATGGATTGTATCTAATTCAATCACTGACCTATATATGAAACATGGTTAAGCAACCTCTTTTGATTTTTATATGTCGAATGTTATTTAATTCCAACCACTAGACAATGCATTTGCTTGATTGTTTTCTTATTTGTCCCAACCAGTCATTCTTTGAAATGTGGAATGATTTATATAAGCCAAAAAGAAAATCTTAGCTTGAATCCCTATAATTTGCAATTTACAACTGTATAATTAACAGCTTTAATTATGGAACTATACTATATTTTATATATAAATTTGTGATTTACCAATTAGATTTCATTTGATATTTTAGGCTTCAATTTAATATATTATATTTTGGTTATTGCTTATCAATATCCTAACTACTAGTTGAAATGCCCTCATTTGCAGGTATGGAAAATGTTCACCCAATTTGAAAACTATATGGAGATCTAGATAGCATGTTGAAGGTAATAGTATTATCATTGTTTATTTTTTGTGAATATTTTTTTTTGCTTAAGTTAAATATATTACGATAAATTGAATTAATTAATAATATATTATTTAAATAATTAAAAAATCAAAGATAACATGCATACTGTGATATGATAATATATATTCAGAATTTAGGCCTTTAATAAATTACCATATTTACTTATAATTTATTTTAAAAATAGTATATTAAAATTATTATTTAGATTTTGGTAATTCAAGATGACCATAAATAATATAATTTAATATTTAATTCATTCATATATTTTATCCATAATATCATATTAAATAATACATATTAGATACTTATTATCATTTATGAACCAACCAAAGAGGGAAAAACCGATCAAAGGAAAGATAGCTAAAGACTCGATTGAAACCAAAATTTTGCATAACTATCTCTATAGTAGTTTTCATTAAAAAACCATACCATGTATAACGGTAAATATTATGTATATTTTATATACACATATAAAAAAAAATATTACGTATATTTTATGTAATATCACTATATTTTCTACGTTAATATAAGAAAAACTAATAGTACATTTTCAAATAATTGATTATCTAATGATATAATTTATTTTATTTATATATACATACTTATTAATCAGCAATTATAAAAATATATAGTGTATTATAATTTATTTATTATATAATATATTTAATAATTAATACACAAATGCTATATTAACATATCACGTTATGTTTCTTATATATTAATATAGCTTAATGTATTTATTAAATACCATATTATTATGTTACTTATGACTGTTAATATTTTTTAAATTTAAATACTAATATTATTTTAAACTAAGAGTATATATTATAATGATTATAATATGTATGTTCATTAGTGTTTATTATTAAATTTAATGATTACAAATGCTATATGTTAATATCATCTGTAGTAATAAACTATTATAACTATGATATTATTTAATTTAGTTATAAATTCTATAAATGTTATATATTTAATAAACAAACTGAATTATATAGTATGAAAGATAAACTAAGTAATACTATAATTATTATAATTATTTATTATAATTAGAAATATACTATGTGACTAATTATGGAAGTTTTCATTATCTGAATTATGTATGTTATAATAATTATATTATGTAATAAATTATTTTCACATACAATGTAAATTCATTAATATATAATTATATTACATTAAAAGCAAAAATTTGTATACTTCCACATATAAATTAATTTAGGGTTACCGATTTGGTGTAGAATATAAAGGTAAATATTATGTATATTATATATACACATATATAAAAGTAAATATCATGTATATTTTATATAATATCATCGTATTTTTTTACATTAGTAATGATATAATTTATTTTATATATACATACATATTAATCAGCAATTATAAAAATATATAGTGTATTATAATGTATTTATTATATAATATATTTAATAATTAATACACAAATGCTATATTGACATGTCGCGTTATGTTTCTTATATATCAATATAGTTTAATGTATTTATTAAATACTACATTATTATGTTACTTATGATTGTTAATATTTTTAAATTTAAATACTAATATTATTTTGAACTAAGAATATATATTATAATGATTATAATACATATGTTCATTAGTATTTATTATTAAATTTAATGATTACAAATGCTATATGTTAATATCATTTATAGTAATAAACTATTATAACTATGATATTATTTAATTTAGTTATAAATTATATAAATGTTATATATTTAATAAACAAACTAAATTATATAGTATGAAAGACAAATTAAGTAATACTATAATTATTATAATTAGAAATATACTATGTGACCAATTATGGAAGTTTTCATTGACTAAATTATGTATGTTATGATAAATATAGCATATCCATATAATAATCTAATTTATGTATATTATGTAATAAATTATTTTCACATACAATGTAAATTCATTAATATATAATCATATTACATTAAAAGCAAAAATTTGTATAGTTCCACATTATAAATTAATTTAGGGTTACCGATTTAGTGTAGAATATGGTAACTACTATAAATATAGTATTTACATATGTAGCTGAACTTATAAATATCAATTTTGACAGTTATTATTATTTATATATAAAAATTATATTACTAAATTCATATAACCATTTTATTGTTTATGGACAATGTCATATAATGATATTATTATCTGAATATACTATAGTAATATGTAATTATTAACTATATGATAAATATTTACTATATTATATATTATACAAAATGCTTGAATAGTTATTATATTGAGATTCATATCTATAATATATATATACTTTAAATAAATTTAGTACAATGCAGTGTGTAATTTATCATATAATTAACTTATAGTATTTTATGAGTATTATTTATTAATAATTATTGATCATATCATGGAGTAATATATTAATTATAGTACAAATTCTACAATAACCATGTAAATTAATAATATAATTAAGAGAATATGAAAATATTGTGCATTATATATAAATGTTATAAATAAATTATAATAAATTATTAACTATAATTTATTTATAACTTATCACAAATAAGTTGTAAAATTGAAACAATAATAAAAAAGCACACCTTTACAGTTGATTATATTTATAATAATATAATATATAATATCTTAATTTACCTTTATTACAAATTAATCTGTGTAATTTTATATATAGGAATTAATTTGTATTAACATTATTATATAAATTATTAATATGCTTATATATGTTATTTTAATTTGTATTTATTATAGCACAATTTATTCATATAAATTACTTAATATTATTTTTAATCACTACCGGATAATTTTAAAAGTTAAGTATAATTATGATAATTATATAGTTATAAACGTATATATTGAAATCTAATATTACTTTAATATAATTATACTGGTACATGTAATAACAAACACATAAGTTATTAACTCATCTATAAAATAATAGATAGTAAGTAAACTATTATCTTGCATTTATATAAATTATTAGTAATATTATAATCTAATTAAATTAATGACTTTTGAGTTAAATATATTATGATAAATTGAATTAACTGATAATATATTATTTAAATGATTAATAAATTAGAAATAATATGCATATTATGGTATGATATTATACATATTGAGAATTTAGGCCTTTAATAAATTATTACCTCACTTATAATTTATTTTTAAAAACAGTATATTAAAATTATTATTTAGATTTTAGTAATTCAAGATACCATAAATAATATAATTTAATATTTAATATATGTTATTCATATATTTCATCCACCATATCATATTAAATATTACAAATTAAATACGTATATCATTTACGAACCAATTAAAGAGAGAAAAACCGACCAGGGAAAAGATAGGTAGCTAAAGAGTCAACGAAACCAAAACTTTGCAGAACTATCTATATAGTAGATCTCATTAAAAAACCTTACCATATAAAGGTAAATATTATGTATATTATATATACACATATATAAAAGTAAATATCATGTATATTTTATATAATATCATCGTATTTTTTACATTAGTATAAGAAAAACTAATAGTATATTTTCAAATAATTGATTTTGTAATGATATAATTTATTTTATATATACATACATATTAATCAACAATTATAAAAATATATAGTGTATTATAATGTATTTATTATATAATATATTTAATAATTAATACACAAATGCTATATTGACATGTCATGTTATGTTTCTTATATATCAATATACCTTAATGTATTTATTAAATACTACATTATTATGTTACTTATGATTGTTAATATTTTTAAATTTAAATACTAATATTATTTTAAACTAAGAATAAATATTATAATGATTATAATAGGTATGTTCATTAGTATTTATAATTAAATTTAATGATTACAAATGCTATATGTTAATATCATTTATAGTAATAAACTATTATAACTATGATATTATTTAATTTAGTTATAAATTATATAAATGTTATATATTTAATAAACAAACTAAATTATATAGTATGAAAGACAAATTAAGTAATACTATAATTATTATAATTAGAAATATACTATGTGACCAATTATGGAAGTTTTCATTGACTAAATTATGAATGTTATAATAATTATAGCATATCCATATAATAATCTAATTTATGTATATTATGTAATAAATTATTTTCACATACAATGTAAATTCATTAATATATAATTATATTACATTAAAAGCAAAAATTTGTATAGTTCTACATTATAAATTAATTTAGGGTTACCGATTTAGTGTAGAATATGGTAACTACTATTAATATAGTATTTACATATTTAGCTGAACTTATAAATATTAATTTTGACCGTTATTATTATTTATATATACAAAATAATTTTACTAAATTCATATAACAAATTTATTGTTTATGGACAATGTCATATAATGATATTATTATCTGAATATACTATAGTAATATGTAATTATTAACTATATGATAAATATTTACTATATAATAGATATATTATACAAAATGCTTGAATAGTTATTATATTGAGATTCATATCTATAATATATATATACTTTAAATAAATTTATTACAATGTAGTGTGTAATTTATCATATAATTAACTTATAGTATTTTATGAGTATTATTTATTAATAATTATTGATCGAATATCATATATATTATATAATTTTATATCATGGAGTAATATATTAATTATAGTACAAATTCTACAATAACCATGTAAATTAATAATAAAATTAAGAGAATATAAAAATACTGTGCATTATATATAAATGGTATAAATAAATTCTAATAAATTATTAACTATAATTTATTTATAACTTATCACAAATAAGTTGTAAAATTGAAACAATAATAAAAAAGCACACCTTTACAGTTGATTATATTTACAATAATATAATATATAATATCTTAATTTACCTTTATAACAAATTAATCTGTGTAATTTTATATATATGAATTAGTTTGTATGAACATTATTATATAAATTATTAATATGCTTATATATGTTATTTTAATTTGTATTTATTATGGCACAATTTATTCATATAAATTACTTAATATTATTTTTAATCACTACCGGATAATTTTAAAAGTTAAGTATAATTATGATATAGTTATAAACGTATATATTGAAATCTATTATTACTTTAATATATTATAAATTATACTGGTACATGTAATAACAAACACATAAGTTATTAACTCATCTAAAAATAATAGATAGTAATTAAACTATAATCTTGCATTTATATAGATATTAATTTACATATTATGATTATTAGTAATATTATAATCTAATTAAATTAATAACTTTTGAGTTAAATATATTACGATAAATTGAATTAATTAATAATATATTATTTAAATGATTAATAAATCAGAGATAATATGCATACTGTGGTATGATATTATACATAATCAGAATTTAGGCCTTTAATAAATTATTACCTTACTTATAATTTATTTTTAAAAACAGTATATTAAAATTATTATTTAGATTTTGGTAATTCAAGATGACCATAAATAATATAATTTAATATTTAATATATGTCATTCATATATTTCATCCACCATATCATATTAAATATTACAAATTAAATACGTATATCATTTACGAACCAATTAAACAGAGAAAAACCGACCAGGGAAAAGATAGGTAGCTAAAGAGTCAACGAAACCAAAACTTTGCAGAACTATCTATATAGTAGATCTCATTAAAAAACCTTACCATATAAAGGTAAATATTATGTATATTATATATACACATATATAAAAGTAAATATCATGTATATTTTATATAATATCATCGTATTTTTTACATTAGTATAAGAAAAACTAATAGTATATTTTCAAATAATTGATTTTGTAATGATATAATTTATTTTATATATACATACATATTAATCAACAATTATAAAAATATATAGTGTATTATAATGTATTTATTATATAATATATTTAATAATTAATACACAAATGCTATATTGACATGTCATGTTATGTTTCTTATATATCAATATACCTTAATGTATTTATTAAATACTACATTATTATGTTACTTATGATTGTTAATATTTTTAAATTTAAATACTAATATTATTTTAAACTAAGAATATATATTATAATGATTATAATACGTATGTTCATTAGTATTTATTATTAAATTTAATGATTACAAATGCTATATGTTAATATCATTTATAGTAATAAACTATTATAACCATGATATTATTTAATTTAGTTATAAATTATATAAATGTTATATATTTAATAAACAAACTAAATTATATAGTATGAAAGACAAATTAAGTAATACTACAATTATTATAATTAGAAATATACTATGTGACCAATTATGGAAGTTTTCATTGACTAAATTATGTATGTTATAATAATTATACATATCCATATAATAATCTAATTTATGTATATTATGTAATAAATTATTTTCACATACAATGTAAATTCATTAATATATAATTATATTACATTAAAAGCAAAAATTTGTATAGTTCCGCATTATAAATTAATTTAGGGTTATAGATTTAGTGTAGAATATGGTAACTACTATAAATATAGTATTTACATATGTAGCTGAACTTATAAATATCAATTTTGACTGTTATTATTATTTATATATAAAAATTATATTACTAAAAATAAGTTGTAAATTATTAACTATAATTTATTTATAAATTATCACAAATAATAAAAAAGCACACCTTTACAGTTGATTATATTTACAATAATATAATATATAATATCTTAATTTACCTTTATAACAAATTAATCTGTGTAATTTTATATATATGAATTAGTTTGTATGAACATTATTATATAAATTATTAATATGCTTATAAACGTTATTTTAATTTGTATTTATTATAGCACAATTTATTCATATAAATTACTTAATATTATTTTTAATCACTACCGGATAATTTTAAATGTTAAGTATAATTATGGTAATTATATAGTTATAAATGTATATATTGAAATCTAATATTACTTTAATATATTATAAATTATACTGGTACATGTAATAACAAACACATAAGTTATTAACTCATCTAAAAATAATAGATAGTAATTAAACTATTTTCTTGCATTTATATAAATATTAATTTACATATTATGATTATTAGTAATATTACAATCTAATTAAATTAATAACTTTTGAGTTAAATATATTACGGTAAATTGAATTAATTAATAATATATTATTTAAATGATTAATAAATCAGATATAATATGAATACTGTGGTATGATATTATACATATTCAGAATTTAGGCCTTTAATAAATTATTATACTTATAATTTATTTAGGGTTAACAGTATATTAAAAATATTACTTAGATTTTAGTAATTCAAGATGACCATAAATAATATAATTTAATATTTAATACATGTCATTCATATATTTCATCCACCATATCATATTAAATAATACAGATTATATATTTATATCATTTATGAACGAATCAAAGAGAGAAAAAACGACCAAGAGGAAAGATAGGTAGTTAAAGATTCAACTGAAAGCAAAACTTTGCAGAACTATCTCTATAGTAGATCTCATTAAAAAACCTTACAATGTATAAAAAACTTTACCATGTGTAAAGATAAATATTATGTATATTATTTATACACTTACATAAAAGTAAATATTATGTATATTTTATATAATATCATTGTATTTTTTACATTAATATAAGAAAAACTAATAGTATATTTTCAAATAATTGATTTTGTAATGATAAAATCTATTATATTTATACATACATATTAATCAGCAATTATAAAAATATATAGTGTATTATAATGTATTTATTATATAATATATTTAATAATTAATACACAAATGCTATATTAACATATCGCGTTATGTTTCTTATATATTAATATAGCTTAATGTATTTATTAAATACTATATTATTATGTTACTTATGAGTGTTAATATTTTTAAATTTAAATACTAATATTATTTTAAACTAAGAATATATGTTATAATGATTATAATATGTATGTTCATTAGTGTTTATTATTAAATTTAATGATTACAAATGCTATATGTTAATATCATTTATAAATTAATCTTCAGCCCAAAATATGATAACTTATAGTAATAAACTATTATAACTATGATAATTATTTAATTTAGTTATAAATTATATAAATGTTATATATTTAATAAACAAATTGAATTATATAGTATGAAAGACAAATTAAGTAATACTATAATTATTATAATTATTAATAATAATTAGAAATATACTATGTGACCAATTATGGAAGTTTTCATTGACTAAATTATGTAAGTTATAATAATTATAGTATATTCATATAATAATCTAATTTACGTATATTATGTAATAAATTATTTTCGCATACAATGTAAATTCATTAATGTATAGTTATATTACATTAAAAGTAAATAATTTATATACTTCTACATTATAAATTAATTCAGGGTCATCGATTTAGTATAGAATATGGTAACCACTATAAATATATGATTTACATAAATATTTTATTAATAATATAGCTTAACTTATAAATATCAATTTTGACATTTATTATTAATATATAAAAATTATATTACTAAATTCATATAACCATTTTATTGCTTATGGACAATGTTATATAATGATATTATTATTTGAATATACTATAGTAATATGTAATTATTAACTATAGGATGAATATTTACTATATATTATTTTAATGTACTTATACATGCTATTTTAATTTATATTTATTATATTATGTTAGTATATAAGAATTTATTCATATAAATTACTTAATATTGTTTCTAGTTATTACCAGATAATTTTAAATGTTAACTATAATTATGATAATTATATAGTTATAAACGTTTATATTGAAATCTAATAATACTTTGATAAATTGTGAATTATACTTGTACATGTAATAGCAAACAAATAAGTTATTAACTCATGTATAAAATAATAGATAGTAATTAAACTATTACCTTGCATTTATATAAATAGTTAATTTACATATTATGATTATTAGTAATATTATAATCTAATTAAATTAATAACTTTGGAGTTAAATATATTATGATAAATTGAATTAATTAATAACATATTATTTAAATTATTAATAAATCAAAGATAACATGCATATTGTGGTATGATTATATATATTCAGAATTTAGGCCTTTAATAAATTATCATATTTACTTATAATTTATTTTTAAAAACAGGATATTGAAATTATTGTTTAGATTTTGGTAATTCAAGATGACCATAGATAATATAATTTAATATTTAATACGTGTCATTTATTTATTTCATCCACAATATTATATTAAATAATAGGGATTAGATACTTTTATAATTTATGAACCAATCTAAGAGGGAAAAACTGACTAATGGAAGAGATAGGTAACTAAAGATTCAATCAAAACCAAAACTTTACAGAATTATCTTTATAGTAGATCTCATTAAAAAACCTTACCGGAAAAAGCTATTAGAAAAAGAAGTGAATTTTATATGATATAAATTTAATAATAACCATATGTATTGTATTATGATAAAATATAAACCAATTACATAATAGTTTTTGGTACATTTTTATAATAGATATTTATACAATATATATTCTTTTTATAATTATACTAGTAGTTTATTCTACTTTATTAGCTAATTTTATTCATGATTAAGGTAAATTATTTTTAATATAATATAATAATACAAACTTATAAAATACATACTTATTAATATTTATATTCTTTCAAAAAAAAAAATTATATTATAACATACTCTAATATATATATATATATAAGGATGCATTTATAAATATCATATTTTGTATTATTTTATTTAATAATACTTATTTATTTATATATATAGCAATTATATAATATACGTTTATTAACACAAAATTAGAGGATACGTGTGTTTTTAATGTGGTGATAACAATTATTTGAACTTTGAAATGCACTTGCATATTATCTCCTTTAAACATAAGAAATAATTAATGTAATGAATATACAATCCAATAACACATACACAAACTTATATTTATTTAATATATAATAATTATGTCATAATAATAAATGTTATCTACATGTATATAAGAATAAAGTTAATGTAATTTATTGAACAAATGTATGGAGATTTAGATAGCATGTTTTGAAGGTAATAGTATTATTATTGTTTACTTTCTTGTGATTATTATTATTATTTTGCTGGCATAGTGTGCACATTTAGAATTTCTCTCAATTATTTTTAAGTTCTTTAGCCTTTTCTTCTATTCCTTTATATTTGAATTAATCATGATGCTACAATTTGTTAGCCTCTTGTTAATAGTTTCTTTTGCATAATTTAATTGTGGATCGAACCATCTTAACTCAAATTTTTTAGTTAAATTTATGATTGTGACATCTATTTGTTCTTTTACTGTTGATCCAATGGTTAGGAAAAATAAATAAAATTGGATAAATAATAAAATTGGATAAAGAATGATTAATAGTAATATTATAATCTAATTAAATTAATAAATTTTGAGTTAAATATATTACGATAAATTGAATTAATTAATAATATATTATTTAAATGATTAATAAATCTGAGATAACATGCATACTGTGGTATAATAATATATATGTTCATAATTTAGGCCTTTAATAAATTATTATAGTTACTTATAATTTATTTTTTAAAAACAGTATATTAAAATTATTATTTAGATTTTGGTAATTCATGATGAACATAAATAATATAACTTAATATTTAAAACTTGTCATTCCTATATTTCATCTACAATATCATATTAAATAATACAAGTTAAATACTTATTTCATTTATGAACCAATAAAAGAGAGAAAAACCAACCAAGGGAAAAGATAGGTAGTTAAAGATTCAACCGAAACCAAGACTTTGCAGAACTATCTCTATAGTAGATCTCTTTAAAAAACCTTACCATGTATAAAGGTAAATATTATGCATAATATATATACACATATATAAAAGTAAATATTATGTATATTTTATATAATATGATCGTATTTTTTACACTGATATAAGAAAAACCAATAATATATTTTCAAATAATTGATTTCGTAATGATAAAATTTTAGGGTTTAGGGTTGAGGGGTTTAGGGTTTGGGGTTTGGGGTTTGGGGTTTGGGGTTTTGGGATTTGGGGTTTGGGGTAGAGGGTATAGGGTTGAGGGTTGGGGGTTGGGGGTTGGGGGTTGAGGGGTTGAGGG